>CM074863.1:83695000-84895000 GCA_037501455.1 Lantana camara
GCATCAATTGGTTCCAGATTCTCGTCCAAGTCTATATGCAGGCGGTCATCCGTACGAGCGCTGACAGGCACCATCCCCAGTTTGATCAGCTGGCCCACGGACTTCCAAAAGAAGCGCCTTGCGTTGTCAAAAAAATAGAGGTTAGCAGCAAAGCCAAAAGCCTTCGAGCGTACAAATTTGAGGTCCGCATGCCAAGCGACCACCCTTGACTCAAGACTTGCAACTTGCCCTTGCAAGTCAGCAAGATCCTTCCTGGCCGACTCCAATTGTTGGTCACGCTCAGTCAGTTGCTTGAGGAGGTCTTTTTTGTCGTCCCTTAGCTTGTTGCGCTCGGCCTTTAGCTTTTTCGGCCACTCATCCAACCTCTGCCAGGCGTCCTCTCGCTCCACAAGCGTCTTCTTTACTTTTTCATGCTCGAACCCTAGAGATGTTAGCTCAGCGCAGGCCAAATCGTAATCCTTTTGCAAGCTCCCGGGGTCGGTGAGGCGCAACAACTTCTTCTACTTAGCCTTGCGCTCAGAGTGGGTCTCTGAGCATCTTTGCAGGTTTTTGAGCTTTGGAAGCACCCCCTGCAAGCGAAGCAAAACTTAGTTAAATTCAGGATAACTCAAGGAATTCCAGATGTACAAAATAACGCTCAGTTGCTTACCGCTATGAGCGCATAATAGGCGTCCGCCGCCACCTCCGTTGTCGTCTGCTCGTTGAGTTTCTGGTGATCCCCAGAAAATTACATATGGTGGGTCACACTGGAGATAATGTTACGGGTAGCAAGATTGTCATTCAGTAACACCGGGCCGTCCTCCTCTGAGCGCTTATAATGAGCGTCCCCGGTGCGCTCAAACCGCCAAAAATCTCATCCTCGGAGGATGAGGTGTCACTGTGATCGCCCGGCTCTCCCACCATCATATCCTTCCCCTTGTCGGAGATAGGGAAGGAGTATGCTAATCTTTTCCTCTTCCTCGAGGGCTAGGATCCATCGCTCAGGTCTTTGAGAATCACCCCCGAGCGGTTGCGTCGGGAAGTGTTGAAGTCTGATTGCACGTTCTCCTCCGTAGGCGTAGGAATAAAGTGGCCGGGAGGGGTGGCGCCCTGAGCATCCTCGAGCGTCAAATCCTCAATATGGCCCCCCACTCGTCCACCACTTCCATCTCCGTGGCTGGCCCCTCGGCTGCTATCACCTCTCCCAGACCCGCATCTGGTTCCACGGGCCCTCGTGGGGTAGTTTGTTGCTGCTATTGTTGTTGTTGCTGCTGGGGCTGGTTGTTGCTCGCCCGACAAGCGCGCATCAAGGCTGCAATGCTTTCAACACTTGTTCCCGTTATCACTATGTCAATATCTGCATAACAGAAAGGAAAGCGAGCGTCAGATGAATTTATAAAATGAAACAAGGTTTAAAGGGTTAGCATTCCTACTCTAAGTGTTAGTGAAGTTAGTTCCTAGAATCTAACCGCCGCGGCTCATCATTTGAGCTAGAGGGTTGACGATCATCCCTGGAGGACTCACAAGCCCATAACGGAATAACACTTCTTCATTGCGCATCAAGTCCTTGGTTTTGATCAGCCTCTTCTCATTCTTCATCACGAAGGCCCGACTCTTTGCCCACTGCTCAAAAGCTACATCTCCAGACCTATGCTTCACACTGGACCCTTCTCCATGTATTACCCACTCTCTGGGAACTCCAAAAGCCCCACTAGGTGCCCTCACATAGAAGAACTTCTCCTTCCAATTCTCTCCATATGAGGTCGAGGGCGAATCGATCATCCTGAGCCCTGACTAGGCCTGGAGAACGCGCAACCTGGATCAAACTGTTGAAGTTATCAATGGAAGGCTCATGGCCTGTAGCCCTCATCAGGAACACGAAAGTATTCATTAATGTTATTCCGTTGGGCAAGATTTGCAAAGGGCATAGATTCAAAGAATTCAGCAGAGTAGCAATCAGGGCCGGATTCGGAAACCTCAAACCCCCAGCAAAAACAGCGTCCCTGTAAATGGTCATCATCCCAGGAGGTGGATGGTTGGCTCGCTCGCGCTCAGCAGGGAGGCGGGTAGTATAGATGTTATCCCAGTAGACCTGCGTCTTTAATGTGGCTAGCTCCGCGAGCGTCAAAGGGCTCTCTATCTCATCTGGAGCTCTATCTGTTTGATGGGGATTGGATTTCCTAACTTGAGTCGCTGTTTGTTTGCCCTGTCGGCAGCATTTACGGGAAGGTTCCGCATCATCCTGGCGCTCGGAAGTTTCTTCTTCCCCTTGAGGGCCAGCAATTGCCACCGTGACTTGGTGGTCTTGAAGCTTAACGACGCTATTTAACAAAGAGAAAACTCTCTCCCCCTGTCTCTTCATAATCAAGGACAGGTTCATTTCTTCAAAAATCTGATCCACTCCCTCTAGATCACGCTCGTTCATCCCTTGAACGGCTGCGCCAAGCTCCTCATCCTCGGCCTCTTCAGGAACTTCTATTATCGGGATGGCATATGGAATCTCATTTCAGGGAGAAGAACTTGCGTAGGACCTCTCTTCAATCTCTCTTACAGTCTGGTTCAGCATGTCATCCGCCATTGTTGTCTTTCACAGAGTTCTTACAAAGAAGTTGCAGAAAAGAGGAATCTTGGCACAATAACAGTCGCTTAGAAAGTCTCCTCACACAAGGGCGACGGTCAAACAACCTAAGCCTAGGGTTAGTACGATGTCAAAGTAGGTTTACCTGGGTTGAAGAAGGAAAAACTCGCCTGAAGATCGCGAAGGATTGCAGAAAGTTGGGAGTCCGATTTTTGCTCTGAAAGTTTTGGAAGCGTAAAGGGTGCAAAGGCTTGACAAATCCCTATTTATAGGGAGGGGATACACAAATTATTAGGTTTGGGATTCAAAATCGTAATCAGTCCCGCCTTGAAAACTCCCCACTTTTGACAACCGCCACACGACTACCCAGGCACACGCGCCGTTTCTTGGAAACATACAGTCACCCTTCCACTCTGCATTTATTACGGATTCCTACGAGCACCAAAGCGACAAGATGGCATTTAATGGTATTGTCAGAGAATGTCCCCTGACAAGCACAGTCAGCACCCGTTCCCTCCTGGGAGTTTGCCCCACGAATGTGTACAGCTAACGCTCAGACTTTTGAAATTCTACAGTCCACTCAAGTGTGACTACAGAATTTGGGGGGCAAAATGATGAGCCCAAATTACGCTCTGATCAAGACCGTAAACGTCTCGCAATCAGAAGACTCCAAAGCTTGGACGCTCGCGATAATGGGCTCGCGGAATTAGCCCAGCCCATTCCATCCTCACCTCACTGATCCAGACTTGCGTGCCACGGCCTTAGTAACAAGCGTGGGATCTGCTTACCAATCTCACTTGTCGCAATCAGAAGACTCCAGAGCTTGGACGCTCGCGATAATGGGCTCACGGAATTAGCCCAGCCCATTCCATCCTTACCTCACTGATCCAGACTTGCGTGCCACGGCCTTAGTCACGAGTGTGGGATCTGCTTACCAATCTCACTTGAAGCTCGCACTGCAGTCCCACTGGACGCTCTCCATCCAGAGCCCATCCCTTCCGTACCAAGGGTACCCACCGTAGGAGCGCTCGCAGTCACATGCATTCACCGCTCGAGTAGTCCAATGCTCGCCCTCCCGTGCCAGAAGAATCTCTCTCGAGCTTTCCCAGCGCTCGGACCTATGGTCAGGGGCACCCGCCTCTGAAAGGATAACTCCCACCTTGATGAAGGGTTCCCCTCGAGGGCACACCCAGATACATGAGGAGCCTTGCTGAGCACCTCCGCGCTCGTTCGTCGCTCTGTAACCACCTCTGACACAGCGGTAGTGCGCACCTCATACCTGACATGCCACAAACTTTCAGGTAGTCACTTTCACGCCCTCACACGTCGCCACATGTCTGGGGCAACACAGGGTTTAAGACCACTTGATCGGATTACCCAAAATACCCTTGCCCTTAACGTATAAATAGAGAAACGTTACACACACTTTCCCTAAGCAACATTCTCTGCAAAAACACATACACAGACACTGCACATTGAATTAGGCACTTTTCTCCTCTTGATCTTCGTCTTCCTTACCATATTCTGCACATTTACTGCACGATTCCTTATGTTATCCTAGCTGGAAGAACCCACGCATCATTCGAAACCCAGTTCCTGAGGCTCAACGCCTGTGATGGTCTTCTTTCTCACAAACAAATCTTGAAAGTGTTGGTGATTTATTAGGATTCTAATTCCTGCACCATCAATATTGAAAGTGTAAGGAGATATTTGTAATGTTGGTTAAATTTATATTTTGCCCATAAATATTAATAAAAATAGACATTTATTACATATTTATTCCTATAAAATATGTTAAAATTACAAATTTTACATTATGCTTATGTGTTTGTTGAAGTATATTTTATATAAGTTCATTTAATATTTGTTCGTTTGAATTAATAAATTTTTGTTCCGAAATAGAAAACATAACAATAACATTAACATCAATCAATGCTTTAATAAGTTCGCATAAATATTCGTTAGAGTTATTTAAATAAATATTTCAGACGTTAGTGATCTCTAGTACATTTACTTTAAATATAATTAATAGTATTTCAATAAATTTCAGTACTTGCATTAACCCGGGCTCTTTATTACAAATACCCCCCGAGTTTCAGCATATAAGGGGTAAAATAATAAAATTGCACATTCAGTTAAATTTAACGAAAGAGATAACAGATCAGAAGAGAATCGATAGTTTCTCAAACCTCATAGGGGAATCCATAATTTTGTCATACCTCAAGATTGTTCATAATTATCCCAATAAAATTAAAAAAATAAAATAAAAGTAAGAGTTAACAAGCTCGATTGACTAACAGGGGCTGATTCAACTGGTTGGCGAGTTCATTTTTTAGGTGAAAAGTCATAAATTAAAATCAAAATCGATTGTCATAAATGGAAGGTAAAAGTTCTTCTAATTCTTATGCCTTTTCAAACCTTTTTGAATTGATTAGTATGGCGTTATTGAATTTACATATTTTTCTATCTTTTCTTTGTTTTATCTTTTTTGAGGTGGTAAATGAATATACAAAAATTTGATATTTGTACGCATTTGAATTCGTTTAAAGAGGATATTGTTAAACCTATTGAAAGAAAATATTATCCATATCGAATTATAAACCTCTGAATTATAAACGGGTAAGGATAATGTAATCAGATCTCCGATCTGTTTACAATAATATGTAATTCCGTATTATATATATATATATATATATATATATATATATTATAAAATTTTGAAAATTATTAAAAAAATTAAAATTAACATATATTCTATTATTAATAACAATAAATATCATTACTTAAACTAAATTTTAGAACGAATAATTATTTATAGAAAATAAACTTAAGTTATTATTAGCATATATTATAAATTACACATAACCCATACATTTGATATGCTCATGAGCATAGGATTTAGTTTGTATAAGTATGTTGAAAATCTTAAGGCAAAAATATAAATTTGGCCACGTAAGTTTGTAGTTTTGGTAATTTAGTCGTGTCCATTTTAAAATTTACAATTAAATCTTGTAAGCTTGTAATTTTGACAATTTTGGTTCTGTCTGTTGTGAAATTTGCAATAAAGTCTTGTAATTTCTAAAATTTCGCAATTTATGTCCGATCTTTGCAGGAAAATTTATTAGTTGCGGAATTGGCCACGTGACTCATTTCTTTGTTGACTTGGCAGGATGACATGACAAAAGTAACTGACTTGTATAAAAAAATTATTATACATGTGGTATATCTAATAAAAAAATTAAATAAAATACATAATTATATTTGAACGAAAATATCGTATCATCTAGTGGAGCTTATAAGAAGGTGACTTGCTTAGACAATTGACTCTTTTTCAATAGAAAAGAATAACCAAACCAACCCAGTTAGCTGATCAATCTCAGAGATCTTATCGATCGACAAACTGGATATGGACGACTACTGTCCTACGAAGATATCTACGTACTTGTTCCAGTTCAGGACAAGTGAGATCTTCTGATTTGCGTGCGTGGGAGTAGCTGAAACAAAAAAGAGTCTGTCTCAGTTTGAATTCAGGCATGACCCGCGTCGTCTAAATTCGGACATAAATTGCAAAATTTTAGAACTTACAAGACTTAATTGCAAATTTCGAACTGGACAGGACCAAAATTGCTAAAATTACAGATTTATAGGAGTTAATTGCAAATTTGGAAACGAATAGAACTAAATTGCCAAAATTGTAAACTTATAGGACCAAATTTGTATTTTTTTTCCAAATCCTAATAAAGTGCTAGTAATTCTCTACACTCAATGTGTGTGAAAAAAAATTATTATTTAAATATATTCAATTAAAACATTCAATCGTAACATGAACTAGCAATTCTGCACACCCGATGTGTTTGAATTTTTTTTTTGAAAATTCGTTATTACTTAATTTATAATTGTTTTGAATATAATTATAATTTTATAATAAATAAATGAATAAATTAAATAAGATAATATCAAATTGAGGAAAAAATGAATTAAAGATAAATAAGTGATATAAATAAAAAAGAAAAGAGATTGAGAACCGATGAATATAGGCAAGGTTAAGCTACTCAAATACATAGCTAGAATTTATGTTAAAAAATAAAGGAAAAAGAAAGAAAAAAAGAATTCATGACACCAAATGACTTGCTTAATATAATAGTATAGATTCAATAATTATATATTTGATGAGGCCTAAAATCACTCTCGAATCAAAGCCGTCCACGTGTCAGCATGCCGCTGGCTAAACCCCGGACGCTCGCCTCAATGGGCTCGCGGGCCTTCCCAGCCCACTCATTCGCAAGCTAGAATTGACCGTCAAGCCTCGGACGGCTATTTCGGTAAAAGCCCAGATCTGACTAGCCTGTCGCTCGCGTCTCGGCCCTCAGGGTTATCCTTCTCATGGAAACGCCTGTATGGGGGTCCCCTGCTGACGCTCGGGATGTCGTCGCTCAAAGGCCATCTACCGTGGGGAGCCCATCCGTGGATTCCTCGAGCGTCATCAACGCTCAGGATGACTCTGCTTCTCGTACGGTGGATCCTGGCCTTCAGAAGAAGACGTTATTCCCTCATCCCACGCGGCCCTCGTCAACAACCTCTGACACAAAGGTACTGTGCACGGTGCACCTGACACGCCGTCTCCTTTTCTGGAATGTCATTCTCACCCCACCAAAGGCTGACGCGTGTTAGGGCAACACAGGTTTGGGACCACATGGTCAATTTACCCATTTACCCCCATCCCTAACATATAAATATAGGAGAACCCCTACATTCTCCCCCAAGTTATCTTCCTCATAAAACATACCGCATACTGAACTGGGCATCTCTTTCCTCTGCAACTTCTCCAAAGCTTCCTGTATCTCACCCTTTTCTGCATTCTCACTGCACGATTTCTTGGTGTTATCCTAGCTGGAAGAACCCACGCTCATTGGAAACCCAGTTCCTGAGGCTCCTGTGCCTGTGATGGTCTTCCTTCCTATCTACAAATTCAAAAGTGTTTGGTGTTCGAGTCCTCCACAAGTTTCTGCACCATCATTTTTGGCGCCGTCTGTGGGAAACCATCACCACCATCTTTGGTACTACCAGTTTCTTCCTTCAAAAGCTAGTTGAAGAGTGACACCCAAGTCTTTAATCATGGTAACTGCGACGAGATCTGGAGCAATCAGAGAAAAGAGCGCTTTTCCCCCCGTCAACGAGGAGGACGCGGAAGGCAACATCCCCGCCGGAGGAGCAAACCCCCCAGCCGCCGGAAATGGGGACGAGAACACAGAGCCAGCGGGGACAACTCTCCCACCAGGTGGTAACGTTGCGGGCGGACCCAGCTCCGTTGCTCCACCTGCAGCTCATACCGCCCCCGCTTCCAATCCTTACTCAGGGGTGTATCCCATGGCCATTCCCCCTCCGGGATACCCGTTTGTGCAGCCTGGAATGATGCCTGGGATGATGCCGGTGATCCAACCTTACCAGGTGGGGACTCTGAATCTCCCCACGTCATTACCAAGGGAAATACAGGGGGTGGAGATGCCCCAAGTTACCAGCCAGCAACTTCAGGCGCTATATGCGCAGTGCGAAAGCCAGGCCGTTCAGAACGCCTGGGAGCATTTCATGGCAGGATATTTCCCCTCGCAGGCTAGCGCTCGTCTGGCCCCGCCTCTTGGCGGGCTCCCGGCGCATCCCTTGACGATGGCCCAAAATGCGCTAAGGGCACAGCAACCTCCCCCACCGCCGAACCAAGGAAATGAAGCCCCACCGAGGGTCCAGCAAGTACGACCAGCTGTAGGACAAGAAAGGGCCCCTCGAAATGAGGCGGCCGGAGATAATGAAAAAATCCAATCGAGGGCCACAGGGAGGGCAAACCGCAGAAATGTTGGTGACCCTCAGCTGGCCGCGGTCCAAGATCAAATCAGAGGGCTCCAGAATGTGGTAGAGCAGCTCTCTCGAGCAAGGTCTCAAGTCCCCCGTGATGGGGACGAGAGGTCCAAGGCCAGAGACGCTCGTCGACCACGCAGCCCAATGTCCCGCCGAAGGAGAGAAGCCAGCTATGAAGATCCCGACGAACGAGACTACAGGATCATGGCGGGTGATTCCCCCCTCATCGAGGAGGTTCTAATGACTCGCGCAGGGAAGGGTAAAATTCCCTCGTCAATCAACAGATATGATGGAACTACGGACCCAGCCGAGCATCTGGACCATTTTGTGCACCTAATGCACCTGTATGACCATCCGGACAACTACTGGGCCAAGGTGTTTGTTACTTCCCTCACCGGAATGGCCCAAGAGTGGTACAAAAAGCTCCCCCCGCGCTCGATCCGAGGATACTATAACCTGACGGATGCCTTTGTCAGCCACTTCAATTCGCTGAAAGCACCGGCCCCTGCCGCGACCGCCCTTTATAGCCTGGTCCAAGGGCCGAACGAGACTCTCAGGTCCTTCATGGGGAGGTTCAATAAAGAAATCTTGTTAGTAGAAAAGCCCTCGATGGACTTTTTGAGGCACGTTCTGTTTGGGGCCATCAACATGAAGCATTACGTCAGCAAAGAGTTTGTGGAAGAAGTAGCCAAGAAGAAGCCGCGCTCGTTGATGGAAATTAGGGAGATTGCCGATTCTTTCTTTACCCTCGAGGATATGTATATAGCGAGGGATCAGAAGATGGCCAATGCCCCTCGCCCCAACAGAACCCACGAGGACAAAGCGGATCCCCACCGGAGTCATCGCCGCAGCCCGATATCCGCTCGCCGACGTTCATCTCCTCCGCGGAGGCTCGAGCGTGTCCCCCTCAACCGCCCAATCGCCGAAGTTTATTCCCTGGCGGACCAGAAGCTGTTTAAGAGACCACCCAGGCTGAGAGAAACCGAGGCTCAGAAGCGCTCGGGGAAATACTGCGCTTTCCATAAGCAGAAGGGGCATGATACTAATGAATGCCGCCACCTGGAGAAGGAAATTCAGCGGTTGATTGCCGGGGGGCACCTCAAAGAGTTTGTGAAAGTACTAGAAAGCTATGATGAACATTGCGCGGAACGAGCGCTCGGGAGGAGAAGAAGCCGCTCACGCTCCCGAAGTCCTCGCCACCAGCACCCTGAGGTCAGCGAGCGTAACAAAGGGAAAGGGGTGGATATGGAAAACCAGCCCTTTGCGGTCATTCACATGATTGCGGGAGGGCCCTCAGGAGGCGACTCCAACGCTTCTCGCCGACGCCATGTACGGAGCTATAACCAGACAACGTCACTCCCTCACCCAGTGCTCTCCGTGGACGGCTCATCGCGCTCGAAGGAGGATGATGTCATAGGGTTTACTGAGAAAGATCTTGAACATATTGTAACACCCCATGGGATGGGAAAAACCTCTGACTGTCCCATGGTGGTTAGTTTAGACGTTCATAACCACACTGTAAAGAGGGTTTTATTTGATAGTGGAAGCTCTGTGAACGTTCTCCCGTACTCAACATTTCAACAAATGAACATAACAAACATCCCCCTCGAACCTCTCAAAACTGCCCTCGTAGGGTTTGGAGGTTCCGAGATCGTCCCTCGCGAACAGATTCGCTTGGCCACCTCCTTTGGTCGCGCCCCACAGCGAAAAACATTGAGCGTCCTCTACACCGTCGTTGAAGTGAATCTTCCTTACAATATCATCAGCCCTCGTGGATTTCAAGGCCGTAATTTCCACCTATCATCAAAAAGTCAAGTTTCCAACCCCCGAGGGTACCGGAGAAATTCTGTGTAACGTCAAAGAAGCTTGGGAGTGTTACATACTTTCACTTCGCGGCCACAAGCCCAAGCAGTGCGTTCAACCCGGGTCTACTAAGAAGTCCGTGGACTTCCCCGAATTAAACGAAGATGGCCCCGAGCGCAAAAGAGCAAAGCTGTACCGAAAGAAGAATAAAAAGAGGACTCCTGGAGATGTTCAGTGTTCAGAGAATAGGCCACCGGGGGCCGTCGAGGGCTCATCTTCAGAAAGCGAGCGTGACGAGTCCAAGAGTATGCTCACCGGGAAAAAACGAGCGCTAGAGGCGCCAAGGCCGGAAGTTCGGATTGAGCCCACTGAAGAATTTTTTACCGTTGAATTGGAGCCTGGGAACCCGGATAAAACCACTCAGATTGGCTCAGGCGTGGATGGGCCCTCGCAAGTTTTGATGATCGACTTCCTACGGGAGAACCTAGACGTTTTTGCGTGGAAAGCTTCTGATCTCACCGGAATAGATCCGAGCGTCATTGTCCACAGATTGAACGTGGATCCAACCTTCAAGCCCATCAAACAGAAGAAGAGGGACGTTCATGGCTTTAGGAAACGGGTTATCGAAGAGGAGGTTGGTAAGTTGCTTGATGCTCAGTACATCGAGGAAATCTTGTACCCAAAGTGGCTTTGCAATGTGGTGCTCGTCCCAAAGAGCGCCAATAAGTGGCGTATGTGCAACGACTTCACGGACCTCAACAAAGCGTGCCCCAAAGACCATTACCCCCTACCGAGGATCGATCAGTTGGTGGATTCTACAGCCGGGTGTGAACTCATGAGTATGATGGACGCCTATCAGGGATATTATCAAATCTTTATGGCGCCCGAAGATCACCCCAAAACTTCGTTTATTGTGCATTTGGGTGTTTACTGTTTCAAAGTCATGCCATTTGGGCTCAAAAACACAGGAGCAACTTATCAGCGCCTCGTCAATAGAATGTTCGAGAGTGAAATTGGAAAATCTATGGAGGTATATGTAGACGACATGATAGTCAAAAGTGAGCGCCAACGCTCCCATCTGGAGGATCTCAAGCAGACTTTCGACATCCTTCGTCGCTACGGAATGAAGTTGAACCCATCAAAATGCACCTTTGGCGTTCGAGGCGGTAAATTCCTGGGATACATGGTCAGTCAACGTGGCATAGAGGCAAACCCCGAGAAGATTAGAGCAATCCTGGACATACCCTCCCCTCGCAATCTGAGAGAGGCCCAGGTGCTCGTGGGAAAGATCATTTCACTAAATAGGTTCATCTCCCGTTCAGCGGACAGGAATCTGCCCTTCTTCAAAATTTTGCGCAACGCTCGCAACTTTACCTGGAACGAGGATTGCGAAAAGGCCCTGCAGAGCATGAAACAATATCTGTCGAGCGCGCCTTTGTTGACCAAGCCAATCCCGGGCGAAAATTTGTTTATCTATCTATCCGTTTCTTTGGAAGCCACGAGCGCTGTCCTCGTAGCAATCCGCGAGCGTAAGCATATGCCAGTGTATTACCTGAGCAAGACTCTACAGGGAGCAGAAAAAAGGTACATGGAAATTGAGAAATTCGCCTTTGCGCTCGTTAACGCATCCCGAAGGCTGAGGCCATATTTTCAGGCTCACTCTATCACAGTGCTTACAGATCAACCACTCAAACAAGTGCTATCTAAGCCGGATGTTTCGGGAAGGTTAATTAAATGGGCAATTGAGCTTAGTCAGTTTGATATCTCCTTCGAGCCCCGTACAGCCATACAGGCTCAGGCAGTGGCCGATTTGTTGGTTGAAAGTTTCAATCTGGGGACTGTGCCATTGGCGGACGAGGGTTTATGGCTTTTGCATACGGATGGCTCCTCGACCTCACATGGGGAAGGAGCCAGGGTGACCCTCAGGGATCCCCTTGGGGCAGAAGTCGACTACGCAATCAAGCTGGCGTTTCAAGTCACCAATAACGAAGCTGAGTATGAGGCCCTCATCCAAGGGCTCAAGATTGCGCTCCAAAATGGAGCCACTCGTATCACAGCGTACGTTGATTCGCAGTTGATCGCAAGTCAAATAGATGGTAGTTATGAGGCTCGAGAAGCCACCATGGCACGGTACCTATCGAGCGCCAAGGAGGAGATAGCCAAGTTCAAGGAATTCCGTCTTTTGCAAATTCCGAGGGCAGAAAACGAACGTGCTGACGCTCTTTCAAAATTTGCGACCGCCCTGGATGGCCATAGCGAGCGCTCTGTTACATTCCTGAGAACGGAGGAGCCACTGATAAGTAGAGGCGAACCTTCAAAAGAAGTGCACATGATTGACCCCTCCGAGTCTTGTTGGCTTGATGAAATTGTCAGATTCCTCCAGGACGGAACCTGTCCGAGCGACAAAGTTGAGGCTCGGAAGATCAAAAGCAAAGCTCCTCGCTTTACATTGGATGCCGAGGGTCGATTATTCAAGCGATCCTTCCTAGGACCACCGTTGAGATGTTTGAGACCCTCGCAGGCTAAAGAAGTTTTAGAGCACGTACACAGTGGAAGTTGTGGAAACCACTCAGGCGGACGAATCTTGGCAAAGAAAATCTTAAGGAGTGGGTTTTATTGGCCCTCGGTATTGCAGGATGCCGTTAAATATTCCAAGAAATGTCCCAAGTGCCAGTTCCACTCCAACACTCCCCAGTTGCCGGCAGCTCAAATGATTCCTATTGATGTTTCCTGGCCTTTTGATCAATGGGGCATTGATATCGTGGGACCCCTCCCAATGGCGGTCGGGCAAAAGAAGTTCGTAATACTTGCTGTGGATTATTTCACCAAGTGGGCTGAGGCAGAAGCGGTCGCTAAGATAACGTTCAAAGTTGTGAGGGATTTCATTTGGAAAAATATCATCTGCAGATACGGCATCCCGAGGGTGCTAATCTCGGATAACGGTTCCCAGTTTATTGCTGCGGATACGCGGGATTGGTGCTATGAATTAGGGATCGAACAACGATTCACTTCCGTGGGTCATCCTCAAGCTAATGGTCAAGCTGAAGTGACCAACCGAACCATACTCCAGCATCTGAAAACGATGCTCGAGAGTAAGAAGGGAGAATGGGCTGAGGAACTTCAGGGAGCCCTGTGGGCGTATCGTACTACTCCGCGAGCGGCAACGGGGGAAACCCCTTATTCCCTCGTGTACGGCTCCGAGGCCATGATACCTGCGGAAATTGCTCAAGAATCCGCACGCGTTGCCTATTTCGAGCCTGCCGCCAACGAGGCCAATCGGGCGCTCGAATTAGATCTGCTGGATGAGAAGAGGAATGCTGCTTGGGCACATATTCACAAATACAAAGCAACCGTTGCTCGCCAGTACAATAAACGTGTTAAGGAAAGGACTTTCCAGCTAGGGGACTTGGTCCTCAAAAAAGTTGAAGTCTCCAAACACGTAGGTAAGTTGGACCCTAATTGGGAAGGCCCCTTCAAAGTCATCCAGGTACGAGCAAACAACACCTACCTATTGGAAACTTTGCAAGGCGAGCGGCTCCCTAGGCCATGGAATGCATGTAACCTCAGAAGGTTCTACGTGTAGACATCAGTTTCTTTGTAGTGGCCCGTTTGTGGCGTGAAGGGCTTTCCTTTGACGGAAAGCGCGTTGTAATCATTTCCGAAAATGCATTTATATAACAGTAAGTATTTAACTCTTTGTTTTTGATATTTGCTCGCTTTGTTATTTTGATCTAATGATTCGAGCGACAAGGGGCCTACTCCGTGTCGAGCATCCTCCACGTCGAAAAGCCTACGTGAAACTTCAGTCGCTCCAAAGCTACACTGTCCAGGTGTTGATAACCACCCACCTATAACAGTTTGAACGGTTTGTAAAATAAAGTCCTAAAAATGAGCGTGTCAGACAACGGGGAGGGTAATGCTCAGTTATAGCCAGCTGAGTACTAATCACTCCAGCTTGCGCTCACAGAAACCCGAATGACCCTCAACTTATTGAGTAAAAATACACTCATAAAATAATGGGTTTTGACCCAGTCCCTTCATGGGCTCCTCGAAATAACGCTAACCCTATGGTTACGCTCTATTCTTTCTTACACTCGGCAAATCCTACTGTTGATTTCTAGAGTGCGTATGACTCATTGAGACGTCCGGAACGAGGGTGCGCATTATTGGGCCAATACTTAGGCAAATCCCTAAAGATTCCCTAAATTCAAATTCGAGCCTAATTGCGAATACGGCTCGGGGACATCCATGGGAAACACCCTCGCGCCCGTATTCACGCCCCTCGGATTGACGGACGCTGCCAATTCTTGAACTAATGGCGCATTGTGATGAATGCCAGGGCACCCTCGCAAGAAGCGCCCTCGTGCAAAAACACGCTCATCGCAAACGTCCAAGTGAGAGAGACAATGTAAAGGTGGCAAAGCTCAACAAATTAACATCTTTCACCATCCAAAAGTAAGGAAGAAAGCATTCAGACATTCAAGCATTCCAAAAAGGAGTTCAGTTATATGGAAAAAACAACATAAAAGATCCAAAGTACTCAAAGAAATAATGGAAGATTAAGTACAGACATAAAAGTGTTCATGATTGGAAAGAAGAATTTAAACGGACAAGGGTAAGAGATTGGTAGCCACGGGAGCTTCACTGGGCCGGAGCGTCAGGCTCGGGAGGGGCAGTTGCAAGGGGAACCGGGGCCAACACATTAGCGTCAGAAGTTTGGGCCTCACCAGGTTCCTCGGCATCCGCTACGTCCATAACGGTGCCCTCGTCTTCTATCAAGAGAGGCTCGGGATCTACCCTGTTGGCAACTATGAATTCCCGTTGGAGTGTTTCCACCAATTCTTGATATTCTGGTTCCGCCAGGCTCTCGTTGGGATCCTCGTCTGGGAGCATAGGCTCGCAATTCTCATCCAGGTCCATATGCAAGCGAGCGTCATTTCGAGCGCTCTCAGGAGCCAATCCGAGTTTCACCATTTGCCCGATGGCCTTATGGAAGAAACGCCGGGCATTGTCGAAGCAGTGGATGTTGGCCGCGAACATGAAGGCTTTGGAGCGCACGAACTTCTTCACGGCCTCCCAGGATACCCTCGCGTCCAATCCCTGTACTTTGCCCCACAAGTCCTCAAGGGCCTTGCTAATCTCCTCGTTTTGGCGAGTGCTCTCCGCCAGCTGCTCGCCCAGCTCCCCGTTTTGTACCCTCAACTGGTCACGTTCCACCTTCAACTCTCTGTGGCGCTCGTCAAGAGTAAGATAGGCCTCGTCCGTCTTCCGAAGGTTCTCCCTTAGTTGATCCACATCACGGTTGGCAGCGGACAGTTGAGCGTGGAGGTTGTTGTAATCCTCTTGCAGTTGAACAGGATCTGAGATGCGCAACAGTTTCTTGTATTTGGCCTTGCGCTTGGCGTAGGCCTGCGCTCGCCCTTGCAGATTCTTCAACCTAGGGATTACCTCCTGGAAAGTCAGACACAAAGATTAGCGCTCGAATGCAAACACTGGAAGTTGAAAACCTTCAAAGGATACCAAGGACTTACAGTCAGAAGAGCATGGCAGGCATCGTCAGCAACCCGAGCGGCGTCATGCTCGTTCAGCTTATCATGGTCGCCGGAAAATTGGAGTTTCCCGACGATGTCAGAGACAAGGTTGACAGAGTAGGCGCTCTTTTTTAGGAGCACCGGGCCTTCAGTCCGCTGGCGCTTGTAACGGGAGTCGCCCTTGCAGCCTATCTTCCAAAATTCTTCATCTTCAGAAGATGAAGTGTCGCTGCCCTCGCCACGGTGGCCCACGACCACCTCTTTTCCCTTGCCTGAAATAGGGAGGGAGTCCGGCATCCTTTTTCTTTTCCCCTGGCGGTCGGCCCGGAGGATTTCATGAATACGGACAGGCTCCCCCGAGCGGTTCCGTGACCCGTTTGAACTAAGTGAAATTGGGCCCACGGGGGCCGCCGGCGGAGGGATGGCCTCGTGGGTTCCCTCCAGTGTCAGATCCTCGACAGGGCCCCTGGGAGGAACCTCATTCCCTGTGCCCCCTCGAGCATTGCTTTGCCCTCGGCCCGCTCCTCGGCGGTTTACCCTCACCCTCGGAGCGTTGGGAGGGCGGTTCTGCGGCGGTTGTGGCTGTTGAGGATTGGTTGCGGGCCCTTGGGCACCCAACATACGGGAGAGGGCTTCAGCATTCATACCTTGGGATAGAATTTGGATGCCTGCAGGTAAAGGGGAACGAGCGTCAGAAGACTGGATGTTTGAATCATATAAACAAGAAAACAACGATAACTGTAAGTCAGAGAACTATTCTAAAGGTTAGAGGTGTTAGTTCCTAGAATCTAACCGTCGAGGGCCATGATGTCAGTTGGGGGGTGGAGTATCATGTTAGGGGGGCAAGATAATCCGTAGCGGAACAACACCCCTTCGTTCTTCACCAATGTCTCCGCCTTGATCCACTTCTTTTCAGCCTTCATCTCGAGGGCTAACCCCATTGCCCACTCCTCAAAATCCTTGTTCCTCATCCTTTCCCTGATCAATGGACCCTCGCCATGAATCATCCATTGCCGGTGAACTCCGAAAATCCCCCCGGGAGCCCCCACGAAAAAATATTTTTCCTTCCAGTGCTCGCCATAAGATGAAGATGGAGAATCTATCATCTTAAAGCCTGATTTGGCCTGGGCATAGTAAAAACCGTCTGTAGGCGACGAGCGAGGCGAGCGGGCTACTTGTATCAAGCTGTCAAAGTTGATTATCGAGGGCGCTCTGCCTAAGGCCCTCATTGTTATGATGAACGTGTTGATTAGGGCTATGCCATTGGGTAGAATTTGTGAAGGGCAAAGCCCTAGATGATGGTAAATGGTGACGGCGTTGTGAGCGATGGGAAACCTCAGACCCCCAGCAAGAACTGCGTCCCAATAGACCGTCATCATCCCAGGCGGTGGTCGATTGGCCCTCTCCCCTTCCACAGGAAGTCTCATGGGAAACACGACTTCATCCCAATACGCTTTCGCCTTCAACTCCTCCAAATCACCGAGGGTCAGAATACTCTCAATTTCGTCCGGAGATCTGTCAGTCTGATGGCGGTTGTCTTGCCTTACTCGAGTGGCAGGCTCCTTGCCTCTCCTCTGACGCCTTCTGGAAGGTTCCGCCTCGAATGGACGCCCGGATGGCCCCGCATCACCCTCGGGAGCCGCCATAGCCACTGTGATCCTGTGATCTTGGGGTCTCACAGCGCTGTTCAAAACTGGGAATACTCGCTCCCCTTGTCTCTGCATCTCCATCACATTGTGCATCTCCTCAAAGAGATCGTCCGTCTCACCGGGAACACGCTCGTTCATCCCCTGAACGGCAGCGCTCACCTCTTCCTCCCCGGCGTCAACCGGAGTTTGGGCCACCGACATCGCCATGGGAATACCTTCACCTGGGTGCGCCCTAATCAAAGGAACAGCTATGGGGACATCGCCATGGGGGGAGGAACTCCCCACCGACATCTCCTCAATCTCCCGTACATAATCGTCAGCTTGATTTCCGGCCATGGTCAGTTTTCAATTTTTGGGAAACGGGATTTCTAACAGAAAGCTCAAGGGAGGATAAGATTCCTGAAACAAATCCGATGGTGGACAGTGGCTCTTTCCTCAAAGGTTTCACTCACACAACCTAAAACTAATGTTAGCATGGGGAAAATGAGAAGAAGGGTAAGGAATTTTTACCTAAGATTGGAAGAGAAGAAATTCGCTGGAGCCTTTAGGACTGGCAGAGACTTCTCGCTGTGTATATGCTTGAAAGAGTTTGAATGCGTGAAAAAGGTCCCAAAGCCCTGCAAACCCCTATTTATAGGGAAGATTGTACATGAATTAGGGCTGAAAATTCAAAACGCAATCATTTCCCGCCTAGGAAACCCCCCACTTTTGGTAACCGCCTCACGCCTCCCGGAGTACACGCGCCCACGTTCCCACTCAGCATTAAATGCGGACTTGACAGCATTTAATACGGTGTCAGTTTGTGTCCGTTGCAGAAGGCCAACAGTCTCCTCGCTGGTAATGGCCTGGCCCTCGGATATTCGAAATTCAAAGTTCCTTCTTTGTAAATTCTACAGTACGCTCGAAGCGATACTACAGAATTCGGGGGGCAAAATGATGAGGCCTAAAATCACTCTCGAATCAAAGCCGTCCACGTGTCAGCATGCCGCTGGCTAAACGCCGGACGCTCGCCTCAATGGGCTCGCGGGCCTTCCCAGCCCACTCATTCGCAAGCTAGAATTGACCGTCAAGCCTCGGACGGCTATTTCGGTAAAAGCCCAGATCTGACTAGCCTGTCGCTCGCGTCTCGGCCCTCAGGGTTATCCTTCTCATGGAAGCGCCTGTATGGGGGTCCCCTGCTGACGCTCGGGATGTCGTCGCTCAAAGGCCATCTACCGTGGGGAGCCCATCCGTGGATTCCTCGAGCGTCATCAACGCTCAGGATGACTCTGCTTCTCGTACGGTGGATCCTGGCCTTCAGAAGAAGACGTTATTCCCTCATCCCACGCGGCCCTCGTCAACAACCTCTGACACAAAGGTACTGTGCACGGTGCACCTGACACGCCGTCTCCTTTTCTGGAATGTCATTCTCACCCCACCAAAGGCTGACGCGTGTTAGGGCAACACAGGTTTGGGACCACATGGTCAATTTACCCATTTACCCCCATCCCTAACATATAAATATAGGAGAACCCCTACATTCTCCCCCAAGTTATCTTCCTCATAAAACATACCGCATACTGAACTGGGCATCTCTTTCCTCTGCAACTTCTCCAAAGCTTCCTGTATCTCACCCTTTTCTGCATTCTCACTGCACGATTTCTTGGTGTTATCCTAGCTGGAAGAACCCACGCTCATTGGAAACCCAGTTCCTGAGGCTCCTGTGCCTGTGATGGTCTTCCTTCCTATCTACAAATTCTAAAGTGTTTGGTGTTCGAGTCCTCCACAAGTTTCTGCACCATCAATATTAATAAGAAATAGTTAAATATAAATTAAATATATGAGAAAAAAATATAAAAGAATATAAAAGAAAAAGAAAATAAAAGTGAGTTGAGAGAAAAGTGGGGTTGAGACACGTTCCGCATGTAATAAAAAAAAATTAATTAAATAGAAAATTAGATATCAAGTCCAACAGACTAGCTTTGACTCTCTTGCTTAATATATACTAGTAATTGTGGCACACTCGTTGCGTGTGCAAATTATTATTTTTTTATGATTTAAATATATTAAAAATAATTTTTATATTAATATATATTTTGTAATTACTTTTAATATATTTATTAAATTATAATAAATAAATAGCATGAAAAGATAATATACCAAACAACATTATCTTTAAAAAAAGATAAAAAATATATATAAAAGAAAAAAAAATTAAAATGAGATAAGAGAAAAGATAAGTTAGAAATATATTTTTGAAGTGATAAAATAAACAAATAGAGAAAAAAAAAGAGAAAAGAACGTGAGAGAAGCAAATGAATAAACATAAATAAAGAAAAAAGAAGAGGAATTTAACAATAAGAAAAGAGGACACCAAGAGACGACAATTGGGTCTCACGCTTAACAATAGAGTATAGACTAGAAGCTCTGCACATTCTATGCATGTGCAAATAAAAAATAATTATAATATAAATATATTAAAATTAAATTTTTTTATTAAATATATATTCTATAATTATTTTTATATAATCACTAAATTATGATAAATAAACAAATACGTAGCATGAGATAATGTCATATTAGTAATTATAAAATATTAAATTATAATGGAAAAACCTCTTACTGTTAGGAATCGATCTAGCTTCACTCAATAAAAATCATAAAAATAAAATAAAAGAAAAAGAACGCAATAAGAAAAAGTGATCAGAGAAAAAGAGAAGTTAAGAAAACATGCGAGAGACAAATTCAGATTAAATCAATTAATAAACAAATAGAAAAAAAATATTTTTAGAGTTCAAGATACCAAACTTGATTCTCTCTCTTAATATAATAGTATATATTATAAATTTTATAAATTATTTAATTAATATAAATTTAATTCAGAGAAAGAGAATATAGTCTCCAAAATTCCCAAATAAAGATAAAATTTAATTATTGGGATTATGTTGAAGCTTTTAATAAAGCTTTTCTTTATGAAAATGAGCTTCATAAGCATTCATGGTTTTTTAAAATTTGCCCAAATGTTTATAACAAGGACATTCCGAACTGGTTATACCAATGGTGGCTCAGTTTTGGCCCTACAGCAAAAATTTTGCCAAGCACTTTTCAGGAATTATATTCCCAATGGGTGGAAATTTCTCCAAAAATTATTGAGGCACAAAATAATGGAAGATGGATAGAAGGAATGCCTTCTTTACATTTTTTCACTGAATTTGGAATTCCATGTATTTGGAAATGGGAACCAGAGTTGGGAGAAACTCAACAGAAGATACCATGTATCTTTAGGACCTTTTATACTAAGTTCTGGAGAAAAATGATGCAAATTAATAAGGAAGGAGCCATTGAAGGTCAAGAGACTTTAGATAATATCAAGAAGAAGATTGAGGAATATACAATCTTGGAGGAACAGATTAAAACTCCGAGTCCATTTGAATATATTTCACAGAAATTATATTTTCAAAAAGGACAAGTTTCTAATGAAGAGAAAGTAGCTTCCTATTTAGAGGAGGTAAAGAAAGATTTAATGAAAAATTTCAGCTTTGAATCACAATCAAGTGTTTCCATGGATACATTATCCAACGAAGATTATTGCCCAGCTGGAGAAGCACAAAATCCTTTTGAAGGGATTTTTGAAGATATTGATCAAGTTATTCAAAAATATTTGAATAAAGAAGGAAAAGAAGAAAAAGACAAGATGGGGTCCTAAGTGGATGATATGCCAACTACTCCACCAACCATTCCTACTTTTGAAAGAATCTTTTACTTTAATAAAGTAACCATGGATTGTTTGCCGTTGTTTTGATAAAACTATATAGTGTTCATTCATAATGGAGCAAATAGTTTAGATTAGATTTCAATTCCGGATTTCAAATCCGATTTCTTGTCTATTTATAGTATCATTCAGCTTTGCATTAGGCAGAGCGAAAAATTACCAAGTTTGTAATTTTAAGTTCACTTTGTAAATCTCTAATTTTCTGAGTGAAAAAATTTTGCAATCTTGCAAGTCTGGTGTGCATCAACTAATAAGTAGGTTTATTTACATTTTAGTTATTAATTTTACAATTTTATGTTGTAATTCGCCGCCTAATATGGCCGGCTAAATTTTATTGTGTTGAATAATATCAGGTAACTAGAATCAATGTTCATGGTGGGTTTTTTAAAATTAAAAAAAAAAAAAAAGTACCAGATCGAAAAAATTTATTTCTGAGATGGTTCAAGTTAAAATAAGCCGAGATTAGGTTTAATACCGAAGTCTGGATTTTAATACCGAAGTCTGGATTCGCCCATTTTGTTGCCATGTTTTAGGCGTTCTTAGGGCTTGCCTCCATGATTGGTTAAGAACTAAATCTCTAGCTTGTTTTAATTTGGTAAAATTACCATGTACAGTATAAATTTTTTTGATATGGTCTCACCAAATGATTTAATTATGTTATTTAATTTCCGCCTTAATAAAAGATCCTCTGAAATGGTATCAGAGCCATGGGTATTGATTTTAGTTTCTGGTAATATTCAACACAATCTTTTATGATGAATGTCTTTAGAAATAGAGATACTGTTAAAAACAGTATTGAAGAGGAGTATGATATTCCTCAAAATCTTGATTTGTTGAATAAATGGACTATTCCTAAAATAGATCCGACTGTTATTTATAATGTAACGCCCGGTTTTTCCATTTAATCATTATGTGTTAATTTATAATTTTCATGACATTAGATTCTTAATATTTTCATGATTTATATGAAATTAATTGGTAATGTGACTAAATGCTCTTACAGGTCTTTATTTGATCATTCCTTATATGTATGGACTTAATTGCATTAATATGAATTGGAGTTAAGTGAACACATTCCTTAAGATAGAGTTTGATTGCATGAACTTAAATAACTTAGGGACTAAGTTGCAAAATGTGTTGAGTCATGCATATAGTTGGAAGACTTTGATAAATATCTCATTCATCTCTCTCTCATTCCATTTTATTTCATTTCATCAACAATTTCACACAGACACACACACTAAATATCGGTTCTTCACACCAAGAAGAGAGAAGGGAGAGATTTCATCATTTCAAGCTATATTTCAAGGAGGAAAGTTGCATAAATTGGAGCATCATCACCATATCATCCTTTCATCCTTTCTTTCTTCTTATTTGAAGGTATAGATGGAGAATTTGATTGAATCTCTTGAACTATATGAAGTAGGGTTTGGTGTTTATGGAGTGATTCCTTGGTGGTTTGAGATTATAAGCATGAGTAGGATCTTTAGACTTCAAAGCTTGCATGAATTCTTCATCTATATGAGAGTTGGATATCATGAAATATATGGGGTTTGGATGATGATTACTTGATGATCTATGCTTGTTTTCCATGGATTAAATGGTGCCTAATTGATATATATGAACCATATGCATGATATGTGATAGTTTTTGGGTTGATTGCTTACCTTATTTTGTTGTGGTTCATTTGGGAGCCAATTCCCATGCTTAACCCCTGTTTTTCCCCTGTTTCTCGCCCAGTTCACTTACAAACGAGCGTTTGGCCCTTTAGTTATATCACCAAACGCCCGTTGAGGAACCTACTGCCTCCCCCGAGCCTTTCCAAACGCACATTTGGGTTTTCAGACCAATTTTCAAACGGGCGTTTCTCCCTCATCCGAACTCCGAATGACCTAATTTTTGAAGCCACGAAAACCTCTTGAAGTCTAGAACAACTTCAATTGGAATCATCTCCATATAATTTCTAGATTGAGAGTTATAATCAATTCTTTTAGGTGTTGCCACTTTCCCGACAATCTGCACTCGCCTAACTTCAAGCGCATGCCATTTTCTCCTCGCTTTGAACTAGAAAACGAGCCATATATCATCGGAAAGGTCTTTGTGTCTAGTTTCATATACAACAAGAAACACTCAATTCCCCCTTCTAGAATTAAAGATATTCAAGTTTTCCTTCAGCATGTACGTTTCCTAAAATTGTCCGTTTTTGCCAAACTTCACCAAAACCTCTCTTATTACATTCCTTTCACTTTCTTGGCTCCCATATGTGAATTATATGATATATATGATTAGTTAATTGATAATTATGCTCTTATTTGACATTCCTTAATTGTGATTGCATGACATATTGATCATGACTTTGCCGTGCGTCGTAAATGGTTCATGCGAGTCGTGTCTCACGATCACTTGTCTCTTTTTACACAGATTGTCTTTCCGTTGATGAGGAGCAAGCTCCATAGTTGTATCCTTGTTAATTGTCGACACAGGTGAGGTTTAATTACTAGATATATAGAACCCGTACAACTCCTACGTGATGCTTTCGGCCAAAATATAAACATAGATCTATATATATCTTTCTCAAAACCTTATGGATTGCAAATGGTTTTCGTGACATTGAACTTATCATGATTGATAGTGTTTTGGTGAGTAAAGCATGTTCACGTTGGGCCCGAGGGTAGTGTATTGAGCCAACCGGGGAGGCAAGGGCTGAACGGCAACTCTTGCACCACCCTCACTCTTTTGGGATCAACTCTAAATCCACCAGGAGGTTTGGTGGAGGAAGAAATCCCATACGTAGGAGTCATGCTCCTAACGTACATAGTGCATGGATGGTTGGGTCTTGCAAACCCACCATTACCGGAGGGAAAAGGGTTCATGAAACTGCTAATTGTGCACTGTAATCACTTGCATGTTAATTATTGAATTGAAACCTAATTCTTGATTGTTCGCTATTAGTGTAAGGTTGGAGAATTGCCCTCACTCACCGGGCCACGGAATGAATTGATAATGACTGTAATATTAAATGGATTTAGTTGTAATCTGGCGGGATCTATTTTATTATTGAACTTATATTGTTTTCTTTATTAAAACCCTACCCGAGATTATAAGTTGCATGTTAATTGCGCTAATATTTATTTATAAACCCCTCACTCAGTCGTTGGTAGATTGACACCTCAACATTTTCAGGTCTGCGGGTTGCATGCTAGGCGGGATCGAGTTAGGTCTTTTGTTCTTTGGGTCTAGCGCTTGTCTTCCTCATTTTCTTGTACATTAATGATGCATATATAGATTGTTACTACTCTTGGTATCTAGGTATTAATTTTGACTTATTTTGATATCTTTGGGGAATTGGATTTATGTAAATGTTGGGAAAGATTTTGTTAATGAAGTGAATGTAACTTATGCTTCCATTTTATTATTTATGCATGTTGGTATTAAATGAGGGTTAGTCCTGCCTAGCTACAGATTTATTTTCTTTTGTCACCCGTTCGCTATAGTTTTGGTTCATGTACGGATTATCTATTTTGTATGTGGACTGAGCTATAGTGCGGGGGTGTGGCATCTCTAGGTATAGGGGTGCTACATCTTAAGTGGTATCAGAGCCCGGTTGCAAAACCGCGGTTCTATCGTCGTGTCGTGTCAAGTCTAGATCGAACGGCATAGGATTATTTGATAACTTGAGAGTCTTGCATCTTATTTGAACATTTTGAACTCACTTGAACTTAATTGAACTTACTTGAATTACTTGCACTTATTTGAACTAGTTAAATTATGTGTTTTATTAGTATCTTGTGGTCTTAATTGTATTCATTTGTATCCACTAATTCCACATGCATATCTAGTGACTTGATTACAGGATGCCTCGAGGTCATCCTCGTCATGAACACTCACCTGGCCATAGGAGACATCGCCGAGATCGTTCTCCTCGAGTGTCTCCACATCCACCCCCTCCGACTCAACCACAAGATTTTCTCAATTCCATAGTTCGACTTGTTGATCAAAGGATAAGAGATTTTGTTCCTCCGGCACCACCAGCACAACCAACAGAGATTCCGGTTGTGCTTAGGGAGTTTCAGAACCAGCAACCTCCAAGGTTCTACAAGGGAAATGACATTCAGGCGGAACAGTGGTTGAAAGAAGTTGAAAGAGTTTGGGAGTTGATTCCTTGTGAATCTCAGGAAAAGTATAATACCCCTTATTTTTTTTTATTTATTTATTTAATTAATTTCTATTACTTAAAATCATATATATATATATTTTTTATTTTACTTTCTTGTTATGATAAAAAAAAATATATATTAGTAGATAAAGATATTACTAACGATTCTAGAGAGTTTTGGGGAAGTGGGAGATCCCACTAAGGGTTGGAAAACCTAATCTACCACTATCCACGTATCTATTTTCTTGTTTAAAGAAATCCGTACGCATATATTATATTGTGAGGAAGAGAATCGGGGAAGAAAGAAATATTATAGCCCTGAGAGAGAGAGAGAGAGAGAGAGTAGGCGTACAAAGTGTAGCAAAGACGGCGGCTAAGAACGATTGAAACTAGTAGAGGAAAAGAAGAAAGTAAGGGAACACGCATAAGCCTTTTAATCTGCAGCATTGAAGGATTCGTACCCTGAGCTTCTAGGTAAATTTATAAACTTGTTCGTAATTATAGTGTAACAATGGAAAACTACTTGTTCGTTCACATACTAATTTAGAATTAAGACAATCTTAGTGTTGAATCCTCCGTGGAAAGTCGTCATAGTTACTTGCTTGATTATTTACTTCATGCTCCGGACATATTGATTGCTCATGAAAAATTGGGTAGTTAAACGTGTTAGATTTAGAACAATACACACACTGATTGGAAGTGGTTTTAAATTTTAGTTTTAAATATGAGGTTTTAATAAACTGCTTGTTCTTGTTAATAGAAAGTTGGAGGTCACCTGTAATTGTGTATCAATTTTATAGTGTATTTAATAATATTAAATCCATATTAGGAATTGCTATTAATAGTGATCTACTAGTGAATTCCAGTTCATGCGTGAAATTGGGTAGGGACTTCTATAAGAATTTTCTTATTTTACCGAGACTATCATGATAATAAATTGATGTTTAATATTTATGTTATAATATAAATAGAGAGCGACTATGGAATCAGATATTAGATGATGAGCTATTTTTTCTTATCTTACTAAGAGTTGTGTACGATAGTCTAATTTCCTAGTTAATCACCTTATTGTTTTTACTCTAGCTCTTAATTGAAAGCATTTATTGAGAGGACTCCACAATAGCACAAGCTTTAGGATTTTGAGGTAAGTAATTTTCAACACTTTTCTATTGTTTCGGTAAATTTAATATTGAATATGTAATTACTGAACTATTATTTTTATGGGAAAATTGAATTATGAAAACTCTCATAAGTTTTAACTGCAGTATGATATGTTATCTGATTCCATTGAGTATGTATGTATGTCTGTCTCCGAAGTCATCTGCGTGCCTTGGTCAAGGCTCATCTGTTATGTCGTCCCTCAAGAGGGTCATTTGTTATGCCGTCCCTCAAGAGGGTCATCTGTTATGTCGTCCCTTTAAAGGGTCATCTGTTCCATCCCATAAAGGGTCATCTGTTATGTTTTATGCTCGTCCCTTAAGAGGGTCATCTGTACGTACCCTCTGACCAAGGGTTCATCTGTTAAGCTCTGTACTCAATGGAAAATATATTTTATGGAAAATATGTTTTTGGAAAATCTATGTTATATGTGAGTCTATGAATATGTAATGATTTGCATGATATGATTGTTTCAATTGTCTAATGTTTTAATATGTCATTATATCTGTATGAAAATTTTGTTTGATCCAATAGATTGGTTTTGGGATTGCTTATTGAGTATGCGGCTCACCCCTCGCTAATATTTTCCAGATATTTAGTCGGCTTTGGAGTTAGCGGAGATGGAAGGGAGAATTAAATTGTCGTTCAGTATTTTATCTTTCTATTGTGATATTTTGGATCTTTATATTTATAGACTAAACTAGTTATGACTGATTTAAGATTAGCACTTCGAGAAATGATTGTAGTAGATATTGTTTTGCCGTTGCATTGTTTTAAGTACTTGTTTTAAGTATTTTATTTTGGAATTTAGTCGATCTGTTTATCGAGGCTTAGTGTCCTTGAGTCTTTCGGGACTTAGGGGCACTGTCGTGTTGCATCCCGAAAACGGGGCATGACAGAAGATTATTCCTTGTGAATCTCAGGAAAAGGCCCGGTGTACTATCTCATTAATCCAGGGTGAGGCTTATTCTTGGTGGGAGAGTACAAAGATTATTTTAGACGCCGCCGGTGAGGAGGTAACATGGGAAGTCTTCGTCCGAGAGTTCGAGAATAAGTTTATCCCTCCATCTTCTCGGACCCGAAGGTTGAAGGAATTCACCAAGCTAAAGCAAGGAGAAATGTCCGTTTCCGAGTACATAACTGAGTATGAAAGGTTGTCCAGCTATGCACCCAATATAGCGAGTGACGACTTCCACAAAGCTATACAGTTTGTGACGCCCGGAGCGGTGGGCCACCACATCCCCCGCACTTAAACCCGAATCCACATATGAAATGGGTTTCAATAGATGAACCCAAGTCTAAGCGAACGGTGACCTACACTCACACACTAGGCTAAGCGGGGTTAAACAACACCAGAGTGCGCAAACACTAAACAAATACGCGGAAGCAAAAACAGGATCCAAACGTGCTCGACATATAAGCGTAAAATCATACACATCATATACATGGCTTCACAGCCCAAAAGATCGAGTATACACATTTATCGGTTGAAATTCTCCAAAAGACAAGTTATAAAATCAAATACATAGAAAGTGTAAACAAAAGGCAAGAAAATGAATGCAACTCGACCTAAACGGCTAAGTACGACTCGACTCGACTCGACGCACTTCCCCGCCTAGCTCGGCACACCTGAAAGGGAAAGGAGAGGGTCAGTCTCACAACTCGACTGAGTGAGGGGCTTAACACACCCACACCATAGATACGTATAGATCACAACACAAATCAAAAGTGATAGTCATGAATCGAGGCTAGAGTTTTGCACACCAAAACCAACTCCCGAAATTAATATATAGTAAGAAAAGCATCTATCTCGATTCATAATCCATCAGTCAAAACATAATTAAAAGCCCGGCGAGAACGGACTATCCCTTACTCCTCTAAACATAAATATCAAATCATAAATCCACCCTTGCATCCATGGTGTGTCGGGAATCAAACCCTAGCACCTACATTACCAAAAACATACGGGGTAGCTAACCCACGTTATGCCTTCTCCGGTTATCCACCGAAGGCTCAAGATACCACGCCTTCCCAACCTCCCTAGGTCGCACGTGAATATCTCAAATGAGAACGTGCACAGGGGTTAAACCCGGCGACCCCGTGATCGCCCCGGGCCTTCCTTACCCACATCTCCAGGGCCCACGAACCAAATCAAACCAAAAATCCCATCTTTCAGGGCACACTCGCTCAACATAACAAAACATACCAAAAGAGATTTAAAATTCAAGCTTATATATACTCGTACATATATCGTTTCCAAGAGACCAAAGTTATTCCATAAGATCATAAACATAATTTAAGCACCCGAATTTAGATATATGTACCATATCCGTATTCAAGGGAAAAATTCATCATATTATAGGTCATAGGGCATTAAGCTACTAATTCCTAACCTCACCTTAACAAAAAGGAGACAAAAGATAGGATCGAAACGGCAACCGACCACCTAAGCTTCGGGCTCTTGCGCGACCGGAAGAGGCTCTGAAACACAAAAGAAAGCAAGACCCGAGACTTAGACTCAAATATGAACCAAATAGACGCTCGACAATGCTTAGGAATGCAAAGAATGTAAATGAAATGCATAACACGTCAAATAAAACCTACCAACCTTATTCACACCATTCTTAGAAAATAAGGTCATAAGTTCAAAACAAAGCACATAACGCGTAATATAACAAGCTAACAATACATACGAGTCATAAACGAAGAAAGAAAACACAAAGAAAAACAACGAAGCGATAAAACAAGCAATTGTCGTCGCCATATTTTCAAATGACAATGCCGTGTTGGGTTTTAGTTCAAAATGGACACGGCCGTGTCCGATTAAAATTAATTCAGGAGCTTAATTCGAAAGGCTGACACGGCCGTGTTGGGTTTTAGTACAAAATGGACACGGCCCGTGTCCGATTTTAGAAAAAATAATTTGCTCCAAGTCGAGAGGCTGACATGGCCGTGTCCAAAACATGCACAAAGCTGACACGGCCGTGTTGGCCCTTCGTCTTCGAAAAAAAATAACAGCAGCAACAGTAACTCTGTGGGAAAAAGAGAGCAAAGAAGCAGAGCAAGCACGCAGCAACAACAAGCAACAACCTCATGCCCCAAAACTCAAGCAAACCATAGCAAATCACTTCATAATCATCATATAATCTCCCAACTAACACAAAAGCTCAAGAATCATCATATATCTCAAGGATTCTCATGCAAGAATTTAAATTCCATTAATGGAAACTCTCACCACACTCATCCATATTTAAAAGAGGAATCATATAATCAAATTAGAGTCATATGGGATCATATACATATCTTCAAATCAAAGCTTAACTCCAAGAATTGCATGAGATCATCAAACCCTTAATGTACATGCCATGTTCCATAAATACCCCAAAGATAGCTCAAAGCATGGAATTAATAGCTCAAAATGATCATAATATCATGTACATATCAAATACTAACTTACCTCTTGAAGAAGTTGGAAGAAAAGGGAGATTAGAGCCAAATTCTCCTTGGTGTGAATAGTGACGGGTTGAAGGGTTTTGCTCCAAAATTGCTGCACTTTCTCTCCTTTTTCCTTGCTTGTACCGATAATGAGAGTGAGAGAGATGGATATGCTAAGTTTTGGTGGAGTGTGGGGCCAAGGTTGAAGGTAATATGTCAAGAATTGAGGGACTAAGATACAAATAGGTGAAAGGTAGTCATATAAGAGCGAGGTAAGTTTCCGGTCGGATTTCAGATTACCAAATGAGCTTAAAAGGTTATGAGGCTTAGTCCATCGAACCCGAATTGTCGAAACGAGTTCAACGGTGGTGACGGAATTCGAATCCGAATTCCCGAGCTCAAAATACACACATTGGAACCCAAGGTGCGCTAAAAGCGTTTTAACCTTCTTTAGGTTCCGAACGAACAATTAATTCAAAAGCTCAACAAATAAATTCGAAAACATATAACGAGCATAATCAAAGTTCATAACACGTAATTCTCCAACATATTCAAACAACGAGAAATTCCGAAATCAAATCAAGCATCAACGAATTAAATCTTAACAATTAGCATTCATAATCATATAGAATTCAAAAGAAATATTTAAAATAAGAATTAAAAGAATAAAGAATATGAATTTAAATAATATAAATCGCGCACATACGTCATACCTGTACGGTCTGAAAGTCGGGGTGTCACAATCCTTCCCCCTTAAAAAGGACTTGTCCTCAAGTCCGAATCGAGTTCTCAAACAACTATGGATAAAATCTCTTCATTTTCTCCTCAGTTTCCCAAGTGGATTCCTCTGATTTCTGATCTCTCCAAAGTACCCTGACCAAAGGAATCTATCGGTTTCTTAACTCTTGCATTTTCCGATCCTGAATTGCAACTGGATGTTTCTCAATCGTCAAATCCAGCTCTAACTGAACCTCTTCAACTGGGAGAATTGTGGCCTCATCGGGATAATATTTACGGAATTGAGAAACGTGAAACACGTTGTGTATCCCGGTCAAATTCGGCGGTAAATCCAACCTATACGCCGCTTCCCCAATTCTTTCTAAAATCTCAAACGGTCCAAGATATCGGGGACTGAGTTTCCCACCTTTACCAATCCGATTGAACCCCTTCCTTGGAGATGCTTTTAGAAAGACCTTATCTCCTACCTCAAACTGTAAAGGTCTTCTTCTTCTGTCAGCGTAACTCTTCTGACGAGACTGAGCCGCTTTCATTCTCTGTCTAATCTGATGAACTTTCTCAATCATAGCAGCAATATTTTCCTTAGGTTCGGTTCTCTCGAGTTTATGCTCTTCAGTCCATCTCCAATCCTCTATATCCCAAAATAGAGGGGATCTGCACTTCCTCCCATATAAAGCCTCATAAGGAGCCATTCCAATCGAACCCTGATAGCTGTTATTATACGCAAATTCGACCAAAGCCAGATGTCCGTCCCATTTGTCTTGAAAATCCAAAGCACACGCCCTAAGCATATCCTCCAAATACTGAATTAATCTCTCCAACTGACCGTCTGTCTGAGGATGCGAAGCGGTGCTGAACTTGAGCTTAGTACCCAAACATCTCTGAAGATTCTGCCAAAAGATCGAAGTGAACTTCGGGTCTCGATCCGAAACTATACTGACTGGAATTCCGTGTAATCTTACAATTTCCCGCACATACAACTCTGCTAGTTTCGGTACCTTATCAGACATCCGAACCTTAAGAAAATGGGCAGACTTAGTCAACCTGTCGATAACCACCCAAATTCCATCGAACCCTCCTTTGACTCTAGGCAAGCCGGACACAAAGTCCATTGTCACTTGCTCCCACTTCCACTCGGGAATAGGAAGTGGTTGGAGAGTTCCTCCCGGCTTCTGGTGCTCTACCTTCACCTTCTGACACGTAAGACATCGCTTCACGAAGTTCACGACGTCCCTTTTCATGCCTTTCCACCAGAATTTCTCTTTCAGGTCTCGATACATCTTAGTACCTCCCGGATGAATCGAGTACCCCGAGCGATGTGCTTCTTCTAAAACCAGCCTCCTGAGCTCGGTTGGAACACAAACTCTCGATCCAAACCTTAACAAACCTGAGTCATCCAATCCAAATTTAGAATTTGGATCATCTCTGGAATGAGCTATCAACTTCTGAATCTCGGCATCCGAGGCTTGAGCCTCCAATAACTGTTGTTTCAAATCTAGTACAATTGTGAGGTTAGCCAACCAAGTCCCTGAAGCCAGAATCTCTGAACCCGAACTTGAAGAACCTACTTCCAAATTAACCACACTCGCCTTTCTACTCAAGGCATCGGCGACCACGTTCGCTTTACCCGGATGGTACTGAATCTTGCAATCATAATCCTCTAATAACTCCATCCAACGCCTCTGTCTTACATTCAGATCTTTCTGAGAAAAGAGATACTTGAGGCTTTGGTGATCCGTAAACACCTCGAACGTTGTACCGTAGAGGTAGTGTCGCCACTTCATCAAAGCAAACACAACGGCAGCTAATTCCAAGTCATGGGTAGGGTAATTCTTCTCATGCTCCTTCAATTTTCTAGAAGCATAAGCTACCACTATACCATGTTGCATTAAAACACAACCCAGACCTTCCTTAGAAGCATCCGTGTAAACTGCATAACCCTCGGTGCCCTCGGGTAGGGTGAGAACTGGTGCTGAAGTCAATTTCACTTTCAAAGTCTGAAAACTTGCTTCACACTTATCATCCCACTCAAACTTCACTTCTTTCTTAGTCAGCTGAGTCAACGGAGCAGCAATCTTAGAAAAATCTTTAACAAACCTTCTGTAATAACCGGCCAATCCAAGAAAACTCCGAATTTCTGATACATTCCTCGGTCTCTCCCAACGAAGCACGGATTCAATCTTAGACGGATCCACCTCAATTCCATTACCCGAGATGATATGACCCAGAAATACGACCCTGTCGATCCAAAACTCGCATTTGCTAAACTTGGCGTACAACTTATGCTCCCTTAGGTTTTCCAAAACAATCCGGAGATGCTGAGCATGCTCTTCAGCCGACCTAGAGTACACCAGAATGTCGTCTATAAAAATTACCACAAACTTGTCAAGGAACTGTCTAAACACTCGGTGCATCATATCCATAAATACGGCTGGAGCGTTAGTTAATCCAAAAGGCATCACAACGAACTCAAAATGACCATAGCGAGTATTGAATCCAGTCTTAGGGATATCCTCCTCCCTTATCTGCAGCTGGTAATAACCTTGCCTCAAATCCAACTTAGAATAAACCTTAGACCCTTGCAAAATATCAAATAGCTCCTCGATGTGAGGCAATGGATACTTATTCTTCACGGTCATCCGATTCAGCTCACGGTAATCTATACACATCCGTAACGTTCCATCCTTCTTCTTTACAAATAGAACGGGAGCACCCCACGGAGATGTGCTCGGACGGATGTACCCGCAAGCTAGAAGTTCATCAAGCTGCGACTTCAACTCCTTCAACTCTGTAGGAGCCATCCTGTAGGGAGTCTTCGAGAAAGGCTCTGCTCCGGGATAAAGGTCAATTACGAACTCGATGTCCCTATTAGGCGGAAGAGAACCCAAAGTCTCAGGGAAAACATCGATATACTCTCGCACGACCTCCGTTTCTTCAAGTTTGGCCTGATCCTTCGGTCTATTCAAAAGATAGGCCACAAAACCTGTTGCTCCGTCCCGGACCAGTTTACTAGCCTCCATGAAAGAAATAAACGGGCTTGACTTAACCTTCTCGCCCTTAAACACCACTGAACCAAAGGAAATTTTCTTCTCCCGACAATCTATCTGAGCCCCATACTCATACAACCAATCCATCCCCAAAATAACATCATACCTCTGCATAGGCATCTCAATCAAATCTGCCAGAAAGACTCGGCCTTCAAAGCCAATTGGACAACCCCGAAAAACCCTGCAAGATACTAAGCTACCACCAAGAGGGGAACTAACCACGTAGTCATGCGCACATAAAGAAACAGGCAAGCACATAGAAGCAACAATATCCCAGGAAATAAATGAATGAGTAGCCCCGGGATCGAATAATGCATGTAATGTAGTGCCATGGATGCTTATAGTACCTTCGATCACCGCGTTTGGGTCGACATCTACAGCTTGCTCCTCCTCAGCTCCCAAAGAATATGCCCTAGCTGGAATTGCAGGCCTCGGGTTGTCTTTCTTCTTCGGACACGTGTTCATCATATGATCCGGTGCTCCACAAAGAAAACACCTTTTATGGAGTCTGAAGCAGTTATCCACGTGGTGAGGACCTTTACAATAGGTACATTGCACCTTAGGTGGTGCTGGAAGTGCTAAAGGTTGCTTGGCTGGAGTTGGTCCCGCTGGTTTGAATGATTTGTTCTGAGGCTTAGCCTGTTGAAAAGTTTGAAAGGCTGGCCTCTTTCCAAATTTATTCATAGTCCCTGAACTGGGCCCTTGCCTAAATGTGAACTCCTCCTCCTCAAAACCACTCTCTCTTCGACCCTGAAAGCCTTATCAACTACTTTTGCCCACGTGCTAGTGTTGGCTGCTTCCAAAGCATCTCTCATATCCTCCCGTAGTCCTTGGAGAAACTGAGAGGCCTTCGCTTCATCGTCATTAGCGATATTAGGGGCATAACGGGAGAGTCTCTCAAACTTGTTGATATAATCAGTAACAGACATACTCCCTTGTTTCAAATACATAAATTCTCTCAACCTTCTGCTTCTCGTAGCCTTAGGGATATATTTATTCTTGAATTCCTGTTCAAAGATATCCCAAGTAATCTCTTCCCCGGAAGCTTCCAACTTAATCTGAGTGCTAGTCCACCAACTGTAGGCCTGTCCCTGTATCATGCTAAGAGTGCACTGTAGCTTGTCCATCGGGTCACAAGGGATGAGGCGCCATACCCGATTTGTCTGGATTAACCACTCCTAGGCTTGCACATCATTCCCACCGATGAAAACCGGTGGATTCTGATTTTTAAATTCCCGAAGTAGAGCAGTGATAGCATTCCCTCCATGATTCCCGGCAGGAGGTGCATTATTCCTTTCCTGAGCCCTTTGTTCCAAAAATACGGCCAATCTTTCCAAAAAGTTTTCGGGATCCATTTGAGGTGGTGGTGGTGGATTGTTGTTTTCATGTTATGGAGAATGATCTCGGTGATGATGATGTTCCGGAGATCTATCTCGATGATGGTGTCGTCGGGGAGGCATATTTCTACAAAACAAGGGATTCCAATTCATATGCGTGGGGGTTAGTGCATGTTCATGTGCACTATTAACAAGGAAGTAAACAAATAATCATATAAATGCATATAACCACGTTGTCCTAAGCCGAACGACCTAGACTCACCAGACTTGACCCCAGAGTTCCGGTTTTACAACCGAGAGCTCTGATACCACTTTAAGGATGTGACGCCCGGAGCGGTGGGCCACCACATCCCACGCACTTAAACCCGAATCCACATATGAAATGGGTTTCCATACATGAACCCAAGTCTAAGCGAACGGTGACCTACACTCACACACTAGGCTAAGCGGGGCTAAACAACACCAGAGTGCGCAAACACTAAACAAATACGCGGAAGCAAAAACAGGATCCAAACGAGCTCGACATATAAGCATAAAATCATACACATCATATACATGGCTTCACAGCCCAAAAGATCGAGTATACACATTTATCGGTTGAAATTCTGCAAAAGACAAGTTATAAAATCAAATACATAGAAAGTGTAAACAAAAGGCAAGAAAATGAATGCAACTCGACCTAAATGGCTAAGTACGACTCGACTCGACGCACTTCCCCGCCTAGCTCGGCACACCTGAAAGGCAAAGGAGAGGGTCAGTCTCACAACTCGACTGAGTGAGGGGCTTAACACACCCACACCATAGATACGTATAGATCACAGCACAAATCAAAAGTGATAGTCATGAATCGAGGCTAGAGTTTTACACACCAAAACCAACTCCCGAAATTAATATATAGTAAAAAAAGCATCTATCTCGATTCATAATCCATCAGTCAAAACATAATTAAAAGCCCGGCGACAATGGACTATCCCTTACTCCTCTAAACATAAATATCAAATCATAAATCCACCCTTGCATCCATGGTGTGTCGGGAATCAAACCCTAGCACCTACATTACGAAAAACATACGGGGTAGCTAACCCACGTTATGCCTTCTCCGGTTATCCACCGAAGGCTCAAGATACCACGCCTTCCCAACCTCCCTAGGTCGCACGTGAATATCTCAAATGAGAACGTGCACAGGGGTTAAACCCGGCGACCCCGTGATTGCCCCGGGCCTTCCTTACCCACGTCTCCAGGGCCCACGAACCAAATCAAACCAAAAATCCCATCTTTCAGGGCACACTCGCTCAACATAACAAAACATACCAAAAGAGATTTAAAATTCAAGCTTATATACACTCGTACATATATCGTTTCCAAGAGACCAAAGTTATTCCATAAGATCATAAACATAATTTAAGCACCCGTATTTAGATATATGTACCATATCCGCATTCAAGGGAAAAAATTCATCATATTATAGGTCATAGGGTATTTAGCTACTAATTCCTAACCTCACCTTAACAAAAAGGAGACAAAAGATAGGATCGAAACGGCAACCGACCACCTAAGCTTCGGGCTCTTGCACGATCGGAAGAGGCTCTGAAACACAAAAGAAAGCAAGACCCGAGACTTAGACTCAAATATGAACCAAATAGACGCTCGGCAATGCTTAGGAATGCAAAGAATGTAAATGAAATGCATAACACGTCAAATAAAACCTACCAACCTTATTCACACCATTCTTAGAAAATAAGGTCATAAGTTCAAAACAAAGCACATAACGCGTAATATAACAAGCTAACAATACATACGAGTCATAAACGAAGAAAGAAAACACAAAGAAAAACAACGAAGCGATAAAACGAGCAATTTCCGCCGCCATATTTTCAAATGACACGGCCGTGTTGGGTTTTAGTTCAAAATGGACACGGCCGTGTCCGATTAAAATTAATTCAGGAGCTTAATTCGAGAGGCTGACATGGCCGTGTTGGGTTTTAGTACAAAATGGACACGGCCCGTGTCCGATTTTAGAAAAAATAATTTGCTCCAAGTCGAGAGGCTGACACGGCCTTGTCCAAAACATGCACAAAGCTGACACGGCCGTGTTGGCCCTTCGTTTTCGAAAAAAAATAACAGCAGCAACAGTAACTCTGCAGGAAAAACAGAGCAAAGAAGCAGAGCAAGCACGCAGCAACAACAAGCAACAACCTCATGCCCCAAAACTCAAGCAAACCATAGCAAATCACTTCATAATCATCATATAATCTCCCAACTAACACAAAAGCTCAAGAATCATCATATATCTCAAGGATTCTCATGTAAGAATTTAAATTCCATTAATGGCAACTCTCACCACACTCATCCATATTCAAAAGAGTATTCATATAATCAAATTAGAGTCATATGGGATCATATACATATCTTCAAATCAAAGCTTAACTCCAAGAATTGCATGAGATCATCAAACCCTTAATGTACATGCCATGTTCCATAAATACCCCAAACATAGCTCAAAGCATGGAATTAATAGCTCAAAATGATCATAATATCATGTACATATCAAATACTAACTTACCTCTTGAAGAAGTTGGAAGAAAAGGGAGATTAGAGCTCAAATTCTCCTTGGTGTGAATAGTGACGGGTTGAAGGGTTTTGCTCCAAAATTGCTGCACTTTCTCTCCTTTTTCCTTGCTTGTACCGATAATGAGAGTGAGAGAGAAGGATATACTGAGTTTTGGTGGAGTGTGGGGCCAAGGTTGAAGGTAATACGTCAAGAATTGAGGGACTAAGATACAAATAGGTGAAAGGTAGTCATATAAGAGCGAGGTAAGTTTCCGGTCGGATTTCGGATTACCAAATGAGCTTAAAAGGTTATGAGGCTTAGTCCATCGAACTCGAATTGTCGGTTTTTGCGTACACTGCTTTTGAGTGTCATCATTCTCATCTGTTTTTTATCTGCCTTTTCTTTTTTATACTGCTTCCCCAAATTCCATCTGTTAGTGTTGCATGCCTCTTCCCTGTAATGGTTCTGTCCGGGTGGCATATGATAGTGGATCACATAACTGAGTAGTATTTTCAAGTGTAGCTTCCATGTGCTGATGATCATTTTTCATTCAGATTCATCAGTATGAGTTGTAAACTTTTCTCTTTTAGTCATTTACTTACTACATCAGCCTGGTGTTTTCATCTTTGGCAGCTGCTCAAAGTGTGCAGTCCCAAATGCAGAATCAGATTCAGCAACTACCAATTCCAATGTTGTCGAATCAATCTCAAGTACAGCAACAACTTCTATCCCAGAATATCCAGAATAACATTGCATTAACTGGAGTGCCATCAACTCGAGTGCCAAGTTCTACTGGTTTGACCTCTTCAATCCCCCCTGTTGGTGGTATGTCTCAGGGTTCCATTCCTAATGTTCCTGGCCAGAATCCTAAGATACAAAATATACAGAACATGTCTAATGTAACTCGGAATACAGTTGGGAATTCTGTGGGCCAAGGTTTGACTTCCAATATGTATGCAAATTCTCAGAGTAGGCAACCAAAGCCTGTTTCTTCGTTGAAGCAAGGGCAGGTCCCCCAGCCTCACACGCATGCTGTGCTACAGCCCCAGCAGGAGTAGCCTCAAATTTCTCAAATGCACACAAATAAAGGTCAAGTGAATAACCAGATTCAACCAATGATCGTTCAGGGCTCTGTTGTGACAACACAGCAGAATAATATGACCAACTTGCAGCATAATTCCTCGTCTTCCATATCCACTGTGTCAAATACTTGCCAGAATATGTTGGATGCACTACATCCTAGTTCGAATGTTGATCCTGGACAACACAATGCATTGAACCAAATGCAGCAAGTAGCTTTGAGAGCTCTGCAACAAAATCCTACGAGTGGTCCACAACAGATGAATATAAAATCTATATCACCACAAACTGGTCTAACAACTCTGTAGTCAAATCTTAATTCCTTGCAAACCAAGTCAAGTGTACTTCAACCTCAGCAAATAAAACACGCACAACAATTATCTTTGACACAGCAAATACAACAGCAATACCAACTGCTGTGGATGCAGCAACAGTATTTGCATAGATTGTTAATACAACAGCAGCAGCAACAGCAACAGCAACGGCAAACTACTCAGCAACAATCAGGTCAGTTGCCTACACAACAAATTGTGCAGCTTCATCAGATGAATGGTGCAAATGATATGAAGACGAGGCACCATATGGGTGCAAAATCAGGACTTCTCCAGCCACATAATTCCTCTAGCCTATGGCAGTCTGGAATCCCATTCTTGATGTCCCCACAACAGGTTCTTCAGATGGCCTCCCCTCAGATTGGTCATCATCCTTCCCCACAAATCGGCAATTCATTGCAGAATCTACTTTCATCCCACACCAAAGTTGGAACCCCTTTGCAACCTGCGAACTCACCATTCATTGTCCCATCGCCATCAACATCCATGGCTCCATCCATGGTTAGCCGGAACGGTCGCGGGGAACGAAACGGAGGCCACCGTTCCAGTTCCGTTGCAATGACGCGGAACGGTCGCGGCAAAAACGCGGCCACTTACCAAAAAGATGTATAAAATCTAAAAAAATTGTTTTAAAACTCATTTTAATTTGTAATTTATTAGAATCAATTAGTACTATATTTAGATTTGTTATATTTACTCAAATAAGAGATTGCACATATTCTTATAATGACTACCGAACCATACAATAAACATAGTTGTGTCAATGTTTACTACAAAAGAAAAGTTGTTCAACATACTACACCATGAATGTTGAAATAGATATATAATAATACATTATTTATTAATAATAAGTGGAATGACAAGGGGGTAGAACATTGGAATTGTCTCTCTCTTCTGAGGAGTTTCGAAGTTGACGCTGCATATATTCCCTTATATTAGGATAAGATGGTTGTGCGTACGGAATGTGATCACCACCATGACCATAATATCCAAATCCTCGGTACTCTATGCTACTACCACTACTGCCTGAAGATCCATGTGGCATCCCAAAAGATCCATACGATGACCTCCCATATCCCCCACTAAATGATAATGGTTCCAAATATCGATTGTAGTAGGAGAACCCTTGATCAAAGTTACGATGTGTTCTATCATCTATATCGTATGTGGGATGAATAATTATAATGGAGTCCACTTGAACCTCCATGACTTCCACTCACACGTGCAATATGTTGTTTCAATCTTGTGATTCCTCCGGTAATAACTTTATTGTAAAATTTACATTTTACATTCTTACGACCTTCACCGATAGGTTCACAAAACTCCCAACTGATATCACGTTTCGGAGGCACCTAACTGTTAATAATATCATGTACGCAACATCATTAACTAATATAAAAAAAAAATCAAATAAAATTATATGGTGGAATTAGTAAAAGATATGTATTCAAATTAAAATTAAATGGTAGAATTTAGTATAGACATCGGCTAACATCAAAGAATATGGTGGAATTAGTAAAAAAAAAAAAAGTTTCTTCTCTTTTTTTCCGTTCCGTGGCGTTATAACGCAACGGAACGCCGTTCCAAAGCACACATAACGGCGTTCCAGGTGAGTTCACGTTCCATACCGGAACAATGGAACGGAGGCTTCCGTTCCCGTTCCGGTGCCGTTCCGGCGAACCATGGCTCCATCCCCAATGCCAAGTGATTCAGAGAAGACAAATTCTGTTGTTTCGTCACTGGCAAATGCTGGAAACTCTGTGCATCATCCATGCACTGCAGTATCCATACCAAACCAATCCCTTGCTATTGGTACCCCTGATGGCTCTCACAGAGTTGTGCCAAGCGTTTGTGGAAACTCTACACAGCCACTTAAACGGTTGATCAAAGTGGTAAGTGGGTTTTATGTTATGGAATATGGTACACCAATTATTTATGGAACCCATGGCTGCGTCATATTTTGACTCTGATTTTATTTTGATCTTTCCTTTTGACAGGTGAAATCTATGAAACCAATTTTGATCATTTGTTGTCTGTTCTTCATGGTTGTTGTCTTAAACTACCTTGTGGATGTAGATGTCATTTGGCAGGCAAAGCCATTTGGGAATGAGATTCAGTTAGAAATTGAAGAAACATTTTTAGACTAGCTGAGAGTTTTTTGGGATTATTTTTCTACTCTGAGTTTCTTATTAGTCAGTTTGTCTGGGTCTCTAAGACTGCTAAACCCCACCAGTTGAACACTGAATATTTGGTTGCTTATCAATATTTGGTTTAATAAAGAAAAACTGATAAATAATTGGAGATCATCCTTATCAAACCTTGAATCATTTACTTCGACAATTTCAGTTGTACATTTGATATAGAGGCAAGCTTTCCATAATCCAACTATCTAGGGTTATGTTTTAAATGTAGAGTTAGTATGTTAATTGAATGGAAAATATCAGGATTGGAACTGGTCTGCATGCTTTCTATTATTGTTCAGTGAGTTTACTAGTCTTTGAACGAGATATAGTTAGCCAAGCACGACAATCAAAATGATCATGTACAAATTTATCATCAAAAAGATTTCTAGCTAAAGTAGTCTTACCGAGGCCCTAGACCTCCCATACGGGAATTTGAAATGGCCTCAAGTCTGGTGATTCTCCATACAGCTGGCCTTTTATTCCTGATGGTATTTCTGCCACTTATTGCTTGTACGTTTGCTGCTTGTGGCGAAGTATAAGGGTTTGGCTGCATATCCTCATGAGTTGTACTGCTCTCCGCGTTGATCCATACCAGCTCTTCCACATTGGAATCAACTTCTGTCTTCACCTTCTCTGAATCTCGATAATATTTCATCTCCGTGACATAATCAAGATCATTTGATTCTTCTCTATGATCTTTCGATGAATAATTATCCAATTGCTGACTCCATGAAGTTTCTTTTTAAACTTTCGATTTTTCCCTGGCCTGACGGTAGTTAATACTTAATATTGCACATCCAGAATCTTTATAATGTTTCTTTATCTTAGGCTGGAAATGTTTTTCTCATATCTTGAACTTGGAGCAACCTCTTTTGTCCTCATGGAGTGCTAACTGAACACATGCCTTATTTCGTCTTTGAAGCAAACCTTGCTGATATGTCGAGTATTGGAGTGCTGACACCAACTCTGGAAGAATGGTGTGAATCTGATAGCCCAAGTTATTGGGATGCTGATAAGCAGAAACTTCTGGAAACTCTTCTTGTGTTGAGTTGCTGTATCTGAATATCAGGTTTTCTCCGACATTGTATATCTGCTTTTCCACTTTTTTACTTTTCTTTGTCAATTTTTAACATATGAAACTACCATGCTTGGTTACATATATACGACATTGTTGTATACATATCCATAGATCATCTAAGTTAACTGACCAAAGGAATTGGAATATTTGTACGTTGTCAACTGAAAGCACCATTTAGGTTATTTTGTCGTAGATCATATAACAAAGTTACCATTTTAATGTCCATATAATCAGGCAGGAAAAAAAGTAACAATAATCTTGCACAAGGTGGAATTCAAGAATTATGAGAGCAATGGAAAATTGATCCAACCTCCTAAATACAAATGAGAAATGGAAAATTGAAGGCTATTTACGAAATCGGGATTCGGGGCGGTATAGAGCTGCAATTTTCTGAGTCATCAGCTCTTCTTCACCTGTATCCACACTTGACATTACCAATTAAGTGCAGAGGATTATGATCCAATGAATGAACTTGGCTTATAAGTTATATAACAGCTTACATTTAAGACGAGCATGCAGCTAAAATCAATTAAATTGGAAAACAAAAATACATTAAGAGCATACCAGGCTATCACCAAGGTTGGATGAGAACTTGAAGGTCGTCGTTCCCCAGGTCCTGTTGTTGTTCTTGGATTTCCCTTGCTGATGGTTCCAAAGCTGAACCCGAGTCCAACTGAATCAGTCGAAGAGTTGGAATATCTCCAATTCTAGGAAGGATCTCCTCTAATGCATGGCAGTATGCAATATGAAGATGCTCAAGGCGAGGAAAGTGAGTATCTTCTGCTCGCCAGTACTTGAGATCAGGTAAATTCTCCATTAGAAGGAATTTCGGCTTCAAGAATTCCCCTTCTATGGGTTCCAATCTTCTCCCAAAAATGCATGTGTTCTTAGTTTGAGAACTTGTAGATTAGGCAAGGAACCCACGACACTCATGTCTTTGCAAGGAAGTTTGCTATCCACTAGAGTCAATTTTATGAGAGTGGACGGAAAGACAAAGTTCTCTGGTAAGGGTATTACACCAGTTAAGGAACCAAAAAACGAAATATAGAGTGTCTCAAGTTGGTGCAAGTGGACCAGATTGTTGAGCTCATGCTCCTCCCACTTTTGGCATGCCTTGCAATTGCACCGAACCCCCAATTTCTTAAGGTTTGGAATCATTTCAATGGTATCTCTGGAGAATCTGAAATGGCCTACAGTTGAGAGTGTTTGTAAGCTTCCCAGGAGAGGGACTCCATCTCTAACCCTGACTTCGTCATAAGGTATCGGTGGCAATTCTACTCCCCTTTTGGAAATAACGTGCCTTAGTTGTGGCATATTCCAAATTCCAGATGGTAACGATGCATGCGAATAAAAAATTAATGTTTGAAGATTCTGAAGGTGGAATATTCGTGAAGAAACAGGGGCGGTAAGGTTAAGGTACCTTAGATGTAATAGCTCTATGATTTTCTCAGAACTAAAATCTAATAGCTCTATGATTTTCTCATAAGTTATATCTTAGACCATTTCCGGGGCGACCAACCCTAGCCCTTGTATCCAATATCCTCAACAATTGACAACCAGATGCAGCTGATATTGAGTTATCCTCACAACTAAATTTGGTGGAACAATATATAAGAGAACGAACATGTGAGCCGTGTTTCTTTATATACTTGAGAATATTGGAATATTCATCATCAGTTTGAATGTAGACACGACGTACATCCCCGATGGGTATTCTCTGGAAGTCATCTTTTCGTTGAGTGCAGAGAAGGAAATTCTCATCATGAGCTATTTGGGAGCACAATTCTCTCAAAACATCATGAATGGTGCAAAACTTGGATTTGCCATTGAACTTCTTTTTGGTGATCATAACAAGATTTCTATTGACCAGATCTTTGAAATACTCTTCCCCAACTTCTTCTAAGCTTTTGGATTCAATCGGTTTCAAAAATCCCTCTGCAACCCATAGCCTAATAAGCTTAAATATATATATTTCCTGATCTTCCGGATAGCCTCCCAAATATCGAAAACATGGCTTCAGATGATGAGGCAAGTGGATATAACTCAAAGATAGTATTGACGATAAATGTTCGTTTTTCTGATCTATAGCAGTTGAACTTACTTTTCTTGCTATGTTTTCCCAATCATATTACGCCCTTTTGACATTTGAGAGAACCCTGCAATCACCACAATCGCAAGTGGAAGTCCTCGGCAATTCTTTGCTATCTTCTTCCCGATAACCTCCAATTCGTCGAGGGCAATGTTCTTGTGCAGTAAATACTTTCTCTCGAATAAGGGTCCAACTCTGGTCCTCATCTAGGAACTGCATTTGATGATGAAATTTTGAAGTGCTGGCATAATCAGCCACGTCAGATAATCTAGTGGTTATCATTACCTTGCTTCCATTTGAATTATCTGGGAATATCCTTTTAATATCATCCTACAATTTTTTCTCCCATACATCATCCATGATGATGAGATACCTCCTTCCATATAATTTTTTGTATAAATTTTGTTACAACACCTCTTCCCCATCTTCATAAAATTCCTCGTTGATATTAAGTGAGTTTAGAATAGCTAAAAGAACATTTTTCAAATGATAATCTTGAGATACCGTTACCCAAGCACAATAATCAACACGATCACGCATAAGTCTATCATTAAAAATATTTCTAGCCAAAGTAGTCTTACCGAGTCCCCCCATGCCGGCAATTGAAATGACCTCAAGCTTGGATGACTCTCCACACAGCTGGGATTTTACTGTTGTAATGAGATCTTCATCAAATACCAACATCTTATTTTTGCCACTCGGTGCTTGTACTCTTGGAGCTTCGACGAAAATATAAAAGTCTGGCTGCAAATCTTCATGAACTGTGTTGCTTTCCACTTTGATCGTCATCAGCTCTTCCTGGATGGAATCAACATCTGCCTCCACCTTCTTCAAGTCTCGATAATATTTTTTCTCCACAATAGAATCAATTGGCTTTCGAAGAGTAGAACCCAAGTGCTTGCGAACTCTCTCAACTCTCTTTTCTAGATGAGCATGAGGTAATAAAGGAACTCAAATACGGGATTCAATGATATCCTGTGCACGATAAGCTGCATCTGTAATTCGCCTTTCAAGAATATCCTTTGCTTCTTTTTTATGATCTTTCGGAGAATAATCATCCAGCATTTCCTGCACAAGCTTGAGCTTTTCATAGAGTGCGATGTGAGCTTGTTGTTTGTCAAGAAATGAGTTTGAAAACCGTTCCTGATGGGTTATGTCCTTGAGTAATTGAACAACTGAAACAAGAGCAGCATAGTAAGCCATGGTTGATCGTATCTCCTTTAACACAAACACAGACGAACCAGAATAAATATTAGAGAATTATTGTTGGAAACTGCTCTTGGTTTCATTCAGCTTCAACTATCAGTGTTGCAATAAAAACTAATAAGCAACCACCACCACTTGTATTAGTTTATTAGTATAAATTTGACGAGTCACTTAACTAGGAAGACCAGATTGGATGATTTGATTTCTCTAACAGCCTGGCTAACTTTGATTAGAGTGCACACTTATTAGTGGTCTACTGAAACCTTTTTTTTTAAATTTGGGCTAATTACATCAGCATATCTTGAAGTTTCAACTAATTACAAAAACTTCCCCTAAAGTTTAGTAAATTACATAAACTTTCCCCAACACATTCTGATGAGATATTCCTAATGCATGTTATAATATTCGCGAATTTAAGGGATAATATATATTGATCCTCCCACCTTAGTTGCTTCATTCACAAAATCAGAATTTGAAACCTAATGCCTTAAATAAGGGATCTAGGGATTGAACTTTGAACTCAAACTTATTTATTCTTGAAATGTGAGATTTGATGATATTTAATAGAAAAATGCACCTGTAACTCAACTTTTCATGCAAATATATAGTTTGTTTTTTGTTAAAAAGAATCTCATGCACCAGCATAGAGATAACTCAATTTCCAAGACTACTCCATTGTTAAACATAGGCAACTTGAAATAATTGTGCTTTGCATTATATGCATTAAGAGTAGCATGACTTGCTTTTAGGTGAACAATCACGAGTTCTCTAACTTCTTAATAAAATATTAAACAACTTGCAATTTTTAAATTAATTACGCAGCTCCCTATTAAGACTGGAGAACAGGACAGAACATGAAAAGAATGACTTCAGTCTAAGTTTTAGGGAACGGATAATTACCCCGAGGTTTGGCATTAGTACACTATAGATCAAGGGGGGTCGAATTGATCTTTATATAATTTTTGCGCTCAATATCCGTTAAGTCAACACACTGAGCTAACAGGCTCTTTTACAAGTATCAGAGTGAATCTTGGCTTGGATCAATCTTCTTAAAGTTTCAAGACAAAGGTCTTGACAGATGCTATAGGCACAAGTCTTGAATAAGACTATTTCACGAGTCAGTTATTACCAGTGGTACAAACTTAAACCAGTCAAGGTAATACTTTCAACAATTACAACTCAGGTTCAAGAGTAGGTACAACAAGCAAGTACAGTGACTTTTTATCAGAGAGCTGATGAACACTTAAAGATATGTAAAAGTGTCAGCTTAAAGGAAGTGTTCACTTCCAGTGAGAAATCCTTAAATAACCAATGTTGTGCTTTAGTCAATCGCAGCACCAGATCTTGATAACAATCAAGTAACAGCTCAAAAAGAGCTTAATCAAGTCTCAATCACAGATAAAGAGAGGTAAGAAAGTGAGACAAAGTATTTATAGAGGTTTGGCCCTAATGGTTGTGAAAAGCACGAACCAAAAGGATTAATCCTCTACCTAAGTTGTTATACTTAGGATTTTCAACGGATCACTTCGATATATGATAGATGACAAGATACAACACAAGTGCAGTCTGCTGGACACAACGGCTACACCACTGGTACAAAATAGACCAGACTCCCGGATTCCCAAGCTTCTTGCAACACTACCCACCAGAGCAAACACAATTCTCTATATGGTGTAAATACAAAATAGCAGCAAACAAAGCTTGAAAGAAATCAGTTTCTTGTGTTGAACAAGGTCTCCTTTTATAGCCTGAGGAAGATGACCGTTGCTCCACTTTGAAAAATCAAACTGGGCTCATCTCCCAAGATACTTTATACCAGCCCATTCTTTCAGTCAAGTGGGCGAGAGAGAGTTAGACTCCAGCAGGTTAACGTTAGAGAGTTCCTGCACAAGTGGACTTTTCAATTTACTTTGAATTTAAAGAATAATGATATTTAATTCCTTACTGACTGATCCTTAAGTGCGCTGGAATGATTTGTTCCAGTGAATGTTTGTTGTGTGTTGATTTAACTAACTAAGTTAAAGTCAATCGTGCAAGTGTACACTTTAATATACGCATAGCACAATAGGATCGTACCCATAGGGAAGGGAAATCAATCACTACTCACTACTTATCTCTAATCTAAAGACCGAACGACTTCAAGTTGTTGTTTATCTAATTACTAAAACAGAATTAAACAATTAACTCTAAGAAAACACGAATAACAAACTTAAACTCGCGTGGGTTAAAACCAATAGACTAATGAGGCTGGGGAGCAATGACTTATGCATTCATGATCCAATATAATGCTCGTTTGACAAGTGCAATTCTACAAGTCACTTATGTATGACTTATCCTCTCTCAAGGTATAACCGTGTATTCAGTTAAGCTCAATGTTGCTCTCGCAATCATCAATGTATTAATTAAACCAAAAGATCAAGGCTAGTGTAATTCCTATTCTAGCGGCTTGGCATGGAATAAGATTTACTGTTGTATAGATTAAGAACCAAATCTCTTTGAATTCCTAAACCTACTAGTTATGAAACCATCTCAATTACCGTCAATCTCTCAATCCTCGGGTAATTCTAGATTATGCTAAGGTTGGCCGGACCGTTACAACTCCATTCAAACCAGTTTCCACAACTAAGAATTAGCACAAGTCATTCACGCATTATATCAAACACCTTTCATGCATTCATCATCACTCCCCTAGCCCTAGGGGTTTCAGAGGAAGAAACAACTTGCCCAAGTAATATTGCGGGGCTCTTAGCAGAAACACCACTGGAAGAGCTAGCCTTGGTACTTGAAGAGAAGAATGGTAATTGGCGGAGCAAGGTTACGTTATCAAAAAAATTAAATACCTGTAACCATGATGTAATCATGAACAGGGAAGTCAATGTTGATGAAAGGTAGTGTGTTTACTGTAAAGTAAACACAAATGAACGAATGAGGGCTCATTGTCAACAATATGGATTAACAGCATACCCTTTATGCGCCAGATATTACCTTGATTTTAAGGTAACACCGGAGCAACACAAAAAGGAAGTTAACAATAAGGATCAGCTGATCAAGGAGCTTCTAACATATTGTGCATTCTTGTTAGAGGAAAATGATCGATTGCAAGCAAAAATTAATAAAGAGCTCCAAAAGGAGTTGCAAAAAGAGTACGAAAGTTTGGAAAAGTAAGAGGAAATAGGCTTACAGATGGACGAAGACATGGACCCGCCACAGAGAAAAGTAAACAACTTATACAACATGACTGTCAAGTTCCTCATACCAGGAATGAAGGAATTCAACGTGAAAGCCATACTTGAAACAGGTGTTAGGAATAGTGCCCTAGAAAGCCGATTGTATATCCGCTTTGTGCTTTTCCTTATTGTAATCACAGACAATCTTTGAATGAAATAACGTATTGAGGCAACACTTCTTTACATGCTCTTGTTTGGTATGCGTTTACTTTAGCTGTGCATGTATGAGAACTCCCCTAATCCTGATGACTTTAGGACTCTACCATTTAGGTAAAATGGTTCGTGAAACGAGCCCTATATCACATAAGTCATGATTAGTAAAATGCTCCAAGCCGATGAGTCCTAGAGACAGTGGGAGTGTCAACCTGACTCCTCTAAGGCTTGCTTATGGGATCACGCCCTTAAGAAGGACCACCTTGTTTCATGGAGGTGCAAAGTGTATAGTTGATACGTGCGTGATACATGAGGGTGCTTACTTAAATAAGTAAGTTCACCGAGGTGCCCCGTGTGAGAACATTCCTAAATGGGAAAGGAAGTTTCTATTTCAGGAAATAGAAACTTCTAGATTAGGAAATATCTCACGAGTCATTGATGTGATTAATTGATCCTTAGACTTGAGGTTCCTTGTCACTTTATGAGTTAACTCTGTAGTCTTAGGTATAAGCTTTAAAGGGTGTCACCTTAGACAACTGATTCAAGGCTTATGCTGGGGCTGCACAAGTGATTCGTGAAAGTGAATGAGAATCAAAAAAGGACCTACACTTGCATTTGCAAGGTGATCTCTTATTGTGTAAGTCATTCATATGCCATATGGAGTCCTTGGCCAAGGCAGTAGATCAAGACATCAAGAAAAGGGTTTCTTGGATTGAGATCAAATGGATATGAAATGCACTTAGCTTTAAGACCGGATTATTAGGGTTCTGATTATTCCCTTACCCTAGATCTTGGTTGAGAGATAGTAAGTAGGAGGATTGTATCTCACATGAATCAATGACTTAAAGGTTCTGTCGAATCTGAACATTCCAATTCAGCTAGGGGTTAAACACCTGTTGCTAGACTATGGTCGTTTAATCTGTGGACATATTAATTAATTAGTGAATTAATTGATTGGGGTCACTGCTAATTGAATTTAGAACCTAGAGGGTCACACACAACAACTTGGTTACATGAGTTGAGGCTTTAAACTGATTAAACGAGTTAATCGGGCCAAAGGGTTCCACACGTGTGAAACCACACATGTGGGTCACGTGCGTGACAGGTGTGCATGTGCGTGAATATTTATTTGGTGATTAAATAATTAATGTGTTAATTATTTAATAGACTTTGGTTTAATTTTGAATTAAAAAGAAAGTCTTATTTTGGAGAAAAATAATCTAGTTAATTAATTACGAATTAATTAATTAGATAAAATAAGTTATTTATTTTAAATAAATAAAGTATAAAATTATCCAAAAATAGTTTGGATATTTTTAGCTCTCTTGAAAGTTGATTTGAATTTGAATTCAAAGTCAAAGTCAAAATTACTTGATGATCAAGTAATAGGAGAGAGGGACCAAATCCTTAGTCCATGAGGACTAGGAATTTCGGCCACTCCCTTCTTATAAATAGGGGAGCTCGAGCTCCCCTTAGAGCTAATCGAGAATTCTTTTGGTTCATGTGTTGAACACCATCCTTTCTCGAAGATAAACAAAACCCTAGGTTAAGCCTAAACACTAACTAGAGAACTAGCATCCTTAGTAGTTAGGTTGTAGTCAAGTTGGTGGACTATCTCTAGAGAGCTTCAAGTTAGAAGTTTGAAGATTCGAGATTACCTTGGAGAGGGGATCAAGCCGCGAGAAGAGCATTCTTGGGTGGCTTGAAACGCTTCAAGAAAGACAATTAAGAAAGTAAGTTTCTAATCCCTACAAATTTGGTTACACGATTGCGAGTCCTAGATCCTTTTGTTGGAAAAATTTTAAATTTCCGCTGCTTTCTGATTCATGTTTTTCAACAAGTGGTATCAGAGCCACCTCGTTAATCGTGTTTCTGATTCGTCTCAATTCTTCTGAATTTGGTAGAAATTCTAAGGCTTAGATGCGAATTAGGTATTCATGAGTTCTTTTAGAAAGCCTGAATTACGAAACTGTAATTTTCTTGAATTTCTGAAATTGTTTTATTAAATTGTGTTTTTGAAAACCGTTTTGATTGAAATCTATTTAAATCGTATTTTTCTTAATTATGGATTGAACCGGGTTTTGGAGAAACCCAAAATACGGAACGGGACACGAAAAGGACGAGCCTAGGCGTGCTAGCACGTCGCACGCCCAGGCCCCGCCGCCGCTCGCCTGTCCCGCAACCGCGCGGGACAGCCGCCGGCACCATCCCGCAACAGAGCGGGACGCCCAGGCCGAGACCGCCCGCCATCGGGTGGGCACTGCTGCGCGCGACAAGCGCACGGGCCGCGCGCCCAGCGCGTGATAAACGGGCGGCAATTGCCGCACGCTGTGCGTGCCGCTGGCGCGTGCCTGATGCCGATTTTCGGGCCAATTTTAGTGTTTTCGGTCCTTGAAAATCCCGATTTAATTTTATCTTTTAAAATCAGTTTTGCTAAAATAAAATTATTTTAAAATTTTGATTGAATTGGGATTTTTGAGAAACTGATCGATTTAAATTTTGGGAAAAATTACAAACTTTATGAAAATACTGAAAGAATAAAATTATTAATTTTCAGAAATTAATTGGAATTTTATTCGTTTATTATTTTTCGGGTTTTATTGAAAAAGCTCTTGAACAAGAATTGCATCTAAGTCGTGTTTCAAGCTATTAGAGCTTAAAGCGAGAATTTTAATTTATTAGTTAAATTTAAATTCTTGCAATTTATGCATGTTAGGTGATCAGGGGTTTAGACTTATGTATGATTTTAATTCATGCACATGGATGGTTTAAATTGGGGTTGGGCCCCTATAGTTGCGTTTTTCAATTGAGGTTGGAGCCTCACTTATGTGCGTACTATTATGTGATTTATTATGTGGCTTTCCATATTACTGTTTTTGAGGCCGGGGTATGCCCCGTGTATTTGTCTAAGGCCAATATGAAGATTGAGCCTTATTACTTTATGTCTTTTTCCTTTTATTGTAATTTGAGAGTAGAGATAGGTGGTGAGGTTTTATTTTCATTTTGGAGACAATGCACCCATGGAGTAAGATGGACCACATTCAAGTAACAAGGAGGCCATAAGTGAAGACCCCTCAAAATGTTAGGGAGGGGAATCTCAATTGTAAAAATGTAATAGAGATAGGGCTCGTATTTTGTTACCGCTTTCCCTTATGTGATTTAAACTGTTTATGTGGCATGTATGTTAGAACTTGTGATTGTGGAGTGGCTCCCACATATCACGCATAAGATAGGTAGAACCCATGATCATTACATGTTAGTATCATGCTAGGACATGTTATCTGTTTATGTGCTTGTTTGAAATGCATTTAACTGTACTTGCATTAATCAAGACTAATAAAATTGGATAATATATATGTTGGTGAGGTCGAACCGGACAACTCTCTGGTTGATTCGAAACTTCTAACTTGAAGCTCTCTAGAGATAGTCCACCAACTTGACTACAATCTAACTAGTAAGGATGCTAGTTCTCTAGTTAGTGTTTGGGCTTGACCTAGGGTTTATTTGATCTTGGAGAAAGTATGGTGTTCAACACATGAACCAAAAGAAATCAATCAAAATCACTCTCAAGGGGAGCTCGAGCTCCCCTATATATAATTGGGGAGGGGTGGCCGAAAACCTAGTCCTTATGGACTAAGGATTTGGTCCCCCTTTCCTATTTACTTGATCATCAAGTAATTTTTGAACTTTGACTTTGAATTCTAATTCAAATCAACTTTTAAGAGAGCTAAAATATCCAAACTCCTTTTGGATATTATTATACTTTATTTATTAATAAATAAATAACTTATTTTATCTAATTAATTAATTCGTAATTAATTAAATAGATTATTTTTCTCCAAAATAAGACTTTCTTTTTAATTTAAAATTAAACCAAAGTTTATTAAATAATTAACACATTAATTATTTAATATATATATATATATACAATATATATATATATATATATATACACATGTGAGACACGTGTCCCAAGGACACGTGCTACTCACGTGACCCACACGTGTGGAACCCTCTCGGCTCGATTAACTCGTTTAATCATTTCAAAGCCTCAACTCATGTAACCAAGTTGTTGTGTGTGACCCTCTAGGTTCTCAATTCAATTAGCTGTGACCCTAATTAATTAATCAGTCCACAAATTAAACGACCATGGTCTAGCAACAGGTGTTTAACTCCTAGCTGAATTGGAATGTCTCGATTCGACAGAACCTTTAAGTCATTGATTCATGTGAGATACAATCCTCCTACTTACTATCTCTCAACCAAGATCTAGGTAAGGGAATAATCAGAACCCTAATAATCTGGTCTTAAAGCTAAGTGCATTTCATATCCATTTGATCTCAATCCAAGAAACCCTTTTCTTGATGTCTTGATCTACTGCCTTGGCCAAGGACTCCATATGACATATGAATGACTTACACAATAAGAGATCACCTTGAAAATGCAAGTGTAGGTCCTTTCTCGATTCTCATTCACTTTCATGAGTCACTTGTGCAGCCCCAGCATAAGTCTTGGATCAGTTGTCTAACGCGACACCCTTTAAAGCTTATACGTAAGACTACAGAGTTAACTCATAAAGTGACATGGAACCTCAAGTCTAAGGATCAATTAATCACATCAATGACTCGTGAGATATTTCCTAATCTGGAAGTTTCCATTTCCTGAAATAGAAACTTCTTTTCCCATTTAGGAATCTTCTCACACGGGGCACCTCAGCGAACTTACTTATTGAAGTGAGCACCCTAATGTATCACGCACGTATCAACTATACACTTTGCACCTCCATGAAACAAGGTGGTCCTTCTTAAGGGCGTGATCCCACAAGCAAGCCTTAGAGGAGTCAGGTTGACACTCCCACTGTCTGTAGGACTCATCGCTTGGAGTATTTTACTAATCATGACTTATGTGATATAGGGCTCGTTTCATGAACCATTTCACCTAAATGGTAGAGTCCTAGAGTCATCAGGATTAGGGGAGTTCTCATACATGCACAACTAAAGTAAACGCATACCAAACAAGAGCATATAAAGAAGTGTTGCCTTAATTAGTTATTTTATTCAAAGATTGTCTGTGATCACAATAAGGAAAAGTACAAAGCGGATATACAATCGGCTTTCTAGGGCACTATTCCTAACACAGTATTCATTGCTCGGAATCAACACCATAATCCAGAGGATATCATCCTCAAAGGTGTACTCCAAGTTTGACCTGAAGAGTGGATTCCACCAGGTCGCCATGGAGGAGGAATCAATACCGTGGACAACATTCATTACCCCTGAGGGTCTGTATGAATGGCTCATCATGCTATTCGCACTACAAGAAAAAATACTTTTTACTACAAAATTATTTGCTACAATTTAATAATCGTAGTGTATGATTGTTATTTGTTACGAAATTGAAATCGTAATAAATAAGCGTAGTAAATAGCACATATTCACTACGAATATAAAGCGTAGTAAACCATCGTAGTTAATAATAGGTATTTTCTATGATTTTTAGGGTGTAATCAATAATTTTAATAAATAATATGATTATATATATATATATATATATATATATATATATATATATATATAATATAACTTTTCTATTAAACTGAAACGTCTTTTTACAAAAATTAGAAAAGTTAATCACTCTTGGCCAAATAATATTTCTAATAAATAAAAGATAAATTTTCAGAGTATAATTGTTTTTTAAAAAACCAAGCACACGGTTTCGGAGAAAGTTCAAGGGAATTCTCCAAGAACCCTAGCCCCCTTGTCACCACAATCAATGAACCTCCGCCCGGTTGCCGCCGCGATGTCACCCCCAATTTATTATGGTTTTCCCTCAATCTCTCACTTTTAATCGACACTTAAGAGGAGAAAAAAGCCCTAACCCAACCAAATTATTCCCCTCGCTCCACCCCACCCCAACAACCGTTCTCTCCCACTAGAGAATCGACGGAGACGGTGACGGTGAATGCGAGAATTGAAGGAGACCGTGACGGTGAAGGCGAGAATCGACGACGGAGAGAAGGGGTGGTTGAATTTTCACTCGTAAGGTGCCAACCCTCCTCTGCAATTTACTTTGGTTTAATGTTTTCCTTTTTTTTTCGTTTAATTTGCTCAAATTCTTATTATTTTTTAGCTTTCTCTGGATTTTGAATGATAATTGAAGTGGAGTTGGATTTGATTTGCTTATTTAGCACGTAGATCTATGGCATTTTAAATGATTTTTTATTAATTGATTGAAGAAGAATATGCAGTTTTGATTTATATTTTATCGGAAAAGAAGACCTAATTGCATATCCGTATGTGATTCTTACACAAAACAGAAAGTAAAACGATGGTTTTGTGAATTTCTATATGATAATTTTTTCATCTGTTGCATGTTGCTTGCTTCAATTTGATTTTTGTCCCAGTTCTGTTTTGGTGCAAAAAGGTTATTTAAGTTTATTGGCTGTTGTCTTGTTTGAGTAAGTTATCAAACTAGTTCTGATCAAAAGGAGGGAGATTTAAGTGAAATTGAAGTGTGGCATATGGGCGATCACAAGCTAGGTATTAATCTCTCTCTCATAGACGCATACATGTATACATATATATACCACTTTAGATGTGAGTAATGGTGAATGGAACAGGGTATAATTCCTAGATATATAGTTGTGAGTGTTACTCTTTTTAGAGCAATTGCTAATTCTAAGATATTGATTAAAGTATAGAACTGACAGGAATAAATGTCATTGATTCCAGAATTTAGCTGTTGTCTTTGTTAATTATTTTATTATTATTTCGATTAAAGTAGAGGACCGGTACGTAATTAAATGTACATAGATTGATTCATATGTTATTGAGACGTTATTCATAAATGCGTGAACTTTTTTTCAAGTTTTAAGCTTAAAGACTGTTAGATTATAATAATGAAACTGATATGCGTGTGTGTTCTATGATTTCATTGTGATTATGGGTATTCTCTATCCTGAATATTGAGCACTAGGGACTCCTTGGGTGAGTTAAGAAAGTAAGTAGGTAGTAATGTAATGATATGTATATTGATGCACAGCAAGTGCCTAAATCTGTACATTTGATGGTGCGTCAGTTTATGGATATTTTGATGAAATGATATTGTGACAGCTGCAGGAAGAACACAATAAATTCATGCCAACATTGTGCACAAAAGCTGGTCTGGTATTTTTCTTGCTATAATGGTGCAAGAAAGGTAAATCCCTTTGCCACATTTTGCCTTTTGTGTTTCTTTTCCTTAGCTATCATAGAAACTCCCATAATCTCTGTCAACTAAAGTTGAATGATGTTGGAAATAGCATATTTTCTTGTTAGTTAATATGGTTGACGAATTGATTCGAATAGAATTGACAAGTGTTTTGGTACTTGGCCTTAATATTGATCTCCAAATAATGAAACTCGATAAAATTAAAAAGAAGAGACTTAACAAAAGGTTTCTTTGGAAAATTAGTGCAGGAATGCCGACAATTATCAAGGAGTAAAAAGTGTGATGACTGTTAGTTAATGGAGGCTTAATTATATCAAGGAGATCTTTTGTACATCAAGTATATTGCGCGTGAGTTGGGTTATCCAAATTTTTCTATCAAAATTGACATGTTATTTAACCTTAAACACCAAGTACAAATTGTTTGTTTTACAGGTTCCAGGTTTCAAAGATGTAGACAAGGCTCGTTCTTGATGTTTAAGGGGTTTCTAATCAAGTTATTTTGTTGGAGTTCTAAAAACTAAGCAAGGGATTGTGTTGTGGGTTGTAAATTTGTAATGATTACAAATATTAGTACTTAGGATATTAGTGACATTGACAAAGTATTATTGCATTTGACAAATGCTTATAAATGTGTGTATTTACAATTTTATAGATTTAAATTTCGTTTTCTATTATTTTATATATTGTTTGGAATATTGAATATGCAACTTTTATTAAATATTAAAATTTTAAAAAAATTATTTTCTACGAAAATTCATTATGTTTTTTACTATGATTATTATATTTGTAGCAAAAGTTCACATATTTTTATTCTATTGACTACGAAAATATGCCGTAGCAAAAGCAAATTATTTTGTAGCAAAAATTATTTACTACGCACATTTGTCCGTAGTAAAGTATTTGTTACGGCCGTATTAACTACGGCGTAAATTCGTAGTAACTGCGTAGTAAAAAGTTTTTTGCTACGAAATTTGGCCTTTTACTACAGTTTTTTGGCCGTAGTTAAAGGCCATTTTTCTTGTAGTGTCGGATTGAAGAATGCGCCTGCAATCTTTCAAAGGAAAAGGGACAATTGTTTTTGAGGCTACGAAAATTTTATTGCAGTTTACATTGATGATATTCTAGTCTTCTCCAAAGATGAAGAGTCGCATGCAGAACATTTGAAGAAGATGCTGTCAATATGTGAGAAAGAAGGATAGGTCCTGTCCAAAACCAAAATGAAGGTAGCAGTAGGAAAGGTTGATTTCCTTGGAGCAACGATTGGCCAAGGAAAAATAAGGCTGCAACCACATATAATCACAAAGATTGCAAACTATGATGAGTCCAAACTCAATGAGAAGAAAGGCCTGAGATCCTGGTTAGGAATAATCAATTATGCACGGGCATACATTCCTAACTTGAGCATACTTTTGGGGCCACTGTATGAGAAAATTAGTCCACACGGAGATAAAAGAATGAAGTCGTCGGATTAGGAAATTGTGAAGAAAATCAAGGAGAAAATTAGAAACCTTCCTGAGATAGAGAATACACCTGAGAATTCTCTCATCATAATCAAAGTTGATGGATGCATGTAAGGATGTGGCGCAGTTTGCAAATGGAAAAGGCTTGAGAACGACCCACAGAAAGAAGAAAAGGTCTGCGCCTATGCGAGTGGGAAATTCAGAGCCTTAAAATCCACCATTGATGCTGAAATCAGGGCTGTTCGGAAAGGATTAGAAAATTTTAAAATTTTCTATCTTGATAAGGAAAAAGTGACTAGTCGCACTGACTGCCAAGCTATAGGCTCACTCCATAATAAGAACAATAACAACAAGTCTTCTAGGGTCAAATGGGCTAAATTCATTGACTACATTACTGGGATAGGAATTATAGTCCAGTTTGAGCATATAGATGGTAAACAAAACATATTAGCCGATTCATTGTCAAGAATCATTAATTGTATGTTTATCACAGATCTATGGAAGATATCAGAAGACAGTACGGGATGCGAGGAGCAGGATACAATCTCGACAAAGGAAACACTCTGGCCACACGAGGATTACTCAGGCTTGCAAACAAGTTTGGTGTTAGTCAAAATGGGGACCCAAGAAGGAACCAAGAATTTGATGAAGCCACATCCCAGATTATGCTACTCGAATACAACCCTCGAGATAAGCATATTATCAGAACACGAAAACTTGAAATCTTTAAGCAACAAGCCAAACGAGTACAATCAGAAATGGAAATTTTACTCGGAATGGCCCATACAGAATTGGGCTACCTCAGAACACAAATGGGCCGACGCAGTTGGGCCCAAGACTTACGAGATGGGCAGCTCAAAATTGTCGGAAAACTGGAACAAGCACTCGAAAATCTGGAATGGATAATGACGGATTAAAACGTCCAAGAAAACATCAAGGATGACGAAAAATATCCCCTATCAGTGTGGTATGTGAAAGTGGTAAACCCATTGCCACTCATTTTCTGTGTCGACGACTCTGGTAACGGGTGTTGCCTATCCATACGTAAATCTCGTTAACGCCCGTTACAGAGTGAGAATCGTGTTTGCACTTTTATAAGTGGTAACGGGCATTACCACTTTCCTTCTACCTGGGAGTAACGGGCATTACCCATCCTGCGCCAAGCTTCTCTTCTACTGCCTCTGGTAACGGGCATTACCAGAGTTGTACTGCCAGGGAGTAACGGGCGTTACTCCCGTACTTCACCAAATATGATGCTCCTGGATCTGTTAACAGGGGTTAACACTTTTGTTCTTTCAAGGGGTAACGGGGGTTACTCCTTTTTCCTCCAAAAACGCATGAATTCGCCTCAGTTCGTCGTTTTCCATCTCCAACTCAATAATCACCTAAATGGAGAAAATTAAACACATAAACGCATCAAACAGCACAAAAATATACTCTAATATAAGCTCAAATCCATACGAATTCTACACTCAACAAATTCCCCCACACTTGGATATTGCTCGTCCACGAGGAATAAGAAAATAAAGAAAACACATCCCCATCAAACCTCAAGTTCAAAGCAATCATCGAACCTTCACCTAAACAAGTCTAGCAATTCAAATCAAGTACTCATGAACATAAGATCATTAAACATAGTATGAAAAGTATACCCTTGTGTAGTGTGTGATTTCGAACGAAATAATGTACAACGACTAGAATGACCAATTCACAAATTCCTCTTAAGTTCTAATCATCAACTTCGGAATACACTCTTCGCACCTATCTCCACTAATGGAGTCAAATCAAAACTCAGGATCTATAGGTCTTTCGAGCTTGTAATGTTGGCTCTGGGTAAGGTTATGGAAATTTGGATCAAGTAACAGCTTACCAAGCTTACATCGTTTAATCTTTATACTCCCTAAGCACTCTTCCTTGCCATTAACACCAATTCCCCCACACTTAGACATTTATATCCCACATCTCCATTTCACACTCTGCATGATTTTCTTTTTTGTTCTTTTGCTCTTTTTTTTTTTTCATACCTTTTCTTTTTCACAACTTTCTTTCATTCTTTTTCTTATATATATAACTCTCAATTTCAATCACAAAAATAATCAAAAGGGATCCAAAGATAGATATTCACTATGAAAAATCAAACGAGCAAGTCTTGGTGAAAAATTAATAAGGTAGGTATACTTATGCTGTGCAATTGGCTTATAATGAGGCTACAAAAATCGTGCACAACAATTAGGCTCAGCGGGGTCAATAAGATCACGTTATTTAGTGAAAAACGGCTAAAAAGAAAAACTTAATATTCTCCGACAACGAATGCCTACTTCACTTAGTCTCTCATTAAATAAAAATTTCGTCTCAATAGGACTAAAATGCATCCTAATCAATTTATAGACTTATTCGGAAATTATCAACTATCTTTCTAAGCAAAGTACATTATCACGTTCAAAAAGTGCTCAAATAAAGAAGGCATACTAACACACTAAGTCATCAAATCTCATGCAATTGTCCTCAATTCAAAAGGCCTAACTTATTCTAGCAAAAGCTCAACAATCAAACTTCGAAGAAAAAGTTCAAAACGGTTGAAAATTTTCAAAATTCTCATAAGTTCCTCAATTCCTAACAATTTGCAAGTGGACCAAACATCTAATCTTGCAAATATCCAATAAAACTCAAAAGCATAACCATTGCAAATACTAACTTCTCCCCCACACTTAATCTTTGCAATGTCCTCATGCACATAAAAGAATTAAAGTTCAAGAAAGCTCCCTGATCAATCGAAGACCGGCAACGTGCTAGCAAAGTGCAACGACAATTGACAATCAACATGCATTCAACAATCAACACACAAGTCACAAATTCAAGTAAAGAAGTGCACGATTGCATAATCAAATAAGAGAGTTAAGAGTTAAAATTAAGCAAGGAAAAGTAGTAGGAGTGACAAAAGTATCCACAAATAACATTAGTATAGACCCAAATAAATGTCATCAAAACAAGATAAAGAAAGCTGCAGGATCAAGGCTCAGGCGGCTGCTAGGAACCTCGAAAATACTGATCAAAGCGGTTATAGAGCCCCTCAAACTGGGTATCGACATGAGTCTGCCATGCATCGAATCTCTGATCAACATGAGTCCGAAAATCACCCATCTTAGCTTTTCACTCTGTCATTCCTGTCTCAAGTCTTACCAACCGAGCATTGGAGTCTGCCAGAACCAACCGTATAGCCGCCATACTAACATTCAAGGCGCGCACCGTCATAGGCCCATCATCCTCCTCCTCAGGGACCGGTCTCGGGGCCACATTCCCTCGCTCAGGTACATCCGGGATCTCCTCAAAAGCAGCCTTAAGCTCATCCGGAAGCTCATCATAAGTCGCATATCCCCAAGTATACAACTATGTCAACCTATCGTGCGCTCTCTCTAGCCACCACGGTAATAACCTACCCTGCAGAGGCCCCGCCGACCACTCCTTGATCAAATGCATATGTTTCCAGTTGGCCTCATCAAAAAACGGGTACCTAGTCAAAAGCTCAGCTTTCCTCGGCCGCCAACTCACTTTCCGAGCAATCATATTGACGTAAGCCCGATGGCCTATATCACCCCTAGAGCGATTTTCCACATCCTGCATGTGCTCAAGCAGATCCCACGTGCCATCAAACTTCTTCCCCTCTTTCATCATCCACATTATCCTCAACTCAGTAGCTTGGATATTGCCTTCACTCTCATTCCGAGCACAGAAACCACTAAGAATCTTATGCACTATCCTCCATTACCAAACTGTCCAAATAAGTGGCTTTCGTGTTCCGAACATGATAGTTCAGCGTGCTGGGCTTCAAAGGGAAAGATCTCCAAACGTTCTCGCACATCTCAGGGCTCCAACGAGGGAGCTGGCTATCACCGTCATCCGGAAAACCAAACACCTCCTGTAATGAGTGAACAAGAAGAGGATATGGCCGTAAACCATCCAGAGAAAAAGACAGGGGCTCATCCAAACTGAGATCCCACTTCATCGTGGTGAAGAAGGCAACAGTAAGTTCCGGATAAGTGTATGCATCAGTCTCCAAGAACTTCAACCACCCAATATTGTTAACTAACCTTCTTATCTCCTCCCACACTCCCACTCGTATCAATGCGTCTCGTTTGAAAAATCTGGAGAGGGGTCGATCATATGGATTCGCTATACCTTGCACTACCACTGTCCGAGTCTCACTTTGAGGGTGAGACTTAGAGGCACCCTAGGTAGAGGGCCCATCAGTTCAAGCACGCTTTGAACGCCCCATAATTCCTGAAGTACAAAGGTCAACAACCAAGCAAGCTAGTATCAAGCAATATTTACACAAGTAATTTATCGAACACCTGGTGGGCGCTAACTTAGGGTATGAGTTTTAGCTAGAATTCTTCAATCTTCCCAACTCAAATCAACACTACCCTATAATACCATAATCCAAGCTCAAAATCGCCCACAATTCGACCCAAAATCGGACTCAAACTAGCAATGTGATATGAAGAATTAGGGCAGTCCTATAATCCATCCAAATTCAAGTGAAACTCATTCCAATTCATCAATCCTACCTATATTCATCAATTTCATCCTAAAATTCAGCCCAAAAACAGAATGAGTAGAGCTAGGGCCAAAGTTTAAATTGAAAGATTTAATCCAAAATCTATTTAGAATGGGATGTAACTTACCAACCAAAGAGAGAGAGAGAGAGAGAGAGAGAAAGTGTGTGTGGTGTGCGACTTGTGTGCCGGAAAGCAATGGTGGTGGCGGCGGTACGAGGCTGTGGTGGAACTGAAGAGCTGCTGCTTGCTCTGCTTCTATTCATCTGTGTGTGAAAGAGGGAAAGACTACAGGTTTTAAAAGTATAATTTTCGCCTAAAAAACGTGTTACGTCCAACTAAGAGAACCCGCGATTTTGCTTGGTAACAGGTGTTACCATGTTATGGCACTTTAGGAGTAACGCCCGTTACGTACCCTAAGCCCTGATCACCTGTACTGATTAACGGGGCGTTACCATAAATGACCTGCGATGGTGTATCGCCCGTTCCTCCTAAACTCATAACGCCTGACCCTAATAATGGGCGTTACTCAATTAACTCAAGTAGGGGGTAACGCCCGTTAATGAAGAATTCACCCAAAAGCGTCATTTATACAAAACTCAACTCGGATGGTGTGTAATCACGTTAATTAATAGAAATTAACTCATAATTTTCAATCACACCATAGTGCACCAATCACGAGAACACATAACCAAATTAAAGCGCATAATGCTCTAAATCACATCAATTAATTTCATACACACAATCAATCTCATGCACACTTATGTTCACGCTCAACATAAATGGACCTCAATGTCGAAATTATATCCCAGTGCACGGTCCTTGCACTCAATCCAACAATGCCACACCTAACCTGCAACAAGAGAGAGAGACCTAAAATTATACGAGAAAAGTCAAACGAAATGAAAGGAACGAAAAGAAAAGAAAAGAAGAAAAGAGAGAAAGAGTAGTTCTAAGTTATAGTCGTTAGCTTGACTTTGGAAACGAGATTAATTTGCGGGATCCAATAACACACGTGAAGTGTGTTTGTCAATGGGCTCACCAACTAGATACGGCTTTAACCTCTGCCCATTCACCAAAAATGTGCCTGAAACTTCGTTTCCTATCTTCACGGCCCCACTTGGCATCACCTTAATGACTCAAAACAGGCCCGACCAACGGGACTTCAATTTACCCGGAAACAACTTCAATCGAGAATTAAACAATAACACAAATTGTCCCACTTCGAACTCCTTCACCCGAATATGCTTACCATGCCATTTCTTAGTTCTTTCCTTGTAAAGCTTGGCATTTTCATACGCGGTGAGCCGAAACTACTCTAACTCATGTAATTGCAACGCTCTCTTCTCATCAGCTTGCGTAATATCAAAATTAATGGTTGTAATAGCCCAATATACCTTGTGTTCAAGCTCAAGCGGAAGATGGCATGCCTTCCCATAAACTAACTTACACGGTGATGTTCCAATAGGTGTCTTAAAAGCAGTTCGATATGCCCACAATGCATCATCCAACTTGGATGCCCAATCCTTTCTAGATCTACTCACTGTTTTCTCCAGAATTTGCTTGATCTCCCTATTGGAAATTTCAACTTGCCCGCTCAATTGGGGATGATATGGAGTTACCACTCGATGGTGAACTCTGTACTTTTTCAATAGAATCTCAAGAGGTTTATTGCAAAAATGAGAACCTCCATCAGCAACAAGAGCTCGTGGGACTCCAAATCGACTGAAAATATTCTTCCTTAGAAATCTTAACACAACCTTGGCATCGTTTGTAGGTGCTGCTATGGCTTTAAACCATTTAGATACGTAATCCACCCCCACCAAGATGTACTTATTTCCAAGGGATGACAGGAATGGACCCATGAAGTTGATGCCCCATATGTCGAAGAGCTCAATCTCTATAATATATGTCAGAGGCATTTCATCTCGCCTCCCTATATTTCCCGTCCTCTGACATGAATCACACTTAGTGACAAAAGTATGTGCATCCTTAAACAACGGCGGCCACCAGAAACCAGATTGTAAGACTTTCGCAGCAGTCTTACTCGCACTAGCATGACCTCCGTAAGGGCTAGCATGACACTGGTAAAGCACCTCCTCAATCTCATCCTGAGGTACACATCTCCTCACCAAATCATCGGAACAGTGTTTATAAATCAAAGGTTCCTCCCAATAGTAATACTTGGCATCTGAAAGAAACTTCCGCCTCTAGTGAAAGCTTAGGTCGAGAGGTATAACTTTGCTAACCAAGTAATTTACAAAATCTACATACCATGGCGCTCCTGAATCCACCTGAAACAGTTGCTCATCCGGGAAATTCTCCACTATAGCTTCCTCTTTATCCTCAACTGTCTCCTCAAACTCTAGCCTAGATAAGTGATCAGCTACCACATTCTCAGTTCTCTTCTTGTCCCGAATCTCCAAATTAAACTCCTGAAGCAATAGAATCCACCTAATGAGGTGCGGCTTACTATACTTCTTGGAAAAGAGGTACTTAACAGAGGCGTGATCTGTATATACCACAGTTTTAGACCCTATCAAATAAGAACGAAACTTGTCAAAAGCATGTACAATAGCTAACAGTTCTTTTTCATAATTAAGTTGTGCATCATTAAGTGTTTTGCTAGAATATGCAATAACGTGTAAACGTTTCTCCCTTCTTTGACCAAGGACAACCCCTATGACCAAATCACTAGCATCACACATGAGCTCGAATGGTAATTTCCAGTCCGGTGCCACCATAATCGAAGCTGAGGTGAGCTCCTTCTTCAATCTGTCAAAAGCAAGCAAACAATTATTATCGAAAATAAATTCAGCATCCTTCTGCAAGAGTTTGCAAAGCGGTAAGGTAATTTTTGAGAAATCCTTGATAAACCGGCAATAAAACCCGGCGTGACTAAGGAAACTCCTAACTCCCTTTATGTTCGTTGGTGGTGGCAACTTCGCAATCACTTCAATTTTCGGCTTATCAACTTCAATTCCCTTTTCTGAAACTCGGTGACCTAACACAATTCCTTCCCTCACCATGAAGTGGTATTTTTCCCAATTCAATACTAGATTAGTCTCTTCACATCCTTGCAAATCTTGGGTTAAATTCTGCAAACAAGAATCAAAAGAAGAACCAAACACAGAAAAATCATCCATAAAAATCTCCATTGTATGCTCAATGAAATCAGAAAATTTCGCCATCATGCATCTCTGAAAGGTAGCCAGGGCATTACATAATCCGAACGGCATTCTCCTAAATGCAAAAGTACCATAAGGACAAGTAAAGGTGCATTTTTCCTGATCCTCAGGAGCTATAGCTGTCTGATTAAAACCTGAATATCCATCCAAGAAAAAGTAATATGCATGCCCAGCTAATCTCTCCAGCATTTGATCAATGAAGGGAAGGGGGAAGTGATCCTTTCGGGTCGCGGTGTTAAGCTTCCTATAATCAATACAAACTCTCCACCCCGTGACTGTTCTAGTGGGAATCAACTCATTGTTTTCATTCTTAACTACAGTCATTCCTCCTTTCTTAGGTAGAACCTGAACAGGTCTAACCCACTTACTATCTAAAATGGGATAAATAATCCCAGTATCTAGCAATTTCAAAACTTCTGCCCTAACAACTTCTTTCATATTCGGTTCAACCTGCGTTTATGTTCCACAGAAGGTTTGTGCTCATCTTCCATCAAAATTTTATGCATGCAAATAGTTGGGCTAATCCCTTTAATATCAGATATAGTCCACCCTATTGCTCTATTATGATCTCGCAAGACCCTTAATAAAGCATCTAATTTTGCATCAGATAATTCAGCAGAAACAACAACAGGCAATATCTCAGATTCACCTAAAAATGCATATTTCAAATGATTGGGGAGGGGTTTAATTCCAAACTAGGAGCCTTAACAATTGAAGGGGGAGGAGTGGGCTTACCTGTACCTAACTCCTCATAAACAAACCTTTGCCGAAACGGTACGAATGGGGTTACCTCGAGTGCCTTTGTATATACTGCAATTTCTTCAAGTAATTCCTCCCCATCTATTTTCTCTTTCATCCTCCGCAAGCAAAGTTCAAGAGGGTCATCATGGAATGATGAAATTGAAATAAAATCATCTACCATGAAACACTATTCTTCTGCTACAGGTCCTTTCATAGTCTTGAATAAGTTAAACTCCACTTGTTCTTCCCCCACTCGTAGAGTTAGCACTCTATTCTTCACATCAATTAATGCTCGGGCTGTAGCTAGAAAAGGTCATCCTAGGATCAACGGCACATCTCTATCTTCCTCCATATCAAGCACTAGAAAGTCTATCGGTAGATAAAACTTTCCAACCCTCACAAGTGTATTCTCCAAAATTCCAGTAGGATAAGTGATCGACCGATCGGCTAATTGTAATGAAACCGTAGTTGGCTTCAAAGAATCCATACCTAATTTCCTGCAAACAGATAGAGACATTAAACTCACACTAGCACCAAGATCACATAAAGCTTTACTGAAAGTCAAATTTCCAATAGTACAAGGGATCGAAAAACTCCCTAGATCCTTAAGCTTCGGAGGAAGCTTATGCTAAATAATAGCACTGCACTCCTCAGTAAGTGCGATTGTGACATATTCCTCTAATTTCCTTTTGTTAGACAAGATCTACTTCAAGAACTTAACATAGGTCGATATTTGTGCTAATGTGTGACACCCCATTTCTTCGGCAAGCCAGGTATGACATAACAAGAGGTTTTTCTGACGTTTTATTCTCTCTTGTGATTTAATTTAATTGTCGATTTATTCGTTTAAGTGACATTTATGCCCTAATTGCTTAAAATTCACGTTTTAACCTCTGTATTTAATTTCTCTAACTTGATTTTAATTCTCGAACTATGTGAATACGTGATATACTTGTTTGATTTGGTCGGAGACCATTTCTTTATTTTTGGGATTCGAGGGCCTAACGTGTTTAGAGTGTCTTGGATTCCGGAAGGCATATCTTGAGCTCGGGGATTCGGATTTGAATTCCGGAAGTGACGCCGGACTCACAACGAGATTTCCAAGCTAAGGAACCTAGCCTCATATTTTTCTAAACCCGTTTGAAACTCCAAATTTTTCCGGGAAAACAAAGTCGCGCCAATATGACCACCTGTCACTAAATTGCACATAAGTCCTTCAATTTTCACCCTTTTCACATGAGACTTGGTCCCACCATCCACTAAATCAATACACTGTCAACCATTTCTTCCTCCATCTCGGTTCATTAAGGAAAAAGGGAAGGAATAGCTGCAAACTTTGGAGAAACAAGAACAATCTCGCCACTATTCACCTTAAGGGATTTTTGAGCTCCAATCTCCACTTTCCTCCATCTTCTTCAAGAGTTAAGTTTATATTTGATATGTACATGCTTGAGTGATCATTTTCATCCATAAATTTCAGATTTCTACTTAGGTTTGATATGATTTTTGAAGCTTGATATGAATAGTAAGGGTTTAAATGTTCATATGAAATTATATGCCAACTCTTGTGTTGTTTGTTGATTTCAAGCTAGATATATGATCACATGAGCCTTAATAATGATTATATGAACTGAAATTAGTTGATGGTTGCTTGGTTGTAGAGTTGCCATTGATATACTTGAGCTTTTTCCTTGCAAGAACTTGAGGTTTATGCATCCTTGTCTTGAGTTAGCTTGTACCATGTGAACATGTGATGGATGTGCATGATTTTGAGTGTTTTGATGCTTCATTTCGTGCCTACTTGTGCTGCTTTGTTTCCCCTCCTTCCTCCATCTCGTAACAGCCCTGTTTCTGCTCTTTTTCCTGCTGTAAACCTCTCCCTGGCCGGGGAGATTTTGTGAAGAAAATTCCACGAGTGGGTACTTTGGTGCAGAAAGTTTCTACAATGTTTTCCCTGGCCGGGTAAATTTCTATCTTGTTTTTTCCCGGCCGGGTACCCCCTCATCCGAACTCTGTTTGACCTGATTTTTGAACCGTTGAAAACCTTTTGAAGTCTAGAACAATCTCCAATTGGAATCACCTAAATATATTTTGGTTTCAGAGATATAATCATTTTATTTTAGTGTCGCCACTTCGCCGAAAAACTGCTTTCACCCAACTTCAAGCTTACGCCATTTTCTGCTCCATTTGAACCACGATTCGGGCCACATACCATTTTAAAGGTTTACTTGTCTAGTTGCTTATCCAACAAACAAAACCCAATTCCAACTTCTAGAACTCTAGATATTCCCGTTTTTTTACAGCATGCACAATTCCAAAAACTGTCAGCTTTTCCTAAACTTTGCCAAAACCTTTCTTCTTGTGTTCCTTCCACTCCCTTAGCTTCCGTATGTGATTTATATAAATCATATGCTTGATCACTTGTTAATTATGCTATTATTTGACACTCCTTGGTCCTTACTTGCTTAAACTTGATTGTTTGAACTTGTGCTCTATATATGAATTGAATTCGTTTGAGTCATTGAGCATATGAACACGATCACACCATTTCATGAAATATTTATGATTTATTACATATTGAATCATATCATGACATGTTACACCACTCCATGAACATTTTTCGGGCGTCCTACTTGGTTTCATTTTTTAGTCGTGTCTCACAAGTACACCGTGTCTTCTTTCTTGTACAGTGTTCTCCTCGATGGAGAGTTTCCATCCTCATGGTTCTTCTTGCACTTGGAGGTAAGGGTTTTATTTTATAAACGACCTACAACCTTACATGCTATAAAGCTAAGCCAAACGGTTTTTCCATACTAAACTAGTCCTAGCTTCTATACCGGCTATGTATTGGAAATGATTTATAAACTGCGTAATGTTAACCCTGAGCCTGTTTTGTGAGATCTTATTTACCCCCGGCTCTCCTAGCACTGGGCTAGTCGGTGTGGATCCTGTACCTGTTCCTGGGGCCCAGGGGCTTGTGTATTGAGGGAACCGGGGAGGCATCGGGCTGACGGTGAACTCTTGCATAGGTCCCATCCTATTGGAGTACCCCGGATATCTTCCAGGAGGTTGGTAGATGATGGGATTCTGATTTGGGGGAGTCATGAACCCGCCAGATCACCTTGTCCTGGATGGCTAGGGTTAGCTACCCGAACCATCACCCAAGAAGGAGGTTAACCTGTATTTGTTTCCCGCTTGATAATATAATAATTCATGTTCCTACTTGCCTGACAGTTTATGTATTCCTGTTCCTGTCATGTAATAAGTGAAAAGTGGAGTCCAGGATGGATTAATACCCGTTCTCATCGGGTCACCTAAAATGTAATTGCATAGATATCCTTGACCTCTGGCATGCCCCCAGTCTTGATACAGCAACTAGAGTTCGTAGAGGGTTAAGGTAAAACGGGCATCAACAGAGAGCGTACGAATATCGACACACGCATTGTATATCCTGATTACCTGACTGCATAACTTGATGTAATTCCACCCGTATGTGTTAATTGAATCCTGTTTCTTGTTCCCTGTTTTATTAACGAATCACGTATAGTGGAATTACGCCTACCTGACTACCTATTTATATATATACGCGTGTGTTAACCTCTTCACTCAGTCAGTTGGCTGACCCCTCCCTCTCGTTGTTTTTAGTGTCTGTCTTACACGTTTTGTGGTCGTTAGGCGGGAGTCTTTTGAAGTCTTTACTCGAGTCTTGGTCCTGCTTGCACTGTATCGTACTGTACCTTCATTTCCTCTATTGAGCTAAGCCTTGTAGGCCACACTGTATCTTTATTATTTTATATGATGTAACGCCCCCACCCGTACCAGAACAAGAGGAGAGCGGCGTCTCAACCCCCGCACTGAAGCACCCCTCAAGTAATGGTGTGAGCCATCACTCAAGAAATACTCCAGCGAACGGCTGTCTATCAGAACTATACATGTACAACGATGTGGCTATGCAGCGGAAAATCAGAGTATTTTAAAAACTTTTCAAAACATGTGCGTGATGGCATGTAACAAGCAAGAACATATTGATCGTGTAAGAGAGACTCGGCATATCAGAACATATAACAGATTCGCATATAAGTACCGATACAGCAGAGTTCAAAATATCGGTAACAGAGTAGCAGAAAGAGTATAACAAATATACTCAAATATTCAGAAACATATACAGAAACATTAAGTGATGCAGCCATAAAACATATGCAGGACACAAAAGGAAGTAATACTAAGTCCTGACAGAAACAAAAATGACAATCTAGAGCTTCAAGATACCTCTAGACTGCGGCTGCAAGACCTGAAACCACGAGGCAAGAAAACGGGAGAGGTATTAGTCAAAAGGACTAAGTGAGGGAATACTTTAAAGAAAGTACTGAATTAAAGAACTTGAAGTAACGTTTGAAACTGTTAAATGCAATGCTTTGAAGAAGAACTTGAAACAAGTTCGGTTGATAAAACTCTTTGAATGCGATGCTGTAAAAGAATGCACGTTATAAAACATTTTCATGAATGCTATCACACGCGCACACATATGCTGTTGATGGTTCATAGTTCTTTCATAAAACGGGATAAGGGTAAAGTGAACTTTTCAGATATGAACCATCCTTTATGAAACAGAATTTTTGCCCGCAAGCTAGGCTCCTCCATCCTTACTCCAGAAAACATGATTTGGTTGAGCATCGGACCAGGATCAACAATAATTCCACGTATAGTAGAGTATCGGACCAGGATCAACAATAACCCCACATAAAGTAGAGCATTGGACCAAGGTCAACAACAACTCCGCACACAGTAGACTATTGGACCAAGGTCAACAACAACTCTTACCAACACATACAAACATGCACCATCCTCCACCGGTTGTCACTTCGGGTAGCTAGCCCTAGGCGACCTGTAAACATGTAATGGGAACAGATTTGCTGTCCGTTCCCAGACAGATTGTCCTGACTTAACAAACCTCCTGTTAAAAGTCGGTGTCAATTGTCTAAATGTGGCGGCCGGTATTGGTGATGTCGTTGGCGCTCACCTCCCGAGCATCACCTCCACACATAACCGCCGGGCCCAAACTGTAAACTGTATGCTTGCATTTAAGATTAGCAGTGACCAGAGTAACACCCCAGTATGCTATCTTATAACATGTGAAACTGAAACTGTAACATATGATGCTGTCTGTAAAACATATGATTCTGTCTGAAAACATGTGAAACTGTCTGTAAACTGTACTTTGAAAACATATGCAAAACATGTAACTGTCTTTGAACAAGAATGCAGAACTTTGGAAAACATGTACTGTAGATCAAGGTATACTATTAAAGCATGAATGATCCTTTCAAGAGAATGTCCCGATAAAAGGGATAGTTCAAAACAAGGTTTAGCTTTGAATTTCAAAACATATGATACGATAGTATAATCGTGGTTCCAGTTGGAAAACATTTATAACTTCACCTCACCTATCAGTAACAAAGGTAGGTAGACAGATTAAGCGGTGCCCTGGGGATCCCAGTGCTCAACTTTAACTCCTGTAGGTGGTGTACTAGAGTGAGCTTAACAACTAAGACCCACTACTAACCAAGATGCATATGAAATGCAAGAAACAATGAACAAGGAACATGTAACACAAGAGAGTAATACCATTTAAGGTATTCAAGAAAGGTAACACACAAAGGAATACATCAAAGTGAGTTACTCTTAACGTTAGACTATGATCTTACTATAACCGAGTAAGCTTTAGTCAAATTATGAATCCTATCGCAAACCTTAGGTTATGAAACAAGTCCACGAAAGAAAACACATTTTGAAAACACATTTTAGACCCTGGATATGGAAACCCTAGGTGCAAATGTCTATAGAGAAAGCACAAGTTTTAATTCATTTTTACTATTCAAAAGCACTATTCAAAAGTACTATTCCAGATTACTATTCACGATTACTATTCACAGGTTACTATTCACATGTCGGGTCAAAGGGTCGGGTCAAACCCTTACTATACACACACCCACACACACACGGTACACACACACACCATGCACGAACACACACACACACACGGCATGCACACACACACACACCCTAATCAAATTATGATCTTGATTATAACCTATAGTTTCAAGTTCATGTTAATATAATCAAGTGTGATCTAGGTTAAAGGTATAACCTATAGTTAAGAGATCCAATTAAGGCATAAGATCAAGTTATGAAACACTATTCTATCTTAGGTTATAACATGTGACACTATTAAAGTGTACAACATGATCAAGGCACTAATCCATTAATCCAAATCATATCATAAGCTCAATTCATAAATCAAGAGTCATATAACAATGTGACAACATGTCACAACATATATCATATCATATCATATCTCATGAACCTTTGGCCATGTAACATGTAACAATTTAATTCCAATATCAACATGTAACAAGTTGTGACATAATAAATTGTAAATCACTATTCCATTAGCAAACATGCATGAACATAATTCAAATTCCATAATCATGCATCAATTCTCATAATATAACAACCATATCACATGATCATAGCATATACTAGAGCAATTCATAACATATTCAAGCATATACTAAACAATTAAAACATATAAACAACTACACAAACATATCATAAAAACTATATAATAAATGCATAAAATAAAATCCTATATGGCTTAGGGAAGACCCTAAGACCCAACCTAAACATAATATAAACATACCATAACATAAAAACATAAACTAAACTAACATAACATAAAACAAAACAAACTAACCTAGCTATCAAAGGGGGGAAGCCGACGGCAATGAGGGGGAGAGGGAGAGAAAGAAAGGGTGTTGTTAACACAACATTGAGCAAGGATTCAAATGCCTCTTGGCCTCTATTTATAGCTGAAGATAAGCCCCTCACCTTGGAAATAAAATGTGGAGAAGGGTAGGAGAGCAAAAATTGGATAGATTCTCTTGGAAGCTTTAGGCATCATGAAGCTAAAATGGGACTGCTGGGGGTATTTCTGTAATTTCGTCCCCCAAGACTCAAGGATAAGTGGCTGGAAGTTTAACCATTCCGACGGCAAGAAAATTAGCTTCGAAACGCATATTCATTCGTCGAAATCGGATTTACCGTTTGAAAGATACATTCGTTTTAGTGAATAAAAGTTTTGAGCTCGAAACTCGACATGAGTGAAAAACGACTTTCTAGAATGATTTTCAAGTCCGGATTGCTTCTAAAATTCAAGAAATAAATCGAGAAGCGTTTTGAGTCCAAAATCGACTATAAAACGTTTTACCGTTAAAAAGTTGAAAACGTACGATGAATAGTGAATTCTCACGTACGAACGTACGCTTCAAATTTTCAAGCTAGGACTTGAATCAAGAGTTGTAAAACATCTCAAAAATCTTGAAATAGCTCAAGTAGTGCAAATCCGAAGAGAAAACATTTTCCGAATGAAAACCGTTCGTAAAAGGAATAGTAAACTAGGGTTTTCAAAAACGTTTTCAATAAAACAAAGTTCCGGAATGGATTTCCAAGCCAAGAATGATTTCAAAAGACTCGTCTCAATTCAAGGATCGATTCGACTGTAACTTGGGTAGAAAAAGGTGTCAGAATCAAAAGATCATTTTCTGATGAATAGTAACTTTGGTCGGTAAGTTCCAAAAATACCCTTATGGCTCAAGAAAGACTTTCTGAGTTCGGGAAACAAGTTCAAACGATTGGGAAACATGTATGATGAACCTCTAGGGTTCGAGTAGCAATATGAACAAGGTAGGCTCGGGTTATGAATAGTAAACTGAATCAAAGGTCAAGAATTCCCCCTTAAAACATGTCAGAACATATACGAGCACCAAGTTCATGTAAGAATGCAATGCATGATGATTCAAAAAGTTGGATCACGGTCTATAAACGCTTTACCACTGCCTTAACTTACTGTTTTCATCCAGGCCCTGTTTTGGGCTGTTACAATCACCCCTCCTTAAAGAGAATCTGTCCTCAGATTCTTCCGCTGTAACTGCAAACAACTCAGGGTGATGTTTCTGCATTTTCTCTTCTGTCTCCCAGGTTGCCTCTTCTGTCCCATGTCCTTTCCAAAGGACTTTAACCAAAGGAATCTTCCTATTCCTCAGCTCTTGAAACTTCCTGTCTAGAATCTTAGCGGGCTTCAAAACATAAGTCAAATCCGGTTCCAACGGTATCTCCTCTACCGGCACAACCTCTGTCTCATCCGAGAAACACTTGCGAAGCTGAGATACATGAAATACGTTGTGGATTCCTGTAAGACCTACAGGCAAATCCAATCTATAAGCAGTCGGTCCGACTCTCTCTAGTATCTCATACGGTCCAACATATCTCGGGTTTAACTTTCCACCTTTCCCAATTCGGGAAAACCCTTTTCTTGGCGATGCCTTCAGAAATACCTTTTCGCCCACTGCGAATTCCAAATCCCTTCTTCGTCGATCAGCGTAACTCTTCTGCCTGTCCTGGGCAGCTTTCATTCTTTGTCGAATGATCTGAATCTTTTCTGTCGCTTCTCTTATCCATTTTGCTGAATTCACTCTGATCGGTCCTTCCTCAGTACATCTCGCTTCATCCAAATCCCAGTATAACGGGGATCTACATTTCCTTCCATACAGAGCTTCATACGGAGCAGCTTTAATAGAAGCTTGATAACTATTATTGTATGCAAACTCCACAAGAGGTAAACAATCTTTCCAACTTTCCTGGAAGTCCAAAGCGCAAGCTCTTAGCATATCTTCCAAGTATTTGATCATCCTTTCTGATTGTCCATCCGTCTGAGGATGCGCTGCAGTACTGAAGTTTAACTTCGTTCCCATCAAAGTTTGAATTTCTTTCCATAAGTGCGACGTGAATTTCGGATCTCTATCCGAGACTATACTGTTCGGGACTCCATGTAGTCTAACAATCTCTTGTTGATACAGCTTTGCCAACGTGCTGACCTTATCCGTCGTCTTTACCGGCAAAAAGTGCGCTGACTTGGTTAATCGATCAATGATCACCCAGATACTATCTTGTCCTCCTCTGACTTTGGGTAATCCAGTGACAAAATCCATCGTGATTTGCTCCCACTTCCAAGTCGGAATCGGTAATGGTTGCAACTTCCCACTCGGTTTCTGGTGCTCAGCTTTAACTTTCTGACAAGTTAAGCACTTCTTGACATAGTTGGCTATGTCTCTCTTCATTCCATTCCACCAGAAATGCGTCTTAACATCTTGATACATCTTAGTACCTCCGGGATGTATCGTGTACTTAGTCTTATGCGCTTCATCGAGAATCTCTTTCCTCAAAACAGTTGGTACGCATACTCGACCTTTGTACCTCAATATTCCATGTTCATCAACCCTGAACTTAGTCTCATCATCCTTCTCCTTAGATTCGAGACATTTCTTGATCCACTCGTCGTTCTTCTGTGCCTCAAGCACTTGTTCTTTCAAAGGTGATATCATCACAACGTTCGCGACTCGAGCTTTAGTTATCACCTCCATTCTCTCTCTTCGTTCAACCTCGGGGTTGGCAGAAATCTGTGCCAAACGAACTTTCCTGCTTAGAGCATCTGCTACAACATTCGCCTTTCCTGGATGGTACTGAATAATGCAATCGTAGTCCTCCAGAAATTCCATCCATCTCCTCTGTCGCATATTCAACTCCTTCTGAGTGAATAGATATCGCAGGCTCTTATGATCAGTAAAGATCTCAAACGTAACTCCATACAGGTAATGTCTCCACTTTCCCAGAGCGAAAATTATCGCTGCTAACTCCCAATCATGTGTCGGGTAGTTGACTTCATGCGTTTTGAGTTTCCTTGATGCATACGCAATCACTTTTCCATTCTGCATCAAAACTCCTCCTAGTCCTTCTTTCGAAGCATCGGTGTAAACAGTATATCCTTCTTTTCCTTCTGGTAACGCTAACACGGGTGCAGTTGTTAGCATCTCCTTCAATCTTTGAAAACTCTGCTCACACTTCTCAGTCCATTCAAACTTCCCTTCTTTCTTTGTCAACTTAGTGAGAGGTGTAGCTATCTTCGAGAAATCTTGGACAAACCTCCGGTAGTAACCAGCTAATCCCAGAAAACTCCTCACTTCTGAAGGATTCTTCGGTGACTTCCAATCCATAATCGTTTCGATCTTCGAGGGATCTACTTCGATTCCAGATCCTGATATGATGTGTCCGAGAAATGTAACTCTCTCAAGCCAGAACTCACATTTACTGAACTTTGCATATAGCTTGTGATCCAGCAAAGTGCGTAACACGATTCGAAGATGTTCAGCATGTTCCTCCGGTGTCTTCGAAAATACCAAAATATCGTCGATGAAGATCACTACAAACTTGTCGAGAAACGGCTTGAATATACGGTGCATCATATCCATGAATGCAGCTGGTGCGTTCGTCAAACCAAACGGCATTACCACAAACTCATAATGTCCGTATCGGCTATTGAAAGCAGTCTTCGGAATATCTGCTTCCCTTATCTTCAATTGATAATACCCTTGTCTTAGATCTAACTTGGAGTAGACCTTCGATCCTTGTAGTATGTCGAACAGCTCTTCGATATGAGGGAGAGGATACTTATTCTTGATTGTCATCCTGTTCAACTCCCGGTAGTCAATGCATAAACGCAATGATCCATCCTTCTTCTTAACGAAAAGCACAGGCGCTCCCCACGGCGATGTGCTCGGTCGAACATATCCTGACTCAATCAACTCGTCCAATTGCTTTCTCAGTTCATCTAATTCAGCTGGAGCCATTCTATAAGGTGTCTTTGAGTACGGCTCAGCTCCTGATATCGTCTCGATTGTAAATTCCAACTCTCGGTCAGGAGGTAACGAATCCAAATGCTCAGGAAACACTTCTAGGAATTCGTTCACCACCTCTACTTCTTCGATCTTAAGTTGATCTTTCGGTCTATTCAGAAGATAAGCCACAAATCCACTAGCTCCTTTCTGAATCAACTTCTTAGCTTCCATCGAAGAAATCACTGATAACTCCTCAACTTTACCTTCTGATGTCCCACTTTCATCTTCTTCCAAGATGATCTCTTTCTTGAAACAATCCAACTTAGCTCGGTACTTAGACAACCAATCCATACCAAGTATAACCTCGTATCTCGTCATCGGTAACTCAATAAGATCCGTCGGGTAACAACGGGTACCAATACATATAGGGCAGCGTTTATATACTTGATCCGTAACAAGGCAAGTTCCCAAAGGAGAACTCACTTCAAATTTATATGGCAAGTATTCAAGCGGAAACTGTAAATGCGCACATAATTCAGAAGCAACAAATGAATGCGTAGCACCAGGGTCATACAAGACCTTAACTGGCGTGTTAAGAATGTGCACAATACCTTCCACAACAGACGAAGGATCAACCTCCTCCTTACCATCCAAAGCATAAGCTCTGCCTCTGACCACCGGTTTGTTCGTCGTACCCACCACTGCTTTTCCTTTATCCTGGACCCCAAATCTCCTGATCTTGTGCGGGCAACTATCCATCTGGTGCTCAGGGGAACCACACGCGAAACACTGTCCAGCTTTCTTGCGACAGTTCTCCTCAGTGTGTCCCGTTCGGCGACAATATCGGCAAACAATTTCCTCTGGACCTGGCTGAGGTGCTCTCTGCTGTTGTGGCGCCCTCTGGTACTGCTGTGGCGCTTTCTGCTTCTGTGCTTGCTGTTTTGGCGGAGCATTCTGCTGCTGACGCTGTGGTGTTACCATTGGCCTCTTTCCAGTTCCTTGGGGAAAAGATCCGGAAGGTCGCTTATTACCTTGATAAGGCTTAGGGTTAGAAGGTCCTTGACGGGCAGTAGTTATCTTGATCTCCTTGTGTGCAGCCTCAACCCTTAGCGCTCTATCAACAGCTTGGTTGTAGGTCTCAATAACCAAAGAAGCAAGTGCCAACCGAAGTTCGGGCTTCAGTCCATCGATAAACCTCTTCGTCTTGCGACGCTCATCATTCAGAATATGAGGCGCATACTTGATCAGCCTCACAAACCTAGCTTCATACTCCATCACATTCATAGTTCCCTGAACCAGACTCATAAACTCAGCCTCTCGTGCATCACGAGTCACTTGAGGCGTATACTTCTGCTGAAACTCTCTGATAAACTCATCCCAACTTCCTTCAACGTTATTCTCAATCCACATATGCTGAACGTGCTTCCACCAATTGTATGCAGCTCCTTCCATAAGAAAAGTAGCATACCGAACTCGTTCACGATCTTCTGGGTAGATCTCCATAGCCTCGAAAATTTTCTCAAGACTGGTAATCCAATTCTCAGCCTTTATGTCATTCGGTTCTCCATAGAACTTAGGCGGATTCATCCTCAGAAACTTTTCCAATGACCTTTCATTAGGAGGATTATCTCTCGGTGCACAAGCCCTCATAAATTGTCGTAGCACATCCCTTAATTCCGGAGTTCTTTCTCTTTCAGGGGGTGGCGTGACATCTCTTTGGGGTGGCAGTGGTGGTACACGATTCCGGGGTGCTCTTCTCGGTGGCATATTGTTACTGAATTCATAAGCATTCAGATACATATATTCGATGCATGACATATAATGATTCACAGAATCCGTAACCACGTATTCACATTCTCACGTAGTCACACATAAGTATGAGAACAACACATTCCCATAACAACATGTCAGCAAAGATTCAAGATCTCCAAACATATCATATAATCAGAAACAATTGTCAGATAACATGTAAACGAGAACAGAAGCTCGGGCAACATATCAACATATCAGAAACATGTATAACATATCCCAAAACATGATCAACATGTAAAACGGGAACAGAACGTGTACTGTCATATCAACAAGAACTGTAATATGATCAACATATCCAGAAGCGTATCAACATATCAAGGATAATAGCATGCTAACAATAAATGAAATGGCATGATCCTATCAACGGTCCTAATGGTATCTTGAAGCAACTCTAAGACTCATGCAATGACAGTTAGGGAAAGCAGTAAACAGATATTCAACATAAAGCCGAAAGTGTTATAACTGTGCAAGGTTTGGTAAAATTTACTACAGGCCACATGTTAACAGTATTAATTCAAAATGGGGAGGACCCGATACTATCGAGTTGACTCCCTTACAGGCCTTACCAATCCGTCCAACCCTGCTGAAAATAACCTAGTAGGTACCAAGTCATCTGAACCGTCATCTGTGGTGCCAAAAGTCGGGGATCATCTACCAGAGCTATACATCCCCTCATCCAAAAGTCAGTCCTGAACTGTCCCGGCTATACGTCCGCCATCCATAGATAGATATATATGCATCAGTACTATATACAGAAATCTCCCATCAGCAATCAACCCTGATAACTGTGGTCCAAAGAACCCCTGGTGGTGTCATCAGAAACGGCAACGACCTCACCCTGTCCGTGTCCTGCTGGCTCATCTCTGCCATCATCATCATCATCAGATCCTCCATCGCCTCCATCAGACTGCTCCTGCATAGGCTCGGGCTCCAGAGAAGCCTGACTGACATCCTGACCCTCGACTTCCTCAACTGCCTGCTCATCGGATAAGTGATAGGTATCATACAGGCGAGCTCTCACACGGGCACGGTAGTGCTGGTGACGCTCCATAGAGGTGTCGCGATCAATAGTCATCTGCATAAGATCTGCCTCCAGCTCAGCAATACGAGCAGCCCTCTGATCAGCAATATGAGTCATCTCTGCAGCATGCTCACGAGCGATGTCCCTGTCAATCTGGTACTGCATTGACAGATCCTGATAGCGCAGAGACTCCAACCTGACCTCACGGGTCCTCTGATACTCCTGAAAGTAACCATCTCTCTCAGACTCGAGATAGTGCACAACTCTGTTAGGATAGGAATACCCAGGTCTGCCACTGTTCCTAGACCTACGCCAGGTGTAGAAACGAGTGCCTCCACGGCGAGCAACTGCCACAGTACGCGGGGCCTCAAACTGCTCAAAGAAAGCCTCATCCATCTGCTGATTAGGATCTTGGTGTGGCTGAACTGCCATAGCTATACAGAAGATACCACAGATATAAAATCCAGATAACAGAACCATGCAATCCCAAATATCCTGTCTCGATGCAATATGAGAATGATCCTGGATGCAATGCGTGAACAATCCATGATGCAACATGAGAGCAATCTAGGTTAAGTCTCTTCTTACTTAACCCGACGCTCTGATACCACCTCAGGGCTGTAACGCCCCCACCCGTACCAGAACAAGAGGAGAGCGGCGTCTCAACCCCCGCACTGAAGCACCCCTCAAGTAATGGTGTGAGCCATCACTCAAGAAATACTCCAGCGAACGGCTGTCTATCAGAACTATACATGTACAACGATGTGGCTATGCAGCGGAAAATCAGAGTATTTTAAAAACTTTTCAAAACATGTGCGTGATGGCATGTAACAAGCAAGAACATATTGATCGTGTAAGAGAGACTCGGCATATCAGAACATATAACAGATTCGCATATAAGTACCGATACAGCAGAGTTCAAAATATCGGTAACAGAGTAGCAGAAAGAGTATAACAAATATACTCAAATATTCAGAAACATATACAGAAACATTAAGTGATGCAGCCATAAAACATATGCAGGACACAAAAGGAAGTAATACTAAGTCCTGACAGAAACAAAAATGACAATCTAGAGCTTCAAGATACCTCTAGACTGCGGCTGCAAGACCTGAAACCACGAGGCAAGAAAACGGGAGAGGTATTAGTCAAAAGGACTAAGTGAGGGAATACTTTAAAGAAAGTACTGAATTAAAGAACTTGAAGTAACGTTTGAAACTGTTAAATGCAATGCTTTGAAGAAGAACTTGAAACAAGTTCGGTTGATAAAACTCTTTGAATGCGATGCTGTAAAAGAATGCACGTTATAAAACATTTTCATGAATGCTATCACACGCGCACACATATGCTGTTGATGGTTCATAGTTCTTTCATAAAACGGGATAAGGGTAAAGTGAACTTTTCAGATATGAACCATCCTTTATGAAACAGAATTTTTGCCCGCAAGCTAGGCTCCTCCATCCTTACTCCAGAAAACATGATTTGGTTGAGCATCGGACCAGGATCAACAATAATTCCACGTATAGTAGAGTATCAGACCAGGATCAACAATAACCCCACATAAAGTAGAGCATTGGACCAAGGTCAACAACAACTCCGCACACAGTAGACTATTGGACCAAGGTCAACAACAACTCTTACCAACACATACAAACATGCACCATCCTCCACCGGTTGTCACTTCGGGTAGCTAGCCCTAGGCGACCTGTAAACATGTAATGGGAACAGATTTGCTGTCCGTTCCCAGACAGATTGTCCTGACTTAACAAACCTCCTGTTAAAAGTCGGTGTCAATTGTCTAAATGTGGCGGCCGGTATTGGTGATGTCGTTGGCGCTCACCTCCCGAGCATCACCTCCACACATAACCGCCGGGCCCAAACTGTAAACTGTATGCTTGCATTTAAGATTAGCAGTGACCAGAGTAACACCCCAGTATGCTATCTTATAACATGTGAAACTGAAACTGTAACATATGATGCTGTCTGTAAAATATATGATTCTGTCTGAAAACATGTGAAACTGTCTGTAAACTGTACTTTGAAAACATATGCAAAACATGTAACTGTCTTTGAACAAGAATGCAGAACTTTGGAAAACATGTACTGTAGATCAAGGTATACTATTAAAGCATGAATGATCCTTTCAAGAGAATGTCCCGATAAAAGGGATAGTTCAAAACAAGGTTTAGCTTTGAATTTCAAAACATATGATACGATAGTATAATCGTGGTTCCAGTTGGAAAACATTTATAACTTCACCTCACCTATCAGTAACAAAGGTAGGTAGACAGATTAAGCGGTGCCCTGGGGATCCCAGTGCTCAACTTTAACTCCTGTAGGTGGTGTACTAGAGTGAGCTTAACAACTAAGACCCACTACTAACCAAGATGCATATGAAATGCAAGAAACAATGAACAAGGAACATGTAACACAAGAGAGTAATACCATTTAAGGTATTCAAGAAAGGTAACACACAAAGGAATACATCAAAGTGAGTTACTCTTAACGTTAGACTATGATCTTACTATAACCGAGTAAGCTTTAGTCAAATTATGAATCCTATCGCAAACCTTAGGTTATGAAACAAGTCCACGAAAGAAAACACATTTTGAAAACACATTTTAGACCCTGGATATGGAAACCCTAGGTGCAAATGTCTATAGAGAAAGCACAAGTTTTAATTCATTTTTACTATTCAAAAGCACTATTCAAAAGTACTATTCTAGATTACTATTCATGATTACTATTCACAGGTTACTATTCACATGTCGGGTCAAAGGGTCGGGTCAAACCCTTACTATACACACACCCACACACACACGGTACACACACACACCATGCACGAACACACACACACACACGGCATGCACACACACACACACCCTAATCAAATTATGATCTTGATTATAACCTATAGTTTAAAGTTCATGTTAATATAATCAAGTGTGATCTAGGTTAAAGGTATAACCTATAGTTAAGAGATCCAATTAAGGCATAAGATCAAGTTATGAAACACTATTCTATCTTAGGTTATAACATGTGACACTATTAAAGTGTACAACATGATCAAGGCACTAATCCATTAATCCAAATCATATCATAAGCTCAATTCATAAATCAAGAGTCATATAACAATGTGACAACATGTCACAACATATATCATATCATATCATATCTCATGAACCTTTGGCCATGTAACATGTAACAATTTAATTCCAATATCAACATGTAACAAGTTGTGACATAATAAATTGTAAATCACTATTCCATTAGCAAACATGCATGAACATAATTCAAATTCCATAATCATGCATCAATTCTCATAATATAACAACCATATCACATGATCATAGCATATACTAGAGCAATTCATAACATATTCAAGCATATACTAAACAATTAAAACATATAAACAACTACACAAACATATCATAAAAACTATATAATAAATGCATAAAATAAAATCCTATATGGCTTAGGGAAGACCCTAAGACCCAACCTAAACATAATATAAACATACCATAACATAAAAACATAAACTAAACTAACATAACATAAAACAAAACAAACTAACCTAGCTATCAAAGGGGGGAAGCCGACGGCAATGAGGGGGAGAGGGAGAGAAAGAAAGGGTGTTGTTAACACAACATTGAGCAAGGATTCAAATGCCTCTTGGCCTCTATTTATAGCTGAAGATAAGCCCCTCACCTTGGAAATAAAATGTGGAGAAGGGTAGGAGAGCAAAAATTGGATAGATTCTCTTGGAAGCTTTAGGCATCATGAAGTTAAAATGGGACTGCTGGGGGTATTTCTGTAATTTCGTCCCCCAAGACTCAAGGATAAGTGGCTGGAAGTTTAACCATTCCGACGGCAAGAAAATTAGCTTCGAAACGCATATTCATTCGTCGAAATCGGATTTACCGTTTGAAAGATACATTCGTTTTAGTGAATAAAAGTTTTGAGCTCGAAACTCGACATGAGTGAAAAACGACTTTCTAGAATGATTTTCAAGTCCGGATTGCTTCTAAAATTCAAGAAATAAATCGAGAAGCGTTTTGAGTCCAAAATCGACTATAAAACGTTTTACCGTTAAAAAGTTGAAAACGTACGATGAATAGTGAATTCTCACGTACGAACGTACGCTTCAAATTTTCAAGCTAGGACTTGAATCAAGAGTTGTAAAACATCTCAAAAATCTTGAAATAGCTCAAGTAGTGCAAATCCGAAGAGAAAACATTTTCCGAATGAAAACCGTTCGTAAAAGGAATAGTAAACTAGGGTTTTCAAAAACGTTTTCAATAAAACAAAGTTCCGGAATGGATTTCCAAGCCAAGAATGATTTCAAAAGACTCGTCTCGATTCAAGGATCGATTCGACTGTAACTTGGGTAGAAAAAGGTGTCAGAATCAAAAGATCATTTTCTGATGAATAGTAACTTTGGTCGGTAAGTTCCAAAAATACCCTTATGGCTCAAGAAAGACTTTCTGAGTTCGGGAAACAAGTTCAAACGATTGGGAAACATGTATGATGAACCTCTAGGGTTCGAGTAGCAATATGAACAAGGTAGGCTCGGGTTATGAATAGTAAACTGAATCAAAGGTCAAGAATTCCCCCTTAAAACATGTCAGAACATATACGAGCACCAAGTTCATGTAAGAATGCAATGCATGATGATTCAAAAAGTTGGATCACGGTCTATAAACGCTTTACCACTGCCTTAACTTACTGTTTTCATCCAGGCCCTGTTTTGGGCTGTTACATATGATGTGTATTGTATTGGATTTGGGACAGGTTAGGATAGGTGCTCCTGTTTTAGTTGAACCTGTATTTACTTTCATGTTCGGATTGCATTACCTTGTTGACTATGAATATTTGTATACATTTGTATTGAATTGATTGGTACAGGATATAGACCCGCCTAACAGGTTGGTTTTTGTTCTGTCTCCATTCCCCGTGAGCTTGGTTCATGTATGGACCCCTATTTCATGGGTGGACCGGGCTCCCGGTGCGGGGGATGTGGTGCCCTCCGTTTAGGGTGTCACATAATGCCTCTGCAAAAGGAGTATTAATATGTAGCTCTTTGAATATGCTCAAAAACTTCTCAAACTATTTCTCTAACTTTTGCTTCTGTAATCTTTGAGGAAAAGGAACCGGTAGCACATATTCCTTAGGTGCCACATTCACTTTTGGCTTTGAAGGAAGCTCTGGGTTTTTCTCCTCCTCATTTCTCTTCTCTGCATCAACATCTCCTCAACTTTCTCACCAACTGTGTTGTCTATATCAGAATCTGTAGGCAATTTCGGACCTTCATATTCCTTACCACTTCTTAAGGCTAAGGGCTTACAATGCTCCTTAAGATTGCGTTCAATCTGACCAGGCAACATTCCTGAGCCTCTCATATTCAAAGATTGTACAATCTGAGTCTCTAACGTTCTGTTCTGATTCAGCACTTGTTCCACTTGAGTTTTCAATTTCTGATATCTATCGGAAGATGCTGCTATGAACTTCTCAAGTGTAGCCTCCCATCCTTGCTTCTGTTCCTTTAGGGGTTGGGTGTTAGGAATGTATGGTGGAGGTTACGGTTGCATCAGGTATTGTCCCGGATATTGGTGAAGGTTGTGTTGATGTGGTTGAAATTGTGGTCTAGGTAGAAGTTGTGGTTGTTGGGTATTTTGAGTGTTAGACCAAGAGAAATACGGATGGTTTCCCCAACCCGGAGTGTAGGTGTTTGAGTAAGGATCATGCATATGATTTGAATTATTTGAGTAGATCACTTGTTGGTGCACCTGCTCACCTGCATTGGTATAAGGACACATGTTAAACGCATGTGGACCACTACATTTTTCACAATTTACCTGCACTGGTTGGGCTTGTATCCCAACTTCATTGACAGAAAGTTGGTCCAATTTCTTGTTAAGAGTCTCAAACTTAGCATTAAGGGCGATTAAGCCATCCACTTCATGGACTCCGTTTGTAACCCTTGCTGGTGGAGATATGCTCCCTCATGCACAAAGACATCATTTTGTGCCATGTTGTCTAACAGTTCTTTGGCAATGGTTTCAAATTTTGATAAGAAAGCTCCGCCAGCTGCGGCATCCATCGCTCCTCTGTAACTCGGTGACATCCCATTATAGAATGTTTGAATCAATAGCCAACCCAAAATGCCATGGTGTGGGCATTTCTTCTGCAAATCCTTGTATCTTTCCCAAGCTTCGTAGAAGGATTCCCCATCCAATTGCCTGAAGCCTTGAATATCATTCCTGTACTTCGTGGTTTTGCTCAGAGGGAAAAACTTGGCTAGGAAAACCTAAAAAAGTGCATCCCATGTCTGAAAAGATTCAGGTGACACAGTACTCAACCACGCTTTAGCTCGCTCCAGTAGTGAGAATGGGAAAAGCCTGACTCGGATAGCATCGGCTGTGACATTGTGGATCTTGAAAGTATCCCACCTCTAGAAAGCACTCAAGATGTGATGTTGGATCCTCCAAGAATAGTCCTGAAAATGGATTGTTCTGCAGCAAATTGATTATATTTGGTTTGATTTCAAAGTTATTCATGGCGATCGGGGGACGCGCTGCGGCCTGAATTGCTCCAGCATTAGGCAAGTTATAATCTCTAATCGCAGGAGGAGGTGGTTGTAGTGGTTCTACAACCCCTCCGCCTATGGCATTGTTCGGATCTTCAGCCATAGATTTGCACCGTGAATCTGCACAAGAACAAAGAAAACCCTCATCTCAATTCCACAATGGCTAAGATCAAAACACAAAGTAAATTAATGGTCTAAAGCACTAGATCAAAATAGTTAAGTAATATTGATTTGAAATGCCTTCCTCGGCAACGGCGTCAAAAACTTGTTGTGTGTTGATTTAACTAACTAAGTTAAAGTCAATCGTGCAAGTATACACTTTAATATATGCATAGCACAATAGGATCGTACCCATAGGAAAGGGAAATCAATCACTACTCACTACTTATCTCTAATCTAAAGACCAAACGACTCCAAGTTGTTGTTTATCTAATTACTAAAACAGAATTAAACAATTAACTCTAAGAAAACACGAATAACAAACTTAAACGTGCATGGGTTAAAACCAATAGACTAATGAGGTTGGGGAGCAATGACTTATGCATTCATGATCCAATACAATGCTCGTTTGAAAAGTGCTATTCTACAACCTAGTCACTTATGTATGACTTATCCTCTCTCAAGGTATAACCGTGTATTCAGTTAAGCTCAATGTTGCTCTCGCAATCATCAATATATTAATTAAACCAGAAGATCAAGACTAGTGTAATTCCTATTCTAGCGGCTTGGCATGGAATAAGATTTATTGTTGTATAGATCAAGAACTAAATCTCTTTTAATTCCTAAACCTACTAGTTATGAAACCTGTTAGGAATAGTGCCCTAGAAAGCCGATTGAATATCCGCTTTGTGCTTTTCCTTATTGTAATCACAGACAATCTTTGAATGAAATAACGAATTGAGGCAACACTTCTTTATATGCTCTTGTTTGGTATGCGTTTACTTTAGCTGTGCATGTATGAGAACTCCCCTAATCCTGATGACTTTAGGACTCTACCATTTAGGTGAAATGGTTCATGAAACGAGCCCTATATCACATAAGTCATGATTAGTAAAATACTCCAAGCCGATGAGTCCTACAGACAGTGGGAGTGTCAACCTGACTCCTCTAAGGCTTGCTTGTGGGATCACGCCCTTAAGAAGGACCACCTTGTTTCATGGAGGTGCAAAGTGTATAGTTGATACGTGCGTGATACATGAGGGTGCTTACTTAAATAAGTAAGTTCACTGAGGTGCCCCTTGTGAGAACATTCCTAAATGGGAAAGGAAGTTTCTGTTTCAGGAAATGGAAACTTCCAGATTAGGAAACATCTCACGAGTCATTGATGTGATTAATTGATCCTTAGACTTGACGTTCCTTGTCACTTTATGAGTTAACTCTGTAGTCTTAGGTATAAGCTTTAAAGGGTGTCGCCTTAGACAACTGATTCAAGGCTTATGCTGGGGCTGCACAAGTGATTCATGAAAGTGAATGAGAATCAAGAAAGGACCTACACTTGCATATGCAAGGTGATCTCTTATTGTGTAAGTCATTCATATGTCATATGGAGTCCTTGGCCAAGGCAGTAGATCAAGACATCAAGAAAAGGGTTTCTTGGATTGAGATCAAATGGATATGAAATGCACTTAGCTTTAAGACCAGATTATTAGGGTTCTGATTATTCCCTTGCCCTAGATCTTGGTTGAGAGATAGTAAGTAGGAGGATTGTATCTCACATGAATCAATGACTTAAAGGTTCTGTCGAATCCGAACATTCCAATTCAGCTAGGGGTTAAACACCTGTTGCTAGACTATGGTCGTTTAATCTGTGGACTGATTAATTAATTAGTGAATTAATTAATTAGGGTCACTGCTAATTGAATTGAGAACCTAGAGGGTCACACACAACAACTTGGTTACATGAGTTAAGGCTTAAAAGTGATTAAACGAGTTAATCGGGCCAAGAGGGTTTCACACGTGTGAAATCACACGTGTGGCTCACGTGAGTGACACGTGTCACTGTGACACGTGTCACACACGTGTGAATATATATATTATATATATATGTATTAAATAATTAAATGTGTTAATTATTTAATAGACTTTGGTTTAATTTTGAATTAAAAAGAAAGTCTTATTTTGGAGAAAATAATCTAGTTAATTAATTACGAATTAATTAATTAGATAAAATAAGTTATTTATTTTAAATAAATAAAGTACCAAAATAATCCAAAAATAGTTTGGATAATTTTAGCTCTCCTAAAGTTGATTTGAATTAGAATTCAAAGTCAAAGTTGGAAATTACTTGATGATCAGGTAATAGGAGAGAGAGGGACCAAATCCTTGTCCAACAAGGAATAGGTTCGGCCGTCCCTCTCCCTTTCCTATATATAGGGGAGCTCATGCTCCCCTTTAGAGAAAATTGACAATTCTTGGTTCATGTGTTGAACACCTTCCTTTCTCCAAGATTAAATTAAACCCTAGGTTAAGCCTAAACACTAACTAGAGAACTAGCATCCTTACTAGTTAGATTGTGATCAAGTTGGTGGACTTTCTCTAGAGACTTCAAGTTAGAAGTTTGAAGATTCGAGCTTTACCAAGCAGAGGGGATCAAGCCGCGAGAAGAGCGTTCTTGGGTGGCTTGAAACGCTTCAAGAAAGAATAAAAGAAAAGTAAGTTTTCTATCTTTACGAATTTGGTTACACGATTGCGAGTCCAAGGTCCTTTTGTTGGGAAAAATTTTTAAATTCCGCTGCTTTCTGATTCGTGTTTTCCAACAAAACCATCTCAATTACCATCAATCTCTCAATCCTCGGGTAATTTTAGATTATGCTAAGGTTGGCCAGACCGTTACAACTCCATTCAAACCAGTTTCCACAACTAAGAATTAGCACAAGTCATTCACGCATTATATCAAACACCTTTCATGCATTCATTATCACTCCCCTAGCCCTAGGGATTTAGCTACTCATAATTAACACAAAATGCATGAAACTAAAGAAAATAGCATAAAGTGAAATCATAATCTTCATGTCTGAACAATTGCTAAAAATCATACTCATAAACATTCATGAATGGAAGAAAAATAAATCTAACATCTACACGAATTAAACCAAACTTGGAGGAATTAGTTTAATGATTAAAAGCAATAAATAAACCGAAGAATTGAAATTGTTCTAAGAAATCGATTCTGTCGTCTTCTTAAAACTCTACGAACAACTCTACTAAGGCTCCCTGGTTCTCCTGCTGTTAGGTTACGACTCCCGAAGAAGAACTCCCAAAAATACTCCAAAAACAAGAATAAATAGCAGCCCAAAATTTGTCTCGCCGACTCTGGTAACGGGCGTTACCTATCCATGCATAAATCTCGTTAACGCCCGTTACAGAGTGAAAATCGTGTTTGCGCTTTTATAAGTGGTAACGAGCCTTACCACTTTCCTTCTGCCTGGGAGTAATGGGCGTTACCCATCCTACGCTAAGTTTCTCTTCTACTGCCTCTGGTAACGGGCGTTACCAGAGTTGTACTGCCAGGGAGTAACGGGTGTTACTCCCGTACTTCGCCAAATATGATGCTCCTGGGTCTGTTAATGGGGGTTAACACTTTTGTTCTTCCAAGGGGTAACGGGGTTACTCCTTTTTCCTCAAAAAATGCATGAATTCGCCTCAGTTCGCCGTTTTCCATCTCCAACTCAATAATCACCTAAATGGAGTAAATTAAACACATAAACGCATCAAACAACACAAAAATATACTCTAATATAAACTCAAATCCATACTGATTCTACACTCAACAATGTTCCCATGAAACAGTTTTTGTGATCAAATCAAAACCTTGGATGTTCAACAATCTCCCCCTTTTTGATGATGACAAAAAGTGTTGTTCTGTTGGGAGAAGAATTGAATGGAGACTCCCCCTGTCTTCAAGATTTCCTTGTAATCAAACTCCTCCTGTCAAGTATGAAACAATACAAGTGCAAGAAAGTGTAGTTCCCAAGTTTGTAGCAAGCTCCCCCTGTCAATTAGCATGAAATACTACAAGAGCAATATAAAACAATACCATTGTTTAAGGATCATTGTCAAGAACAAAACAACTAACAAACATAAAACCTTCATAAAAGCTCCAACAGGAATCAACACTACCATGCTATCTCCCCCTTCATCATCAAGAAGGGTACTTAAGGTCTTCGATGCTTGATATCATTGATACGATCTGTGCGAGAGAAAAAAACTAGTTTTGAGTCTTTTCAAGGAGAGACAAAGTTCATCAGCTGTAGCATTAAATTCTTTATGCTTTAGTACCATCTGAGCATGCTTCTCATTGACTGCTGATGTGGTACCAGTATAAAACCAGTACCCTTTGGAGGAATCAAATTTGAGACCCAAATGACTTAGATTTGCTGAATCAAGGCATTGATAACACTCAGATTTTTCTTTCCAATTTCCTGGAAAGGGGATGTTCCTGTAGGATTTGAGCACTTGAGTAAGGATCATAAAGTATGGAAGTTTTAGGCCATTAAAAACACTAAAATGCATATAGTGGAGAATCATATGACCTAAATTGACACGGATGTTTTTCAAGAAGGCATAAAGAAGAAATATGCAGACGTGTTTGAGTTCAGAGAAGTGCTTGTCAAAAGATGATATTCAAGATAGAATGGTAGACTTGATAATTTCAAGAAGGACTGTATGTTGAGGTTGAAGAGTTTGTGAAGAAAGTTCCCAATTTTCAACATTTTTTCCATCCCATAGTAAGAGCTTTGCTTCTTCCCAATCCAAGAAATCATTTTCAGGAATTGTGTGCAACTCAAAACACTTAACACCAGTGTTGGGACAACCAACAAGCAAGTTAATAGACTCAGTGGTGAAGCAGATTTCTTGACCCAACACATATGACTTAACAAGTGAGCAAGATCCATCAGTTTCTTTGAAGAACTGAGCATTAGCATAGAATGGAGTGCACAACATGGGATAAACAGTTTCATCAATTTACAAAAGCTTTAGCCATCCGAGTTCATTAAATCTGTCAGCCAACCCAGACTGGTAAAATTCAGGAATTGTGATTGTCATACCTCTATACAACTTTCTTACCAGAAGTTCCTCAGTGAAGAGAAGAAATACCTCGTTGATTTTGAACAAGATAGCTGGATCAATTATTTGAACTGAGAGATCAGAGACCTCCCTTTCTATCTCGTCTTGAGCTTGTTGAATATTGTTCTCAGTAGATAACCATGGTGAAGTGATTTGCTCAGACAAGGGGGAGGACTTGTTGTCCATTCTTGATCTTTTATGAAGAGGATTGGTGAGTGTGTTTATCTGAAGAGTGATCTCAGAAAAAGCAACCTTTGAAGAGTAGTGAGGTGAAGTTTGAGTAAATCTTCTTCGGACTTGAGCAGATATTAAATTGCACAACTACCAATGCTCTAATGGAAAGTTATGATTTTGTACAAGAGAGAGATATGTGAGTGATAGTGTGGTTAACATGTGCAAGAGAAACTTTATCACACGTATGTACACAAAAGAGTGGAAACCATTGATTTTGTGAGGTACGAGTCAAAGGGTCAATCAGGTAACATCATTGACTCAGCTTCGTCAAAGACAATTAGGTTCACTTTGTACCAAATCTTAGTTCTACTCTGGTTTTGGAATGCAAGCTGATGTGTAGAACAAGGGTCTATTCTTTGAACAAAACTGAATCATTTTCCAAGGTGTAGGTTGTGACTTTGCACCCTCATGAGAGCAAGATAATGATGGCTTGATCCAAAGTACACAGAAGATTAAATCATTAAGAAATACAAGTGTCTGCACACTTGGATGTTCAACATTTCAGAATGATTATCTGAGTATGAATACCGTTCTCTTGGATATTATCAAGGTTTAGAGAAAATGATCTCCATGCAGTTTTACTTCCAGAGTGCAAGATGAAGCATTATTTATCAGACAAATGGTTTGTACATCCATACAAAGGCAGGGATTGATCAATCACGGAAGTGATGAAATTGGATTCAATGATTCCATTTGAGATAATTACCCATTTGCAGTAGGAGGCATGAGAGTGATTTCAAACAAGTAAGTGCACATGAAATTTTATGTTGTTCAATGCAATCATGCAATATGAGATCACCAAGAATAATTCAAACCATAATGACAATGCAACAACTAGATGCAAGCACTTTCAAAGAGGAATGTAGATAAGCAGTGATTACCACAGACTCAAGTTGATTTAATTAAACTAATTGCCTTGATTGTTCATGAATTGATTTGAGCCAGTTTGAAGCAGGTGAATTTCATGATAGTTTTCAGATGCATTTTTAAGCATGGATAAGATTAACAAGCCTCAAAGATTCAATACCAGATGCTTTTGAAACAGAAGCAGTTGTTGATTCACATAACTCGAAAGACCCAAAATTCTCTTTTAGAAAGTAACATTGTTCCAAGAAAATCTTTTAAATCACCAATTAAAGCACAAGACAAGGTGGACAAGCAGAAAGGCAATTATTGCTCATGCATTGAGGTTCATTTACACAAGTAATCTGGAATTTTCAGATAAGGTTTCTAGAGTCTAGGTCAAGCAACACTTTTTAACACAAATTTGTAGGATAAAGTTGATTTTGAGAAGTTTTATACCATGTATTGGTAAGTTTGCAAAATTCTGATATAAAGGATCAATGACAAACTCAAAATTGTATCTCAATTAAAGATATGATAAGTTAATGATAATGCAAAGCACTTTGAGCAAATAACAGTTCATTTCTTAGGAGCCATAATCAATCAACCTTTTTAGCAATAATCTTTTTAGAACCAAGCAGATTTTCAGAATCACTTAAGGCAGATATATGCAGCTCTTAAGGCAGATTGTTTCAAGTTCTTTACAATGCATGTACACAAGATGCAAAAAAGAGGTGTGGAACAATTTGTACCATCTTGTATTAGGAGGGATCACTTTTTAGCTAGGTTTCAAATATCCATTTAGATTTCAAAGAGAGATGTTCAAGAGCTTCATTTGACAAAGGGGAAAGTTCCATGATTGTACAAGAATTTTCAAATGCCAATTATCTCTGAGATCAATGTGCTTATCAAAAATAGCCTTGTCATGTGATCATTTTTCATGTAAAAACATACATGTTAGTTAGAGACAAAGATAATACCAAGCAATGCAAAAACACATGAAAACATTTTAATCTCAAGCGCACAACAACAAAATCTTTATCATAAAATTCAACAAGAGGGCTATGAAGGACAGTACCACAACATATCCACTGATACTCTTACCTTTCTTGTTATCAGTGGTACACCTGTTACCTGTTTCATGGTTTTGAAGAGACTCGAACCCATTTAGTATTTCTTTGGTGTCTTAGGTCCCTGTCTCTATTGCCTGCAAAGTGTGAAACAGTCCCTGGTACCCTTTGTCTTTTGGGTCCATCATTGTTAGTACTTGAGAGAGAACTTTTCTGAGTCCAAGTTCTCTTAGTTTTGAATTTTCTTGGATAGGAACAATTGTTGGCAAAATGCCCAAATGTGTTACACTTATAGCAATGGATTCTAGATTCTTGAACTCTAGAAGACCTGAAGCGATTCTTTCTTGTATTGAGGCTCAAGTAGGAGTTTTCCTGAGAAACTTTTTCAATCTCCATCTTTAAAACATTTTTCTCGCATCTCAAATTATCAAATATTTGATCAAAGCATTGTTGGAGATCATACATCTCTTTAAGAAGACCAAAGATTTTACATTCAAGAAACTTGTTTCTATCAGTTAATTGTTCAATGTTTTCCCTATATTGAGCTTCAACATCAATACAACTAGCTTCATTTTCAGAGTCTGAAGAATAAGATTTGGAAGAGTTTGTATCTGAATGTACCTGACTATTTGCCATTAGCGCGAGACAATCTTCTTCATTCTCACTGGCTTCAGAGTCTGAATCACTCCATGTCACTTTGAACGAGGTATGATTCTTATCTCTCTTGAAATTCTCCTTCAGCTTGGGACACTCAGGCCTGATGTGTCCAGGTTTCTCGTAATTGTGACACATAATATTATTGATGTTGGATGAACTGGGAGCAGGCTTTTTACCAGCGTTGTTTCTTCGAAATCTGTTTTTGGCATAGCTAGTTTGAGCCATCAAGCAGTGGAGGTCGAGTGTGTGACACCCCCTCGGCATATGCCTCATTTTGAGACTCCATTGGACCGTTTAACTCTTGGTTGTTAAACCAAACGGAACTTTGAGTACCAAGCTCTGGTACCACTTGTAGATCAAGAGAGGGGGTGAACTGATCTTTATACAATTTTTGCGTTCAATATCCGTTAAGTCAACACACTGAGCTAACAGGCACTTTTACAAGTATCAGAGTGAATTTTGGCTTGGATCAATCTTCTTAAAGTTTCAAGACAAAGGTCTTGACAGATCCTATAGGCACAAGTCTTGAATAAGACTATTTTATGAGTCAGTTATTACCAGTGGTACAAACTTAAACCAGTCAAGGTAATACTTTAAACAATTATAACTCAGGTTCAAGAGTAGGTACAACAATCAAGTTCAGTGCCTTTTTATCAGTGAGCTGATGAACACTTAAAAATATGTAAAAGTGTCAACTTAAAGGAAGTGTTCACTTCCAGTGAGGTATCCTTAAATAACCAATGTTGTGCTTTAGTCAATCGCAGCACCAGATCTTGATAACAATCAAGTAACAGCTCAAAAAGAGCTTAATCAAGTCTCAATCATAGATAAAGAGAGGTAAGAAACTGAGACAAAGTATTTATAGAGGTTTGGCCCTAATGGTTTTGAAAAGCACGAACCAAAAGAATTAATCATCTACCTAAGTTGTTATACTTAGGATTTTCAACGGATCACTTCGATATATGATAGATTATAAGATACAACACAAGTGGAGTCTGCTGGACACAACGGCTACACCACTGGTACAAAACAGTCCAGACTCCCGGATTCCCAAGGTTCTTGCAACACTACCCACCAAAGCAAACACAATTCTCTATATGGTGTAAACACAAAATAGCAGCAAACAAAGCTTGAAAGAAATCAGTTTCTTGTGTTGAACAAGGTCTCCTTTTATAGCCTGAGGAAGATGACCGTTGCTCCACTTTGAAAATTTCAAACTGGGCTCATCTCCCAAGATACTTTATACCAGCCCATTCTTTCAGTCAAGTGGGAGGGAGAGAGTTAGACTCCAACAAGTTAACGTTAGAGAGTTCCTGCACAAGTGGACTTTTCAATTTAATTTGAATTTAAAGAATAATGATATTTAATTCCTTATTGACTGATCCTTAAGTGCGCTGGAATGATTTGTTCCAGTGAATGTTCCCATGCAATACCTTTTGTTGATCAAATCAAAACCTTGGATGTTCAACATACGCAAAATGTGACATTTGAGAAATTACAAAAACTTCCTCCATCGAGTCATGACCTTTCATATTTTTATCTCGAAGTTTAAATGATAAAATATGTTATTTTGCTATTGGCGCTCATTGATTAATATTTGAATTTAAAATCATAATTGTAATAGCATGCGCTGTTGGGGAAATTTTTGGAATTTCATAAATCCTCAAGTGAATTTCTGTAGTTAGGTCAAATCCTCTAAAGCACGGACACGGCGAAATATTGGTCCGTGCAGTGTCCGACACGTGTCGGACACGGACACGGCACCGACACGACTCCGACACGTGTCGGACACGCCGGATCCGTGTCCCACATTAAAAAAAAAAAGGTGACACCGTGTCGGACACTTCATAATGAAGTGTCCGACACTCTACCGACACGGTTGGGGAAGAAAAATGAAAGAAACCTCTAATCCTCAGTGTCCTTCAACCTGAGAAGAGAAGGGGAAGAGAAGGGGAAGAGAAGGGGAAGAAGTCCCCATGACCACCATCGTCTCACCTTAAGAAAAGAAGGGGAAGAAATCCCCAACACCACAATCGTCGTCCGAGTCGTTCGCCGCCACTGTCACCTTTGCCCTTTCTCTCTCTTTGAGATGAAGCCAGCCTTCACGCCTCCGTTTGTCGTCGCCAACACCAGCTACCACCGCTACTGTCACCAATTTCTCCTGACCATCGTCTCCAGCCGCAACTGCTAATTTCTCTCTGCGACTTTGCGTGTGGCCAAAGCAGGGAAACAAAAGAAATAAAAGAATGGGCCTAGCCCTCACGCCACAATCAAAAAGGGAAAAAACAAAACTCAAACATTGGGCCACATCTTTATTATTGGGTTGTTTTGGTTTTATTGAACTCATAACTATTAAAAAATTTAAAATTTTTGGGCTTACAAAAGGGCCACATAGTTTTAAAAGATAAATTAATATTTATAAAATATATTATTTATCTATAAAATATAGTCGTGTCGGAGCCGTGTCGTGTCCTAAAATTTTGAAAAAATCTGTGTCGCCGTGTCCGTATCGTCTCGTGTTTGTGTCGCCGTATCGGTGTCCGTGCATCATAGGTCAAATCCCAAGGTATGCCAATATAATTATCTATTTTTGAAAAGCACGAGCTCTTGAAAACATCCCCCCGACGTTCATCCACATCAAAAAATGCATCCCCGAGTTCGAATCCCACAACAAGAAAATTTGTGACTTGTTTTGGCACTTGAACTCATTGAGATAATAATCAATGAAAAGAGTCAATCAAGTCGAATTGAAATTATTTTGGTTTACAGTAGATTCTTTAGTTATGTTAATCTTGGTGAGAACTGAGAATGCATACACCTTTTATACTAATATATACGACAATGTTGTATACATATTCATTGTAAATCAAATTTTAAGACTGTCCTCTGATTGTAGAAAAAGGTTTCTTTAGTTATCATTGATGTGCGCATTTATCTTTTTGTATAATAGACAAACTTCCACTAGATTTAGAAAATTACGGAAACATCCCCTATAGGAGATTTTACACTACATCCATTAAGTGGGACTGAATTTAACCATTTCGTGTTGTAGTTGAAACACTTGTATATGATCATAGCTGAACAAGTTTATTTGTACCAATATCCGTACAAGATTTCACTCAGAAAAACATAATGTACATTGTATACATCATAACATCACGAACAAAAGGCGAGAGAAATAGAACAGGCTCTTGAGATTTGGTTTCGGCAGGAAAGCCTTAGGATTTCTTGCAAATCTTGCATCAAGCAACACATCGTTATAGAAGTTTGATTATGTAACAAGTGCCTCAACCAATCTGCCAAAAGAATAAGAAAAATCAATCATAACATGGATCACAAATTAAACATGGAAACAAATTAGGAGGATAAATAGGTGAAATGTAATTAATCACCAGAAATTCTCTTAGGAGCAGACGCGAACTTGAAGGTCATCGGTAACGAGGTCCCTTTGTTCTTCTTCAATTTTCAATGCTGATGATCCAAACTTGATCTGCATGCGCGGAGCTCAATTAATTGAATAGTTGAAATATCTCCAATTTCAGAAGAGATCTCCTCAAAATCGGAGCATTCTATGATATGAAGTTGCTCGAGGCAGGGAAGTGGGTATTATATGCTCACCAATAATTGAGACTAGGCAATTGAAATGACTTCAAGCTTGGATGATTCTCCACACAGCTGGGCTTTTATTATTGTCCCGAAATCTTCATCAAAACACAAGACCATATTTTTGCCAATTGGTGATTGTACTCTTGATGCTTCTACTTGAGAAAGGGAAAATTACAAAAATAGTATACCATCTGCACCCATTCACCAGGATTGGTACATCAAATATTCCGATGGCAAATCGACCCCATAGCTCCCAAAATCGAGCAAAATGATGCACTTTTTCGTCGGAAACCCGACCCGAAATCCAACGTGGCATGACTTTTTCTTATGTGGCAATACCACTATGGCCACATCAAATACCATTATACATGTGTTCATTTTATCCATTTAATTAAAACACAAAAAGCCAAATAATATTACTAATAAATTTTGATTTAAAATTAATTTGACAAATTAAGAAATAATTATATATATATATATAATATTACATTTATTATAAAATACATGTAAGTCAAAGATTATGAATTCAGGGTAAAAATTTAAAACTTCAATTGATTGGGCATGAGATTCAATGTTCAAGACTGAAACTCTGTATGCGGGGACACTTCTCCGAAGGATTGTGCAGGATTGTGAGCGCCTCAGAAGAGAAGAATGAGGCAAGAGCGCAGATCTGGGAATTCTTCAAGGGTTTGTTGCCCCTCTCTCTTCGCCTATGATTTCTTCATTAAACCAAATCAGTTTCAGGGATCCAAAGTTATAGGGGGCTGTGATGATATTTCGTGATTCTTCTGGGCTTCTTTTCAATCTGGGCTGAGGAAACCCGGCCCGTATCTTGGCAGGGCGACCTGGTTGTGGGTTTCGCTTTCGCAGCCATGGCGTGGTGGCGTTTCTCTTCTCCGGCCTTCTAACGGATCTGAGCCTCTTTTTTTATTTGGATTTAAAAGCTATTTAGTGGAAGCCTTCAACACCCCATTCCCCAAACTCCATGACTTCGGCTTCGTTTTTCTCCTTGGCTAGCTATGGCGATTTGCAGAAAGGAGGGAGAAAGGGAGGGAGAAGGGGGTCTTGGGCGTGCTGGGCGGCTGCCGAGAGAGGATCGGAGAGAGAGAGAAGGCTCCTCATTTTCAGATCCAAAATGAGGGGCTCCGCCTGGGTGGCTGCTACGTTGTTGTTGCCGCCACCGCCCTCATTCCCAACTAGTCCACTAATCCCCCCATCTTCCCCCTTCCCCCAATCGTTTCTTTTCTCCCAAACTTCCAGATCTGTGGCGATTTCTTTGTTCGTGTGTGTGTTTGTGCGATTTTTATGTGGTGATTTTGGTGGTGGTGATTTATTTTGTTGCCGCCGCTGTGGTGTTGATGAGAAGAAGGAGCATGGTGGCAGCGCCCATTTCTGAAGTGGAGAGTATGGGAATCGTGGCGGAGATGGAGGTCGGAACCGTGGATGGCGGTGGAGGAACGGTGGCAGAGTGGTGGCGTTTGAGGCAGAGTCGACGATCGGCGAAAAAGGAACAGATCTGGTCCGGCGGTGGTGGTGGTCGGATGTGGGAGTGCGACGGCGGCGGGGGAGGATGAATTTTGGGGTTGTGCAGGTGCAGCGGCGGCCTGAAGCTCTGGAGAAGACAATCCTATTTCTTTTTTTCTTTTTTAATTTCTTAAGTATGTAATTAAGGGGGACATCCCTTAAAACTACCTAAGGGTTGTGAAAATGTTTGTTTGCTCCCCACTTTTGAAATTGTTCCCACTAACTCCCTAATTGAGAATGAAAATGTTTGTTTGCTCCCCAATGACCTAGAATGTCTGCTTTACCCCTCATTTAACGTGATTCCACCCAAATTTTTTGCCACCATGTAAACCACCATTTATTATTGGGTTAATACAGCTAGGGGTCTTTACCAGCAACAAGAAAAAGGGTTGTCTGAACAGGAAGAAGAACATGAATAATGGCCCCCAATTAGCTCGCTGAAGCAAATCTGAAGACGTTCCCCAAGGCTGTCCCGACGACGACGACATTACGGGAAGCGTGGCAACTCTGGTACCCTCTCTCGCCGTGTTTTGCGGGTTTTAGCTAATCTCAGCTCTCTCGCCAACGGAAAAGACAGAGCTCCCTAGAATCGGCCCCGACGACTTTCTCCGACGAACTGAAGGCCTGATTGTTGACTCCTCTCGCCGATAAGCTCAGGCAATTTCGTTCCTTTCACAATCTCTGAGCTGAATTTGTTGAATTACTTTTTGCCTCTGTTTCGGATTTAGTCATGGATAACCCATACGTAGGTGGTGAGTGTAGCACACCCGTGCGTCTCCTTGGTGGTATACGCTATAATCAAAAAATGCATGTTTTCTCAATTAGGGCTGATTTCAATTTGATGAGTCTGAAGACAATTGTTGGTGATTATTGGCCTGAGATAAATAGGGAGGAATTAATTTTGACATACAGTGCGCCTCATGCCAAGGATCATGAAGTTAGGTTATTGAATGATGAAGATGTTTCTAACATGATTGAACTGCATAAAACCTTCAATTTGACATATGTTGACATTCGGGCCACTGATAGGGATGATGTAACCGAGCATATGGGTTCGACTAGCTTCAGGTACTTGAATAATGAATTTGTGTCGTTCATATTCTGTTTCCAGTGTATTTTGCAACCATTTATTTGTTTGTCAGCCTTGTTAGGTGCAGAGCAGAGGACACCGGACTGGCACTTACTCCCCAATCTGATGCTATAAATTCAAAATCCCGAAATTCGTGGAGTATGTGCATAAACGGAGTAGGCCAAGGGTTTAGAGATGCAGCTGAGTTTCGGAGAAAACTGAAAAATTATTCCGTGTCTATCCATCGTACCTTCAAGTACATTAAAAACGATAGTTTGAAGATCATAGCGGTGTGTCTTGATAGTACTTGTAAATGGCGTATTTATGCATCATATAGTAAGAAAGATTTACAATTTGCAATAAGAAAATGTTGCTTGCAGCACACATGTCGAGAGGGTAGTCTGCGCTCGAAGGGACATCCTAGAGCTGATGCTAATTGGGTTGCAAACATTGTGAGAGAGAAGGTTAGAAGTTATCCCAAGTATTCTCCTAAAGAAATGAAAGCCGACATAGGGAGGGAATTTGCTGTTGAAGTTCCCTACAAACGGGTGTGGAATGGTAAAGAAATAGCCATGTACGATATCCATGGCTATGATGGTGCTTCGTATGATCGAGTGAGATGGTACTGTGATGCCGTTAGAAAAACAAATCCTGGCAGCTTTGTTGATTATGAGGTGGATACGGATACTCAAAAATTTACGAGGCTGTTTCTTTGCTTTCATGCATGTTTGCTTGGATTCCTCAGAGGTTGCAGGAAGTTGATTTTCCTGGATGGGACTCACATTAAGAATAACTTCAAAGGCTCTCTTTTGTCTGCCGTAACGAAGGACGGCAACGATGGTTTGTACACCCTCGCATATGCGGTTGTAAGTGCCGAAAATGATGCAAATTGGGAATGGTTTTGTAGGAAATTGCATGAGGCATTAGCGAGTCAGACACGAGGCCTAATCAGTTTTAAATCATATACATTTTTCTCTGACAAACATTCCGGTCTACGGAAGGCTGTCCCGACGGTCTTCCCTGGAAGCAACCATGCGTATTGCCTACGGCATTTGGTTGACAATTTCCGGACTCAGGTAAGAGACATCATACTAATCTGAGTTACTGATTTGTTAAATTACTGTATCTAATTCAGAACATGACGTACTTGTTGGCCTTCATGCAGTATTTATTCTTTATGTCAGTTGTATCATATATATATATATTTTTTTTTTGTGTAGATTCTCAGATTCTATCCTTACAAGAACAAAAAACATTGGGAAATGATATTTCAAAAAGCCGCATACACTACTTCATTCAATGAATATCGAAAATTTGTAGATGAGATTGTGAAAGCAATGCCGCGCGCAGAAGACTTCATTTTGCAGTCGGAGCCACAAAATTGGGCAAACTGTCTCTTTTCGGGGGAACGGTTTGGTGTCATAAATAACAATGTTGTCGAGTCTTGGAACTCTTGGGTGAATAATGCGAGGGTTCTACCTATGTTAGGTCTGGTTGATCAGATACGTGTACAAATAATGATTATGATGAAAGATAGGTGCGATCTTGGAGAAAAATACAACATTGAACTTCTGTGTCCTCACCCAGAAGAGATGTTGAGGCAGAATTATGCTGAGGGTCGCAAAATGACATTAAATCGAGCAAGCCCGTTTCTGTTTGAAGTTTCCGAGGGTAAGTCAACCTATGCTGTGAATTTGGAAACAAGAACATGTACTTGTAAGCAGTGGCAGATATTTAGAATTGCTTGTAAGCATGCTTGTGCTTGTATTGAGGACAAAGGATTGTCGTTGTATGACTTCTGTGATGAAGCGTATTCCGTTGCGATGTATAGAGACGCGTACAGGTTGCCTATCTACCCCATACCAACAGGCGAAGAGCTGGCTTTGGTGGAAAATGAAAATGATCAATTTGTTTATCCACCCGATGTGAGAGTTCAACCTGGACGTAGAAGACAAAAGAGAATACTGTCTCAAGTTGTGAAAAGAGACCTGACATGTTCACGCTGCAAGCGAAAGGGTCACAATCGACGTGGGTGCAAAGAGCCCCTTCAAACTTAATTTTCCATGTTCTTCAATTTGTATGTGGTTGTACACTTTATGATAAACCTGTGTAGTTTAGTTTGTTGGAATTGAAGTAAGTAACCTTGGTGTCATGTTTAACTAGTTATGCACAACCTATGGACAATTACCTACGTGATAATAGCAGCTGTGTACCATATTTTCTCCACACATAGTTCAATCTCCTACGTGCTCCTTCACAAATTTATACGCAATATGGACGTTTAAGTACGTGATAAAACCATTCTGATACAACATTTTCATAACACATGTACGAAGCGAGCAAGTGTTGCATACTTCAATCTCCTACGTGCTCCTTCACAAATTTATACGCAATATGGACGTTTAAGTACGTGATAATACCATTCTGATACAACATTTTCATAACACATGTACGAAGCGAGCAAGTGTTGCATACTTCAATCTCCTACGTGCTCCTTCACAAATTTATACGCAATATGGACGTTTAAGTACGTGATAATACCATTCTGATACAACATTTTCATAACACATGTACGAAGCGAGCAAGTGTTGCATACTTCAATCTCCTACGTGCTTCTTCACAAATTTATACGCCATATGGGCGTTTAAGTACGTGATAGTACCATTCTGATACAACATTTTCATAACACATGTACGAAGCGAGCAAGTGTTGCATACTTCAATCTCCTACGTGCTCCTTCACAAATTTATACGCAATATGGACGTTTAAGTACGTGATAATACCATTCTGATACAACATTTTCATAATACATGTACGAAGCGAGCAAGTGTTGCATACTTCAATCTCCTACGTGCTTCTTCACAAATTTATACGCCATATGGGCGTTTAAGTACGTGATAGTACCATTCTGATACAACATTTTCATAACACATGTACGAAGTGAGCAAGTGTTGCATACTTCAATCTCCTACGTGCTTCTTCACAAATTTATACGCCATATGGGCGTTTAAGTACGTGATAGTACCATTCTGATACAACATTTTCATAACACATGTACGAAGTGAGCAAGTGTTGCATACTTCAATCTCCTACGTGCTTCTTCACAAATTTAAACCAATTGAGACAGTAGAGCTTAATAGAGTTTGTACAAACTTATGTTATCATAACGATGATGAATGATGTATACTATATGATATAGGATGGTGGTTACATATATTATGAAATGTAGTAATTCATACCACCATATGTTGTACGAGTTTAAACCAATTGAGACAGTAGAGCTTAATAGAGTTTGTACAAACTTATGTTATCATAACGATGTTGAATGATGTATACTATATGATATAGGATGGTGGGTACATATATTATGAAATGTAGTAATTCATACCACCATATGTTGTACGAGTTTAAACCAATTGAGACAGTAGAGCTTAATAGAGTTTGTACAAACTTATGTTATCATAACGATGTTGAATGATGTATACTATATGATATAGGATGGTGGTTACATATAATTACTACATTTCATAATTTGGTATTTATCGTTTCAGTATACATTTGTGAAGAAGCGGAATGGGAAAATGTTGTATCAGAATGGTACTATCACGTACTTAAACGCCCATATGGCGTATAAATTTGTGAAGAAGCACGTAGGAGATTGAAGTATGCAACACTTGCTCGCTTCGTACATGTGTTATGAAAATGTTGTATCAGAATGGTACTATCACGTACTTAAACGCCCATATGGCGTATAAATTTGTGAAGAAGCACGTAGGAGATTGAAGTATGCAACACTTGCTCGCTTCGTACATGTGTTATGAAAATGTTGTATCAGAATGGTTTTATCACGTACATAAACGTCCATATTGCGTATAAATTTGTGAAGAAGCACGTAGGAGATTGAAGTATGCAACACTTGCTCGCTTCGTACATGTGTTATGAAAATGTTGTATCAGAATGGTTTTATCACGTACTTAAACGTCCATATTGCGTATAAATTTGTGAAGGAGCACGTAGGAGATTGAAGTATGCAACACTTGCTCGCTTCGTACATGTGTTATGAAAATGTTGTATCAGAATGGTACTATCACGTACTTAAACGCCCATATGGCGTATAAATTTGTGAAGGAGCACGTAGGAGATTGAAGTATGCAACACTTGCTCGCTTCGTACATGTGTTATGAAAATGTTGTATCAGAATGGTACTATCACGTACTTAAACGTCCATATTGCGTATAAATTTGTGAAGGAGCACGTAGGAGATTGAAGTATGAAACTTTCATTTCAAAATGCACATACGACATTACCACAGTTGAATACTAACAATACAGTACTACATCACTATTACTACAATAACATTATCCAACGATCATAAGGTTTGAAAAGTACACAACAAAAAGTACAACCCTTCCAACCCACCAACACGCCACTACAATACCAGATATACACATCAGTTTTCAAGTATAAGTTTACAACTGTCTCCAGCGGCCAAGATCTTCACAACCAATTGAGCACGATAGATGGCATCCTCACGTGATGAAATTCTTTCCAGAAAATAGGGTCATCCCTAGCAAAACATTCAGCAAAAAGGCATAAAAAGGCACCACAATCGAGGCTATCATCACCTTGGGAGGGATATACCTGAGCATGTACGTCATCACTCAGAATCTCATACTTGTATGCATGAAAAAGGAACATCCGAATGAATTTCGCCCATAACTTCGCATGCCCAGTAGCAACGGCAGAAATCATAGAGTTCAAGCGTTTAAATACCTTGAGTTCGGTGTCGAGGACCACCATATGCCAATGGTTTTTTGTGTTCAATGGGAAGATAATGTAACGATTATCTCCCAACACATCAGGATTCAAACGCTCAAGCAATGAACGCACACTCTTCATGACATTGTCTGCCAGAAACTTGTCCATCCCTTCCAGATCTTCAGCCTTCAGTTTCTTCTTCGAACCTTTGATGAACTTTTCACGAGGCAGTTTATCCAATACACAAGTTGTTACATGGGAAGACATGGCCCAAATTCTTGTCATGTTCAGTCTACTCAAAATGTCTACGTATCCCTCAAACACAGATTGCCTCATCTCGAGTCCCCAAAGCATTCGGTAAATGTCAAAGTCGAAGATTTCAACATCATTTGCACTATAAATAATAGCTCTGGATGCCTCATTAGCCTGTCCCCGGATGAACCCATCGATTATTTCTTGGTCTTCGGATGTCAGCTCATCCCTTCCCGGATAGTCCAATCTCCCAACATAAGCAGAGCATTGATCCATCGGGGTTTTCCCAAAGTTCACCTACACAATACATGAGTTTTAAGTAACATATAACTAACATATAATTAACTATAACTAACTGAAATATGACAACTTACTTTCTTCTTCATCTTCGGGGCTGTGGATGGAGGAGGTGTAACGAAATCGGGTGCTTTTATTTTCTTGATCCGATCATCTCTCTCTCTTACAGACAAAACAATAGAGCTAATGGTGTCATTCACTTGCTTCATTCTAATCTCATGACGCCCGCTATCAGCTGAATCATCACCACTAGCATAATCATTCATAGCCTTCTCCACATCCTCCTCTTCCACAGCCTCCTCCATATTCTTCTTCACATCCTCCTCTTCCACAACCTCCTCCATATCCTTCTTCACATCCTCCTCCACCACAGCCTTCTCTATAGCTTTATCCACAGCCTCCACTACAACATTGTCCACAGCCTCCTCCATAGCATCAACTACATCCTTCTCTACAACATTATCTTGCATATCAGTCAATATATCAGCTACATACTCCTCTCCCTTCTCCTCCATGGTTGCTTCTTTGTCACTCTCCTCCATACCATCATCCTCTTCCCCCAAAGCCTTTTCATCCTCACTTTCATCGACCTGCTCTTCGTCCTCATTTTCGTCCCCATCGCTTTCATCAACGGCCATTCCATTCTTCTCAGACACCAACTGCCCCAACAACTTCAACTCCCGCTTTTGATTAACAATAATCTCCCTCAACAGGGTTGCTAGAGTCCCTAAATAAGTCTCATCTCTTTTCACAGGAGGTTCAAACAACTGCAACTCCTTCATTTGCGTTGCAACAATCTCCACAAACTTCAAAGAATATAAGTAACATGATGTTACTGATATACAGCAGTCACAACACATACTTATATACAAAAAATAAAGGGAAAATGTAAACTGGGTTACCTGAGACCTTTGGATGGCATCCAATACCTCATTGGCTCTGTCAATGCTCAAAGGCAAATTGCTGGCTTTCGACTGCCATCTAAAGAGTCGAGGAAAGGCCCGTAACGATGTCGGGTAACCACACGTTGGAAAATGCTCATAAAACCAAGCCTGTTGCATTAGACAAACAACAAATTCAATTATTTAACAAAACTAGATACAAAAAAGTAAATCGACATCTAATAGAATTCTGAACTTATTTAAATACCATAATTCCAACCACAAAGCCGTTGACATATGATGTTTCATCCACCAAATGATGCCTCATTGATACAACCAAGAACTGATACACAGCTATCCCCCAAGAAAACTCTCCAATTGCAGACAAGTCATCTACATAACTAATTAGACCTCGAGGCACAACCATGGAGCTGACAGGGAACAATAACGTACAGAATACAAAGAGTATATACATCCTACAGAAATCATCGACATCAGATTTCTCCGTACTCTTCACTAATTCCCTGAGTTTGACTATAATGTTGTCCTTATTACGTAATCCGGGCTCGCCATTAAAATGTTTTGCTAATGTGGAAGATGGCTGTTGATAGTGTAGATCAACATTCAATCCACAGTGTTGCAGACCATTCACTATACAAAATTCGGACACCGTGAAGGGAACATCAATATCTTCACCCACTGCAAAGGTACAGGACTCCACATCATACCTGGATAATAGAAGCTTGATTCTACTATTGGATGAATATGCAAAGGGCATGTTTATGAAGAAATCAAATGGACACCGGGATATGGCTTCTTCATGTTCAGTATTCATTAAAAGCTTAATACTTTCCATTTCATTGCAGAATGCCACAGGAGAACATCGAGTTTGAAGGGTAGCCATTCCTGCCAAAGACAACATCACAAGGTTAATGACAATTTCGTGTACAAAAAATGAGATATAGCGTATCTAAATAAAGAAATTTCGTATTACAATAGAAAATGAGAAAAAATTGCAATGACTTTAAATTTCAAACAACCCACAAACAAATAGTGCCGTTACATATCGAAGAAGATCCGAACAACGGAAAATAGCTTATTCAAGCATACAACGGGAAAAATGTTAGTGCTAATAGGTTCAAACAACCTACTACACAAATTTGGGCATTTGGATTCAATCAACACCTAACCGAAGCAGCATTTAAATTGAAGCAAAACCCTACAAATTTTGTGTACCAAAATTGGAAAATATCGTATCTAAGGCTTCATATTTCGTATTGGAGCAAAGAGGGAAAAAAAAATTGTCGAATCTTTAAGGGTGCACACCTGAATCAGTCCTCGTCGGCGGCGTAACCACTTCGGCGCCGTTAACTCCGCAGCGGAAACCCTATAGCGGTTGAAACCTAACCTCACCAGCGTGGAAATTCCCTCAACACCGGAAACCTCTCACTAGGGTGATCGTACGCGTCGGAAACCGCCTTATCCGTCACCCACCACCGTCGTAACCCAAGATCGCCGTAATGTGGTCGGTTTTGGTCTCACAGGCGAACCTCTCTCCCGTTTTCTTAATTTTTTTTTTTTTTTTTGGATTTCAGCTTACCGAGAATGAGGGGGAAACGTTACAGCCATCAGGGGTAAGTTAGTAAAATTACACACTTTAGGTAGTAAAGGGGAATTAGTAAAGTGCATTGGGGAGTAATGGGGGAAATTTTTAAAAGTGGGTAGCAAAGGGAAATTTGGTCTGTGCATTGGGTAGTTTTAAGGAATTTCCCGGTAATTAAGTTAAATTATATATTAATAAATATCAAGTTAAATTATATATTAATAAAATAACATATAATTATATTTATATTATAATTACAATAAAAATAATGTATAATATTTTTGAATTTATTAACATAATATTTATATTATTATTTCATTTTATTAACATAATTATCAAGTTAGAATTTTATGTTCTCCGATTTTATTTGATTTTATTATCATAATATTTATATTATTACTATTTTATTTTATGTATTTGCAATTAGTTTTTTGTGGGTTATATACATGTCAACCAGGTTAGCAGCTATGTGGCAAAAAAAATTAACGTGGCACCCATGTAACGTTCACGCAGTAATAAGTGCCACGTCATAAGTGGTTTCCGGCGGGTTTTAGGTTTTCAGGCGAAAATTTGCATCTTTTTACGCGGTTTTGAGAGCTATGGGGTCGATTTGCCACTGGAATAATTGGTGTACCAATCTTGCTAAATGGGTGCAGATGGTACCTAAATGATATAACTATCTCACTCTGAGTGTGGAAAATGATACCCTTTTCAATGGTGGATAATTCAGTTTTTGACGGTTAATACAAGTATAGTCATAATTTATTTTGGAAAGAAATAAGTTTTTTAAATTTTGCAATTTAAACTAAAAAAAAGGTTAAGATTGCAACCTTAATTTTTATTTTTTAACAAAGTACAACCTGACTCCATTGATCACATAACACGTCGTTGCACGTGTTATGTGATGAGTGAAATCAGGTTGTACTTTATTAAAACATAATAGATGACGTTTTAACTTTTATCGTTTTCGATTTAGGTTGTAAAGTAAAAAAATAAAAAAAAGAAGATACTAAAATTTTTTATCCCTTTATTTTATAACAAAATTTTAGCAAATTAAGACAGAATTTTCGTCAAAATTAGTTAGTAAGAAAACTTTATTATCAGAATAATAATATATTTCTCATTAAATGAGCGAGGTGCGTGCTTTCTTGTAATATGGCATATATGCATAAACCCCAATTGGAATTATACCCTAGGATATAACAAAAGTGTTGTACCACCAATTATCCAACAAATTGAATAAGTTCTTCCAACACCTCAGACCTTAACATAAGAACAAATTGTTAGAAGCCACATTGAGGACGTACTGAGAAGTGAGAGGAAACCCAGTAAAGCTCATGTCAGCCTCAAGGAATAACAAGTTTGGGAAGTAAATAATCAAAATAGTAAGCGACTAAGCGTAAATAAATTACTTTTCCAAAATATTTAGTGTGATATTTATAGTGGTTGTTACGAGGCACGCGAGTTAATAATGACACATTATGCACCTATTATTAAGGTTGGGGATTACTTGGCCTTGATGGTATGAGAAAGTGAGGCATTTGTTACTTTAAAACTTAGGTTTGAACTGCAATAATAATAATAATAATAATGGGGTGCTACCCTAAGGTATACCTGGCTAGAATCACGAAAAGAAGATGGTGTTTAACTCGTGAGCTCGCGTAACCGCGAACTCCCAAAAAGTTCGAGCCAACTGAGAGTTAGCAACCCTTGAGCACTAAATTAGAACTCTAGACAACGTGTAATTAATAAACACGTACATATAGGAACAAATCCAATCACGGAAAGAGTTATAAAACCGTAAAACACTAAATCCAAGAGGACTGCTCTTCTATAAAAGAGATCCTAGGTTATGTATGTTGCGACTTGTGAGGACTCTTTCGGGTTCGCTGTAATGTATGTGGCTGGATCTATGTTTTTGTGAAGCCATGATAAAGATTCATGTTTCATGAATCAAGTGATCCTACGTTATGCATAAGAAGTTAAGAACAAACCACAAAGAGAGAAAAGGAGAAAAAAATATTCCATTAGAGGAATACTCATCAAATAACGAGAATGAATATTTTCATTATGTGATTTATGTATATTTTATGAAGAATGATCAATCGATCAAATAATATGTATAATAGTTTTATCATATAGTTAACTAAATTTAATGGAACCAAATTTAAACTAAAATTTTTAAAAAGACATGATCGGGTCCAACTCGGACCCTCGATACATGCCGGCTCCGCCACTATCTTCGGCCCAACATATTGACCACTTCGGATGGGCCGATCTGATTAGTGCCATAAATTATGATATAAAAACCAGTACTAATAACACCTTCCTTTGAGGTTTTGCTAAATACAAGTAGTATTTCAAACATGTATGTCTCGTGACTTCTCCGGAGATTTGAACTTGGTTTACATGCGGGTTCTACACTTCTACTAGTTTGAATGTTGCATTAGTGCCTTTAAGTGATTTTTTTTTTCTTTTATATTGTAAGTGTCCGATACTAATTTCCGTCACAAAATAATAGGACAAAATGTAAATTCTAAAAGTATTCGTGCATCAAATATCGCAGGACCTTATTACAATTGTCCCTTTGAAGTATGACTTAATTATACCAAGTTCCCATAAAGAAAATAAAATTTGAATTTTAACAAAATCTCTTGAAAGAGCTAAGTTATTTTTCTTTAATAAATTCAATGAAAAGTATGAACACAAGGGATGTAATGCTCCGATCCCGAATGCGCTGATTCAGAACCCGGTTTGTTACTTGAGTCGAGCAAGTATCAGAGACGAAGAAATAAAAGATAATTTATATAGACAACCAAGTTTGAAACATTACATAAGTCGAACCACTAGATAACAAAATCATTTACTCAAATACGGACTAAACCAAAATATAAACGAAGTGTAATTAAAGTGCAACATATTTATAACTTCTTCATAGCCGGTACCGATTCCTTTCCCCAAACAGTTACTTCCTTCAAAATTATTTACCTGTGGTATCTGAAGAGCAAAGAAAAGAAAATAGAGGGATGAGTCAAAATGACCCAGTGAGGTGAGCATCGTTTGGTTTTAGAAAAGAATTCAAGTCACGAAAATCAGATGATTATTAATTCAAGATACAATATCAAGTAGGGTGCAAGAAGACAAAAATCTCATAACAAAGTCGGGTCCATCTTTTTATCGCCTTTTTCCGGTTGGCCAATCACGGACACTCAGTCAATGTGACTAGCGGGAGCCCCCGTATAGTCGTTCCAAGGGATCCCCCAGGGAACAATACAATAGGATCCCCTATAGCCGCCAATTCAGTACAGTAATTCTCCTTCAGATGGGTAATAGAACAATCAAGAACAATTAAGAGGTGATCCGGGTTTGAAAGTTGGTACAACAATAATAATAAGGATAGTTCGATCAAGCAACAAGGTTTACGACCAATTCAATCCCAAAAAAAAGAGAATTCGCTCTTCAACAAGATAAGTATGTTGGTAAAGCTCACAAATAAAAAGGTTCGAGAAACCTCACTTGAAATTCTTACTTGCTCATTGCTTACAAGTTATTTGAGTTCTCCCACGTTACCTAAAAGATTTATCATTATAGAGAAGATTATTAGTCATTAACGATTTTTCGTACCTATTAGCTAATCAATTTCCAAATTACTACTAAATCCGTTATTATTATATTTTAGCTAAAATACCAATTCAACAACAGAACTCTACTTTCTTAATGTTCGTGTTCAGTGACTGTAGCACCCTAACCCCAAGGCACTACATCCCCCGCACTATAGCCTCGATCCACATACGAAATGGACAATCCGTACATAAACCAAAACTATAGTGAACGGGTGACAATCAAAATAAACGAGCTAGGCGGGACACTTCCCCAACATAAATAAACCAAAACATGAAGTTAAAAGCGGAAGCAATTCACTTAATACGTATAGGTACCATATTTACCAAAAGTATATACATAATAGGTACCAACTTAACTATCAATACATTATCATCTCTTATATAATATACATGTCCAAGTATCCAAAACGTGATAACAACGATCATAACATGATGTAACCAAAAGTGCTATACATGAGAGGTACAATGCTAGACCCGGTGACATGCAAGACCTGACTGGACTCCCGCCTAGCACGACCGAGTACCTGAAAAGTGAAGTATCAGTCTACCGAAAACTGAGTGAGGGGCAATAAATATATATAACACACGTCATATACAAGTCATAGCCTCGGGTGAGGACTTGAAAATGAAAATATATAAGTTCAAGAATCAATAGTTCTTTGCCGAGATTACGACTATCAGGTTTAACTTGTTAACTTGTCAATTTCATGAAACATGTGGCCCCGGCGAGTAAGGGCAAATCTCCAACCTTTCAACTAATCGTGAACAATACGTGCTTGCATGATTAATTTAATACGTGATCATCCATTCCAATTAGTGCTCAAATAGACAAATTCATGCTTGAAAACATGCAATAACCCGAGGACAATCCGTGGTGCCGGATCAGTCCCCAGTCTCCTTCTTCCTCCGGGTGATAGTGGGTTTGCAAGGCCCAACTATCCACGACATGGTGTACGTAGGGAACATGACTCCTTACGCACAGAACTCCTTCCACCACTAATCCCCTAGTGGCTTCGGGGGTGATCCCAATGAGGTGAGGATAATCCAAGAGTTACCCGTCAGCCCTTGCTTTCCTGGTTGGCTCAAGAATTACCCTCGGGCCCAAGTGCAATCATAACTCGCCAAAACATGCTTGAAATCGTGATCAATCATGGCTTGCTTGCTTGAAAATGTTTATATTTTAGAAAACGTTTATAACTATAATAGATTTTGGCCGAAATCAACACATAAGGTTATAAGGTTCTATATACCTAACCAAAACCTCACCTTTTTACAAAACACAACAAGGATATGCTCTAGGGAGCCTGCTCCTCGTCCACGACCTCGTGACCTGTGCAAACACGACGTGTATACGTGAGACATGACTCAAAATGGACCAAATAGGACGAACGGCGGAAATGCAACGAGATGACGAGCAATGAACAATGAGGCATGAAAATATCTTGTTTTGGCATATATTTAATCATATAATAGAAATTTGGGATCAAAGAAGACATTGCATCAACATGCTAAAAATTTAATTTTATGCAGAAAGTTTTCTTCTGCCAGCCGAGGTGGGAACGGTCGTTCCGGCTTCCCTTTGAAAATGGGAAGGGCCATTCCCGTGCCCCATTAAAACTTGCCAGCGTTTTAAATTTTAAAAGTGCGCCTCTTGCAGGGAATGGCATTTCCGGCACACAGGCCAAAATGGCAACGGTCGTTCCCAGGTTCGGCCGCCTAATTTAAACTGAAGCGTGGGAACAACCGTTCCCAAAAGGCCTTGAGTCGGGAATGGCCGTGCCCAGTCTCTGCAACTGAAAGAAACAGAGTAGAACAGAGCAGCAGCTACGGCAACACCAAAACAACCAAAAAATTCAAGTTTCAATCCCCAAAGTTGCTTCTATGCTGGAAATTTGCATGCATACAAGTTCAAGATATGGTAATATATAACTTAAACACATAAGTCATGGAGAATCATCAAGAATCCCAAGTTTCAAGTTCATGCTCATATCAATATGTATGATCAAATTCATCAAGGATTCATGCTCTAAATCAAGGAAAAATCATGGATTCATGTGGCAAGCAGCAATTAATCCATATAATCTAAGATTCCTCAAACCCTAGCTATCATATACTTGAGCAAGATTCATCAATTCATGCAAAACACCCACCTTGAGCTAAAGAAATGGAGAAGATAGATAAAAATGATGATCAAGCTTCAAATCTTCAAATATTTTTTGAAAATTCTTGACAAAATTGGTTGAAATCTCTTCTTCCCTTTTGCTTGAAAGAACCGAGAGTGAAGGAGCAAATATGTTGGGTAATTTTTTGGAAGAAAATGAGATCAAGGAAGCTTGGAGATGCATATACCGTTACATCCCTTTTTGAAATATGTGAAATGCCCACATTTGCAATTTAATCCTTTAAATGTTTAAGTCATGCAATCAAGTATGTATAGTTTTGAAATATGGTCAATTTGGTCCTTGAAGAAGTATGTAATTAAGTCCCTAAATTTCAAGAAATAAACATATAGGGACAATTTGGTAATTGGAGCACTCTCGGTAATTATTTTACGTAATAAATATTTTCCCATGACTTGAAATAATTTTCTAACGATATGATTTCTTATATTTTGCATAAATAGTGTATCATGAATTTTATAAAATTAGGAGATGTCACGTAGGAAAATAGGAATTTAAAAGAATTAAAATAAACCCTACGCTCAAAAACTCACACGTGGGGTGCTTACCTGTTCATCCGGAACCGGGGCGTTACAACTCCCCCCCCCCCCCCCCCCCGCCCCTAAAAGAATCTGGTCCCCAGATTCTCTAGTCCTGAGAGAACAACTCCGGGTGGAACCGTTTCATTTTGTCTTCGGTTTCCCACGTAGCTTCCTCGGTTTTCTCGCTTCTCCATAAAACTTTAACCATGGGAATCCTCCGGTTTCTTAACTCCTGAAATTTTCGATCCAAGATCTTAACCGACCTTTGCACAAATGTCAAATTCGGTTCCAATTCAACTTCTTCAACGGGGAGAATCATGGTCTCATCAGGGTAATATTTCCTTAATTGCGAAACATGAAACACGTTGTGAATCCCCGTAAGACTCGGTGGTAGGTCCAGCCGATAGGCTACCTCGCCTATTCTTTCGAGAATCTCGAAAGGACTTAAGTAGCGGGGATTAAGTTTTCCTCCTTTCCCGATCCGAGTGAAACCTTTCCTTGGTGACACTTTCAAGAATACCCGGTCACCAACTTCGAATTCAAGATCTCTTTGGTGAGTATCGGCATAGCTCTTTTGTCTGTCTTGCGCGGCTTTCATCCGTTGTTGAATTGTTTAAACTTTCTCGATCATAGCCTGAACGATCTTGGAAGGTTTCTCAAATTTCTCACCTTTCTTTACTCCTTCTTGTTTCGACCATTTCCACTCTTCCAAGTCAAAAAACAACGGAGATCGGCACTTTCTTCTATAAAGGAGTTCATAAGGAGCCATCCCGATCGAAGCCTGAAAGCTGTTATTGTATGCAAATTCAATCAAAGGAAGTTGTTCCTGTCATGAATTCTGAAAATCCATCGCGCAAGCCCGAAGTAGATCTTCCAAATATCTTATTAGTCTTTCTGTCTGACCATCTGTTTGTGGGTGAAATGCGGTACTGAACTTAAGCCTCGTTCCCAACAGGGCCTGCAACTCTTGCCACAACTTCGATGTCAATCTCGGGTCTCGGTCTGAAACTATACTCATCGGAATCCCATGAAGTCTGATAATTTCTCTGTTATACATCTCGGCTAGCTTTGGTATTTTATAAGACATCTGGACCGGTAGAAAGTGAGCAGACTTCGTGAATCTATCCACGATTACCCAAATTCCATCAAATCCACCTTTCACCTTCGGTAATCCGGATACAAAGTCCATCATTACTTGTTCCCACTTCCATTCGGGAATAGGTAACGATTGTAGAAGTCCCGCGGGTTTCTGGTGCTCAACTTTCACTCTCTGACAAGTCAGGCAATGTTTCACATACTCGACAACGTCTCTTTTCATTCCATTCCACCAATAATATTGTTTCAGATCCTTATACATTTTATTTCCTCCCGGGTGGATCGAATATGCTGACTTGTGAGCTTCTTCAAGTAAAATCCGTTTCAACTCTTCAGGCACTACTACTCTGTTTTTAAATCGTAGCAAACCGGTCTCGTCAAACCCAAAAGGACTCTCCGGATCGGCTCTAGCCTTACTTACTAGCTTATGTACTTCCGGATCATTGTTCTGAGCTTCAAACAGTCGATCTTTCAATTCCGGTTGAATTGTGATATTAGAAACCCGAGCTTTTAACACAATTGGAGCAATTTCATCACTTTCCTTTACTTCCAAATTCGACACACTCGCCTTCCTGCTAAGTGCATCGGTGACCACGTTGGCTTTTCCCGGATGATACTTGATCGTGCAATCATAATCCTCTAACTTTTCCATCCAGCGTCGTTGCCTCATATTCAAATCCTTCTGCGTGAATAAATACTGGAGGCCCCATATAAATAATGTCTCCACTTTCCTAAAGCAAAGATCACGGCTGCAAGCTCCAGGTCGTGTGTAGGATAATTCTTTTCATATTCCTTTAACATTCGGGAGGCATATGCGATCACTTTTCCTTTCTGAGTCAACACACAACCCAAACCTTCCTTGGAAGCATCAGTATACACCGCATACTCTTCTGAACCCTCGGGAAGTGCTAACACCGGAGCTGAGACTAACTTTTCCTTCAGAAAGTTAAAACTTTGATCACATTTCTCGTCCCAGATAAACTTGACATCTTTCTTTGTCAATCGGGTCAACGGTGCAGCGATCTTAGAAAAATCCTGAACGAACCTCCTGTAATATCCGGTCAATCCCAAGAAGCTTCTAATCTCCGAGGCATTCTTTGGTTTCTCCCATTTAAGCACGGCCTCAATCTTCGAAGGATCGACTTCCAAACCTTTGCCTGAAATCACATGTCCCAAGAAAGCAACTCGATCAATCCAAAACTCGCATTTACTGAATTTAGCAAACAACTGATGCTCTTTCAAAGTCTTTAGAACAAGCTTAAGATGCCTCGCGTGCTCCTCGGTAGATTTTGAGAATACCAAAATATCATCGATGAAATTACCACAAACTTGTCGAGGAAAGGCCTGAAAATCCGGTGCGTCATATCCATGAAAGTTGTAGGGGCGTTAGTTAACCCAAATGGCATAACCACGAACTCGTAATGCCCGTACCGAGTATTGAATCCCATCTTTGGAATATCCTCTGCTCGGATTCGCAGCTGATAGTACCCCTGTCTTAGATCCAATTTCGAGTAAACCTTGGAACCCTGAAGTATGTCGAATAATTCCTCGATATGTGGAAGGGGATACTTATTCTTGATAGTCATCCGGTTCAACTCCCGGTAATCGATGCACATCCTCAATGTTCCGTCCTTTCTTTACAAATAAAATGGGTGCTCCCCAGGGTGAAGAACTCGGCCGGATGTACCCAACTTCCAACAATGCCTCGAGCTGAACCTTTAACTCTTTTAGCTCTGCTGGAGCCATCCGATAAGGAGTCTTTGAATACGGCTCTGCGTTCGGATAGAGATCAACCACAAACTCGATCTCTCGCTCGGGAGGCAAGGAATCCAATTTCTCTGGGAAGACCTCGGGAAATTCTTTTACCACTTCGGTGTCTTCCAATTTCACCTGATCCTTGGGCTTATTCAGAATGTAGGCAATGAACCCTGTAGCCCCGTCTCTAACCAATTTCTGAGCCTCTGAGAAGGAAAGTAGAGGTACCGTCTTCGAAGTCCACCCTGTAGTAACCTCTGATCCCAACTGCACTTTCTTTGCCCGACAATCTATTATAGCACTGTGCCTGTACAACCAATCCATCCCCAAAATAGACCCGTACCTCTCCATCGGCATAACAATAAAATCTGTCAAGAACTCTCGACCTTCAATCACCACTGGAACACCCCTGTAAACTTGATCCGTCTCTCGCCTACTACCGAAAGGAGTACTAACTAAATAGCGCACAGAAGAGCACGTAGTAGGCAAAGATAATGTAATAGCAATAGAATGTGCAAGAAAGGAGTGTGTGGCTCCTGGATCAAATAATGTATGGATGTTCGTGCCATGGATGCTAATAGTACCTTCAACTACCGCTGCAGGGTCGATCTCAGCATCCTGCTCCTCTCCGGCTAATGCATAGGCGCGAGCTCTCACTAATGGCCTCGGACAGGCCGGTGGTGGATCCTGACGATCCGGACAACCATCAACTCTATGCTCGTTACTCCCACAGATCAATCATAAGCCCAACCGTCGCATGCAATTATCATAAGTATGTGTAGTAAGCCCACAAAATCTGCAACCCGGTCTCTGAGGTGGCTGTGGTGGTGCAGGCGCTCGTGGAGCCTTCTGTGGCGGCCCAGTAGCTTTGAACTTCTTCCCGGAGTCCTTTGGTGCTGGAGGCCGCAGAATAAACCATAGGCCTCTTTCCTGAACTCGACCCCAGTCCTGTCCTCGAGTCTGAAGCCTGTCCAGTGCGGGGAATAGACCTCCTGGCAATATCTGAATCCTCGACCTTTAAAGCTTTGGTGGTAGCTTTGGCCCAGGTGCTAGTATTTGCAGCCTTCAAAGCGTCCTGGATGTCTGGCCTGAGTCCCTGCACGAACTGCATCACCTTGTGAAAGTCGTCATTCGCTATGTTAGGTGCATAGCGAGAAAGTCTCTCGAACTCGGCGATATACTGACCAATTGACCTTCCCCCTTGCTTCAATTCTGTAAACTCTCTCAATCTGCGGGTACGAGAAGCTGGAGGAATGAACTTGTTTCTGAACTCCCGTACGAAGACCTCCCACGTGATATCTGTACCCGCGGCCTCCAGAACTATCTGCGTGCTCTCCCACCAAGAGTAGGCCTCGCCCTGGATCAAAGTAAGGGTGCAGCGAACTTTCTCCTGAGTATCACAAGGGATGAGCTACCAAATCCTCTCGATCTCTTTCAACCACATCTTTGCCTGTATATCGTCGTCCTTATAGAACTTCGGGGGACGCTGATTCCGAAACTCGCACAAAATGGCAGAAATGGGGTTCTCCTGGGGTGCTACGAGAGCTGGAGGAGCTGGAGGAACCCGTTCTTGTAACCTCTGATCAATTAGCCCTACAACTGCGTTCATAAAGTCCTGGGGCTGTGCCTGAGCAGGTGGAGGAGGAGGAGGTGATCTCTCATGACGATGGTGACAGCGATGATGATGATGCCGATGTCTCGGGGATCGGTCACGGTGATGTCCATCACGATCCATCCTGAAATCAAATCACTACACATGCGTGGTTTGATTAATAAATGCAAATGTGTGCAAATAATTCCATAATATCATTAAAGCACACATTTGAAGAAAGCCAAGTAGTTCAAATAATTCAAAAATTCAGGTAAATCACATAATTCATTTAAATGTAGACTCTCAATTAACAAGTAATCCTATGCCGTGCGACCTAGACTCACTTGACACGACTCGAGAACCTCGGTTTTGCAACCGGGCTCTGATACCACCTGTAGATGTAGCTCCCTAACCCCAAGGCACTATATACCCCGCACTATAGCCTCGATCCACATACGAAATGGACAATCCGTACATAAACCAAAACTATAGTGAACGGGTGACAATCAAAATAAACGAGCTAGGCGGGACACTTCCCCAACATAAATAAACCAAAACATGAAGTTAATAGCGGAAGCAATTCACTTAATACGTATAGGAACCATATTTACCAAAAGTATATACATAATAGGTACCAACTTAACTATCAATACATTATCATCTCTTATATAATATACATGTCCAAGTATCCAAAACGTGATAACAACGATCATAACATGATGTAACCAAAAGTGCTATACATGAGAGGTACAATGCTAGACCCGGTGACATGCAAGACCTGACCGGACTCCCGCCTAGCACGACCGAGTACCTGAAAAGTGAAGTATCAGTCTACCGAAGACTGAGTGAGGGGCAATAAATATATATAACACACGTCACATACAAGTCATAGCCTCGGGTGAAGACTTGGAAATGAAAATATATAAGTTCAAGAATCAATAGTTCTTTGCCCGAGATTACGACTATCAGGTTTAACTTGTTAACTTGTCAATTTCATGAAACATGTGGCCCCGGCGAGTAAGGGCAAATCTCCAATCTTTCAACCAATCGTGAACAATACGTGCTTGCATGATGAATTTAATATGTGATCATCCATTGTAATTAGTGCTCAAATAGACAAATTCATGCTTGAAAACATGCAATAACCCGAGGACAATCCGTGGTGCCGGATCCGTCCCCAGTCTCCTTCTTCCTCCGGGTGATAGTAGGTTTGCAAGGCCCAACTATCCACGACATGGTGTACGTAGGGAACATGACTCCCTACGCACGGAACTCCTTCCACCACTAATCTCCTAGTGGCTTCGGGGGTGATCCCAATGAGGTGAGGATAATCCAAGAGTTACCCGTCAGCCCTTGCTTTCCCGGTTGGCTCAAGAATTACCCTCGGGCCCAAGTGCAATCATGACTCGCCAAAACATGCTTGAAATCGTGATCAATCATGGCTTGCTTGCTTGAAAATGTTTATATTTTAGAAAACGTTTATAACTATAATAGATTTTGGCCGAAATCAACACATAAGGTTATAAGGTTCTATATACCTAACCAAAACCTCACCTTTCTTACAAAACACAACAAGGATATGCTCTAGGGAGCCTGCTCCTCGTCCACGACCTCGTGACCTATGCAAACAAGACATGTATACGTGAGACATGACTCAAAATGGACCAAATAGGACGAACGACGGAAATGCAACGAGATGACGAGCAATGAACAATGCGGCATGAAAATATCTTGTTTTGGCATATATTTAATCATATAATAGCAATTTGGGATCAAAGAAGACATTGCATCAACATGCTAAAAATTTAATTTTATGCAGAAAGTTTTCTTCTGCCAGCCGAGGTGGGAACGGCCGTTCCGGCTTCCCTTTGAAAATGGGAAGGGTTGTTCCCGTGCCCCATTAAAACATGCCAGCGTTTTAAATTTTAAAAGCGCGCCTCTTGCCAGGAATGGCCTTTCGGGCACACAGGCCAAAATGGGAACGAACGTTCCCAGGTTCGGCCGCCTAATTTAAACTGAAGCGTGGGAACGACCATTCCCAAAAGGCCTTGAGTCGGGAATGGCCGTTCCCAGCCTCTGCAACTGAAAGAAACAGAGTAGAACAGAGCAGCAGCTACGGCAACACCAAAACAACCACAAAATTCAAGTTTCAATCCCCAAAGTTGCTTCTATGTTGGAAATATGCATGCATACAAGTTCAAGATATGGTAATATATAACTTAAACATATAAGTCATGGAGAATCATCAAGAATCCCAAGTTTCAAGTTCATGCTCATATCAATATGTATGATCAAATTCATCAAGGATTCCTGCTCTAAATCAAGGAAAAATCATGGATTCATGTGGCAAGCAGCAATTAATCCATATAATCTAAGATTCCTCAAACCCTAGCTATCATATACTTGAGCAAGATTCATCAATTCATGCAAAACACCCACCTTGAGCTAAAGAAATGGAGAAGATAGATAAAAATGATGATCAAGCTTCAAATCTTCAAATATTTTTTGAAAATTCTTGACAAAATTGGTTGAAATCTCTTCTTCCCTTTTGCTTGAAAGAACCGAGAGTGAAGGAGCAAATATGTTGGGTAATTTTTTGGAAGAAAATGAGATCAAGGAAGCTTGGAGACGCATATACCGTTACATCCCTTTTTGAAATATGTGAAATGCCAACATTTGCAATCTAATCCTTTAAATGTTTAAGTCATGCAATCAAGTATGTATAGTTTTGAAATATGATCAATTAGGTCCTTGAAGAAGTATGCAATTAAGTCCCTAAATTTCAAGAAATAAACATATAGGGACAATTTGGTAATTGGAGCACTCCCGGTAATTATTTTACGTAATAAATATTTTTCCATGACTTGAAATAATTTTCTAACGATATGATTTCTTATATTTTGCATAAATAGTGTATCATGAATTTTATAAAATTAGGAGATGTCACGTTGGAAAATAGGAATTTAAAAGAATTAAAATAAACCCTACGCTCAAAAACTTACACGTGGCGTGCTTACCTGTTCATCCGGAACCGGGGCGTTACAGTGACTACTTATCATTTACAAGTATCAAATAGTAAATAATAATAATAATAATAATAATAACCTTAACTATTATAAGTCTATATAGTGCTCAAATCTAACATTAGTTAATTTTTAGAGAAAATTGCATTTTTGATCCCATAAGAAAGAGGTCGATTTTTTTTTTGTCCCGTAATTTTTTAATCCTCCCGCACTTTTAGATTTTCGACAAATTTAGTCCCAAAATAAAAAAAAAAATCACTTCAAGTCCCAAGGCTGTTAAGTTTTCCGTTAGGGTTTTAGACATAACAAATTTAATCATTATTTCTTTTTTCTTATTTAAAAGGATACCAATTTATATCGGGTGATACTTTAGAGCAGTCTCGATCAGGCTCTTAAGAAATCGGAGAGAAAAGAAGGATAATCCGGTAAAGACCAACCGGCCAAAGAAAGGTTGAGACGAGAGAGAGAGAGTTTAGAGAATTAGGGTTTAGGAATTGAATTATTATTGCTTGATTAAAATCAAATCAGTACATGACAATTTATATTAAAAGACATTACCTAATACTAGGATTCTTAACTAATGAATACGATAAGGAAAAGGTAACTAACTAACAACTTGAGCAGTAAGTAAATCAAATCCTATCTCTGCTAAACTAACGCCTAACATAGTCCTGTTGCTGCTGAACTTCTCTTGGCTGCTTCATTATCACTTCACCATGTACAACATCCATATCACTCTTCCCCCCTTGAGAATCCACTTTTTCCTCAAGGTGTAATGTGGGAAATTTTAATGTTGCTCGTCGTTCCCAAGGTGGTTTCGGTGGGATAATAAGCAGTTCATAGCGGGCTGAGATTTTTGCACTTCCCAAATCACAAATCAGAGCGCGGCATATTTGATATGTATTAAGCTGCACATACAGAATGAGCAGGTACTGGGTGGCTCTGCTATAGTGCCTTGAAGCTCGATAAACGATTTCGGAGACATACTCCAAGACAAGATTAAGGTAAACTTCATTCTTGTCAGTAGTAGAGTAGAAATAATGCTTCAGATTAACAACATTAGGAGGGTTCAGCAAACGCATTATCTGTAATTCTCTGTTGTTGAGTCTCCTGTCTTGTAACACTCTCTTTATATACACAGATTCCCCTGTTTCTCGACATTTAGCTAGGTATACAACTCCGAACGAACCGGTTCCAACCACAGGTTCAGCCATATTTGACATTGTCTGCTTTGGTTGCCCGTTTCAACCTCCAATCGAAGTCACTATTACCTGACCAGTTTCTGTCCCATTGTCGCTAACAATAGTTGTATCCATATCCGTGGAGATATCATCTTCGTCCCTTTTATCCTCTTTAATTTACAAAAAATACATTTTTTTAGGAAGCTCATTTACGTCCGATGTGCTAGCAATAGCTCCCACGGAGGGGTTGGATGCCGTAGGCATCTCAGGCGTTCCCAAATTGTTTTCGCACGGTCTAGGCGCAATCGCCGTTTCAGGGTTGGCAAACGTGGCAGCGGTTCCCCCAGCCCTAGGCACAATCGTCGTTTCAGGGTTTGTACGTGGCTTTTCTGTCTTAGCCACCAAGGCACCCAAATTTTGTTGCATCTTTTGCATGGTCTGACTCATGGCCTGCATCGAGGTCATTAGGATATCCATCTGTTTCTGAACTTGCTGCTGAAATTCTTTGAGACTGGATACACTAACCGTTTCGGCCATCTTTACAAACCCTTTCACTGAGACTCTCAATGAAAGCACCAATGATACGTATGCATATCGGGAGAGACTTTAGAGCAGTCTCAGGCTCTTAAGAAATAGGGGAGAAAAGAAGGATAATCCGTTAAAGACCGACCGGCTGGAAAAAGGTTGAGACGAGAGAGAGAGTTTAGAGAATTAGGGTTTAGGAATTGAATTATTATTGCTTGATTAAAATCAAATCAGTACGTGACAATATATATTAAAAGACATTACCTAATACTAGGATTCTTAAGTAATGAATACGATAAGGAAAAGGTAACTAACTAACAACTTGAGCAGTAAGTAAATCAAATCGTATCTCTGCTAAACTAACGCCTAACATAGTCCTGTTGCTGCTGAACTTCTCTTGGCTGCTTCATTATCACTTCACCACGTACAACATCCATATCACGTTCGCCTTCCACACAATTTCATCGGAGTTCGTTTTCTAACCAAAATAGAGACACTACTAGCCTTGCTTCTCCAAGACCGTCCTAACCGTCTAAATCTCCGTCGAGAATTGCCAAAAAAATTAGTCGGAAAGAGTATCGGAGTGTGCTACAGCTTTACGGGCCTTCAAAGTTTACTCTCGATTCGCCAAAACTAGAAATCGTTTACTCTATCGCGATCTTCTCATTGAAACAATGAAGATGGTATACAAGTTTATAAGATTTGGCTAAGAAACGAGGAAGATTAGCTCGATCGAGGAAAAGGCTATGAAATCTTATTTAGACGTGTATGTAGGAACTTAAAATCATCCATGGTGTTAAGCGTTGAAGATGATGGTGGAGATTTCTCATTCCTAACCTATTTATAGAAAATTTCCACCAATCACATGCATTCTCTAGCCCATTGTTTAAAGAAAAACCAACAACAATCCTTGGTTTTGGGCTAATGGTTTTTAAGAAACCATCAACTAGGCCTTTGTTTCAAGACAATAGATTTGAGAAAACCATTGTTCTCACTCATAGATTAGAGGGTTGATGGTTTTGAGCCCATCAAATCTTAATACCATAAAAGATATTAATCCCTAGTTTTGATACTATAGCTCTTTTAAAATATTAATTATTATTATATAGTAAATTTATTTATAATATAAATATTAGAAGTATTTATGAGAATAAATATAAGGGTGTTACAAGGGACAAAATCCCAGACACTCCTCGTCCTTTGGGGCTTAGTGCACTTTGCCCCCTAACCTTTAAATCGGTGCGATACCCTAACTTTTGAAAAATATTACGAAGTTGATATGTACAAAGTAGATTTCAAATGTATTGATATTATGTTTCAAATTGAAGCTCTCGAAGCAAGGAACGCAACAATGGTCTCGAAACCAAAATCCGATAACCGACAAAGTAGAAATCATCGGTCAAAGACGACGCACAACGGACGAAGCATTGTAGCGGATTTTGACGGCTAAAAAGGTCTACAGGGGTATGAGCTTTGTTCATATTGGAAAGACAAACACGATGACGGTGGTCTTGAAGCGTGGGTCATCCTGACGGAGAAGAAATCGATGATCAAAGTTGTTAAAAGGGGTTAAGCTTGATATTTTTTAAAGGTTAGAGGGAAAATCACACCGATTCAAAGGTTAGGGGACAAAACGCACTAAACTCCAAAAGAAGGAGGGTGTTTGAGATTAGCCCTATTTATTATATTGAATTTGTCCTTGTTCATTTTTTTTTTAACATTTTTTTCTCAATCCCTTATTCTAACGGCAAAAATGGAAGAAGAAATTTGTTCGGGATGAATAAATTATTACACCAATTGACATCCAATACTATAATACTTTGAAGGCTATTCTTCAAATGAAAATGTCAAAAGTTTATTTTATAATAGCGACTACAAAGTAAGATTTTATTAATAACTTAGATGAAAATTCTCCTAAAAAATTTAATTGTTGGACTCCACTATAAAAAAGTTTCAAAACCAATGGGACTCATACATCAACGGATCTTGTTGTAATTAACACTTCTCTATTTATACAAACTATTCTTGAATCCACAACTTATTATCTACACTATAAAACATTTCAAGTTGTAATCTGAATTATTCGTTCTGATTCAGATTACGATATCCATCCATTATTTTTACACACAAAGGATACGTAAACAAAATTATCGTCAATTTCATCCCCCAACGTTGCCTAAAAATGTTGCATAATGTATGCATCAATCCATTTTACTAACTTTTAAGTACGGCCGCAACTCACCTTGTTTGTCATATGCACCATCAGTCTAGGGTTGCTCTTGTACTTTTATGAGGGAATTAGTTTAGTTGATGTAATTGTTTTGTCCGAAGTTGTAGTTTCTATTAGAATCCCTAATTTGACATTCCAGAAAAACCCAATTTCAGTACCATATTTTTACTTACGGTAATAATGGTGAAGATTTATTGGGGTACGAGGCTTTCTAGATGTGCAAAATGGAAATACAGCATACAAATGTATGAACTATGAACACAACTCGATGCATATCAAACATTCTTAAAATAAATGTGCCAATTGCCATTAATAAATAAAGAATAGGAGAAAATCAAAATAATGAAAATAGATTAAGTACATTAACGATATAATTAATAGTAATGGAGTGCCATATTATGTTAGGATAAAATTTTTCCTAAATTATTAGGGAGTGGCCTGCCAATATTATGTTAGATATAAGTATATATTATGAGATTTTTTGAAAAATCTCCCTGTTTAAAAAAAGATTTTAGTTCACTCTCCACTCCAAATAAATTTTTAGTTTACTTTCTAAATTGAGATTTCATTTTTGTTAAACTATCTACTAACATAAACTATCTATTTTACCCTTAATTATCTTAATATGACGCACTTAAATTTGAATTTGCAGAACTATATCTAAATTTTGAAGAAATATTGTGTTATACAACAGTTGTAGTTAGATGAAAATTTTTTTTATTTTAGCAATGAGGGGTTAAATGAAGTATTTTATTCTAAATATGAAGTATTTTCATTTGTATTTGTATAAATATTTTTGAATTTTGAGGAATTGTCGTGTTATGAAGAATAAAATAACTTTATGAAGTACTTTTCTCTTAATATGAAATATTAATATTTGGATTTGTAGAATTATATCTAAATTTTGTAGAATTATTGTGTTACGACAATTAGATATTAAATTAAGAACTTTTATCTTGATACGAAGTGTTTACTTTTGAATGTTGAGCACTATATATGAATTTTGAGAAATTATAATCTTACATAATTATTAAATAAAGAATTTTTCTTTGAAAATGAAGTATAAAATTATGTTTTTGTGGAACTATATCTAAAATTTGAGGAATTATCGTATTATTCAGCAACATGGTTAAAGGATAATTAAAACATTTTAAAATAATTAGGGAGTTAAGTAAAAATTAAATTTTAAAATAGAGAGTACACTAAATTTTTTTTTGACTTGGGTGTATACTCAAAATTAAAAGATCATTTAATGAGTTAACTCAAAATTATTGATATATGTATTATATATTTATATTAAAACATGAAAAACATTACAAAATAGTAGTTTTTAACTCGGATCATCCCATGGATCAACTTAAGCCAAGTCCTCCCAATTCCAGCCCTTTAACTCCGATCGGCTTCTTGGAGAGGGCCGCACGGCATAGGATTACTTGTTAATTGAAAACCTCGGTTTTGCAACCGGGCTCTGATACCACCTGTAGATGTAGCACCCTAACCCCAAGGCACTACATCCCCCGCACTATAGCCTCGATCCACATACGAAATGGAAAATCCGTACATAAACCAAAACTATAGCGAACGGGTGACAATCAAAATAAACGAGCTAAGCGGGACACTTCCCCAACATAAATAAACCAAAACATGAAGTTAAAAGCGGAAGCAATTCACTTAATACGTATAGGTACCATATTTACCAAAAGTATATACATAATAGGTACCAACTTAACTATCAATACATTATCATCTCTTATATAATATACATGTCCAAGTATCCAAAACGTGATAACAACGATCATAACATGATGTAACCAAAAGTGCTATACATGAGAGGTACAATGCTAGACCCGGTGACATGCAAGACCTGACCGGACTCCCGCCTAGCACGACCGAGTACCTGAAAAGTGAAGTATCAGTCTACCGAAGACTGAGTGAGGGGCAATAAATATATATAACACACGTCACATACAAGTCATAGCCTCGGGTGAAAACTTGGAAATGAAAATATATAAGTTCAAGAATCAATAGTTCTTTGCCCGAGATTACGACTATCAAGTTTAACTTGTTAACTTGTCAATTTCATGAAACATGTGGCCCCGGCAAGTAAGGGCAAATCTCCAACCTTTCAACCAATCGTGAACAATACGTGCTTGCATGATGAATTTAATGTTGGAAAACACGAATCAGAAAGCAGCGGAATTTAAAAAAAAAAATTCCCAACAAAAGGACCTTGGACTCGCAATCGTGTAACCAAATTCGTAAAGATAGAAAACTTACTTTTCTTTTATTCTTTCTTGAAGCGTTTCAAGCCACCCAAGAACGCTCTTCTCGCGGCTTGATCCCCTCTCCTTGGTAAAGCTCGAATCTTCAAACTTCTAACTTGAAGTCTCTAGAGAAAGTCCACCAACTTGATCACAATCTAACTAGTAAGGATGCTAGTTCTCTAATTAGTGTTTAGGCTTAACCTAGGGTTTAATTTAATCTTGGAGAAAGGAAGGTGTTCAACACATGAACCAAAAGAATTGTCTATTAGCTCTAAAGGGGAGCATGAGCTCCCCTATATATAGGAAAGGGGAGGGGCGGCCGAACCTAGTCCTTATTGGACAAGGATTTGGTTCCTCTCTCTCCTATTACTTGATCATCAAGTATTTTCCAACTTTGACTTTGAATTCTAATTCTAGTCAACTTTTAAGAGAGCTAAAAATATCCAAACTATTTTTGGATAATTTTATACTTTATTTATTATAAAATAAATAACTTATTTTTATCTAATTAATTAATTCGTAATTAATCAACTAGATTATTTTCTCCAAAATTAGACTTTCTTTTTAATTCAAAATTAAACCAAAGTCTATTAAATAATTAACTAATTAATTATTTAATATATATATAATATATATATTCACACGTGTGTGACACATGTCACAGTGACACGTGTCACTCACGTGAGCCACACGTGTGATTTCACACGTGTGGAACCCTCTTGGTCCGATTAACTCGTTTAATCTTTTTCAAGCCTCAACTCATGTAACCAAGTTGTTGTGTGTGACCCTCTAGGTTCTCAATTCAATTAGCAGTGACCCTAATTAATTAATTCACTAATTAATTAATCAGTCCACAGATTAAACGACCATAGTCTAGCAACAGGTGTTTAACCCCTAGTTGAATTGGAATGTTCGGATTCGACAGAACCTTTAAGTCATTGATTCATGTGAGATACAATCCTCCTACTTACTATCTCTCAACCAAGATCTAGGGCAAGGGAATAATCAGAACCCTAATAATCCGGTCTTAAAGCTAAGTGCATTTCATATCCATTTGATCTCAATCCAAGAAACCCTTTTCTTGATGTCTTGATCTACTGCCTTGGCCAAGGACTCCATATGGCATATGAATGACTTACACAATAAGAGATCACCTTGCAAATGCAAGTGTAGGTCCTATCTTGATTCTCATTCACTTTCATGAGTCACTTGTGCAGCCCCAGCATAAGCCTTGAATCAGTTGTCTAAGGCGACACCCTTTAAAGCTTATACCTAAGACTACAGAGTTAACTCATAAAGTGACAAGGAACCTCAAGTCTAAGGATCAATTAATCACATCAATGACTCGTGAGATATTTCCTAATCTGGAAGTTTCCATTTCCTGAAATAGAAACTTCCTTTCCCATTTAGGAGTGTTCTCACACGGGGCACCTCAGTGAACTTACTTATTAAAGTAAGCACCCTCATGTATCACGCACGTATCAACTATACACTTTGCACCTCCATGAAACAAGGTGGTCCTTCTTAAGGGCGTGATCCGACAAGCAAGCCTTAGAGGAGTCAGGTTGACACTCCCACTGTCTGTAGGACTCATCGGCTTGGAGTATTTTACTAATCATGACTTATGTGATATAGGGCTCGTTTCATGAACCATTTCACCTAAATGGTAGAGTCCTAAAGTCATCAGGATTAGGGGAGTTCTCATACATGCACAGCTAAAGTAAACGCATACCAAACAAGAGCATATAAAGAAGTGTTGCCTCAATTCGTTATTTCATTCAAAGATTGTCTGTGATTACAATAAGGAAAAGCACAAAGCGGATATACAATCGGCTTTCTAGGGCACTATTCCTAACAATCTCCCACTTGCCCGTCAAAGCCATTCTAAAGCCACTCTAAGTCCCATCTTCTGAAGATGACTTTGGAAAGCTTCTCGACTAAGGGGTTTAGTAAGTGGATCTGCCACGTTCTCTGCTGATGTGACCCTCTCGATTAGCACATCTCCTCTTTTGATAATATCACGGATTAGGTGATACTTCCTCATAATGTGCTTGGTCCGTTGGTGAGATCTTGGTTCTTTTGCTTGAGCAACCGCCCCAGTGTTGTCACAAAACACAGTAATGGGGTCTTTCATGCTAGGAACAACATTCAACTCTTGAATGAAGTTTCTAATCCAAACACCTTCCTTAGCTGCATCATTTGCAGCTAAGTATTCGGCCTCAGTGGTCGAATCTGCAGTGGTAGTTTGCTTGGAACTCTTCCAACTCACTGCTCCGCCGTTTAGGCAGAAAATGTATCCTGACATTGACTTAAAATCATCTAAGTCAGATGCAAAGCTTGCATCGCAGTATCCTTCGACAGTAAGATCTTTCTGACCTCCGTAAACTAAGAATAAATCTTTAGTACTTTTCAAGTACTTAAGAATATTCTTCACGGCAGCCCAGTGACCATCTCCAGGGTCAGTTTGGAAACGACTTGTCACACTAAGTGCATAAGCCACATCCGGTCGAGTACATAACATTGCATACATTATGCTACCTATTGCTGACGCATAAGGTGTATGAGTCATTCTTTCCTTCTCAAGGTTAGTCTTAGGACACATCTTCTTTGAAAGACATGTTCCTACACTCATAGGAAGGTTCTTAACCTTTGCTGACTCCATATTGAATCTCTTCAATACTTTGTCAATGTACATCGACTGTGATAGTCCTATTAACCTTCTAGATCTATCTCTATAGATTTTAATTCCAAGGATATAGGACGCATCACCAAGATCTTTCATCTTGAATTGGTTCGATAACCATAACTTAGTCACTTTCATGTCATCCTTCGAATTCCCAATAAGAAGGATGTCATCAACATAAAGTACTAAGAATTGCACTGAGGTCTCCAATTCCTTTCTATACACACATGATTCATTCGAAATTTGCATGAAGCCAAACGCTTTGACTGATTCATCAAATCGAATGTTCCAATTCCTAGAAGCCTGTTTCAATCCATAGATTGATCTTTGGAGTTTGCCAACCTTTTGCTCACTCCCACTGAATGTGAAACCTATGGGTTGCTCCATATAAATGTCTTTGTCAATGTCACCATTGAGAAAGGCAGTTTTCACATCCATTTGCCATATCTCATAGTCATAATATGCAGTAATGGCAAGCATGATTCGAATGGACTTTTGCATTGCAACTGGTGAAAAGGTTTCATCAAAGTCCACGCCGGGTCTTTGAGTGAATCCTTTTGCAACCAGTCTTGCTTTGTAGGCTGCAATGCTTCCATCAACTCCAAGCTTTCTCTTAAAGATCCATTTGCAACCTATGGGTTTGCCCCCATCAGGCAAATCTACCAAGGTCCAAACTTGGTTGGAGTTCATGGAGTCCATTTCGGATTTCATGGCTTCATTCGACTGTTCAGAGTCAGAATCTGAAAGTGCCTCCTCATATGTTGAAGGATCATTATCCTTTTGAGAGATTTCATGGAAGAATCCATACCATCTCTCCGGTTGTCTAGGAGTGCGTTCAGAACGCCTTAGAGGAGGGTTTTCGTGTGTATCGAAATTCGTGATTGGTTGTAGTTGATCAGAGTGGGACGTTTCTTCAGTGGGTGGTGTGGGGTCATTTTGTACTTCTTCTAATTCTATGATCTTGCCCTTCTTTTCTTTAAGGAACGGTTCCTCAAGAAAAGTGGCATTTCTAGAAACAAACACCTTTTGCTCAGATTGATTATAGAAGTAGTATCCTATGGATTCCTTAGGATAACCTACAAAGTAGCATAAGTTAGAACGAGATTCTAACTTATCTCCCACTGCCCTCTTCACGTAAGCAGGACAACCCCAAATTCTTAAGTAAGAATAACTAGGGATTTTACCATGCCACATTTCATAGGGCGTCTTGGGGACTGAGTTAGAGGGAACTAGATTCAGAATCTTTGCTGCACTTTCTAGGGCATAACCCCAGAAAGAAGGTGGTAAGTCAGTGAAACTCATCATGGAACGAACCATATCAAGTAGGGTTCGATTCCTTCTCTCAGAAACTCCATTAAGCTGAGGAGTTCCCGGAGGAGTCCACTGAGAGATAATCCCATTATCTTTGAGATGATTAAGGAATTCTTCACTAAGATACTCGCCTCCTCGATCAGATCGAAGTGCTTTGATCTTGTGACCAGTTTGGTTCTCAACCTCCTTTTGAAATTCTAAGAATTTCTCAAAAGCTTCAGATTTATACTTCATTAAGTATACATAACCATACCGACTAAAGTCATCAGTAAAGGTTATGAAATACTGATGATTGCTTCTAGTGCTTACACTAAGCGGTCCACAAACATCAGTATGGATCAAATCCAAAACCTCAGTGGCACGTTCTACAGTTCCTCTAAAAGGGACTTTGGACATTTTTCCTTTGAGATAGGATTCGCAAGAAGTTAACTCTTTGAGATCATTTTCAGAGAATGATCCTAAAGTGTTTATCTTGCTAATTCTGTTCTTGGAAATGTGTCATAATCTAGCGTGCTATAAGGGAGCTGAAACTTTGTCATCTCTCTTACGCTTTGTTTCTCGTTGTATATTCATAATATTGATATTTTGAGTTAGGTAAAGTCCATTACTTAGAGTACCGATATGAACGGAAGAGTTGTTCCGTTTGATAAAATATTTACCATTCTTAATATAAGTTTCATAACCTTCACAATCTAATATTGGAACTGAAATTATATTACGAATAATGCTCGGTACATAAAGGACTTTATTTAATACTCACTCAAAACTACCTAAATCTAATCTAATTGTGCCTAAAGCTCGAGCTTCAACGTTTAAGCCATCGCCGATCTTCAAAACACATTCTCCTTCTTTGAGTTGTTGGACTTCACTTAGCATCTGTACATCATTACAGATATGAGTCCCACAACCGGTATCAAGTACCCAAGAACTAGAATTAATAGAAAGATTTACTTCAACGAGAAAGATACCTTTCTTTAGAGTAGCCTTGTACTCTGGGCAGTTTCTCCTCCAATGTCCCGCTTTGCCACAATGGAAGCAAACATCCTCTTTCTGATCACGCTTCTTCTTTAGGGCCTTCCCCTTCGAAATGCCACCAGTGGGCCTAAGGGGTTTCTTCTTCTTCTTTTGGGCTTTCTTGCCCTTACCTTTAGAAGGCCCAGAAGAGGAAGATGGAGCATTCACCATCAAAACCTTATTGTCCTTCTTGATCGTGCTTTCAGCAGTCACAAGCTGACTAATCAGCTCAGCTACAGTAGCACCAGCATGATTCATGTTGAAGTTAAGGACAAATGGGTTGAACGATGGTGGGAGCGAAGCTAGCAACAAGTCCACAGAAAGCTCATCTTTTAACGGCATGTCCATGGAAGCAAGTTTCTCAGTAAGGGCAAGAAACTTGAGTCCATATTCATGGACAAGTGGAACAATTCCTTTGAAGTGTTATACGTTGTAACACGTTCATGAGGGCGGTAAAGTTGCTCTAAGTGGTCGTAAATCTCCCAAGCAAATTCCATGGCCTCATGTTGTCTTTGCAAGTCCGGAGACATGTTAGCCAACATAAGGCAACGGGCTTGGAGATTATCATCCTTCCACTTCTGAATCGCATCCCGCTCGGCCCGAGTGGGAGCCTCCCCTTCGGGACTAGGCTCCCCTTCGAAGAGAACATAAGTTCTCTTCTCAGAATCTAAAATGATTTTTAGATTCCTCAGCCAATCAGAATAGTTGGGACCAGTCAACTTATTTGACTCGAGGATCGATACAAGAGGGTTTTTGGTTGCCATTTCAAAACACGTAGAGAATCACAGAATCTACGACCTAAATGGTAAAACAGAGAACTAGTGAGCATGCTGAATAACGATATACAAAAGATAAGGTCTTTAATCTAATGTAGCTCCCGCTGTTTTTCAAAGATCTAGAATTCCCAAAGATCTAAGAGGAACACGTTTCCCAGTGGGTACTAAGATCCTAGGCATTTTACCTCGAACCCACGACTCGCGGACATTCTAAGTAAGAACCCTAGGTAGGTACAACTTACCAATTCTAACACCTTTAGAACTCTTAGTAATTGTTTTTTGCATCACCTATCTTTCAATATGGACCCACGACTCGTGCGACATCCATATTTACTTAGGCGTTAAGCTAGACCCATCAATCATAAGATCATGACCAAAACTTAGTTCGAACGACCCACGACTCGCGGACATCGCCCTTGCTAAAATTGACCACGAAATATTGATCATTTAAAATGATTAATTAGGTAACTAAGAACTAATAAGCTCCACTAGCTATCCCACGACTCGCGGACAATAACTAGCTTTACTTACTAAACTTAAAACCTATTGATGGAATGCTAGGAATTTAATTCAAAATTTGCATCTCGAATTAAACACCTATTTGTTTGAAATTCGCTTAATATTTAATGGGAATTTTCGAATCAACCGGAGAGTTGTCCGGTTCGACCTCACCAACATATATGTTATCCAATTTTATTAGTCTTGATTAATGCAAGTACACTTAAATGCATATCAAACAAGCACATAAACAGATAACATGTCCTAGCATGATACTAACATGTAATGATCATGTGTTCTACCTATCTTATGCGTGATATGTGGGAGCCACTCCACAATCACAAGTTCTAACATACATGCCACATAAACAGTTTAAATCACATAAGGGAAAGCGGTAACAAAATACGAGCCCTATCTCTATTACATTTAACAATTGAGATTCCCCTCCCTAACATTTTGAGGGGTCTTCACTTATGGCCTCCTTGTTACTTGAATGTGGTCCATCTTACTCCATGGGTGCATTGTCTCCAAAATGAAAATAAAACCTCACCACCTATCTCTACTCTCAAATTACAATAAAAAGAAAAAGACATAAAGTAATAAGGCTCAATCTTCATATTGGCCTTAGACAATTACACGGGGCATACCCCGGCCTCAAAAACAGTAATATGGAAAGCCACATAATAAATCACATAACAGTACGCACATAAGTGAGGCTCCAACCTCAATTGAAAAACGCAACTATAGGGCTCCAACCCCAATTTAAACCATCCATGTGCATAAATTAAAACCATACATAGATCTAAACCCATGATCACCTAACATACTTTTGCGAGAATTTAAATTTAGCCAATAAATTAAAATTCTCGTTTCAAGTCCTAATGACTTAAAACACGACTTAGATGCAATTCTTGTTCAAGAGCCTTTTCAATAAAACCCGAAAAACAATAAACCAATAAAATTCCAATTAATTTCCAAAATTAATAATTTTATTCTTTCATTATTTTCAGAAAATAAAATTCATAATTTTCCCAAAATCCAAATCGGTTCAATTTCTCAAAAATCCCAATTTAATCAAAATTTTAAAATAATTTTATTTTAACAAAACTGATTTTAAAAGATAAAATTAAAATAAAATTAAATCGGGATTTTACGGACCGAAAACACGAAAAACACGAAACACGAAAAACGAGCCCAAAAAAAAGGGCCCAGCCGCGTGACGCACCGCCGCGCAGCAGGGCGCGTAGACGCGAGCCAGCGGCGCGCACAGCGCGCGGCAGTTGCCGCTCGCGTGCGCACGCTGGGCGTGCATCATGCGCGCGCCGCGCGCAGCAGCGCCCGCCGCGACTAGGCGGGCTGAGCAGGCGTCCCGCGCGGTTGCGGGACGGCTCCCGCGCTGTTGCGGGAGGAGCTGGGCGGCGGCGATGGGCCTGGGCGTGCGACGTGCTAGCACGCCTAGGCTCGTTGCTTTTTCGTGTTCGTTTCGTATTTCTGGGTTTCTCGAAAACCCGGTTCAATCCAAAAATTAAAAATTCGATTTAAACATATTTCAATCAAAACGGTTTTCAAAATCACAATTTAAGAAAACAGTTTCAGAAATTCAGGAAAAATTACAGTTTCGTATTTCAGGCTTTCTAAAAGAACTCATGAATACCTAATTCGCATCTAAGCCTAAGAATTTCTACCAAATTCAGAATAATTGAGACGAATCAGAAACACGATTAACGAGGTGGCTCTGATACCACTTGTTGGAAAACACGAATCAGAAAGCAGCGGAATTTAAAAAAAAAATTTCCTAACAAAAGGACCTTGGACTCGCAATCGTGTAACCAAATTCGTAAAGATAGAAAACTTACTTTTCTTTTGTTCTTTCTTGAAGCGTTTCAAGCCACCCAAGAACGCTCTTCTCGCGGCTTGATCCCCTTTCCTTGGTAAAGGTCAAATCTTCAAACTTCTAACTTGAAGTCTCTAGAGAAAGTCCACCAACTTGATCACAATCTAACTAGTAAGGATGCTAGTTCTCTAGTTAGTGTTTAGGCTTAACCTAGGGTTTAATTTAATCTTGGAGAAAGGAAGGTGTTCAACACATGAACCAAAAGAATTGTCTATTAGCTCTAAAGGGGAGCATGAGCTCCCCTATATATAGGAAAGGGGAGGGGCGGCCGAACCTAGTCCTTATTGGACAAGGATTTGGTTCCTCTCTCTCCTATTACTTGATCATCAAGTATTTTCCAACTTTGACTTTAAATTCTAATTCTAGTCAACTTTTAAGAGAGCTAAAAATATCCAAACTATTTTTGGATAATTTTATACTTTATTTATTATAAAATAAATAACTTATTTTTATCTAATTAATTAATTCGTAATTAATCAACTAGATTATTTTCTCCAAAATTAGACTTTCTTTTTAATTCAAAATTAAACCAAAGTCTATTAAATAATTAACTAATTAATTATTTAATATATATATAATATATATATTCACACGTGTGTGACACATGTCACAGTGACACGTGTCACTCACGTGAGCCACACGTGTGATTTCACACGTGTGGAACCCTCTTGGTCCGATTAACTCGTTTAATCTTTTTCAAGCCTCAACTCATGTAACCAAGTTGTTGTGTGTGACCCTCTAGGTTCTCAATTCAATTAGCAGTGACCCTAATTAATTAATTCACTAATTAATTAATCAGTCCACAGATTAAACGACCATAGTCTAGCAACAGGTGTTTAACCCCTAGTTGAATTGGAATGTTCGGATTCGACAGAACCTTTAAGTCATTGATTCATGTGAGATACAATCCTCCTACTTACTATCTCTCAACCAAGATCTAGGGCAAGGGAATAATCAGAACCCTAATAATCCGGTCTTAAAGCTAAGTGCATTTCATATCCATTTGATCTCAATCCAAGAAACCCTTTTCTTGATGTCTTGATCTACTGCCTTGGCCAAGGACTCCATATGGCATATGAATGACTTACACAATAAGATATCACCTTGCAAATGCAAGTGTAGGTCCTATCTTGATTCTCATTCACTTTCATGAGTCACTTGTGCAGCCCCAGCATAAGCCTTGAATCAGTTGTCTAAGGCGACACCCTTTAAAGCTTATACCTAAGACTACAGAGTTAACTCATAAAGTGACAAGGAACCTCAAGTCTAAGGATCAATTAATCACATCAATGACTCGTGAGATATTTCCTAATCTGGAAGTTTCCATTTCCTGAAATAGAAACTTCCTTTCCCATTTAGGAGTGTTCTCACACGGGGCACCTCAGTGAACTTACTTATTAAAGTAAGCACCCTCATGTATCACGCACGTATCAACTATACACTTTGCACCTCCATGAAACAAGGTGGTCCTTCTTAAGGGCGTGATCCCACAAGCAAGCCTTAGAGGAGTCAGGTTGACACTCCCACTGTCTGTAGGACTCATCGGCTTGGAGTATTTTACTAATCATGACTTATGTGATATAGGGCTCGTTTCATGAACCATTTCACCTAAATGGTAGAGTCCTAAAGTCATCAGGATTAGGGGAGTTCTCATACATGCACAGCTAAAGTAAACGCATACCAAACAAGAGCATATAAAGAAGTGTTGCCTCAATTCGTTATTTCATTCAAAGATTGTCTGTGATTACAATAAGGAAAAGCACAAAGCGGATATACAATCGGCTTTCTAGGGCACTATTCCTAACATTTAATATGTGATCATCCATTGCAATTGGTGCTCAAATAGACAAATTCATGCTTGAAAACATGCAATAACCCGAGGACAATCCGTGGTGTCGGATCCGTCCCCAGTCTCCTTCTTCCTCCGGGTGATAGTGGGTTTGCAAGGCCCAACTATCCACGACATGGTGTACGTAGGGAACATGACTCCCTACGCACGGAACTCCTTCCACCACTAATCTCCTAGTGGCTTCGGGGGTGATCCCAATGAGGTGAGGATAATCCAAGAGTTACCCGTCAGCCCTTGCTTTCCCGGTTGGCTCAAGAATTACCCTCGGGCCCAAGTGCAATCATGACTCACCAAAACATGCTTGAAATTGTGATCAATCATGGCTTGCTTGCTTGAAAATGTTTATATTTTAGAAAACGTTTATGACTATAATAGATTTTGGCCGAAATCAACACATAAGCTTATAAGGTTCTATATACCTAACCAAAACCTCACCTTTCTTACAAAACACAACAAGGATATGCTCTAGGGAGCCTGCTCCTCGTTCACGACCTCGTGACCTATGCAAACACGACATGTATACATGAGACATGACTCAAAATGGACCAAATAGGACGAACTACGGAAATGTAACGAGATGACGAGCAATAAACAATGCGGCATGAAAATATCTTGTTTTGGCATATATTTAATCATATAATAGCAATTTGGGATCAAAGAAGACATTGCATCAACATGCTAAAAATTTAATTTGATGCATAAAGTTTTCTTCTGCCAGCCGAGGTGGGAACGGCCGTTCCGGCTTCCCTTTGAAAATGGGAAGGGTTGTTCCCCTGCCCCATTAAAACGTGCCAGCGTTTTAAATTTTTAAAGCGCGCCTCTTGCCGGGAATGGCCTTTCCGGCACACAGGCCAAAATGGGAACTGTTAGAGAGGGACCTATATTTGGTGTAGTTGACTACGCCCGTTTTGGTAGTGATAAGCCTGATTTGTAGAGATGTTGTCCCCTGTATTCTTGAATATATTCTTTTGCTCTCTTGTTTTCCCTGTAACACAGAAATATACAAACAATACAATGAATACGTTCAATTCTCTTCTGAAATACCATGATTTAACATGGTATCAGAGCAGTGTCAAGATCCTCGGGACTCAGAATTAACCTCATCATCGTCCCATACCTTTCACAGCCTCGATTGACCTGAACCTACAACTAGCAAACAACGATGTCAAATCAAAACAGCAACAACTAGGAACTTGCAATTCAGATTGCTCAACCAACCATGCTCAACTCGGATAATCTGTCAATTGGAATTAAATTGAATAGCGATAATTATCCGGTTTGGGCCAGACTCATGAAGATGGCGATCGGCGGTAAAGGGGGTCGTTCGCACATAACCGGGAACCCACCGGCCCCGAAAGAAACAGATCCAACCTTTGATTCATGGGAACAGAGAGATCAACAAGCGTTTACCTGGATCATACAAAACATGGAGAGCAGCCTAATCAATAATGTTCTCCAATATCCGACTGCGAAGGCCCTGTGGGACGGGCTTTCCACCACCTATGGCAGCGGTGGAGACCCATTACAACTCTTCGATTTACATCGGAGAGCCAATACCCAACGTCAAGGACAAGACAGCCTTGAAGAATTCTGGAACAAGCTTCAAAGCATATGGATGGCAATTGATAGAAAACAACCAAACCCAATGAAATGTTCCGACGATATCAAAGCTTTCAATCTCATCACCCAAGAACAGAGGCTCTATCAATTTCTTACTGGAATTGACGAAAAATATGAATCCATACGACGGGACATTCTAAAGCAAGAACCAAAACCTGCTATAGAGTCGGCCTATGCCACCGTACGCCGCGAAGCAGCCCGCCTCCGAATCCTGCAGTCACCAGCCGGCGGAGATAGGGATTCCAGTGTCGGAATGGGACTTGTAGCAAAGAGGGAGAGAGGCGGACGGAATACCATATGCTCAGGTAGCGCCGGCCGTGGAGAAAGTGCCGGTCGCCGTTCATCATGGCGTGAAGACAGATCTGGAATCACCTGCGGAGTGTGTGGAAAACCCAAACACACATCTGAACAGTGCTTTGAGGTAATCGGGTATCCCCATTGGTGGGAAGGTCACCGGAAAAACCCCACCGGCGCGGTGGTGAAAGGAGGAAGCAGGAGAGTGAACCTCGCGGTAGGAGATGGTGGCGGAGAAACCGCCGCCGCAGGCGTCGTCCGGGGAGACACCACTGCAGCAGGCGGTGGCGGAGCAGTAGCGACAGCCAGCCGGGCCAATCTCGCCATTTATTCCGGCGATGGCGGCGTGACTAAATCAGAGAGGAAGGAGACACATATCGGCGCAGCAGGTAAAGGGGTTTGGGGGTTATGTCCCAAACCCTAGCTCCCCTTTACATTTGTTTCCCAAATTTGTTGAGAAACCCCTATTTTCTGTTAACTTACAAGAGGAACCCCAGACTTTTAGTGGTTGTGCTTTTAATACCGAAAGTTCTCAAAGTAAAGTTTCAAGGTGGATTTTTGATTGCGGTGCAACCGATTCAATGACTTTTGATGCTTCTGATCTAATTAACCCAATTAATCCGAAGCAATCATATATTCGAACTGCAAACGGGGGTCAAGCTTTGGTTGAAAAAGAGGGTTCTATCTCTGTTACACCGAAACTGAAATTGAATAACTGTTTATATGTGCCTTCACTGTCATGCAAGCTACTTTCTTTGAGCCACATTACGAAAGAGTTGAACTGCATTGTTCTGATATACCCTCGATTTTGTTTGGTACAGGACATTCATACGAAGGAGATCATTGGGCGTGGTACTGAGCACGGGGGTCTGTACTATGTTGATGCAGTAGAGAATCAGTCACAAGCTCTGTTCTCCGGGAAAGCCAACACCCAACTCTGGCTTTGGCATCGTCGTCTGGGACACCCCTCGGCTGGGTATTTGAAGTTGTTATTTCCTTCTTTATTTCAGCATTGTCAAACTGTGGACTTTTCTTGTGAGACATGTTTAACTTCTAAAAGTCATAGAAGCTCTTTTAAACCCACCAATACACGGGTAGATTCTGTTTTCTCTGTAGTGCACTCTGATGTTTGGGGACCTGCCCCAGTTACAAACCAAAAACAGTTTCGATACTTCGTATTGTTCATTGATGATTTCTCTCGGATGACTTGGGTTTATTTTTTACGTCATAAGTCTGAGGTATATTCAACCTTTGTTGCGTTCTATAAAATGGTGCAAACTCAGTTCAGTAAAAATATCAAAATCCTTCGGTCTGATAATGGCAGAGAATTTGTGAATCAGGAAATGAAAAGTTTCTTCACCGAACATGGTCTCATACATCAAACTTCTTGTCCCAACACCCCTCAACAAAATGGTGTGGCTGAAAGAAAAAACAGAACCCTTCTCAAAATGACTAGAGCCCTGTTAGCTGAATCCCATGTCCCGAATACTTTTTGGCCTAATGCAGTGGCTACCGCCACCTACCTAACCAACCGGTTACCCACAAAGATCCTTAAACACCAAACACCCCTATCCATTTTCCAAACACAAGTCACCATACCATCCCACCTTACCATGCCACCCCGTATCTTTGGTTGTACGGTCTTTGTTCATATTCCTAAGAATGAACGCACGAAATTGGAACCTTGTGCAGTAAAGTGTGCTTTCATTGGTTATGCACCCCACCAGAAGGGGTATCAGTGCTATAACCCAGTCAGTAAACGGGTTCACGTTACTATGGATTGTGAATTTGTGGAAACCGAGTACTACTTCCTCACCCAGTTCAGTGATCAGGGGGAAACACAGAGTGAATCACTGAACTGGCTGACCTATCCAGATGATACAGCAGTGGCACCTGAACATAAACTACACAGAGAAGACCTCAGTACCACTCCTTCTCAAATGCCCAATGATCCTCCTCCGCATGATGTCCAAATCGAGGTAACAGAATCTCTGAACTCTACCTCTGATATTTCTGATACTGTTCATATCACAAGTGCTGCTGATGTGGTTGTTCCTGAAAATGCCACAGTAAGTCACAGGTACTCCTTACCTCAGCGGAGCAACAGAGGAGTTCCCCCACACAGATACTCCCCGGAGCAAGTGTCTAAGTCTTCTAAATATCCCGTAGGTAACTTGGTAAGGGGGAGCATGTCCGGAGTTGCTAGAGCCTTCTTTGTCAATCTCTGTACAGAAACTATTCCGAAAACAGTGGAAGAGGCTAGACAGCACAAGGAATGGAAACAGGCTATGAAAACAGAGATGCAGGCTCTAATGAAAAATGAGACTTGGGAAAAGTGTCCACTACCTACAGGAAAAAAGCCAGTTGGATGCAGATGGGTGTTCACGGTGAAACACAAAGCAGATGGGTCAATCGAAAGATACAAAGCCAGGCTGGTGGCGAAGGGGTACACTCAGACTTTCGGGATTGACTATTCCGAGACTTTTTCCCCAGTGGCAAAGCTAGATACGGTTCGGGTACTTCTATCTATTGCTGCGAACTTGGAATGGCCACTACACTAGTTTGATGTAAAAAATGCCTTTTTACATGGGGATTTGTCAGAAGAGGTTTACATGGAACCACCTCCAGGGTTCGCTGGAAGCTTTGGGAAGAACGATGTCTGTAAACTCCGAAAGGCTCTGTATGGACTAAAGCAGTCACCCCGGGCTTGGTTCGGCAGATTTACTTTGGCTATGCAAAGACATGGATATACTCAGAGCAACTCGGACCATACGTTATTTCTGAAACGGAGAGGAGAACTGATCACGTGTCTAATCATTTATGTGGACGACATGATCATAACGGGAAGTGATACTGAAGAGATAAATCAGCTCAGAGAAAATTTGTTCAGAGAATTCGAAATGAAGGATCTTGGGGGCTTGAAGTACTTTCTTGGGATTGAAGTTCTGCGGTCAAAACAGGGAATCTTTATCTCTCAAAGAAAGTACGTTCTGGATTTACTTGCTGAAACAGGTATGATTGATTGCAAACCTGTTGAAACTCCCATACAGGTAAATCATAGGCTAAGGATAGATGAAAGTGGGGAACTAGCCGAGAAGGAACGGTACCAACCTCTGGTTGGTAAGTCGATCTAATCGTAAGCCAGTTCATGCATCAGCCACAGAAAGAACATATGGATGCAGTCATACGGATTATTCGATACCTCAAAGGGTCTATTGGGACGGGAATCATGTTTGGAAGACACGGGCACTTGAACATTGAAGCCTATACTGATGCTGATTGGGCAGGAAACCCAAATGACAGAAGATCCACCTCCGGTTTCTTCACTTTGGTTGGGGGAAATGTGGTGACGTGGCGGAGTAAGAAACAAAAAGTCGTTGCTTTGTCCAGTGCAGAGGCTGAGTTCAGAGGTGTAGCAAAAGGCGTTACTGAAGTGATCTGGCTACGAAAACTACTATCAGAGATTGGCATGACTCCTACTGGACCTACTCCACTCCGGTGTGATAATAGAGCTGCCATTAGCATCTCAGAGAACCCTGTCCAACACGATAGGACAAAACATGTGGAAGTTGACCGGCATTTTATCAAGGAAAAACTTGAAAGTGGTATCATCAAGATTCCATTTGTCAAGTCAGAAGATCAGTTAGCTGATATCTTGACCAAGGCAGTAACAGGTCAGATGTTTCAAACAGCATTAAGCAAGTTAAGGATTGGTGATTCCATCACTTAACTTGAGGGGGAGTGTTAGAGAGGGACCTATATTTGGTATAGTTGACTATGCCCGTTTTGGTAGTGATAAGCCTGATTTGTAGAGATGTTGTCCCCTGTATTCTTCGATATATTCTTTTGCTCTCTTGTTTTCCCTGTAACACAGAAATATACAAACAATACAATGAATACGTTCAATTCTCTTCTGAAATACCATGATTTAACAGGAACGACCGTTCCTAGGTTCGGCCACCTAATTTAAACTAAAGCGTGGGAACGAACGTTCCCAAAAGGCCTTGAGTCGGGAATGGCCGTTCCCAGCCTCTACAACTGAAAGAAACAGAGTAGAACAGAGCAGCAGCTACGGCAACACCAAAACAACCACAAAATTCAAGTTTCAATCCCCAAAGTTGCTTCTATGCTGGAAATATGCATGCATACAAGTTCAAGATATGGTAATATATAACTTAAACACATAAGTCAGGGAGAATCATCAAGAATCCCAAGTTTCAAGTTCATGCTATTATCAATATGTATGATCAAATTCATCAAGGATTCCTGCTCTAAATCAAGGAAAAATCATGGATTCATGTGGCAAGCAGCAATTAATCCATATAATCTAAGATTCCTCAAACCCTAACTATCATATACTTGAGCAAGATTCATCAATTCATGCAAAACACCCACCTTGAACTAAAGAAATGGAGAAGATAGATAAAAATGATGATCAAGCTTCAAATCTTCAAATATTTCTTGAAAATTCTTGACAAAATTGGTTGAAATCTCTTCTTCCCTTTTGCTTGAAAGAACCGAGAGTGAAGGAGCAAATATGTTGGGTAATTTTTTGGAAGAAAATGAGATCAAGGAAGCTTGGAGACGCATATACCGTTACATCCCTTTTTGAAATATGTGAAATTCCAACATTTGCAATCTAATCCTTTAAATGTTTAAGTCATGCAATCAAGTATGTATAGTTTTGAAATATGATCAATTAGGTCCTTGAAGAAGTATGCAATTAAGTCCCTAAATTTCAAGAAATAAACATATAGGGACAATTTGGTAATTGGAGCACTCTCGGTAATTATTTTACGTAATAAATATTTTTCCATGACTTGAAATAATTTTCTAACGATATGATTTCTTATATTTTGCATAAATAGTGTATCATGAATTTTATAAAATTAGGAGATGTCACGTAGGAAAATAGGAATTTAAAAGAATTAAAATAAACCCTACGCTCAAAAACTTACACGTGGCGTGCTTACCTGTTCATCCGGAACCGGGGCGTTACAGTGACTACTTATCATTTACAAGTATCAAATAGTAAATAATAATAATAACCTTAACTATTATAAGTCTATATAGTGCTCAAATCTAACATTAGTTAATTATTAGAGAAAATTGCATTTTTGATCCCATAAGAAAGAGGTCGATTTTTTTTTTTTTGTCCCGTAATTTTTTAATCCTCCCGCACTTTTAGATTTTCGACAAATTTAGTTCCAAAATAAAAAAAAAATCACTTCAAGTCCCAAGGCTGTTAAGTTTTCCGTTAAGGTTTTAGACATAACAAATTTAATCATTATTTCTTTTTTCTTATTTAAAAGGATACCAATTTATATCGGGTGATACTTTAGAGCAGTCTCGATCAGGCTCTTAAGAAATCGGAGAGTAAAGAAGGATAATCCGGTAAAGACCGACCGGCCGGAGAAAGGTTGAGACGAGAGAGAGAGAGTTTAGAGAATTAGGGTTTAGGAATTGAATTATTATTGCTTGATTAAAATCAAATCAGTACATGACAATATATATTAAAAGACATTACCTAATACTAGGATTCTTAACTAATGAATACGATAAGGAAAAGGTAACTAACTAACAACTTGAGCAGTAAGTAAATCAAATCCTATCTCTGCTAAACTAACGCCTAACATAGTCCTGTTGCTGCTGAACTTCTCTTGGCTGCTTCATTATCACTTCACCATGTACAACATCCATATCACTCTTCCCCCCTTGAGAATCCACTTTTTCCTCAAGGTGTAATGTGGGAAATTTTAATGTTGCTCGTCGTTCCCAAGGTGGTTTCGGTGGGATAATAAGCAGTTCATAGCGGGCTGAGATTTTTGCACTTCCCAAATCACAAATCAGAGCGCGGAATATTTGATATGTATTAAGCTGCACATACAGAATGAGCAGGTACTGGGTGGCTCTGCTATAGTGCCTTGAAGCTCGATAAACGATTTCGGAGACATACTCCAAGACAAGATTAAGGTAAACTTCATTCTTGTCAGTAGTAGAGTAGAAATAATGCTTCAGATTAACAACATTAGGAGGGTTCAACAAACGCATTATCTGTAATTCTCTGTTGTTAAGTCTCCTGTCTTGTAACACTCTCTTTATATGCACAGATTCCCCCGTTTCTCGACATTTAGCTAGGTATACAACTCCGAACGAACCGGTTCCAACCACAGGTTCAGCCATATATGACATTGTCTGCTTTGGTTGCCCGTTTCGACCTCCAATCGAAGTCACTATTATCTGACCAGTTTCTGTCCCATTGCCGCTAACAATAGTTGTATCCATATCCGTGGAGATATCATCTTCGTCCCTTTTATCCTCTTTAATTTACAAAAAATACATTTTTTTAGGAAGCTCATTTACGTCCGATGTGCTAGCAATAGCTCCCACGGAGGGGTTGGATGCCGTAGGCATCTCAGGCGTTCCCAAATTGTTTTCGCAGGGTCTAGGCGCAATCGCCGTTTCAGGGTTGGCAAACGTGGCAGCGGTTCCCCCAGCCCTAGGCACAATCGCCGTTTCAGGGTTTGCACGCGGCTTTTCTGTCTTAGCCACCAAGGAACCCAAATTTTGTTGCATCTTTTGCATGGTCTGACTCATGGCCTGCATCGAGGTCATTAGGATATCCATCTGTTTCTGAACTTGCTGCTGAAATTCTTTGAGACTAGACACACTAACCGTTTCGGCCATCTTTACAAACCCTTTCACTGAGACTCTCAATGAAAGCACCAATGATACGTATGCATATCGGGAGAGACTTTAGAGCAGTCTCAGGCTCTTAAGAAATAGGGGAGAAAAGAAGGATAATCCGTTAAAGACCGACCGGCCGGAAAAAGGTTGAGACGAGAGAGAGAGTTTAGAGAATTAGGGTTTAGGAATTGAATTATTATTGCTTGATTAAAATCAAATCAGTACGTGACAATATATATTAAAAGACATTACCTAATACTAGGATTCTTAACTAATGAATACGATAAGGAAAAGGTAACTAACTAACAACTTGAGCAGTAAGTAAATCAAATCGTATCTCTGCTAAACTAACGCCTAACATAGTCCTGTTGCTGCTGAACTTCTCTTGGCTGCTTCATTAGCACTTCACCACGTACAACATCAATATCACGTTCGCCTTCCACACAATTTCATCGGAGTTCGTTTTCTAACCAAAATAGAGACACTACTGGCCTTGCTTCTCCAAGACTGTCCTAACCGTCTAAATCTCCGTCGAGAATTGCCAAAAAAATTCGTCGGAAAGAGTATCGGAGTGTGCAGCAGCTTTACGGGCCTTCAAAGTTTACTCTCGATTCGCCAAAACTAGAAATCGTTTACTCTATCGCGATCTTCTCATTGAAACAATGAAGATGGTATACAAGTTTATAAGATTTGGCTAAGAAACGAGGAAGATTAGCTCGATCGAGGAAAAGGCTATGAAATCTTATTTAGACGTGTATGCAGGAACTTAAAATCAGCCATGGTGTTAAGCGTTGAAGATGATGGTGGAGATTTCTCATTCCTAACCTATTTATAGAAAATTTCCACCAATCACATGCATTCTCTAGCCCATTGTTTAAAGAAAAACCAACAACAATCCTTGGTTTTGGGCTAATGGTTTTTAAGAAACCATCAACTAGGCCTTTGTTTCAAGACAATAGATTTGAGAAAACCATTGTTCTCACTCATAGATTAGAGGGTTGATGGTTTTGAGCCCATCAAATCTTAATACCATAAAAGATATTAATCCCTAGTTTTGATACTATAGCTCTTTTAAAATATTAATTATTATTATATAATAAATTTATTTATAATATAAAAATATTAGAAGTATTTATGAGAATAAATATAAGGGTGTTACAAGGGACAAAATCCCAGACACTCCTCGTCCTTTGGGGCTTAGTGCGCTTTGCCCCCTAACCTTTAAATCGGTGCGATACCCTAACTTTTGAAAAATATTACGAAGTTGATATGTACAAAGTAGATTTCAAATGTATTGATATTATGTTTCAAATTGAAGCTCTCGAAGCAAGGAACGCAACAATGGTCTCGAAACCAAAATCCGATAACCGACAAAGTAGAAATCATCGGTCAAAGACGACGCACAACGGACGAAGCATTGTAGCGACTTTTGACGGCTAAAAAGGTCTATAGGGGTATGAGCTTTGTTCATATCGGAAAGACAAACACGATGACGGTGGTCTTGAAGCGTGGGTCATCGTGACGGAGAAGAAATCGATGATCAAAGTTGTTAAAAGGGGTTAAGCTTGATATTTTTTAAAGGTTAGAGGGAAAATCACACCGATTCAAAGGTTAGGGGACAAAGCGCACTAAACTCCAAAGGAAGGAGGGTGTTGGAGATTAGCCCTATTTATTTTATTGAATTTGTCCTTATTCATTTATTTTTTAACATTTTTTTCTCAATCCCTTATTCTAACGGCAAAAATGGAAGAAGAAATTTGTTCGGGATGAATAAATTATTACACCAATTGACATCCAATACTATAATACTTTGAAGGCTATTCTTCAAATGAAAATGTCAAAAGTTTATTTTATAATAGCGACTACAAAGTAAGATTTTATTAATAACTTAGATGAAAATTCTCCTAAAAAATTTAATTGTTGGACTCCACTATAAAAAAGTTTCAAAACCAATGGGACTCATACATCAACGGATCTTGTTGTAATTAACACTTCTCTATTTATACAAACTATTCTTGAATCCACAACTTATTATCTACACTATAAAACATTTCAAGTTGTAATCTGAATTATTCGTTCTGATTCAGATTACGATATCCATCCATTATTTTTACACACAAAGGATACGTAAACAAAATTAGCGTCAATTTCATCCCACAACGTTGCCTAAAAATGTTGCATAATGTATGCATCAATCCATTTTACTCCCAAACTTTTAAGTACGGCCGCAACTCACCGTGTTTGTTATATGCACCATCAGTCTAGGGTTGCTCTTGTACTTTTATGAGGGAATTAGTTTAGTTGATGTAATTGTTTTTATCCGAAGTTGTAGTTCCTATTAGAATCCCCAATTTGACATTCCAGAAAAACCCAATTTCAGTACCATATTTTTACTTACGGTAATAATGGTGAAGATTTATTGGGGTACGAGGCTTTCTAGCTGTGCAAAATGGAAATACAGCTTACAAATGTATGAACTATGAACACAACTCGATGCATATCAAACATTCTTAAAATAAATGTGCCAATTGCCATTAATAAATAAAGAATAGGAGAAAATCAAAATAATGAAAATTGTTATGAAACTATTGATTAAAAGCAAGAACAGTAATAGAATAAGGCTAAAAGAATAGAGGGAGAAGAGGAGGATTTTATTAATTCTTCTGTGTATGTACAATGATCAATAAAGCTCAATTTATAGGCACTACAATACAAGTGAAAAGGAAAGGTTGACTAATCAATACCTTAATCATGGATATCAATCCCATAAATAAATCGATTACACAATCAATGGGCATTCATAATATTTATTATTCATAACACTCCCCCTTGAATGTCCATTGTGGTTTGATGCACCTTGCAAAAATATATATTCATGGAGTACGCATATTGGGCTGCCTCGTTAAAAACCTTCACTAGGAAAACCCAATGGGACAAAACCTCAGCAAAGGAAAAGAGTACAACGCGTATCCACTCCCCCTCATGATGACATCACTTAATATCGTTATATCGATGCATTCCAATCTTATATATCAACTCCTCAAATATATCGGTCAGATTTTCACTCGAACATATTTGTATGCATCTATGTCTGCATTCTTCTGAAGGTCATGAGCGAAAAAGAACTTTGTTGAAATATGTTGAGCTTTACCACATCAAAATAGACATCCTGCATCTTGATAGTCAATAAATAGAGGAACAAAATTATATGAATAAAATAAGCTCAGATCAGGGATTTCACGTAGATATCAAAATTTATTTAATTTAACTTTAATGTCTTCGAATTGGAAATGAGTTAAATCTAGATAGTAGTTCACTGAAAATACTATGTGTTGCCTTATATTATTAACAAAATACATTAATGCCACAATAGTAATAAGATATGGTACTTCAGGACCAAGAATTTCTTCATCATATTCCTTAGGCCGGAATGGATCTTTTGTTATATCTAGTGATCTCACAACCATCGGGGTACTCAATGGATGTGCCTTATCCATATAAAATCGTTTTATAATCATTTCGGTACATGCCGATTGATGAACAAATATTGCACTTTTGCAATGGGCAATTTCTAATTCGATGCAAAATTTTATCCTTCCAAGGTCTTTCATTTAAATAATTTATTGCGTTTGATAACTCTTCAGGAGTCCCAATGATATTTAAGTCATCAGCATATACAACGACTAAAACAAATTTTGATCCAAAACTCTTTACTAAGATACCATATCCGCCCAGATTGTTTTAATCCATTTAATGATCATTGTAATTTTATTGAATATTTTTCCCGGGAACTTTTATATGCTTCAGGCATCTTCATATAAATTTCATTATGAAGTGATTTATTTAATATGTTGCAACAACGTCCAATAGATGCATATCAAGTCTTTCATCTACTGCCAGACTAATAAGATATCTAAACATGATTGCACCCACCACAATAGAGTAAGTTTCTTCATAATCAATGCCAGGTTTTTGTGGAAATCCTTGTGCCCTAAGTCGTGCTTCATATTCATACGACTTTATTTTATTTGTTGTATTTATGTACAAATATCCGCTTATACCCCACTGGCTTTATATTATCAGGTGTTTGGACTATTGGTCCAAAACTTCATGTTTAGAAAGTGAATTAACTTCTTCTTGAATTGCATCTTTCCATTTTGGCCAATCATTTCAATTTCTGCATTCTTCAACATATTTTGATTCAAGATCCTCATTTTTCTTATAAAATATTTGTAGCTACATTATGTGCAAGGATATTGTCGACAATTGTATTCCTTCGGTTCCATTTCTATTTCTAACATAACTAATTGAGATCTCTTTATTTTTCATATTTACAGGTACCTGTGCTTCTTCTAAAGCTTTATTTGTAGTTATGTCTTGTTGAGCATTAGCCTCCTTACTGTTGATCATTTTGATCATTTGCTCATTTCCTTTTTCAGGATTCTTATCCTTGGAACCGACTGGTCTCCCACGCTTTAGCCGTGGTTTGGATTCATTTGCCTGAATAGGCTGTCCTTCTGGGACTCCAATTCTAATTGGGGCATTTACAGCTGGGATATGAGACTTGGTGACTCTTTTTGGGTCAGTAAATGCATCTGGCAGTTGATTTGCAATATTTTGTAAATAAATTATCTTTTGAATCTCTTATTCACATTGTTTTGTTTGAGGATCTCAATGATTCAAAGATAATGTATTCCAAGTAATTTCTTTTCCCAACCTTTTATTTTCTCCCCCTAATGTTGGAAAACTTGTTTCATCAAAATGACAATCAACAAACCTTGTTGTCAATAAATCCCCAGTGATTGATTCAAGATATTGAATTATAGAAGGGAAATCATATCCAACATATTTTTCTAATCTCATTTGAGAACCCATCTTCGTGCGTTGTGGTGGCGCAATAGGATTATATACCGCACATCTAAAAATTCTGAGATGGGAAATATTAGGCTCCTGACCAAAAGCCAATTTTGATAGGGAGAATTCATAGGAATTTGATGGTCTGATGCGTATAAGTGCTACTTCATATATCATATCCCCGTGTAGAGACAGGGAGATTTGTTCTCATAAGTAATGGTCTAGCTATTAATTGGAGGCATTTAATAATGATTTTGCTAAACCATTTTGTATGTATACATGAGCAACAGACTTTTCTACTTTTATTCACATAGACATACAATAAACAATAAAAGCCTGAGACATAAGCTCGCCTGCATAATCAAGAACGAATCGTTTGGGCTAATAATCTTGCAAAGGCTAGGTTTGCACAAGTTCATAATCAACACACATGTGACCATATAGTAGTTGCATCAATTAAAATCATAAAGTACCTAAAATGGTTCACGTGGTAGATGAATAGGCCCACATATGTCACTTAGAATACATTCCAAAAATGCAGGTGACTCAATTCCAACTTTAGTTAATGATGGTCTCGTGATCAGTTTACCTTGAGAACAAGTAGCACAAGAGAATTCTTTAACTTGAAGAATCTTCTGATTCTTTAATGGATGCCCATTTGAATTCTCAATAATTTTCCACATTATAATTGATCCAGGATGACCCAATCGATCATGCCAAATAATAAATGTATTTGGATTAGTAAACTTCTGGTTTACTATCGCATGTGTTTCAATCATGCTGATATTTGTGTAGTACAAGCCAGAGGAAAGCGCAGGTAGTTTTTCCAACACATACTTTTTACCTGTTAGGGTTGTGGTAATGTAAAGATATTCAATCTTACCATCATTTGTAGTTTCAATATGGTAACCATTTCGCCGAATATCTTTGAAACTCAATAAGTTTCTTTGAGACTTACTAGAAAATAATGCATCTTCAATGATGAGTTTCGTTCCTCCCGGGAACATTATATTTGCTTTCCCAAACCCTTCAATTATTTTTTGTACTACCAGATATAGTGTTAGCATTTGCTTCTTTCATAAGTAAGGAAGAAAAATATTTTTTTGTTTTTGAGTATATTGTGCGTTGTAGCACTGTCTATGAGACATATATCTTTTTCCATTTGTTTTGGATCCAGTTGAATGTAGGGGAAAATCCATACTCCTTTTATTATAAAAGAAAACAAATTAAGAGAATGAAGCTAGGAATTAAAAACTTTGATACTTGAGTTGTAAACAACATGAGGAAGAATGACAAACGAAATTCAAATTATAAATTTATTCCCCAATAAAAAAATTATATCGACATATAAGTCTCATTGAAGTAAACTTGTCCATATGACAATTTTATTTATAGATATTTATATAATTGAAACTCGATAATTTGATTAAGTACTCAATCCGACGTACTACGAGTACATGAGTCATTTTTCATATATAAAGTTGAATTTATAATCATTTTGATGGAGTATCTCCTATATATCCTTTTGTACCACTTCTGGTGGTTTGGATAATTATAATTATAATCATGAGGGCGATCATAATACTTCTGCTCCAATTCGTGGATTCATTTTTCTTATTGATAATGCGATGCATTATCTCATTCTCTTCATGGACTCATTTTTTTTTATTTTTTATTTATAATGCGATGCATTATCTCATTCACTTCAGGGAATGGTCAATCATTCATGATTTATCGACAACTTTATTAATTTTACAATCACATGATACAAAGAACAATTTAAAATATTGTTCACATCTTTCTCATCAAAATTGCTACTTCAGGAGCATTATGAATTGCTACTTTGGGAGCATTATAAAATCAAAATTAAATTCCCCAATAAACTTTGATCGACATATATAAACCAAAAGCTTCCAAATTCATAGCGATACATAATAATATCGACATATTTGATATGATGAAACACTTATATACTAAGGAAGCAAATATCAAGAATTATGATCTTGATATCAAGTAGCCGATCGATCATGTTAAGCATCGAAAACTAAAGTTTCATAAATTTCATATCAAGTATACTAACAACCATACGAAAAATCATCATGTAATTATTAATACTCTCAATAACTTTAGTGTATAATTTAGATTTGAAATCTAATCTATAAAAGAGAGTACGTTATATACCGATTATTAGTATATGGGGGGAAAGAACTATTATATAATGAAATTTATGATATAAATTTCATTCTTATAAAATCCAAGAATTACGAATAAAATATTTGGCTTAATATTCTCATGCGAAAAATTTATGCAAAAAAAAAACCTCACTGATTTAATTTCCTACAAAAGATAGACTATAGGAAATAAGACACATAATCAAATCCTTTCTAATGAACAATGCCATAGAAATAATTACAACCGAAAGGATACACATAATCATTCATATATTTATTTTGTAAAATTGAATGGAAAGTACATACGAGTACTTAATGACCCTTTTTCACATATGGAAATCATATCAATGAAACAAAAAGAGTGTATATTCGTACGTGTTTATTTTTATATGTAATCATATCTAATCTTTTTATTCCATAATGAAAAAGTCCACATATTTATATAGAAATGACATGATGTACGAAAAGATCAACATACCAAAAGTATGTAATAAAAGACATGAATATATTACTTTATTCACAATAAAGGTGATGCATTCATATACAACCAAATCTTCAACCTATTATTATGTAATTTAACTTTTAAAGTATTTATAATGAGGGTAAACTAATCTTCTGAATCATTGCAACAAACGAATATTCATTATTATCGTTTGATATCTCACAAATAGTGCAACATATATAGTAAACAATTAACAGAGCTCGCAAAATAACAAAACTACATAGTTAACAAATAACTATTGATTGATGTAATCTTCAACAGATGCATATTTCATATAATTTCATATTACCGTAGGAGCATGAGATAAATTACAAGGTTATACAAATCTTATAAAGATTACTATATAATTCGAATATAATCTCACAAAAGATTAACATATAATCTGAGCATAATCGAAACAACGATTAACACATATTCATGATTAACACATAATTTTATTGAATTACAGTTTTGATAACAGAGATCTAAAACGAACAATTTAGACTCTGATATCACTGTAGGATCACGTAATCAAACTAACCTTATGGATTGTTTTATCGAATCGAATCTACCTCCAACCTTCAAGCTAATCGTGCTGATAACGTGTTATGAAACTATTGATTAAAAGCAAGAACAGTAATAGAATAAGGCTAAAAGAATAGAGGGAGAAGAGGAGGATTTTATTAATTCTTCTGTGTATGTACAATGATCAATAAGGCTCAATTTATAGGCACTACAATACAAGTGAAAAGGAAAGGTTGACTAATCAATACCTTAATCATGGATATCAATCCCATAAATAAATCGATTACACAATCAATGGGCATTCATAATATTTATTATTCATAACAAAAATAGATTAAGTACATTAACGATATAATTAATAGTAATGGAGTGCCATATTATGTTAGGATAAAATTTTTCTTAAATTATTAGGGAGTGGCCTGCCAATATTATGTTAGATATAAGTATATATTATGAGATTTTTTGAAAAATCTCCCTGTTTAAAAAAAGATTTTAGTTCACTCTCCACTCCAAATAAATTTTTAGTTTACTTTCTAAATTGAGATTTCATTTTTGTTAAACTACCTACTAACATAAATTATCTATTTTACCCTTAATTATCATAATATGATGCACTTAAATTTGAATTTACAGAACTATATCTAAATTTTGAAGAAATATTGTGTTATACAACAGTTGTAGTTAGATGAAGAACTTTTTTATTTTAGCAATTAGGGGTTAAATGAAGTATTTTATTCTAAATATGAAGTATTTTCATTTGTATTTGTATAAATATATTTGAATTTTGAGGAATTGTCGTGTTATGAAGAATAAAATAACTTTATGAAGTACTTTTCTCTTAATATGAAATATTAATATTTGGATTTGTAGAATTATATCTAAATTTTGTAGAATTATTGTGTTACGACAATTAGATATTAAATTAAGAACTTTTATCTTGATACGAAGTGTTTACTTTTGAATGTTGAGCACTATAAATGAATTTTGAGAAATTATAATCTTATATAATTATTAAATAAAGAATTTTTCTTTGAAAATGAAGTATAAAATTATGTTTTTGTGGAACTATATCTAAAATTTGAGGAATTATCGTGTTATTCAGCAACATGGTTAAAGGATAATTAAAACATTTTAAAATAATTAGGGAGTTAAGAAAAAATTAAATTTTAAAATAGAGAGTACATTAAAATTTTTTTTTACTTGGGTGTATACTCAAAATTAAAAGATCATTTAATGAGTTAACTCAAAATTATTGATATATGTATTATATATTTATATTAAAACATGAAAAACATTACAAAATAGTAGTTTTTAACTCGGATCATCCCATGGATCAACTTAAGCCAAGTCCTCCCAATTCCAACTCTTTAACTCCGATCTGCTTCTTGGAGAGGGCCACCGCCGTTTACGGCGATTGCCCATCAATCATTTACAACCCCACCACCTACACATGGGCCGAAACCTATCGGCGGTGCTTGAGAATGGCGTCTTCCCTTTCGTCCTTGGGGATCGCAAGAGGCGACGTCGTTTCCGTACTCGCCCCCAACGTTCCTGCCATGTACGAACTCCACTTCGCCATTCCCATGGCGGGCGCAGTTCTCAACACCGTCAACCTCCGCCTTGACTCCCGCACCATCTTCGTCGTTCTCCGCCACGCCCAGCCGAAGCTCGTTTTCGTCGATTACCAATCCGAATATGTACTCCTTGAAGCGTTGTCTATGTTCCCGCCTAATTACAAGCAGCCGTTGCTCGTCTTCATCGGCGACGGCGAGGAAGCGGCGGTGATCCCATCGCCGGAAAACAAAATTTACACGAATTATGAGGCGATGATCTTGAACGGTGATCCGGGTTTCAATTGTGTGCGGCCGGAGAGTGAATTCGATCCGTTGACGTTGGATTACACCTCCGGCACCACCTCAGCGCCGAAGGGCATCGTCCACAGCCACCGTGGGAGTTTCATCATCGCCTTGGATTCTTTAATCGAATGGTCAGTTCCGAAGGAGCCCGTTTTCTTGTGGACTCTACCGATGTTCCACGCCAATGGGTGGAGCTACACCTGGGCCATGGCGGCCGCCGGCGGAGCAAACGTCTGCCTCCGCAAATTCAACGTTGTGGCCATATACACTGCCTTGCGCAAATACAAGGTGACCCACATGTGCGGCTCCCGGTGGTGCTCAACATGCTGTCCAATGTGACGCCGCTGGAAAAGCCCGTCCATTTTCTAACGGCGGGAGCTCCGCCGCCCGCAGTGGTCCTGTTCCGCGCAGAGTCACTCGGGTTCATAGTGAGTCACGGCTACAGGCTGACAGAGATAGGCGGCCTGGTAGTCTACTGCACGTGGAAACAGAAATGGAATGAATTGCCCGCGGCGGAGAAGGCCAGGCTCAAAGCCCGACAAGGTGTGAAGACGGTGCGAATGGCGGAGGTGGATGTAATCGAGCCCGAATTGGGGAAGAGTGTCGAGCGGGATGGAAAAACTTTAGGCGAAATTGTACTGAGAGGTGGATGTTTGATGCTGGGTTATTTTAAAGATCCCGAAGCTAACTCAAAATGCATGAAAAATGGCTGGTTTTACACCGGCGATGTCGGAGTGATGCCATGGTTCTCAGTCGCGGTCGCGGGGAACGGAACGGGGGTCACCGTTCCAGTTCCAACGTCATGTCGCGGAACGGTCGCGGCAATTTATGGAACGAAAGACTTTTTTATGATAAATATAATTGATTAATGTACCAATACAAATAGAAGTTCATCTATTGTCATACAACACCACAAATATTATAATAAATAAATGACAATACATTATTTACTAAGTGGAATGACGAGGAGAAAAATACTTAAAATATTCTACGAGGAAGAAATTTAGAATTGTCTATATCTTTGAGTAGTGATTGATGACGCCTATTGACGAGGCATGTACCCGCTATCGATTTAGACCAATCATCTTGCCCACGTATATGATCGAAGGTCAAGCCTCGGTCGGAGCATACCTCTTGACCCTCATGCTCGAACACCCTTTTACCCATATAAATTACTGCGTAGACCATCGACCCACAGTCGGAACTCCAGGCCGTTGTGATCGACCCAACCCCTCGACCGGCCAGCACACTATTCCACTAGCTGGACAAAGTGGCCGACCGCGCATTTAATGCACGGTCTTAATGGGGCACCTGTCAGCTCCCCATGCCAACACGTCGAGGCGGCAACTTCTATCTCCTCTCTGTATAAATACCCCCTCCTCATTTATTGCACGGTAAGTTTTCTCACCTAACTCTTTTCACCGCTCAATTATTTCGATCATCTCCATCGGACCTGACTTGAGCGTCGGAGCACCAACCCGGGTCTTACACCCATCTTCCCCGAGTTGGTTTCGAAGTTCACGTTTATTTCGACCCACGCAGGTCTCGAGTAGTCGGACGACTGTTTCCCCCTCAACAAATAGAGTGATCGTGTCGGAATCCTCGATCGGACATCAAGCAGAATTTTTGGCTCGATCATTTGGCGCCGTCTGTGGGAAACGCAATAACAAGCCATCGAACATGACTACTCGCAATGTCACAAGCAATCGCCTATTCGATGTGAACGGTCGGGAAGTCATCCCTCAAATACCTCTGCAGGTCGCTGTTCCCACCACCATCTCGCCACAGCTAGTCTACTCGACGCCCGAGATAGATAAGTACTTGAAAGCTTGTCGAGATGAGGCTATAGCAGCTGCCGTAGACGGAAGAGAGCCTCGGATGCCAGAATGCCTGCAAACTCGACCAGTGGAGATTATCCAACACCAGATGAATCATCCTGGGTATGTACATCCGGTGCAATACCAACCACCTGTCACATATTGGGCTGGAATTGGGCAGAATGTACAGCCTCAACTTCAGCATCAACAACCATTGCCCGCACAAGGGAGTGCTCGAAGGCCAGTTCAAGATCGATTATCATTCTGCCCGAATGATGAGGTCGATTCTAGGACCCCCACCGATACCAGAATACATCGTAATGACAGTCGTCGTGGGCAAGGTTATCCCAACTATCCCATCTAGAGGAGAAAACGATGACCGCGTACGGTGTGGACCTCGAAGGGAAAGAAGCCCTTCCCGGCACGATTCATCCCCTCACGATTCGAATGGAATATTCAGTCGACTCGGGCCCCACGGGCGAGTCAATCAGATCCGGAGATCGAATAGAGGGCGTATTTTCAGATCAAATGACCTTCGAAATCAGATACCACCCCGTTCAGGTCGATCGGGTAGTCGGCACAGGACTGAGAGTCAGGGGTCGCATAGCCATTCTCCCAGCCGATCCCGTTCGACTCGGCGAGAGCGGTCTAGATCACCCCGGCGTACACCGCCGATCCCCCGACCAGTCCGACCATAGAGATATCGCCGCGAGAGAGAAGCTCAGTCTCCATTTTGTGACTCCATCATTGAATCCACCACCGACGAAAAGATCCCCACTGGGTTACCCACCTATAACGGGTCGACTGACCCTGAAAAGCACGTGTCACGCCTCTAGATGCAACTCAGCATGTTCGGTCACTCACCTGACATTTGGGCTAAACTCTTTGTCACAACTCTTGATGGCCCGGCTCTGGAATGGTTCTCGAGACTCCCTCCTCGATCCATACCTTCCTATAAGGTCTTGGTGGATCGATTTAAAGCTCAATTCTCTGCCATGAAGGGAGACAAGATGCCTCCGACCTACCTTTATACTATTAAACAAGCTCCTAACGAGTCACTTCGAGATTTCTTCACTCGCTTTTCACAAGCAGTGGTCAAAACCAAAGAGCCAAGCATCGATCTTTTGAGACCCATTGTTCACAAGGCTCTGGTCAACATCGAAGCTGCTCAATATATCTTCTTGCAAAAACCAAAGAATTTGGCGGATATCCAAGCAGCCGCTTGCGATTGGATGTAACTTGAAGAATTGGAGAGTTCTCAGAGGAGTCCGATTCCCAATCGGAAAACAGATGTTAACCGACCCATCAAGCAAGACATCCGTCCCAAAGCCGAGACACTGGCAGGGTCCACTGCTCGGAAGCACTACACACAGTTGACACGCCCGCTCGATGAAATCTATAATGTCATCGACCCAGCTCTTCTGAAAAAACCTAAACCGATGCGAGAAACTCCCAAGACTCGAGAGAGCAACAAGTTCTGCAACTTTCACCAACAGAAGGGGCATAACACTTCCGAGTGCAATGCATTGCGCGAGGAGATCGAACGTCTGATCAAGGGAGGTCATCTCCAAGAGTTTGTGAGGAAGATGGATGACAATGCTCGAAATCGAGACCTTCTCAATAGATCGCCCAAGCAAAGACAAACCAAGCCACCGACAGAGCGCGACCCCCATAATCGATCATGTCTCGGTCGGATTGACATGATTTCGGGAGGGCCTTCTGGAGGAGATTCAAGGTCCGCTCGGAAAAAGACGCGACGAGCAGCTGCTCAGGGCTTCTATGGACCTCGAGAAGTTATGCATGTTCGACCGGAAGACGCTTGGATCAATGAAGAGATAGTATTTAACGAGAATGATGTAACTGATATACCGAGACGCTCGAGCGAGACACCTAGTTGTCCTATGGTCGTCACGCTTGACGTCGCAAACTTTGTTGTATCCCGCACTTTGATAGATAATCGAAGTTCAAGCAATATTATCCTTTACTCGACTCTTGTTCGTATGAATTTACATGATAAATTACTCCTAGATCCCATTCGAACCCCTCTTACAGGATTCGGAGGTACAGAGGTTTACACCAAGGGTCGGGTACGATTGATCACAGCCATGGGCACGTTGCCCCGACTAGCTACACGAGAGATCGAATATCTCATCGTCGAGATGCCCTTTACATACAACATCATTTTTGGCCGACCAGGTCTTATCGATTTCCGAGTGGCCATATCCACTTATCACCAAATGGTCAAATTACCCATCCCAGCCGGGGTCGGCGAATTAAGGTGTGATATACCGACCGCTTGGAGTTGCTATTCCATCTCATTGGAAAAACCCAAACCATCCGCAGGGAAACATGTGCCCCCGACTATTGATGACCCCATCTTCGAGGATGAGTTCGTAGACCCGAAAGTAATCGATCCAGAAAACTCTAAAAAAATGAGTTCCTCTCATGCCGCAAAAAGAAAGAAACAAGAAGATAAAAAGCTCGAACCCATAGAAGAGCTTGAAGAAATCCAATTAATTTCGGGACAAGCTGAAAAAATCACACGTATTGGAGTTGGTCGAAAGGGAAAAGAGAAGTGCATGCTCGTACAATTTCTCCGAGACAACCTCGATGTTTTTGCTTGGAGCGCTTCCGACCTTGTAGGAGTTGACAGGAAGGTGATCGAACACCACCTGAATGTCGACCCATCCTACAGACCGGTCAAGCAAAAGTTACGCTCTCAAAGCGACTCTCGCAATACCATCATCGAGGCCGAAGTTAACAAACTCCTCGATGCCAGATATATCCTGCCGATCCAATTCGTCGAGTGGCTGCGCAATGTTGTCCTTGTACCCAAACCGGGAGGGAAATGACGGATGTGCAATGACTTCACCGACTTGAATAAGGCGTGTCCGATGGATCCCTATTCGCTGCCACGGATCGATCAACTGGTCGACTCTACTGCTGGATGTGAACGGTTGAGCATGATGGACGCCTTCCAAGGATATTACCAAATTTTCATGGCCATTGAGGATCAACCCAAGACTGCTTTCATAGTTTTCAATGACATTTACTGTTTCAAGGTTATGCCATTCGGACTCAAGAATGCAGGCGCAACATACCAAAGGATGATGAACAAGGTTTTCGAGTCTGAGATCGGAGATACCATCGAACTATATGTCGATGACATGCTGATCAAAAGCGAGAAGGCCATCGACCACCTCGACCACTTGAAGAGAGCCTTCGACCTCCTCCGAAAATACAATTTAAAGCTCAACCCAGCCAAGTGTACTTTTAGGGTCGACGGTGGTAAATTTCTCGGATACATGGTTAGCCAGAGGGGAATCGAGGCCAACCCCTCCAAGATAAAAGCTATTCAACTTCTGCCGATCCCCAACTCGATCCGCGACGTACAAAGGCTAGTGGGTCGCATAATATAACTCAATCGATTCATAGCCCGATCCTCAGAAAAGAACTTGCCATTTTTTAAGATCTTACGAAATATCAAGGATTTTGAATGGACTCCAGAATGCGACCAAGCTCTCGAGGATCTAAAGAAATACCTGACCTCCCCACCTCTGCTTGCTAAACCAATCTATGGGGAGACCCTGTATTTATATATAGCCGTATCGGAGGAGACGATTAGCTCGGTACTGGTTACCGTTCGAGATCGGAAACATCTCCCTATGTACTACGTGAGTAAAATTCTCCATGGACCAGAAGTTCGCTACCTCGAGATCGAAAAGTTTGCTCTCGCAGTAGTCCATACTTCCCGCAAGCTTCGACCATACTTCCAAGCGCACCCTATCCTTGTCCTCACCGATCAACCGCTGAAAACCGTCATGGACAAACCAGAAGTTTCGGGTCGACTCACAAAGTGGGCGATCGAACTCGGACAGTTCGAAGTAACATATCGACCCCGGGTGGCGTATCAAGCACAAATCTTAGCCGATTTCTTGGTCGAGAAAGACCCTCACTCAGGAACAAAGGTGGATCAAACCATTTAGACCCCATCGGTCGATGGCTCCTCGACCGCTTCCGGAGGAGGGGCCGGGGTATCCCTCGCCGATTCGAATGGGCAGCAGATCGAATACGCCATCGCTCTCGAATATCCTGCAACAAACAATGAGGCTGAATACGAAGCTTTCTTATCAGGATTGAAAATTGCGAAAATGCAGAACATCAAAAAACTTTGAGTCTTGACCGATTCACAGCTGGTCGCCGGTCAAGTCACTGGTGAATATGAGGCTCGAGAAGAATCCATGATCAAATATCTCGCCTTGGTCAAGAAGGTCATCTTCGAATTCGAAGAATACGGAATTTCACAAGTTCCTCGAGAAGAGAATGTTCGAGCAGACGCGCTTTCTAAATTTGCAAGCGGATCGCTAGGCACACAGGATCGGACCATAACCTTCATGGCGTCATCTGCTCGATCAATTGACCCAACTCCTCCAGTGATCCACTCCATCGACTCGGCTGAGCCTTGTTGGTTCGATGAGATAGTCCTATACTTACAAGATGGCACTTTACCCGAGGAATCGGTCGGAGCAAGGAGACTCAAGCAGCGCGCATTAAGCTATGCGCTAGACCAAGAGGGTCGCCTGTATAAGCGTTCAATCATCGGTCCGACAAAACGGTGCCTTCGACCATCAGATGGTCGACAGGTCTTAGCCGAGGTCCATGAAGGATCGTGTGGGAACCATGCCGGGGGACGATCATTAGCCCTGAAGGTGTCTCGATCTGGATTCTTCTGGCCTACCCTACGCAAGGATGCGCTCGAATTCGTGAGAAAGTGCGATCGTTGTCAGAGACACGCCAATTTGACCCATCAGCACCCCGCTGACATGATTCCAATTGAGTCATGCTGGCCTTTTGAGCAATGGGGAATCGACATAATTGGCCCCTTTCCGATAGTAACTCGACAAAGGCAGTTCATCATTGTGGCGATCGATTATTTCTCTAAATGGATCGAGGCCCTGGCAGTTGCAAAAATCACCTTTCACGCGCTATAAGACTTCCTTTGGAAACACATCATCACTCGATTCGGTGTACCTCGAGTCATAGTATGCGCTAATGGACCCCAGTTTCGAAGTTCAAGTTTCAGAGCCCACTGTTCAGACTTCAAGATCAGCCAAAGGTTCACGTCGGTCGGACATCCTCAGGCTAACGGGCAGGTCGAGGTTACCAATCGAACCATCATACAGAATTTGTGTACTCGACTCGAAGCTAAGAAAAGCCATTGGGTTGATGAACTTGAAGGTGTCCTATGGGCATATCGAACTACCCCTCGAATCCCAACTGGTCAAACACCCTTCGCCGTGGTGTATGGCTCGGAAGCCATGATCCCGGCCGAAGTTATACATCTATCCCCTCGAGTGGCTCATTTTCACCTCCAGCGAAACAACGAGCTAAGAGCCTTTGATCTCGACACAATAAGCCTACAACAAAAACTTGCGACCACTCCACTTTCAAGTCGGAGATCTGGTCCTTAAAAAGGTTAAGGTCACTAAGCATGTGGGCAAGCTCGACGCTAACTGGGAAGGACCCTTCCGTGTTGTCGAGATAGGCAAGAATCGAGCGTATCATCTCGAAGATCTCGATGGACAGCCATTACCTCGATCATGGAATGCTCACAACTTGAAGAAGTACTACTTGTAAACATACTTATGTAAATCTTCTGGTCGAAAAAGTAATAAAGTTTTCTCTTGTCTTTCGACGCTCGTGTTATTCGATCATATACTTGTGTTATACGACGCCCGTACTAATGTCTTATATGTCTCGAAAGATTAAAGCAGTTTGCCTCAACATCTTCTCGATCATAGCTATCGATTAACATAAAAAACTAAACATCAAAGAATTCGAGAGAATACTTAAAAACATTCATTAAAACCCAGAAGAGAACTTACATAATATATTTAAAATAAAGTGCATCGATCATAACTTTTCGATCACACTCTTACAAATTTGGATTTTACAAACGGGAGCAACAAACACTCGGATTCCTACCTATTTACAGATGAATCTCGAGCCAACAACTACAAAAGTCCGACCCCAACAGTCGAAACTTTGAAAAATTGAATTCCATTCAGCAAAAGACTTCAGAGTACAGAGATAGGGCTAGTCCATTCTCTCTGACTCACTCCTTGGTTGCCTAGGATCCGGTTCCTTCCTCGATCGGAGCGATGGCCCCATCCCCAAAATATTCTGGGCACATGTCCTTCGGGTCGAATGAAGCGTCAAGATCGAGCTCTTGGGTGACTATGTCGTCTGGCTCACCCGCCGCCCTAGATCAGGCCAACTTCACGGCGAAGCCAAACTCATCTTCATCCCAGTTTGGCTCGGGAGTAGGAGGTCGAGTAACCGGGTCGACGGGCCGGGGATCATCTTGAAACAGTCCGACCTTTTCTTGATCATAATCCATCAGGAGGTATTTGGCCACCTGCACTTGAGCTAGGCACAAATTGAAGCCCTCATCGACGTCTTTGAAGCTCGCAATCGACACTGCTTTCTCGTACGCCTTGGATTTCATGAACCTGTAAACGCCTCGACGCTCGAGGTCGTTCACGGATTCGGCCAGGCCCCTCTTGCATCGATCCAGGGCCAGCTTTGCACCTTTCCTTTCGCCCTCCACTAAGCCACGGGCCCTCGCGTCGGCTTCTTCTTGGATCGACCTCGCCACCCGTCCCTTGGCCGTCTTCAGTTTCTTCTCGACCTCTGAGAGATGTTCGATAGATTCCAGGAGGTCGTGATCGAGCTTCTCCTTGTCTTTGTTGGCCTCAGCCAACTTCTTGTCCTTCTCCTCTAGCTCGATCCTAATCCTCTCGACCTGTTGCTCAGCTCTCGTCCTCAGCTGCCGGTGAACCCATCCCCTCCGAGCCACCTGGAAGAAGTCCTGACCCATCTGCAAGGAATCATTGACCTTTAGCAACTTCGATCCAATACTTGGGAAAAACACAATTTTACAAGCATACTTACAGCAAAATACTTCTGGACCCACGACGCTTCGATCTCGTCATCGGATAGCGCCATCCTTTCCTTGTGGTCGACCGTGGTCTGGATCGAACTGTACAATGCCCCGAGCGCATTGTAATCCTTGGGCGCAGTATCGACCCGTCTGGGCTCGCCTTTTCTCGTTACGCTCGAAAGGCCACAAGGAAAGTGGGGTTCCTCGAGGATCGGATAGTCGAAGAACATCTTTTTCTCCTCGTCGCTGGGCTTCCACGGCACAGCGGTCCCCGATGAAGATCCGGTTGGAGGCCTTCGCAGCCCCGATAAGATACTAGCGACGTTTCGGGGAACGATGGCCCCCCGACCCTAGTTGGGAGGAGTCGAGAAATCTCCAACCTGGACCTCGATGATCGGACCAAGCGTTGGTGGCATTGGGAGCATGGGGGTCTTCTCTCGACCCTTATTCTTGTCGGCTCCGACCCCTGACTTCGGTTGGCCTTTGGTTTTTTGCTTTTTGGACTGGGGGGCTTCCAGGTTTTCGACCCCCCGAGGGAGCTCTTCCCCTCTTCTCAAGGGCATCACTCGTTCTCATTGAGAGAACCCCGGGTAGAGCATCGACCGTTGCGTCGGTCGCGGCTGCTATTTCCGCCTGGGTCGGCGGAGGCATTTTATTCTTCTCAGTCGCCTTCTTGAGCTCGGCCATCTCCTTCCTCCTCGCGTTCAAAGCAGCCGACATGATGTACTGGTCTGCAATAAGGACTACACTCGATCATAGAGTTGCAAAAAAAAAAAAAAAACAAAACAACAGAAGCAGGTAGGTGTGATACTTCGAGAGATTCGATCGAGGTACCAGGGTCGAAATATTTCTTAACTCCTGGGGCGAGCCCTAGCTCGATCAGTGACTGTGGAGTGATCATATCTTCCGACTCCACACTTCCTAACATCCTTAGGGCTGCCATCAAAGTGTTCGGCCAGCCCGGTTGCCCTCTCGGAAGGTCCGCTTGAGGAACCCAGCTCCATCCCGGATATTTCAGACCGGGCCAACCCTTCTCGCACTCGATGAAAACAAACCTTTGTTTCTATCCCTTACCATTCGACGAAGTTGGAGACCTAACAACCCGATAATTACTCTTCGACTGAAGCTGAATGTACCCCAGGCCTGACTTCGAGGTCTCGGTCGTCAACCCAGCCTGGAAGATCTCGGAAATGCAGTATATGTTGGTCTTCATTCCCAAGCACTTCAACAAGGCCCTCAGCCCATTTACCATTGCGTAGGAGTTGGGCATCAACTGTAGAGGGCTAATCCTAAGAGTGTTGAGAAAGTCGACCATCTCCTCGGAAATGGGTACCCTAAACCCATTTTTAACTGCCAAGTAATTGATCGCGATGCAGTTTGTCGGTGGATCGGTCATCCTGTCTCCGACCCTGGGCCTTATTACTCGATAACCCCCATACTCCGGAGCACCCCCAAACAACCAGTTTTGGATCTCCCCGAACTTGTCCTCCGTTATCGAACAAGTGATGGCTCGAGGATCGTTCACCAGCCAACCCTCTAGCTTGAGGTTCTCCACCTCTTCCTCTTCCTCTTCCTCTTCCTCCTCTTCCTCCAGTCGACCGGAAGTCGACGTCACCTCCCCCGATACCCGAGGCACAACTACCTCCATTGATTTCTCTTCAGGCAGAGGTTCCGAGACCTCCACAACCTCGACAATCTCATCCCTTCCTTGGGGATTCGTCGACCTTGTCTCTACAGTCGCCCCCGAATCCGATGTCGAACTCGATCCAGATGAATCCGAACTCGACCCCACACTTGTGGTCGCCACTTCCATTCCCTTAGGGCCAGTCTCCACTCGATTTGTTGACATCCTACAACGATAGAATCATGTTTTACTGTTTGGGTCGGATACGAACAAATTGAGAGAGAGGGAGCCTTCGGAGAGGGAAGTGGTACACCTCTCCCTCGAAGCAATCGAGAATAACAGACCGAGCTAAAGATCGGAAGTATTAACTTTTGTTGTCTGAAAGTCCGAAGGTTGTCCTCTTCTAAAACGAGCGACCCGGAAATCCGACACTCAAAGAACGCTTAAATCGATCGAAAATAGCTCGGACCTCTCTTCAATTCTCTCTCGCAAAAGTAACAAATGAATTTACAGAGGGAACTATTTATAGGGGTGAAAGTGGGCGGGAATCGAGAAGATGAAACGATGCAATGATTACAGCGTGTCCCACTCTTGGGATTTGAAACATCACTGCCACGTCAACCCTAGCAGATGATGTTCCGGGGGGCTTATGACGTGGCATGTACCCGCTATCGATTTGGACCAATCATCTTGCCCACATATATGATCGAAGGTCAAGCCTCGGTCGGAGCATACCTCTCGACCCTCATGCTCGAACACCCTTTTACCCACATAAATTACCGCGTAGACCATCGACCCATAGTCGGACCTCCAGGCCGTTGTGATCGACCCAACCCCTCGACTGGCCAGCACACTATTCCACTAGCTGGACAAAGTGGCCGACCGCGCATTTAATGCACGGTCTTAATGGGGCACCTGTCAGCTCCCCACGCCAACACGTCGAGGCGGCAACTTCTATCTCCTCTCTGTATAAATACCCCCTCCTCATTTATTGCACAGTAAGTTTTCTCACCTAACTCTTTTCACCGCTCAATTATTTCGATCATCTCCATCGGACCTGACTTGAGCGTCGGAGCACCAACCCGGGTCTCACACCCACCTTCCCCGAGTTGGTTTCGAAGTTCACGCTTATTTCAACCCGCACAGGTCTCGAGTAGTCGGACGGCTGTTTCCCCCTCAACAAATAGAGTGATCGTATCGGAATCCTCGATCGGACATCAAGCAGAATTTTTGGCTCGATCACCTATAATCTCGTACGTGAGCATAAAATAGTTGATCTGTATAAAATAATTGTGCATTTAAAAACTGATCGAGAATATCCAAATATATATTTTTCATATGAATGCAATTAATTGTTAATATTTTTATCATATGTAATGACATTGATAATAAATATAATTTTATAACCTAATGCGTGATTCAAGAAACACATCAATGTTAAATCATTCACATAATAATTATTGAGATAAATAATATTTGTAGTACCCTAAACCCCAGAGCACTACATCCCCCGCACTATAGCCCCAATCCACGTATGAAATGGGAAGTCCATACATAAACCAGAACTATAGCGAACGGGTGACAATAAAATGACGGGCTAGGCGGGACACTCTCCCCAGTCAAACAAACCAAACATGATAACGAAAGCGGAAGCAATAAAATCATTCATACATATAGGTACCATATTTATCAATTAGATACGTATAGATACCAACTTAACTATCAATACATTATCATCTCTTGATAATATACATGTTCAAGTATCCAAAACGTGATGATACTAATCATAACATGAAACTAGCATAAGACTTATACAAAAAGGGTATGAAACTAGACCTGTGGAAATGCAAGACTCGAACAACTCCCGCCTAGCACGACCACGCTCAAAGGGTACCTGAAAAGTGAAGTATCAGTCTACCGAAGACTGAGTGAGGGGCAAAATATATATATAACACACATCACATGCAAGGTGTAGCCTCGGGTGAAGACTTTGGAAATGAAAAGGAATATAATTCAAGAGACTAAATCTTTGCCCGAGATTACAACCAATCACTTTAACATTTTAACTTAAACATTTTATGAACATGTGACCCCGGCGAGTAGGGGCGATTCTCCAACCTTTTCACCAAACGTGACAATACGTGCTTGCTTTATCAATTCAATACATGATCATGCAATTTCATTTAGTGCTCATATAGACAACTTCATGCTTGAAATCATGCGATAACCCGAGGATAACCCGACATGCCGGATTAATCCCCAGTCTCCTTCTTCCTCCGGGTGATAGCGAGTTTGCAAGGCTCGACTATCCACGACATGGTGTGTGTAGAGGACATGACCCTCTAGACACGGAACTCCTTCCACCACTAATCTCCTAGTGGCTTCGGGGGTGATCCCAACAATGTGAGGATAATTCAGGAGTTACCCGTCAGCCCTTGCTTTCCCGGTTGGCTCAAGAATTACCCTCGGGCCCACGTGCAATCATGTACTCGCCAAACTTGCTTGAAATCATGACAATCAATACTTTCTTGCTTGAAATGTTTATAACTTGGAAAACGTTTATAATTAAAATAGGTTTTGGCCGAAAATAGCACATAAGGGTGGTAGGGTTCTATATCCATAACCTAAACCTCACCTTTTCTTTCAAAATACAATAAAGAAGTGTTCTAAGGAGCTTGCTCCCCGTCCACGCCCTCGTGACCTGTGCAAACACGATGTATATTCGTGAGACATGACCTAAAATGACCAAAATATGACGAACGACGGAAATGTATCGAGACGACCACGAAAATACAATATGGCATGATAACATGTTGTTTCACTTCATATTAGCACATATTATAGCAATTCGGGGTCAAAGAAGTCGTCGGATCGAGGGGTCATTTTCGTAATTTTATGCAGTGAATTTTGTTCTGCAAGTCAGGTGGGAACGGCCGTTCCGGTTCCCTTTGCAAAATGGGAACGGTCGTTCCCATGAGTTCCCCAAAACGCGCCAACGATTTTAAAAATAAAAGCGCGCCTTTTAGGTGGGAACGGCCCTTCCGGCAGCAAGGCCAAAGTGGGAACGGCCGTTCCCATGCTCGGCTGCCCAGTTCATTTGAAAAGGTGGGAACGCCCGTTCCCACAATGCCTTGAGGCTGGGAACGGTCGTTCCCAGTTTCTGCAATTTGAAGAACAGAGCAAAAACAGGGGATGCTCACGGCAATGATCAACAAAGCCACCAAATTCCATTTTACAATCAACAAAGTCATGATTTCTGGAAATATACATGTATACTTGCTCAATAAATGATATTATAACATTCAAACACTCAAAGCATGCAATATTATCAAGAATTCATGATTTCAAGTTCATGATCACACTTGATCATTCATGCCAAATTTTCAAGGATTCAAGCTATAACTCATGCCATAATTCATGAAATGATCTCATAATCATGCTTCTAATTCTAATTAATTCATCTAGCACATAATTCCCAAACCCTAACCATATCAAATATGAGCAAGAATCATCACTTCCATGCAAACCAACCTTGAAAACTAAGAAATGAAGAAGGTAGATGATGATGATGATGATGATCTCCCTAAAGCTTGGCAAAATTCTTGAGATTCTTGAAGAAAAAGGCAAAATTCTCCTTCCTTTCTTTGCTTCTTGATACCGAGAGAGAGAGAGCAAGTTGTTGGGAAATTTTTGGATAGAAAATGATCAAGAAAGAAGCTTGGAGATGCATTACGTAAAACCCATTTTTGAAATGTGTGAAATGTGCCAATTTGCCAATTAATCCTCTAACTCATGAAAGTATGCAATTAAGTATACATAGTTTTAAAATATGATCAATTAGATCTTTGAAAGTTATGCAATTAAGTCCATAGAATTTTAAAGAAATCTTTACTAGGGACAATTTGGTAATTTAAAACACTCTCGGTAATTGTTTCATGCAATAAATATTTTCCGTGTCGTGAAATAATATTTTCAAGGATATGAATTCATATAATTCACATAGAGGATGTTTCGTGAATTTTATAAAATTATGAATGCCGCGTAAGAATATATCATAAAATTAAAGAAATAAAATAAAACCTACGCTCAAACTCACACGTGGCGTGCTTACCTGTTCATCCGGAACCGGGGCGTTACAATATTAAATTATGGAATCATTAATAAAAATATTATTAATCAAAATATCAACTACTAATGTTACTCGTAGAATTTTAATTCAATTAAATGTTATTATCTATATTATTATATTAAGTGTCAGGGGTAGAGAGAAACCGTATTGGTGTCTTCGACTCTTGGACTCTTTTCTTTTCTACCCCTGACTTTTAAAATCTTTTTTTCCTTTTTAAATTATTTACGTATTATCCCTTAACTCTCCTTTTCTGCTCTTAACTTTTAAAATCTTTTCTTTTCTTTTAATTTATTCTCTATTATCACTTTAACTCTCATTTTCTCTCACATCACCTTAATCTTTTTTATATTCTTTTATCTTTTTATCTCATATTTTTTATTATTATTTTGAGCTCTTTTTTTTTGTGTTTTTAATTTATTTTTATCTATACTACTATATTAAGACCTATTTAAGAATTATTTAATTTTTATTAATATAAAAAATTTAACTTTAATATAATTTAATCGTAACATTTTTTTTTTTTAGCACACCCATCGAGTGTGCATAATTAATAGTTACATAGAAAGAAATAAACCCTTTTTTGCCCAAAATTTTAAACTTTATAGTAATTATAAATTAACAAATAGCCCAATAAATGACAAATTAATTACAAAAATAGCCCAATAAATGACGGCCCATTAGTTCCTTTAATAATTTTAGCCCAATCCAATTAAATAAAAAAACCTAGTTCCTCCTCCTCTGGTTTTTAGTTCGTCTTTTTCAATTTTTTCTCGACAGACTTCGCTGCTCCATTATCGCCGCCGTTCCAGTCCGATCTACACCGCTCTAACGCCGTTTCAATCCGTCTCCGAACGAGAAAACGGGGTGGAACGCCGTTCCGTCCGATTTCGCGGCGTTCCACCCCCGCTCAGTGGCGGAGCCAGAAATTTAATTCAGGTGGGTCATATCATACTTTTTCGCATATATATAGAAAACCTTATAAAATACCGAAAATGCAAGATAAACCCTATGTTTCAAAGATTAGCATAAAAGATCCTGTGTTTAATAAAAATTAGTATGCAATTAAGTATACATAGTTTTAAAATATGATCAATTAGATCTTTGAAAGTTATGCAATTAAGTCCCTAGAATTTTAAAGAAATCTTCGCTAGGGACAATTTGGTAATTTAAAACACTCTCGGTAATTGTTTCATGCAATAAATATTTTCCGTGTCGTGAAATAATATTTTCAAGGATATGAATTCTTATAATTCACATAGAGGACGTTTCGTGAATTTTATAAAATTATGAATGCCGCGTAAGAATATATCCTAAAATTAAAGAAATAAAATAAAACCTACGCTCAAACTCACACGTGGCGTGCTTACCTGTTCATCCGGAACCGGGGCGTTACAACTCTCCCCCCCTTAGAAGAATCTGGTCCCCAGATTCTCTAGTCTTGTGTGAACAACTCCGGGTGGAACCGTTTCATCTTATCTTCCGTTTCCCACGTCGCTTCTTCGGTTTTGTCACTTCTCCACAACACTTTAACCATGGGAATCCTCCGGTTTCTCAACTCTTGAAATTTCCGATCCATGATTTTAATCGGTCTCTGAATAAATGTCAAATTCGGTTCCAGTTCAACTTCTTCCACGGGGAGAATCGTAGTGTCATCGGGGTAATATTTCCTTAATTGTGAAACATGAAATACGTTATGAATCACCGTAAGACTCGGTGGTAGGTCCAGTCGATAGGCTACCTCGCCTATTCTTTCAAGAATCTCAAACGGACCTAAGTAGCGAGGATTAAGTTTTCCTCCTTTCCCGATTCGGGTGAAACCCTTCCTTGGTGACACCTTCAAGAATACCCGGTCACCAACTTCAAACTCTAGATCTCTTCGGCGCTTATCGGCATAGCTCTTTTGCCTATCTTGCGCGGCTTTCATCCGTTGTTGAATCATTTGAACTTTCTCAATCATAGCTTGAACGACTTTGGAAGGCCTTTCGAATCTCTCACCTTTCTTTACCCCTTCCTGTTTTGACCATTTCCATTCTTCCAAGTCGAAGAACAATGGAGATCAGCACTTTCTTCCATAAAGTAACTCGTAAGGAGCCATCCCGATCGAAGCCTGAAAGCTGTTATTATAAGCAAACTCAATTAAAGGAAGCTGTTCTGCCCACGAGTTCTGAAAATCCATCGCGCAAGCCCGAAGAAGATCTTCCAAATACCTGATTAACCTTTCAGTTTGACCGTCTGTTTGTGGGTGGAATGTTGTACTGAACTTAAGTTTCGTTCCCAAAACGGCCTGCAACTCCTGCCACAACTTAGAAGTAAATCTCGGGTCTCGGTCTATAACTATGCTCACCGGAATACCATAAAGTCGAATAATCTCTATGTTATAGATTTCAGCCAACTTCGGGATTTTATAAGACACCCGGACCGGTAGAAAGTGAGCAGACTTTGTAAATCTATCCACGATTACCCAAATTCCATCAAACCCGCCTTTAACCTTCGGTAATCCAGAAACAAAGTCCATCGTTACTTGTTCCCACTTCCACTCGGGAATAGGTAACGGTTGTAGAAGTCCCGCGGGCTTTTGGTGCTCAGCTTTCACCTTTTGACAAGTCAGGCAATGCTTCACATATTCTGCCACGTCTCTCTTCATCCCGTTCCACCAATAATATTGCTTCAAATCCTTATACATTTTATTTCCTCCTGGGTGGATCGAGTAGGTTGACTTGTGAGCTTCTTCAAGTAGAACCCGCCTTAACTCTTCCGGTACTACTACTCTGTTTTTAAACCGAAGCAACCCGGTCTCATCAAACCCAAACGGACTCTCCGGGTCATCCTTAGCTTTACTTATAAGCTTCTGCACTTCCGGATCCTTATTGTAAGCCTCAAATAACTGATACTTTAATTCCGGCTGAATTGTGATATTAGAAACCCGAGCTTTTAACACAATCGGGGCAACTTCCTCACTTTCCTTTATTTCCAAATTCGATACACTCGCCTTCCTGCTAAGTGCATCGGCGACCACATTAGCTTTTCCTGGATGGTATTTAATTGTACAATCACAATCTTCCAATTTTTCCATCCAACGTCGCTGCCTCATATTCAAATCTTTCTGTGTGAACAAATACTGGAGGCTCTTGTGATCGGTAAAAATCTCAAAGGAAGTCCCGTAAAGATAATGTCTCCATTTCCCGAGAGCAAAGATCACGGCTGCAAGCTCTAGGTCGTGTGTTGGATAATTCCTTTCATATTCCTTTAACTTTCGGGAAGCATAGGCGATCAACTTTCCTTTCTGAGTCAAAACACAACCTAAGCCCTCTTTAGAAGCATCGGTGTACACTGCATATCCCTCTGAACCCTCGGGTAAAGTTAACACCGGAGCTGAGACTAACTTTTCTTTCAAAAAGTTGAAGCTTTGATCACACTTCTCGTCCCAGACGAATTTAACATCTTTCTTTGTCAATCGGGTCAGCGGTGCAGCAATCTTGGAGAAGTCCTGAACAAATCTTCTATAATAACCGGCCAATCCCAAGAAGCTTCTAATTTCCGAGGCATTCTTTGGTTTCTCCCACTTGAGCACGGCCTCGATTTTCGAGGGATCGACTTCCAACCCTTTTCCTGAAATTACATGTCCCAAAAAGGAAACCCGATCGATCCAAAATTCACACTTGCTAAACTTAGCAAATAACTGATGCTCCTTCAAAGTCTGTAGAACGAGCTTGAGGTGTCTCGCGTGCTCCTCGGCTGATTTTGAGAAAACCAGAATATCATCAATAAAAATCACCACGAACTTGTCGAGGAAAGGCCTGAATATCCGATGCATCATATCCATAAAAGTTGCAGGGGCGTTAGTTAATCCAAATGGCATAACCACGAACTCGTAGTGCCCGTACCGAGTATTGAATCCTGTCTTAGGAATATCCTCTGCTCGGATTCGCAGCTGATAGTATCCCTGTCTTAAATCCAATTTCGAATAAACTTTGGAACCCTGAAGTATATCGAATAACTCCTCGATATGTGGGAGGGGATACTTGTTCTTGATAGTCATCCTGTTCAACTCCCTGTAATCGATACACATTCTTAAAGTCCCATACTTTTTCTTTACAAATAAAACTGGTGCTCCCCAAGACGAAGAACTCGGTCGAATGTACCCAACTTCCAACAATGCTTCCAGCTGGACTTTTAATTCTTTTAATTCAGCTGGAGCCATCCGGTAAGGAGTCTTTGAATACGGCTCAGCATTCGGAAAAAGATCGATCACAAATTCAATCTCTCGTTCAGGAGGCAAGGAATCCAATTTTTCTGGGAATACCTCGGGAAATTCCTTTACCACTTCGGTGTCCTCTAACTTCACCTGATCTTTTGGCTTGTTCAGAATATAGGCAATGAACCCTGTAGCCCCGTCTCTGACTAACTTCTGAGCCTCTGAAAACGAAAGTAGGGGTACGGTCTTTGAAGTACAACCCTTAGTAACCTCTGAACCCAACTGAACCTTCTTAGCCCGGCAATCTACGGTAGCACAATGCCTGTATAACCATTCCATCCCCAATATAGCTCCGTATCTCTCCATCGGCATAACAATGAAATCTGTCAGAAACTCCCGGCCTTCAATCACCACTGGAATATCCCTGTAAACCTGATCCGTCTCTCGCCTACTACCGAAAGGAGTACTAACTAGATAGCGCACAGAAGTACACATAGCAGGCAAAGACAAAGTAATAGTAATAGAGTGCGCAAGAAAGGAGTGTGTAGCTCCTGGATCAAATAATGTATGGATGTTCGTGCCATGGATACAAATAATACCTTCAACTACCGCGGCGTGGTCTATCCCTGCATCCTGCTCGTCTCCAGCGAGTGCATAAGCCCGAGCTCTCACCAGTGGCCTCGGTCCTGCAGGGGGTGGATCCTGACGATCCGGACAGCCGTCAACCATGTGCTCGTCACTCCCGCAAATCAAACATAAGCCCAACCGGCGTCTGCAATTATCGTAGGTATGTGTAGGAAGTCCACACCATCTGCAGCCCGGTCTTTGAGGTGGCTGGGGTGGTGCTGGAGCTCTCGGACCCCTCGGTAATGGCCCTGTCGCCTTAAGCTTCTTCCCGGGGTTCTTCTGAGCTGGGGGTGCAGAGTAAATCATCGGCCTCTTCCCCGAGCTAAATCCCTGACCTGCTCTTGAGCCCGAAGCCTGTCCGGTCGCGGAGTAGCTCTCCTAGCAATGTCTGAATCCTCGACCTTTAGAGCTTTGACGGTAGCTTTGGCCCAAGTGCTGGTATTGGCTGCTTTCAGCGCATCCTGAATATCTGGCCTGAGTCCCTGGACGAACTGCATCGCCTTGTGAAAATCATCATTCGCTATGTTGGGTGCATAGCGAGAAAGTCTCTCCAACTCGGCGATATACTGACCCACAGACCTGCCTCCCTGCTTTAGCTCGGTGAACTCTCTTAACCTGCGGGTACGGGAAGCTGGAGGGATGAACTTATTTCTGAACTCCCGTACAAATACCTCCCAAGTAATCTCGGTCCCGGCTGCCTCCAGAACAATCTGTGTGCTTTCCCACCAAGAATAGGCCTCGCCCTGAATAAGAGTAAGTGTACAGCGAGCCTTCTCCTGACTGTCACAAGGGATAAGCTGCCAAATCCTTTCGATCTCTTTTAGCCACATCTCTGCCTGTATATCGTCTCCCTTATAGAACTTCGGGGGACGCTGGTTCTGAAACTCTCGTAAAATGGCAGAAATGGGGTTCTCCGGAGGTGCTATTGGTGCTGGAGGTGGTGGAGGAACCCTGTCCTGTAGCCTCTGATCAATTAGCCCCACTACCGCGTTCATAAAATCCTGGGGCTGTGCCTGAGCAGGCGGAGGAGGTGGTGATCTCTCGCGGCGATGATGTCGGCGGTGATGATGCCTGTGCCTCGAGGATCGGTCACTGGAACGTCCGTCGTGCTCCATCCTGAAATTAGATCACTAAACATGCGTGGCTTGATCAATAAATGCAAATGTGTGCACACAATTTCCATAATATCAAGTAGCACATGTTCAAGGAAGATCAAGTAGCTCAATTAGTGCAAAGGAACGAGTAAATCAGGTAAGTCAACCCAATGCAGACTCCCAAATACCACATAATCCTATGCCGTGCGACCTAGACTGACTTGACACGACTCGAGAACCTCGGTTTTGCAACCGGGCTCTGATACCACTTGTAGATGTAGCACCCTAAACCCCAGAGCACTACATCCCCCGCACTATAGCCCCGATCCACGTATGAAATGGGAAGTCCATACATAAACCAGAACTATAGCGAACGGGTGACAATAAAATGACGGGCTAGGCGGGACACTCTCCCCAGTCAAACAAACCAAACATGATAACGAAAGCGGAAGCAATAAAATCATTCATACATATAGGTACCATATTTATCAATTAGATACGTATAGATACCAACTTAACTATCAATACATTATCATCTCTTGATAATATACATGTTCAAGTATCCAAAACGTGATAATACTAATCATAACATGAAACTAGCATAAGACTTATACAAAAAGGGTATGAAACTAGACCCGTGGAAATGCAAGACTCGAACAACTCCCGCCTAGCACGACCACGCTCAAAGGGTACCTGAAAAGTGAAGTATCAGTCTACTGAAGACTGAGTGAGGGGCAAAATATATATATAACACACATCACATGCAAGGTGTAGCCTCGGGTGAAGACTTTGGAAATGAAAAGGAATATAATTCAAGAGACTAAATCTTTGCCCGAGATTACAACCAATCACTTTAACATTTTAACTTAAACATTTCATGAACATGTGACCCCGGCGAGTAGGGGCGATTCTCCAACCTTTACACCAAACGTGACAATACGTGCTTGCTTTATCAATTCAATACATGATCATGCAATTTCATTTAGTGCTCATATAGACAACTTCATGCTTGAAATCATGCGATAACCCGAGGATAACCCGACATGCCGGATTAATCCCCAGTCTCCTTCTTCCTCCGGGTGATAGCGAGTTTGCAAGGCTCGACTATCCACGACATGGTGTGTGTAGAGGACATGACCCTCTAGACACGGAACTCCTTCCACCACTAATCTCCTAGTGGCTTCGAGGGTGATCCCAACAATGTGAGGATAATTCAGGAGTTACCCGTCAGCCCTTGCTTTCCCGGTTGGCTCAAGAATTACCCTCGGGCCCACGTGCAATCATGTACTCGCCAAACTTGCTTGAAATCATGACAATCAATACTTTCTTGCTTGAAATGTTTATAACTTGGAAAACGTTTATAATTAAAATAGGTTTTGGCCGAAAATAGCACATAAGGGTGGTAGGGTTCTATATCCATAACCTAAACCTCACCTTTTCTTGCAAAATACAATAAAGAAGTGTTCTAAGGAGCTTGCTCCCCGTCCACGCCCTCGTGACCTGTGCAAACACGATGTATATTCGTGAGACATGACCTAAAATGACCAAAATATGACGAACGGCGGAAATGTATCGAGATGACCACGAAAATACAATGTGGCATGATAACATGTTGTTTCACTTCATATTAGCACATATTATAGCAATTCGGGGTCAAAGAAGTCGTCGGATCGAGGGGTCATTTTCGTAATTTTATGCAGTGAATTTTATTCTGCAAGTCAGGTGGGAACGGCTGTCCCGGTTCCCTTTGCAAAATGGGAACGGTCGTTCCCATGAGTTCCCCAAAACGAGCCAACGATTTTAAAAATAAAAGCGCGCCTTTTAGCTGGGAACGACCCTTCCGGCAGCAAGGCCAAAGTGGGAACGGTCGTTCCCATGCTCGGCCGCCCAGTTCATTTGAAAAGGTGGGAACGCCCGTTCCCACAATGCCTTGAGGCTGGGAACGGTCGTTCCCAGTTTCTGCAATTTGAAGAACAGAGCAAAAACAGGGGATGCTCACGGCAATGATCAACAAAGCCACCAAATTCCATTTTACAATCAACAAAGTCATGATTTCTGGAAATATACATGTATACTTGCTCAATAAATGATATTATAACATTCAAACACTCAAAGCATGCAATATTATCAAGAATTCATGATTTCAAGTTCATGATCACACTTGATCATTCATGCCAAATTTTCAAGGATTCAAGCTATAACTCATGCCATAATTCATGAAATGATCTCATAATCATGCTTCTAATTCTAATTAATTCATCTAGCACATAATTCCCAAACCCTAACCATATCAAATATGAGCAAGAATCATCACTTCCATGCAAACCAACCTTGAAAACTAAGAAATGAAGAAGGTAGATGATGATGATGATGATCTCCCTAAAGCTTGGCAAAATTCTTGAGATTCTTGAAGAAAAAGGCAAAATTCTCCTTCCTTTCTTTGCTTCTTGATACCGAGAGAGAGAGAGCAAGTTGTTGGGAAATTTTTTGATAGAAAATGATCAAGAAAGAAGCTTGGAGATGCATTACGTAAAACCCATTTTTGAAATGTGTGAAATGTGCCAATTTGCCAATTAATCCTCTAACTCATGAAAGTATGCAATTAAGTATACATAGTTTTAAAATATGATCAATTAGATCTTTGAAAGTTATGCAATTAAGTCCCTAGAATTTTAAAGAAATCTTTACTAGGGACAATTTGGTAATTTAAAACACTCTCGGTAATTGTTTCATGCAATAAATATTTTCCGTGTCGTGAAATAATATTTTCAAGGATATGAATTCATATAATTCACATAGAGGATGTTTCGTGAATTTTATAAAATTATGAATTCCGCGTAAGAATATATCATAAAATTAAAGAAATAAAATAAAACCTACGCTCAAACTCACACGTGGCGTGCTTACCTGTTCATCCGGAACCGGGGCGTTACAATATTAAATTATGGAATCATTAATAAAAATATTATTAATCAAAATATCAACTACTAATGTTACTCGTAGAATTTTAATTCAATTAAATGTTATTATCTATATTATTATATTAAGTGTCAGGGGTAGAGAGAAACCGTCTTGGTGTCTTCGACTCTTGGACTCTTTTCTTTTCTACCCCTGACTTTTAAAATCTTTTTTTCCTTTTTAAATTATTTACGTATTATCCCTTAACTCTCCTTTTCTGCTCTTAACTTTTAAAATCTTTTCTTTTCTTTTAATTTATTCTCTATTATCACTTTAACTCTCATTTTCTCTCACATCACCTTAATCTTTTTTATATTCTTTTATCTTTTTATCTCATATTTTTTATTATTATTTTGAGCTCTTTTTTTTTTGTGTTTTTAATTTATTTTTATCTATACTACTATATTAAGACCTACTTAAGAATTATTTAATTTTTATTAATATAAAAAATTTAACTTTAATATATTTTAATCGTAACATTTTTTTTTTTAGCACACCCATCGAGTGTGCATAATTAATAGTTACATAGAAAGAAATAAACCCTTTTTTGCCCAAAATTTTAAACTTTATAGTAATTATAAATTAACCAATAGCCCAATAAATGACAAATTAATTACAAAAATAGCCCAATAAATGACGGCCCATTAGTTCCTTTAATAATTTTAGCCCAATCCAATTAAATAAAAAACCTAGTTCCTCCTCCTCTGGTTTTTAGTTCGTCTTTTTCAGTTTTTTCTCGACAGACTTCGCTGCTCCATTATCGCCGCCGTTCCAGTCCGATCTACACCGCTCTAACGCCGTTTCAATCCGTCTCTGAACGAGAAAACGGGGTGGAACGCCATTCCGTCCGATTTCGCGGCGTTCCACCCCCGCTTAGTGGCGGAGCCAGAAATTTAATTCAGGTGGGTCATATCAGACTTTTTCGCATATATATAGAAAACCTTATAAAATACCGAAAATGCAAGATAAACCCTATGTTTCAAAGATTAGCATAAAAGATCCTGTGTTTAATAAAAATTAGTAATGATGCACACTCGATGTGTGTGCCAAGAAATAAAAAATATTATTAAAATAAATTAAAATTAAAAAATTTATATTAATAAAAGTTAAATAATTATTAAATTATGATAAATAAATTTGATATATAATATAATATTAGTAAAAAAATAATAATAAGAATATATAAAAATTATTAAAATTTTTTTTATCAAAATGTGAGAGAAAAGAAAGTTTAGAGATAATACGTACAATAGTAAAATAAATAAAGAAAGAATTTAAAAGACAAAACAATAATAGAAAAGAAAAAAGTTTGAGTGGAGAGGTAGAAAGGAGAAGAGTCCTAGATACCAAAAGCGGTTTTTATCGTAAATAGAAGTAAAAATTAGACAAAAAATATTTGCAAATAAAAATTGTAAAGAAATATAATAGAATACAAAAGAAAATATTGACAACGATATATATATATATATATATATATATATATAAGAAATAAATGAAGAATATAAATATCACAAAAGTTCTTATCGGGAAGCAAAACATGAAAGGAAAGACATAAATCACAAATTTGTAGAAAATATACATTAAAGAGAAATTAATGGATAAAAAGTTACATATTAAAATAAATTATTTTAGAACCTATTTGAAAATTTTTGTGAATATTGAGGCAAAACTGAAATTATAAAAATTAAGAGATCGTGCATAAAAATACAAAAACAACATTTCTATAAAGAAAATTCGCAGAATCGGAGTATATAATGCAATTACCGATCATAAGGTTTTCTATACAAAATTAAGAAAAACATAAGATTTTTTATGAGATTTTATATAACATTTTAAACCCATTTCGAATAACACAAGGGAGTTTGGTGCATATAACTCATATATTATTTGTGTAGTCTCAATTACTAACAATTTATTATATTGACCCTCACTAGTATTAATTTTATTTTGACGAGGGGGGTCAATAATAAAAAATCTCATAACATTATATACATATATCTATATATATATATATATTATATGTATATATAAAAAAAAAAAAAAAAAAAGAAAGTTGAGGGGGGTCAATTGCACCCCATCTGTTGAATGTGGCTCCGCCAGTGCCCCCGCTCCAAGATGCTGGCGTTCCTACCCTGTCAAGGTGGAACGCCCACTGCCGATCCGGTTGCGGAACGCCCGTTCTGGCCGTTATCGCGGCGTTCCGGCAAACCATGAGTGATGCACCCAGATGGGTACCTGGAAATCAAGGACAGATCCAACGACGTTATCATCAGCGGCGGCGAGAATCTGAGCAGTGTGGAGGTGGAATCGGTTCTCTACAGCCACAGGGCGGTGGACGAGGCGGCGGTGGTGGCGCGGCCGGATGAGTTCTGGGGAGAAACGCCGTGTGCGTTTGTGACCGTGAAACAGAGGGTGAAGGAAAAGCCGACGGAGAAGGAGGTGATGGGTTTTTGCCGGGGGAAACTGCCGCGGTATATGGTGCCGAAGATGGTGGTGTTCAGGGAGGAGCTGCCGAAAACCTCCACTAGAAAAATACAAAAGTTCGTGCTAAGAGAATTAGAGAAATAGCGAAAGCGATGGGATCGTCCAAGATGAGTAGACTGTAGTGAGTCGACTCTGAGTCGCATCCGAGTTGTGCTCCTACATTCTCGTTCAAATTTGGCGCCTTTCCATAATGATTTATCGTGTAGTTCTACATTAATGTTGTCTGTTTATTAAGAATTAAAGTATAACTGATGCAGGAACTTTTATAAAAAAATAAAAAATATAATGTCATCTCTTATTTTTTTGGGCCATAATGGATGAGAGTCAGTAAGAAGTAGATAGTTTAGTGGGAATAGACAATAATTTTATTTTAAAAAATAAAAATAATAATAATAATAGATTTTTTTTTGAAACTACAAATGCCCAAGGGCTCAGGAAACAACCGCTTCCGACCAAATCAGTATACGACAGTCGGTAAAACACGAGAACTAGCACAGGCGGAGACCATTGCCATCCCACGGAACAAAGCAAAAGGAGAAAAAACAAAAGAAAGCCCCAACTGCCTAACGTCATAAATAAGATTACCAAGAGGGGAGTTGTCTTCAGTTATACTTTTGAAGCTGATTCAAACAGTCCCCTTCAAGAATCACATGTTCCCAACCATGATCCAGTGCCGAAGCAGACCTTCCAAAGCGGCCCAAGCTTCAACAAATTTAGGCTTTAGCTTGCCAGCTTTAACACCGCACTTCCAGCCCACACTACTAGAAAACATTGATTTTGCAACTGAAAATTTACAACCGAAAAATTCGGTTGCAAATTTGACTGATCTGCCAACCGGATTTGCAACCGAAAATCCAAATTTGCTTAGTTGGCTTTCCAACAGAAAATTCGGTTGCAAAATAAGTTGCGAAATTTTTGCAACCGCAATTTGGTTGCAATAAAAAGTTGAATTGTCAATATTTTTTAATGGCTTTGCAACATAAAATTCAGCTGCTAAATCGGTCGCAAAGGGTTTGCAACCGAATTTCAGTTGCCAAGTAAGTTGCAAAAAAGTAGTAGCAGTCAAGCCCGGGTCAAATTTTTTGTAACAGAAATCTTGGTTGCAAATTCGGTTGCTCAAAAATTGTAACCTAAATGCAACTATAATTTCGGTTGCTATTTTATATTTTTTAAAGATAAAAAATATGTCAATTTTGCAACCAAAATTTCAGTTGCAAAATGATTAAGAATAATTCAAAATATAAATTTTGCAACCGAAATTCGAACCAACCAATTTGCAACCGAAATTCAGTTGCAATTATTTTTTTATTAATAGTTATTGTGATTACTTATAAAAATAAAATAAGTAACAATATTTTAAAAGATATGTTGCAATTAGGTTTCAAAATAAATTTTCAAGTAATATTTTATTTTTATTATACATCATATACACATAAAAACATAATAATTATTAATTACTTGTCTCATATAATATATACTTAATAAGTATTATATACATATATATGCACTCTATGTTATATGTATTTTCACGGTTATTCTTTTATAAAAATACAAATATTTAATAGGATAATATCAAATATATTACCTTCCAAGATCAAGTCGAAATTTGATATTATTCTATTAAATTAAATATTTTTTAATAAATAAATAATCAATTAATTTAATTTGATATTATCTCTTTAAGAAAATACAAGAGATAAATGTTAAATAACGTTGTGATGAACTCGAACTTTCAAAATATAAGAGATAAATCATGTTACTTGACCTTCGAGTTCGTCGTCTTCAAGTTCGTCTTCAGAGATTTGACCTTCAAGTACATCTTCTTCAAGTTCTTCTGCAATCTTCAAATCTCCAAGTTCATTGTAGATCAAGTTCGTCTTTGATCTTCAAATCTCTGAATTCGTTTTCGATCTTCAAATCTCCGGCTTCAAATCAAAGTTCAAGTCAAATCTCCGACAAGTCTTCTTCAAGTCTTAAGTACATCTTCTTCAAGTTCTTCTGCAATCTTCAAATCTCCGAGTTCGTTTTAGATCAAGTTCGTCTTTGATCTTCAAATCTCCGAATTCGTTTTCGATCTTCAAATCTCCGGCTTCAAATCAAAGTCCAAGTCAAATCTCCGACAAGTTCTTCAAGTCTTCAAATCCATCTTCAAATCTTTGGTTCGTTTTCGGTCTTCAAATCTTCGGCTTCGAATCAAAGTTCAAGTCAAATCTCCGATCTTTAAGTTTTCAAGATTTAACATCAAGTTTTCAAATCTATTTTTCAAGTTCAGTTTCAAATCTGGTTTCCAAATTCGGCTACCAAAAAATATCACACCCTCGGATGCAAAGTTGAAGAGAAAAAATAGAGAACTAGATTTTAATAAGATTTATTCCCTTAAATTGTTGTTTTCTTTAAATTTATATATCTTTGCTTCATATTATTTTTCTGTCCTCTAATGTTTTGTTATATTTGTATAGTAATATGATATACAACATTTTAAGTATTAAGTATTGACACAATATGTGATATTATATATGATGTGTAAGAGTAATTTCCACAAGGATCGGCAAGTGTATTAAACCATGTAATAAAGTAATAACTTTATACATACATATGTATCTATATATCTATATATATATATATCTCTATCTATTTATATATATATAATATTTATAATGCCAAAATCATTTCAATGGTATTTACAATATAAGTGTTTTAATAAGTGATGTAATATAATAATTAATGTATTAAAATAATATAACTTAAAGTTATAAGTCTTTTAAACGATTAATAGATATCTACAAGTCTATTAACTAATATTATATATACATGTACACACACATACAAATATTATATATTATATGATATAACAATATTGTCCTCATTGATAATATAATATCATTAAATTTGTTAAATCATATAATATATTGTGATAATTCTATTAAATTCTATTATATAAAGCTATAATTTCTATTAAATGAAATAATAAGCCTATTAAGAAATATATATAATATAGTTTATCATGTATATGATACACCTAATTTGGTTTCAAATGTTGCCAAAATTAAATAATTTAGCCCACCCCCAAAAATTGGGGGATTCTATTAAAAGGGACTATCAAGTTTTTATTAAATTAAATAACCCCCAAGTTTTAAATTAGTTAATAGATAACCCTTTCAATAATTAACACAAATAATTACTTTTAGATATTTCATTTTGATCCCCCAAATTTTAATATATTACAAATAAAACCTAAAAATATTCTTTCATTACAAACTCATTTTTTCTTTTTTTTTTTTTTTTTTTTTTTTTTTTTTTTTCTCACGCTAGAAATCCATTTCTTCTTTTTCTTCATCGAATTCATGGTGTTCATGGTGTTCGCCGCTGTAGAATTCGCATGTCCTCCGTTATCTACCTGCTGCAGAAGACGGCCAACGACATGGGTTCCTTCCAAAGACACCATTTTTCTTGGCCCCTGTTTTTCAACTTTGTAAAGTCGTTCTCGTCCAAGAAACACCCTGCGGGTGTTTGTAGAAATGCCTCGGAGCGATCTTTCGCCGTTTCTTTTCTAATTGACTCAATTGGGTCGCCCTCGGATGATACTCTTTCTGTGTCCGAGGAATCGACTTCAGATGTTTGTGAAAATGACTCAGAGAAATATTTCATAGCTACTTACCTCATTAACTCACTTGGGATGTCGGGAGAGGCTGCCCTTTCAGTATCAAACAAATTGCGCATCAAATCCCCCGAAAAGGCTGATGTTAGGTTAGAGCTACTCAGAAAGTATGGATTCATTGATGCTCATATCTGTAGGCTTGTCGTTAAACGAACCCGTTTGCTTTTATCGAGCCTGGAGAAAACCCTGTTACCGAAATTGGAATTCCTCTGTTCCATTGGTGTTCCCCTTCTGGTTTTAGCAGCTACCTATCTTCGTATCCAGAAATCCTACAATGTAGTCTGGAGTACGCCAAAAGTTGATTGATGAGGTTTGTTGCCTCCTCGTGTTTACTCAATTGTGTTCACATTTTTCGACACAGGAACTAATTTACGTGTTCTTTACACAGATTCATGAATATATGCTAAGCAAAGCACCTCTAGTACCTCAAGAGAATGAAAATCGAAAGAGCCCTCAAAATCAATTAAAAATGATGCCGAGAGTACTTCAGAAGATCATCTTCCTCAACAAGCTGAAGATGATGGAATTGTGGAAGAAGAAGGCTGTTCAGACATCAAGGTCAGTTGCTGCTGTGTTGACAAGCGAACAACAGCTTTTGCGTAAGTCGGAAGCTGCAAAAGCTGTTCAAAAGCAGGCTGATGATCGCTTGTTCACATGGGCAGCTTTCGGGCTTACCATTGCTATAGTTGTTCTTTTGTTGAAGAAGTTCATGAAAGCTAATGGACACGGTGCTCTATTTGTGAATGAGTCATAGAAGTTCTGTTCTTAATAACCGGAGATAGAATTTATGTAACTAGTCATTCCTATGGGGTTTCAGTGCAAATATACGTGCATGTTGTGTGTATGGTTTCCAAATCTGGATTTTGTATAGAATAAAGAATATGTTTTGCAAGTTGTGAAGTTTTAATGAAATTTGAAGAGTTTATGCACAAGGTAAAATTGCTTTCTTCGGACTTGATTCATTCTACTACACTTTGCCAAAGCAGTCTAGGAAATGCTTCAAACAAACTATCAACATAAGATTCATATAAAATCGATTGTTTATTGGATATGAAATCGTTTAATGTTACTCTTGTTTGTTCAAATTTAATCACGTCTGGGAAAATCGATTGATAAAGTAAACAATCGCTTATTTACTCTGAAATCGCTTTTTTCAGTATTTGAGTTTGAACAACCCAAATAAGCGATTTGAAGTCAAATAAGCGATCGCTTAAACCATTCCTCGTATTTTCAACTAAATCTCTTAAGCTATAAAATGCAATTGCTTAAGCGATTACTTGTATTTTAACTAAATCGCTTAAGCGATAAACCAATCGCTTAAACGATTCCTTGTCAATCGCTTAAACGAACCTTGTATTTTCAACTAAATCACCTAAACGACAAACCTAATTGTATTTTTTTGTTAATATTGTTGGAAAACACGAATCAGAAAACAGCGGTATTTAAAAAAATTTTCAACAAAAGGATCTTGGACTCGCAATCGTGTATCCAAATTCGTAGAGTTAAGAAACTTACTTTTCTTTTATTCTTTCTTGAAGCGTTTCAAGCCACCCAAGAACGCTCTTCTCGCGGCTTGATCCCCTCTCCTTGGTAAAGCTCGAATCTTCAAACTTCTAACTTGAAGCTCTCTAGAGATAGTCCACCAACTTGATCACAATCTAACTAGTAAGGATGCTAGTTCTCTAGTTAGTGTTTAGGCTTAACCTAGGGTTTCGTTTATCTTGGAGAAAGGATGGTGTTCAACACATGAACTAAAAGAATTGCCAATTAGCTCTAAGCTCCCCTATTTATAATGAGGGGAGGACCGAAAATCCTAGTCCTTTATGGGCTAGGATTTTGGTCTCTCTCTCTCTCCTATTACTTGATCATCAAGTAACTTTGACTTTGATTTTGAATTCTAATTCAAATCAACTTTCAAGAGAGCTAAAAATATCCAAACTATTTTTGGATAATTTTATACTTTATTTATTTTAAATAAATAACTTATTTTATCTAATTAATTAATTCATAATTAATTAACTAGATTATTTTTCTTCAAAATAAGACTTTCTTTTTAATTCAAAATTAAACCAAAGTCTATTAAATAATTAACACATTTAATTATTATATATATATACTCACACGTGTTGGACACGTGTCACAAGGACACGTGTCATTCACGTGAGCCACACGTGTAGTTTCACAAGTGTGGAACCCTCTTGGCCCGATTAACTCGTTTAATCATTTTAAAGCCTCAACTCATGTAACCAAGTTGTTGTGTGTGACCCTCTAGGTTCTCAATTCAATTAGCAGTGACCCCAATTAATTAATGCACTAATTAATTAATCAGTCCACAGATTAAACGACCATAGTCTAGCAACAGGTGTTTAACCCCTAGCTGAATTGGAATGTTCGGATTCGACAGAACCTTTAAGACAATCCTCCTACTTACTATCTCTCAACCAAGATCTAGGGCAAGGGAATAATCAGAACCCTAATAATCCGGTCTTAAAGCTAAGTGCATTTCATATCCATTTGATCTCAATCCAAGAAACCATTTTCTTGATGTCTTGATCTACTGCCTTGGCCAAGGACTCCATATGGCATATGAATGACTTAAACAATAAGAGATCACCTTGCAAATGCAAGTGTAGGTCCTTTCTTGATTCTCATTCACTTTCATTAATCACTTGTGCAGCCCTAGCATAAGCCTTGAATCAGTTGTCTAAGGCGACACCCTTTAAAGCTTATACCTAAGACTACAGAGTTAACTCATAAAGTAACAAGGAACCTCAAGTCTAAGGATCAATTAATCACATCAATGACTCGTGAGATATTTCCTAATCTGGAAGTTTCCATTTCCTGAAATAGAAACTTCCTTTCCCATTTAGGAATGTTCTCACACGGGGCACCTCAGTGAACTTACTTATTAAAGTAAGCACCCTCATGTATCACGCACGTATCAACTATACACTTTGCACCTCCATGAAACAAGGTGGTCCTTCTTAAGGGCGTGATCCCACAAGCAAGCCTTAGAGGAGTCAGGTTGACACTCCCACTATCTGTAGGACTCATCGGCTTGGAGTATTTTACTAATCATGACTTATGTGATATAGGGCTCGTTTCATGAACCATTTCACCTAAATGGTAGAGTCCTAAAGTCATCAGGATTAGGGGAGTTCTCATACATGCACAGATAAAGTAAACGCATACCAAACAAGAGCATATAAAGAAGTGTTGCTTCAATTCGTTATTTCATTCAAAGATTGTCTGTGATTACAATAAGGAAAAGTACAAAGTCGATATACAACCGACTTTGTAGGGCACTATTCCTAACAAATATGTGTATATCTTTTATTCGAAAAGAAATATATTATTAGTGTTATATTTGATAATAGAAAATCATCAGGAAAATCATAAGGGTTATAGTTTAAAATTAAAAAAAATCGGGTTTTCGCAATTATAACTCCGAGCGATGGAGAGATCGCTTAAATGATTCCTTGTATTTTGAACTAAATTGCTTAAGCGACAAACCCAATCGCTTAGACGAACCCTGTATTTTCAACTAAATCGCTTAAGCAACAAACCCAATCGCTTAGACGAACCTTGTATTTTCAACTAAATCGCTTAAGCGACAAACCCAATCGCTTAAATAGTTCTTTATATTTTAACTAAATCGCTTAAGCGACAAACCGATTTGCTTAAACTATTAAAGTCAATATCTTAGAAAATTAACTTTTCTAAGTTATAATGCGCATAAATCGAGCGAATAATTAATATTTTAATGGAAAATTTGTCAATAATCATGTTTTAGGAACCAAGAGGGCTACTGGTTGAAATATTTTGTTTCACGGGACATTTAGTCACCAAGTGATTGTAAAAACATGTCTTGTGTATTAAAGTTCAAAACAACTTTTAATCAATGTAATAATTACATGAATTATATTTAATTTGATGAAAGAACAAACATTGATGCTAAGTTTACATTAAATTAAATCATATATATTTTTAATATGTGTACATCTTTTATTCGTCATGAAATATACTATTAGTGTTACATGAAATACATTACATGATATATATATATATATATATATATATATATATGAGAATAGGAAAATCATAAGTGTTATATTTAATCTTAAAGAAATCGGGTTTTCGCAATCATAACTCCAAGAGATAGAGACAACTGAAATCTTAAAGAAATCGCTTTTTCCAGGAGTTTGATTTGGACAACTAAAAAAGTAATTTCAAAGTAAACAAGTGATCGCTTATTTACTTTGAAATCGCTTTTTCAGCAACTGAAAAAGCGATCGCATATTTTTTCTGAAATCGCTTTTTCCAGCGGTTTGATTTGGACAACTGAAAAAGCGATCGCTTATTTTCTCTGAAATTGCTTTTCAACAACTGAAAAAGCGATCGCTTATTTTCTCTGAATTCGCTTTTTACAAGAGTTTGATTTGGACAACTGAAAAAGCGATCGCTTATTTTCTCTGAATTCGCTTTTTACAAGAGTTTGATTTGGACAACTGAAAAGCGATCGCTTATTTTCTATGAAATCACTTTTCCCAGGAGTTTGATTTGGATAACTAAAAAAGCGATCGCTTATTTTCTTTGAAATCGCTTAATGGTACTCTTGTTTATTAAAGTTTAATCACATCTGGAAAATCGATTTAATGTAAATAAGCGATCGCTTAAATGATTCCTTGTATTTTCAGTTAAATCGCTTAAGCGACAAACCCACTCGCTTAGATGGTTCCTTGTATTTTCAACTGAATCGCTTAAGCAACAAACTCAATCGCCTAGATGATTCCTTGTTATTTTAGTTAAATCGCTTAAGCGATAAACACAATCGCTTAGATGGTTCCTTGTTATTTTAACTAAATCGCTTAAGCGAAAAACACAATCGCTTAAACGATTAAAATAAATTTCTTAAAAAATTAACTTTCCTAAGTTATAATATGCAAAAATCGAGCGAATTACTTATATTTTAATGGAAATTGTACCATCAAGAGGCTATTTCTTGAAATACTTTGTTTCACTAGACGCTCTATCCACCAATTGATTGTAAGAACATATCTTTTGTATTAAAGATCAAAACCACTGTTAATCAATATAATTAAAAATTACATGAGTAATATTTAATTGATGAAAGGACAAACCTTAATGCTCAGTTTACATTAAATAAATCATATTTTTGGTTTATATGCATCTTTTATTCGTCATGAAATATGTTATTAGTGCTATATGAAATACATTACATGATATGCATAAATCAAAGGTCAACATCTCAAAAAATTAACTTTTTTAAGTTATAATATGCATAAATCGAGCGAATTATTAATATTTAATGGAAATTGTGTCATTAATCATGTTTTAGTAAATATAACTCCAAGCGACAAACCCAATCGCTTAGATGGTTCCTTGTATTTTCAACTAAATCGCTTAAGCGACAAACCCAATCGCTTAGATGGTTCCTTGTATTTTAACTAAATCGCTTAAGCGACAAACACAATCGCTTAAACGATTAAAGTCGATTTCTTAAAAAATTAACTTTTCTAAGTTATAATATGCACAAATCTAACGAATTATTTATATTTTAATGGAAATTGTATCATTAATCATGCTTTAGTAATCAAGGGGCTATTTGTTGAAATACTTTGTTTCATGAGATGCTCTATCCACCAAGTGATTGTAAACACATATCTTGTGTATTGTTTCATGAGATGCTCTATCCACCAAGTGATTGTAAACACATATCTTGTGTATTGAAGTTCCTTGTCGATTTCTTAAAAAATTAACTTTTCTAAGTTATAATATGCACAAATCGAGCGAATTATTTATATTTTAATGGAAATTGTACCGTGATTTATATTCTAAGTTATAATACGCTTAAAAGATAGGAGTGTTTTTTTCGGAATCTGAATTTTGAACAACTTAAAAAAAGCGATCGCTTATTTTCTTTGAAATTGCTTTTTCCAGGAGTTTGATTTGGACAATTGAAAACACGATTTCAAAGTACATAAGAGATCGCTTTTTAGGAGTTAGATTTAAATCGCTTTTCAACAACCGAAAAGGCGATCGCTTATTTTTTTGAAATTGCTTTTTCCAGGAGTTTGATTTGGACTACTGAAAAAGCGATTTCAAAGTAAATAAGCGATCGCTTTTTTTATAGTTAGATTTAAATCGCTTTTCGACAACTGAAAATTAAGAGTTAGATTTAAATCGTTTTTCAACAACTGAAAAAGCGATGGCTTATTTTCTTTGAAATCTCTTTTTCAAGGAGTTTGATTTGGACCACTGAAAAAGCAATTTCAAAGTAAATAAGCGATCGTTTTTTTTAGAGTTAGATTTAAATCGCTTTTCAACAACTGAAAAAGCAATCGCTTATTTTCTTTAAAATCGCTTTTTCCAGGAGGTTGGTTTGGACAACTGAAAAAGCGATTTCAAAGTAAATAAGCGATCGCTTTTTAGGAGTTTGATTTAAATCGCTTTTCAACAACTGAAAAAACGATCGCTTATTTTCTTTGAAATCGCTTTTTCGAGGAGTTTGGTTTAGACAACTGAAAAGGCGATTTCAAAGTAAATAAGCAATCACTTTTTGGGAGTTTGATTTAAATCGCTTTTCAACAACTGAAAAAACGATCGCTTATTTTTTTTTGAAATCGTTTTTTCCAGGAGTTTGATTTGGACTACTGAAAAAGCGAATTCAAAGTAAATAAGCGATCGCTTTTTTAGGAGTTAGATTTAAATCGCTTTTCAAACAACTGAAAAAGTGATCGCTTATTTTCTTTCAAATCGCTTTTTCCAGGAGTTTGATTTGGAAAACTGAAAAAACGATTTCAAAGTAAATAAGCGATCGGTTTTAGATTTAAATCGCTTTTGAAACAACTGAAAATTCGATCACTTATTTTCTTTGAAATCGCTTTTTCCAGGAGTTTGATTTGGACTACTGAAAAAGCGATTTCAAAGTAAATAAGCGATCGCTTTTTAAGGAGTCAGATTTAAATCGCTTTTCAACAACTGAAAAAGTGATCGCTTATTTTCTTTGAAATCGCTTTTTCCAGGAGTTTGATTTGGACTACTAAACAAGCGATTTCAAAGTAAATAAGCGATCTCTTTTTAAGGAGTTAGATTTAAATCGCTTTTCAACAACTGAAAAAGCGATCGCTTATTTTCTTTGAAACGCTTTTTCCAGGAGTTTGATTTGGACTACTGAAAAAGCGATTTCAAAGTAAATAAGCGATCGCTTTTTTAGGAGTTAGATTTGAACAACTGAAAAAGCGATCGTTTATGTACTTTGAAATTGCTTATTTGAGGAATTAGATTTGTACAACTGAAAAAGTACACTACGAATATAGATTCCATCAAATTGAGCTTTATTTCAAATAGCTCATTAGGTAAAAATGTCAAGACATCGTACATAAATCTAAATACCAACAAAACAACATTGAATTAGTCCTACTATTTTTTCTTACTTTTCATCAACATTAGATTCTCCTAAAAAAAGTTCTATAGCTAAACGTTCTCGCAAACCTTTAATTGTTACGTCATTGAGATTGTCCATAGGAGAATTAGTCATAAGAAATTCCACAAAACTCAATGCATATGACCCACAATCTCCGCTGCAATTTAAAAACAATAAGAAAATTAAAAATGACATTTTGGAAATATAAAACTTAACAAAGGTTCAAGACACTAACCCTTGTAGATTGGTTGGTAGGTTGGGAACAATGCCATATGGCCACGGCCTATTAAATGTCTCCTCTTCTAAATGAGAAAATTTACCAGAACGTTTGAGAATTTTTGGCAATACCATAGTCGGACCCCACATCACTTCTTCAAAGTTCGTACTTCTTGTAGCTTTTGTCATTGGAATCAAGAATTTCAACTCGGCCCTCATCTAACAACAACACAACTGTAATCCAGTGCTTGGTGACTTGTTTCAAAAGTGTATAAAAAATTTGTACCAAATTTTCAGCTGCTATTTGTTCATTCTCCAGCACGTCGCTATGCTCATTCACCTTGTCCAGTTCAGGACATCAAGAGAAAAGGATTCAACTCCACATGGTCAATTAACATTGTTGACACCGAAAATTCAGAAATAAATTATTAATTGGTGGCCCAAACAAATTGGCTATTAATTATTAATTTTTATCGTGAGTCCATAATAAATTTGGGCATAAAATATTTAATTTGGGATAAGAATTATGGAATTATATTCTTATTCTTAAATTAATTAAATGGATTAGAAAATGATCCATTAAAATAAAATAAAGCCCAATTCTTCAAAGTGTGTACTTTAAATTCAGGTCTAAGCCCATGAAGCCCAAGAGAAGAACCGAAAGCTTATAAATAGAGGCTCCAAGGTTACAAGTTCACATAACATCAAGTCACAAATCACATTACAAATCACAAGTCACGAGTTCTCAAGAACTAAAGGCATTCAAGCTCTCAAATCTTTGAGTCATTGCCACTTGCTATCTTGAAGTGCTGTCCGTGCAACGAGCCAACACTTCCAACCAAATTCAACCAAGTTCTCCAGTTTGATTCGAGATCAACCATCAAGCCCTCGAGTCTGCTATTCAAGAAGAATCAGAGAATATTCATAGATTATAACACTTTATTTACAATTAAATTATTAAACCCTTTGTTTTCCCTATTTTCTTGTATTTTGTAATCGATTATTGCATATTCCAACCAAAATTTGTGTACGCCCAGTGGGACAGTCTCTGCCTCTCATCTCTCCATCCTACGAAAAATCTCAAATCCATCATAAAAAGTACTTTCATGGCGCCTAAGAAGGATCAACTCGCATTGAACAAGATGAACGTGACTGACATCGTTGCCAACATTGCTCAATCCTCTACCGGGGGCAAGCACACTGGCTCAGCCTACTCCAAATCGAACAACTCCAATCTTGCCACCCTGAAAGGAACTCATTCAACCACCTTCGCCAACTTGCCTGCGATGACTACCAGCGTGACGGACGTGGAAGAACAACTCGCTCAGATGGCTCAAGCCATAGCTGATTTGCAGAAGATCGTGGAGGACAAAGATCTTCAAATTTCGCAACTAATGAACAAAGTGGAGCAACAAAATGCCGAAGGATCTACCCACAACCGTCCTTCTCCTCCAAAACACACTCCGAATGAGAAGCTGGTTGATCAGACACTTCACAAGCCAGATTTTCCACAAAAGACCATGCGTTCAACAAGTTCGGTAGCAACCTTGTCCATGGAAGAGTTGCAGGTAATGATAGCAAACACAATCAAGGCACACTACGGCGGGTCATCCCAAAATCAAGTCGCATACTCAAAACCATACTCAAGAAGAATTGATGATTTGAAGATGCCAAATGGATACCATCCACCCAAGCTTCAACAGTTCGATGGAAAAGGTAATCCTAAACAGCACATCGCCCACTTCATTGAAACTTGCAACAACGCTGGAACAGGTGGGGACCTTCTTGTCAAGCAGTTCGTGCGATCGCTCAAAGACAACGCCTTCAACTGGTATGTTGATCTTGAACCCGAATCCATCAATTGTTGGGACGAAATGGAGGAAGGGTTCTTGAACCGCTTCTACAGCACTCGTCGCACCGTGAGCATGATCAAACTTACAAACGCGAAGCAAGGGATAGATGAACCAGTCGTCGACTACATCAACCGTTGGAGAACAGTAAGCCTAAGTTGCAAAGACAAATTGACGAAAACGTCCGCAACAGAGGTGTGCACGCAAGGGATGCATTGGGGACTTCAATACATTCTCCAAGAAACCAAACCTCGAACATTTGAGGATTTTGCTACTCGTGCCCACGAAATGGAACTGAGTATTGCAAATCACCGATCTTCGTTTCCACTAGGAGAACAAGAAAGAGGAAGAAAAGATTATTGGAGAAATGAGAAGTTTGTCAAAGCCTAAACCGAAGATTCCATGACCATTTCGATTGTTACAAGAGTGCCCCTGAATGTTGAGAAGAATGAGAACTTTGGAGTTCCACACAATTCAAATAAGGATCATCGGCCTACGCTGAGAGAAAGACAAGCAAAGGAATACCCTTTTGCTGACTCCGATGTCTCTCATGTTTTCGATGAACTCGTTGAAAGAAGGTTGATCAAATTGCCTGAGTCAAAACGCCCTGAAGAAAGCGGCAAGGTGGCTGATCCCAAATACTGCAAGTATCACCGAATAGTCGGTCATCCTATTGAGAAGTGCTTCGTGGTCAAGGAGAAGATAATGTCGTTGGCCAATGATGGAAAAATAATCTTCGACGACAATGATGACATTGATGGAGACGATGATGGAGATGTTGCAGAGGTGAATCATGCTAGCCTTACCGTAACCAAAAGCATCTTTCAGGATTCTCAAAGCAAGAAGGTGATCTTTCCTCCATCTACACTCTCAGGGACATCTACGACATTTTAATTTGGGAGTCTAGACCCGAAAGTGGCAAGGATCTTACTTGTTGATCGAGGAATCGGGCCAGTGACGAATCCTTCCAATAAGACGGTTGATCGTGATAGATGGATTCTTGTGACCCGCCAAAAAAGTCCAAAACAACGTGTTGATCAAGTTCATCCACTAATATCAAGGGAAAAGCCAAACCGGTCCGAGATCCTTAGACAAAATCCACCAAGAAGTTCGAAGAATTCTCGAGTAAGTCAGAAGAAATCTGAAAGAACCTGCAAGTCAAACCATGCAACTCTCGGAGATTTCTTTCAACCTACGTTTCTTGGAGAAGCTGGTGTTGTGTTCCCAAATAACGCCAACAAATCGATGGACAAAACAAAGCTGCGCATTTGCCTCCAAAAGTCAAATTTCCCAAAAGGATCATCTTGAATGAAGTAGTTTGCTCCTTAACGCATGAGCCTAAACTACATGTTACTCCTTGTTTCATGAGTATAAACTGCAACAAAAAAAAAAAAAAAAACTTTGAACTACGTAATGACTTGATCCTCTTTGTGGGGTACGTAGGCAACTTGGATACTAAATTTTCAAGTGCAGTCATATTTTCAACCAAATCCAAATTGTGTGTGAGTTTCGACAAGTGCGTGAAATTCCAACACTGGGGGTATGCATTGGAGTCATCCAAGATCAATATCAAAGCAAAGAGTGGCGGACAAATGCACAAAAAGAAAGAGGTACGAAGAGATATGAAAGGAAATTTTATTCCACAAATTGGTGTTCTTTTACATCAAAGTTGCAAAAGGAGTACAAAAATGATACAGTTACTACACTTTGTCTAAATTCTCCATATGGTGTCTCCAATTCTTTCAACACCTTAGTCTCCAGCCAGAGTGGTTCCAGCAAAGTCAACGTCTTTTGGATGTCACAACAAATTCTCTTTTCTTGGAGTGATGATTCGTCTTTCTTCCATTTCGGAGCCAAAAAAAAAAATATCTTGAACTTCTCATATGGGCGATCAGGAGGGTCTCGATCTTTTAATGATTTAATTCCTTAACTCATTTTTCGTCCTTCACCTGCAAGAATGAGAGAGAAACACAAAAAAAAAAAAAAGAGATTTCATTTGAAGAGCATACTGCAAAAGCAACATGACGATTTGAGTCTTTCCACTTCGTCATATTCATCACGGAATCATCTGAAAGCAAATGAAGTGTCGAAGAAGTTTATGGAATCCAACATGGTCCAAAAATTAATGGCCACCAATAAAGCTTTGGCATGCGATTTCGTGATTTGGAAGATTGATAGTTGACTGAAGTGACATTTTGCAACACAAAGTCATTTGGATGTGGATAACACACGTCGGGAAAATTTATTGAATCCGACAAGATGTGAAGTTGTTGGCTACCGCTATCGCTTATGATACAACTCCACGACGCGAAGAATTGATGGTCACCAACAATTTGCAACACTTTAACTTGATGGGGGTTTGAAGGATGTTCCGCAACTCTTTCACTTTGTCGGGCGATGAGAAAGGATGACTTGTAAAGCTTGAAAGGGCAGAATAGTTCGTGATTCCTAGGCATAATCCAGATGGTAGAGCAAATTGCATACAATCCTACTATCGTGGACGTCAGAATGATGGCTTTCAGCAAAAACACTATTGACGCCCAAATGATGATGCATGTTACAGAGCCATGAGGTGGGAAATGAAAGGCCTTCATAGTTCTGAGTCGAGATTCGAGAGCAAATCTGTCAGGATCTCATTGATGCTGAGGAGGGAAAGCGCCACGACAATGGCGTTTCGATCGGGAGCAAGAGTTTGACACTTATCTGCAACTGCGAGAATTTGAATGGTGTCGGATGATGATCACAAACAAAGCTTCAAGCATGCAAGTGCTATGAATGAGTCTCCATTTGTGATGATATCGATGGTGGGTGTGGCGTGAGATTATTTCTGGCACGTGTCTCCAGTCGTCATGAAGAAATCCTCGTACATGTTGATGGCATGGTGGCTGGGAGGTGGAAAAAGTCATGTACGCATCTCTTTGATAATGCATGTCAGGATGGTTAACAAAAATCCGAATTGATGTTGAATCGACGATCTAGCAATTGAAATCGAGTCTGATCGTCGGACTGCAAAGTTGTCATGATGATGGGTTGAGGTTGGTTGTTGTGCATCTCGAAATGGTAATTTGGAAGCTGAAGTTTCTTTTGTTGCCATGATGGAGTGGGGATTTCAGCATGATGTCTCGAGGGTCAGAAGTGATACCATAGCACAGATCCACAATTGTTATGGTTACCTCAACGGATCATTCCGAAAGACGCGTGGAATGTTGCTAACAAGAATTTGGATGAGAGCTGAACCCACGGTGTGGCAGTGAAAATTCCCAGCCAGGATTCACAGTTGGGGAGTAAGGCCACCATGACGACAGGGCATACTGAAGAATGTTCCATTAGCATAAGGCCACTATGAAATTGATTCTTGCGCGCTCGAGGTCCTATGAAATTCTGGAGGAGGTTTGTTGATTAAGAATGGCCATCGGTGGAGATGTAAGATTCCTTCATGTTTGTCATCTCAGGTCCTTCAGTCAAAATTCTGAATATCAACGAACAGGAAAAGAAAAAGGCTCCTTGAAGTATTGTGGACTTGTCTGATGATCCAATTATAGACAAATACCTGCATTTAACCCCACGAAAATGGAAAGATGGTGCAACTAAATAGAAAATAATGATAATAAATCTCAAATTAACTCAACAATTTATTTCGTTGTAAAAGCAATTCCAGAAAAGCGCTGCCAAGGCCTTTACGGCGTTCTGCTATATCGGCTGATTCGGAGAAAGCTTTTGCCTGAAGTTGCAGCATCAAAGTTCCCACTGTTGCCGGAAACTGCAGCATCAAGATTTCCAGTCCCGTCGGAGAAGCTTGCAGCAGTGATCCAAGGGTCCTAAAGAAGATACGGTTCCGCCATCCTCTCATCCCAGCGGCTTCTGCTTGCACAAAATAAAGAACAGTCTTAGGCCGATCTTACATAGAGGCCGAAACGTGGGAATCACGAACAAAATCAAAGGTTGCGATAATCAAGCTTGAATGTTTGATGCGTAGAGGTTCCCGTGTGCAAACAGGGTATCGAAGGAAATTGCCGAAATTTGCTCAGTAGTTGACGACCAATAATTTGGAGATGATTTTTGCCGAATATGCTGTGCGTAAAATCCGTCTAAATTGGGAAGGATCTGTAAGAAATTCAAGCCATCTGTTCTCCCCATATTTAGACCACGTGTCCAATTGTGCAAACTGCAGAGCTTCCGTCGCCATGTAAATGTGTGAGATGAAAGAAATTGGGGGGCAATTGTCCCCAGTTAGGCCTGATTCTCAGCGCAACAAAATAACAGAAGTGCAGAAAAATGGGCTACCTTGTTTATGGGGTCCGGATCCACATGAAAGTTGCATTTCTGATTTCATAGCCCAACAATTGGTGCTCCTTGGGGTCTTTATATGGCCAAATTTCATGGCCCAATTTGGTTAATATTATTATATATATAATTAAAAAAAAAGCTTTGTGCCATGCTCTGCTGAACCATTCTTACAATCGGAAAACACTTAAGTCAATTTCCACATTTGGAGTTTTGTGGGGCCCAAATAAAAAAAAAACTAAATGAAAATGAAGAAAAAAAATGTTGGGCCATTTTGTTGTCTGGGCCAAAAAATTAAAATGAGATTGGCAATTCAAAATTATTTGGGCAACAAACAAATCTCAACTTGGGCTCGACACCAAAAAGTGCAAAAAAATGGTGGAGTACTTCAAGCCCGACCTCGCGAATGTTCGACGCTCGTTCCGAACCTTGAAGTGGGGGCATCTGTTGACACCGAAAATTCGGAAATAAATTATTAATTGGTGGCCCAAACAAATCGGCTATTAATTATTAATTTTTATCGTGAGTCCATAATAAATTTGGGCCTAAAATATTTAATTTGGGATAAGGATTATGGACTTATATTCTTATTCTTAAATTAATTAAATGGATTAGAAAATGATCCATTAAAATAAAATAAAGCCCACTTCTTCAAAGTGTGGACTTTAAATTCAGGTCTAAGCCCATGAACCCAAGAGAAGAACCGAAAGCTTATAAATAGAGGCCCCAAGGTTACAAGTTCACATAACATCAAGTCACAAATCACATTACAAATCACAAGTCACAAGTTCTCAAGAACTAAAGGCATTCAAGCTCTCAAATATTTGAGTCATTGCCACTTGCTATCTCGAAGTACTGTCCGTGCAACGAGCCAACACTTCCAACCAAATTCAACTAAGTTCTCCAGTTTGATTCGAGATCAAGCATCAAACCCTCGAGTCTGCTATTCAAGAAGAATTAGAGGATATTCAGATATTGTAACACTTTATTTACAACTAAATTGTTAAACCCTTTGTTTTCCCTATTTTCTTGTATTTTGTAATCGATTATTGCATATTCCAACAAAAATTTGTGTAAACAAACATCTTTCAAGAAAAATAGAAAATGGTCATAAGCAGTAATTATGTTATATTGTATTTCTCATTTCTTTTGACATCTAGTGTAGTACATTATAGTTGCTCATGCATGTATGAAGATTCTTCATATCTTTCCTGTCACTTTGTTTGTATGTAAATTGGGAAAATAGGATGATGAAATGTTTACTTTTTCCTCTTGGTTTTTGTTGTCATCCTAGGATGAGGAAGTTTTGCATGGACTTTTACTTAATAGCATACTCTAGTGCATTAAGGGGAGGATAATTACTTTAAAACCTTGATAAGAATATGTAAGACGTAAGTTTTGGTAATTTTACAATTTACATTCCATTCAATGTAATTGATCTCAAGAAAAAATGGAAAGGATGATTAATTGGGTAATATCCTCACGCAAATGAGAAAAGCCCCAAAGCTAACCAATTAATCCTCTTTGTAAAAACATTTGTGGTTGGAATGTCATATTCGAACTTTAGTTACTTCACTCAGCTGAAGCCTTAGGTGGACCCTAGTGCTTCATCTAGGTTCCGGGATGCATTTCTGAATGCAAGTGCAGTTTCTGTAGTTATATCTTTTACAAGTCATTAAGGACCATAATTTTTGAATTTGTAAATGGCCTTGTCAGGGAACGGTGTTTGACGTTGAAAAGGGTTCTACTTTGTTTATTGATCTTGCCAAATCCAATTCCAGATCGAAGCGCTTAAGAGCAGGTGGGTATACTACATGGTCAATTAACATCTTTCAAGAAAAATAAAAAAGGGTCAATTAACATGTTAGTGAAGTTATAACAATGTTGTTATGCACTCCTCCATGGAATTCATATGCATTCCAAAGTTTCAATTTTTCCCATTTCAATATCCTAAGGGGCATTCCATAAATATCTCAGAATCAACATAACCAAATCGATCGCTTATACAATAACCAATAGCTTTCAGATATCACTTATTAAAAAAAAAAAAAGCGATGCTACCAAAATAACTTATAAAAAAGCGATTGCTTTGATTAAAGAATTCAAAATAAGCGACAACTGAAAAAATCATATTTCATACTACAATTTTGTACCTTATGTTGGTGTTCTTCATGAATTTCTGTTCAGCATCCCCTTCAAAAATTTGTGAAGATCTACGTTTTTTGCGTGTACTTTTTGCTTGTATTTAGTCATTATGAACAAAGCTTAAAAAAGCAGGGGCAAGCAGCTTCAGAAAGAAATCTGTGAGGAATAGAATAAGACGCTTGAATAAGAATTTCAAAGAATTTGTAGAAAAAAAGACGACTTAGAAAGAAGACATTGATTTTAGGATTTTTTTAACTCTTGCCTTTTTTATTTCTCCTTTCCCACCATTCTCATAACCAGAAGATAAAAACTTTGGTAAAATACGAAGAGGGGAAATGACAATTTTACCGTAAGAGACGATGCGATGCGAGAGCGAGACAAACGGTGGCAGCACTGGGAAGAAAGACGAGATAATATGCACGGGAAGGAGGTACCCTAGTTGAATAGGAGCATCTTACATATATGGTAGCTGCGGCAGCACTGCGGTGGCGGTAGGCGGAAGAAGGAAGAGGAGGTGGCGGTGATTGTTGAAGTTTTGAATTTGTTCTTTGGTCTGAATGTTGAAGACGATATTCCGTTGTTGAAGGAGAAGTCTAAAAGACTTGTTTTCTAATTTTGAGTTTTTTTTAATAAAATTAAGAATTTTCAATTTAGTCCTTGAAGAAATATTTATTCTTAAAGTAGTCCAATTATGTATTTAAAATAACGGGAAATGACCCTTAACTACCTAGAAGGGGGGTCAAATTTCCCTTAGTTCCCCCTTTTTAAAACTATCCCTGCTAACTTCCCAATCCACTTTACCAATCTTTGTTAACTACCCAATGTGTGCAATTTTACTACCTTACCCTTGATGGCAGCCAATTTCCCTCCCATTTTCTCATTGTCGTTCAGTGGGTATTGAAAATTGAAAAAAAAAAAAGAAAAACTGAAGCAAACGACGAGAGAGCAAAAGGGGATTGGTGAGACAATAACCGACCACATTACGGCGATATTAGGTGACGGTGAAGAAGGTTTCCGACGCGTGCGACGACCCTAGTGAGAGGGTTCCGGCAGTATGGAATTTCCCCGGTGTTGAGGTTGGTTTCTACCGTCGTAGTGTTGCCGCTGTGGAGTCTACGGCGCCGAAGTGTTTACCTCGTTGACGAGGGTTGAGACTCAGGTGTGCACCCTTAAAAGATTTGACATTTTTTTTCCCTCTTTGATCCAATACGAAATATGAAGCTTTAGATATGCTATTTCACTTGTTTTGTACCCAAAATTGGTAGGGTTTAGGACCAAAATGCCCAAGGTTGTTGATCTCTAAAGGCCCTATTTGGTTGTGGGTTTTTTGAAGTTGAAATTCGTTGCCAATTTTTCACAATTTTTATTGCAATACAAAATTTCTTTGGTTAGATACGCTATATCCTTTTTTTTTTTGTACACGAAATTGTTATTAACCATGTGATGTTGTCCTTGGAAGGAATGGGCACCCTTCAAACCCGATGTTCTCCTGTTGAATTTTGCAATGAAATGGAAAGTATTAAGCTTTTGATGATGCCTGAACATGAAGAAGCCATTTCTCGATGTCCATTTGATTTCTTCATAAACATGCCATTTGCATTTTCATCCACTACTAGAATCTAGTTGCTATTATCCAGGTATGATGTAGATTCCTCTACCTTTTTCAGTGGGTGAAGAGATTGTTGTTCCCTTCACGGTGTCCGAATTTTGTATAGTGAATGGTCTACAACACTGTGGATTGAATGTTGATCTGCACTGGAAAGTTCCGAATTTTGTATAGTGAATGGTCTGCAACACTGTGGATTGAATGTTGATCTGCACTGGAAAGTTCCTTCTACCACAGTAGCAAAACATTTTTATGGCGATCCCAGATTATGTAATAAAGACAATATTGTATTGAAAATGACGGAATTAGTGAATAGTACGGAGAAGTCTGACGTCGATGATTTTTGTAGGATGTATATTCTGTTTGTATTCTGTACTTTATTGTTCCCTATGAGCACCATGGTTGTACCCCGAGGTCTAATTAGTTATGTGGATGACTTGTCTGCAATTAGAGAGTTTTCTTGGGGGATAGCTGTGTATCGGTTCTTGGTAGGATCCATCAAGCAGCATTTGGCAGGTGAAACAGTATATGTGAACGGCTTTGTGGTTGGAATGATGGTACTTAAACAAGTTCATAATTATATTTTTTTAACTTTATACTGTTATACATGTAGATTTTGTAATTGTTTGAAATTAGTTTTTGTTTAATGCCACAGGCTTGGTTTTATGAGCATTTTCCAACCTGTGGTTGCCCTAGATCGATGCGGGCGTTTCCTCGACTCTTTAGATGGCAATCGAAAGCCAGTAATTTGCCTGTGGACATTGATAGGGCTAATGAGGTGCTGGATGCCATTGACATGCATCAGGTAACTCAGTTTACATTTTTCCCTTTCTTTTTTTGTATATGTAAGTATGTTATGTGACTGCTGTATATTTGTAACCTCATGTTGTTTATATTCTTTGAAGTTTGTGGAGATTGTTGCAACACAAAGGAGGGAGTTACAATTGTTTGAACCTCCTGTGAAAAAAGATGAGAATGATGTGGGGACTCTAGCAAAGTTGATGAGGGACATCATTGCTAATCAGAAGCGGGAGTTGAAGTTGTTGGGGCAATTGGTGACTGAGAAGACTGGAGTGGCTGCCGATGGAAGTGATAATGAACAAAATATTGGGGATGAGAATGAGGACGAAGAGCAAGTCGATGAAAGTGAGGATGATGAGACTGTGGGGGAGGGGGATGATGATATGGAGGAGAGTGACAAAGAAGTAACCATAGAGTAGAAGGGAGATGAGGATGTAGCTGATATATTGACTGGCATGCAAGATAAGGATGTGGAGGAGAGTGTAGTTGAGGCTATGGATGAGCATATGGATTAGGCTGTGGACACTGTTGTGCTTGAAGCTGTGGATAAAGCTATAGAGAAGGCTGTGGCGGAAGATGTGGTAGAGGCTGGGAAGGATGTGGAGAGGGTTGTGGAGGAGGATGAAGTGGAGAAGCTTGTGGAGGAGGGTGCGATGGAGGAGAATGTTGGGTTGCTGAATGAGAAGAATGACGAAGATATACTCTCTTGTCTTGTTGATGATTATGTTAGTGGTGATGATTCAGATGATAGCGGGCGTCATGAGATTAGAATGAAGCAAGTGAACGACACCATTAGCTCCATTGCATTGTCTGTAAGAGATAAAGATGATCGGATGAAGAAAAGAAAAGAACCCGATTTCATTACGCCTCCTTCGTCTACAGCCCCGAAAATGAAGAAGAAAGTAAGTTGTCATATTTCGTTTAATTATAATTACATGTTAGTTATATGTTACTTAAAATGCCTTCTATTGTGTAGGTGAAATTTGGAATGACCCCTATGGATCAATGCTATGATTATGTTGGGCGATTGGATTACCCTGGAAGGGATGAGCTGACATCCGAAGAGCAAGATATACTTGATGGTTTCATCCGGGGACATGCTAAAGATGCATCCTAGGTTACTGTTTACAGTGCAAATGGTGTCGAAATCTTGGATTATGACATATACCGGTTGCTGTGGGGCCTTGAGATGTGACAATCCGTGTTTGAGGCATACATTAACATTCTCAGAAGCATGAATATGACAAGGATTTGGGCCATGTCTTCCCATGTAACAACCGGTATATTGGATAAATTGTCGTGTGAAAAGTTCATCAAAGGTTCGAAGAAGAGACTGAAGACTGGAGATCTGGAGGGAATGAACAAGTTTCTAACAGACAATGTCATGAAGAGTGTGCGTTCATTGCTTTTGCGTTTGAATCCTGATGTGTTGGGAGGTAACCGTTATATTATTTTCCCATTGAACACAAAAAACCATTGCTATATGGTTGTCCTCGACACCGATCTAAAGGTATTTAAACGTTTGAACTCCATGCATACTCCCGTTGCAACCAGGCATGCCAAGTTATGGGCAAAATTCGTTCGGATGTTCCTTTTCCATGAATACAAGTATGAGATTCCCACTGATGACATAGATGCTCAGGTATGTCCCTCCCAACAGGATGATAGCCTCGACTGTGGTGCCTTCTTTTGCCTGTTTGCTTAATGTTTCGCTAGGGATGACCCAACTTTCTGGAAAGAATACCTTCTTGTGAAGATGCCGTACTATCGTGTCCATTTGGCTGCGAAGATTTCGGCTGTAGGGGAAAAATTTAAACTTATGGTTGAAAAGTGATGTGTATATCTGGTATTTGAGTGGTCTAGTATTATACTAAAATTACTAAACTTTGGTAGTATGTTCACTTTGAACAGGAAGTAATTTTCCATGTTATGCAATTTGTTGAAGTTCGTTGGTTTTGAAGTAATTTGTATCTCTGATAATGGCGTTTAAGTATCTGATTCTACCATTTATGTACAACTGTTGGAATTGATTCGTACTTGTTCAAATACAAGGTACACCATTCTTCCGATTTTATACAACATATGGACAATTAAGTATGTGATTATGGCAGCTGTGTACAACATATCTCCAAATCTGTACCACGTCAAAAAAGTTGTATAATTCACTCAACCGGGGTAAATAAAATTAAGTACGCAATTTTCAATATTTTATACACCATATGGACAATTAGGTACGTGGTAATGGGCATGCTGTACAACATTCCAACGGATTTGTACAACGTGACAAAGGCTGCGAAATTACACCTCCTACGCAATTTTCAAGATTTTATACAACATATGGGTAATTAGGTACGTGGTAATGGGCATACTGTACAACATTCCAACGGATTTGTACAACGTGACAAAGGCTGCGAAATTACACCTCCTACGCAATTTTCAAGATTTTATTTTATATAACATATGGGCAATTAGGTACGTGGTAATGGGCATGCTGTACAACATTCCAACGGATTTGTACAACGTGACAAAGGTTGCGAAATTACACCTCCTACGTAGTTTTGAAGATTTTATACGACATATGGGCAATTAGGTACGCGATTCTAGTATTTTTATACAACATTTCACCCTCCTATGTACTTTCGATGAATTTATATTACATATGTTGAACGATATATACTATATGATAAGAAGTATTGGTTACATATGTTAACATATTGTGTTGAATGATTTATACAATATCATGGGACACAATATGTTAACATATGTAACCAATACACCTTATCATATAGTATATATCGTTCAACATATTATGATAACATATGTAACCAACATACTATATCATATAGTGTGTATCATTCAACACATTAAGATATGAACTCTATTAAACTCTATATAGTATATATGTTGTATTAAGATAACATACTCTTGCTATTAAACTCTATTATTTCATTCAATATATGTAATATAAATTCATCGAAAGTACATAGGAGGGTGAAATGTTGTATAAAAATACTATAATCGCGTACCTAATTGCCCATATGTCGTATAAAATCTTCAACACTACGTAGGAGGTGTAATTTCGCAACCTTTGTCACGTTGTACAAATCCGTTGGAATGTTGTACAGCATGCCCATTACCACATAGCTAATTGCCCATATGTCGTATAAAATCTTTTAAACTACGTAGAAGGTGTAATTTTGCAACCTTTGTCACGTTGTACAAATCCGTTGGAATGTTGTACAGCATGCCCATTACCACGTACCTAATTGCCCATATGTTGTATAAAATCTTGAAAGTTGCGTAGGAGGTGTAATTTCGCAACCTTTGTCACGTTATACAAATCCGTTGGAATGTTGTACAGCATGCCCATTACCACGTACTTAATTGCCCATATGCTGTATAAAATATTGAAAATTACGTAGGAGGTGTAATTTTGCAACCTTTGTCACGTTGTACAAATCCGTTGGAATGTTGTACAACATGCCCATTACCACGTACCTAATTGCCCATATGTTGTGTAAAATATTGAAAATTGCATAGGAGGTGTAATTTTACAACCTTTGTCAAGTTGTACAAATCCGTTGGAATGTTGTACAGCATGCCTATTACCACGTACCTAATTGCCCATATGTTGTGTAAAATATTGAAAATTGAATACTTAATTTTATTTACTTCGGTTGAGTGAATTATACAACTTTTTTGACGTGGTACAGATTTGGAGATATGTTGTACACAGCTGCCACAATCACGTACTTAATTGTCCATATGTTGTATAAAATCGGAAGAATGACGTACCCTGCGTTTGAACAAGTACGAATCAATTCCAACAGACATCCAGAATTTCATACATACACATATCCATGCATAAAATTACTTCCATTTGAAAGTGAAAATTGCGTGGGAGGTCCATATGTTGTACACAACAGCTACAACCACGTAAGTAACAGTCCATATGTTGTATATAAATGATAGAATCCGGTACTTAAATGCCATTATCACAGATACAAATTACTTCAAAGCCAACAAATTTCTACAAATTGCATAACATGGAAAATTAATTCAAATCCAACAAACAGGAACCAAATAGCAGAATATGGAAAATTATGATTCAAGGGGCTGTTTGCATCCACGTCGATTGTGACCCTTTCGCTTGCATCGTGAACATGTCATCTCTTTTTGTTTGACAACTTCAGATGGTATTCTCTTTTGTCTTCTACGTCCGGGTTGAACTCTCACATCGGGTGGATAAACAAATTGATCCTATTCATTTTCCACCAAAACCGGCTCTTCAACAGTTGGTATGGGGTAGATAGGAAAGTTGTACGCTTCTCTAAATGTCACAACGGAATATGCTTCGTCGCAGAAGTCATACAACGACAAGCCTTTGTCCTCAATACAAGTACATGCATGCGTACAAACAATTTTAAATATATGCCACTGCTTACAAGTACATGTTCTTATTTCCAAATTCACGGCATAAGTTGCTTTGCCCTCGGAAACTTCAAACAGAAACGGCCTTGCTCGATTTAAGGTCAATTTGCGACCCTGAACATAATTCTGCCTCAGCATCTCTTCTAGTTGAGGACATAGAACTTTGACGTTGTATTTTTCTCCTAGATCGCGCCTCTCCTTCATCATGGTCATTATTTGTACACGTATCTGATCAACCATACCTAACATAGGTAGAACCCTTGCATTATTCACCCAAGAGTTCCAAGACTCGGCAACATTGTTATTAATGACACCAAAACGTTCACCGGAGAAGAGATAATTTGCCTAATTCTGTGGCTCTGACTGCAAAATGAAGTCTTGTGCACGAGGCATTGCTTTCACAATCTCATCTACAAATTTCTGATATTCATTGAATGAAGTAGTGTACGCGGCTTTTTGAAATATCATGTTTTTTGTTCTTGTAAGGATAGAATCTGAGAATCTACACAAAAAAAAAAAAAAAAAAAAAAAAACCAATTATACATATGACAGACTCAGTAACTCAAATGATGTTTCTTACCTGAGTCCAGAAATTGTCAACCAAATGTCGTAGGCAATACACATGGTTGCTGCCAGGAAACATCGTCGGGACAGCCTTCCGTAGACCTGAATGTCTGTCAGAGAAAAATGTATATGACCTAAAATTGATTAGGCCTCGTGTCTAACTCGCTAATGCTTCATGCAGTTTCCTACAAAACCATTCCCAATTTGCATCATTTTCAGCACTTATAACCGCATATGCGATGGTAAACAAACCATCGTTGTCATCCTTCGATACGGCAGACAAAAGACAGCCTTTAAAATTATTCTTAATGTGAGTCCCATCCAGAAAAATCAACTTCCTACAACCCCTGAGAAATCCTAGCAAACATGCATGAAAGCAAAGAAACAGCCTCGTAAATTTTTTAGTATTTGCATCCACCTCATAATCCGCAAAACTCCCAGGATTTGTTTTCCTAACGTCATCACGATACCATCTCACACGATCATATGATGCACCATCATACCCATGGATATCATACATAGCTATTTCTTTACCCTTCCACACCCGTTTGTAAGGAAGATCAACAACATATTCCCTTTGTATGTCATCTTTCATTTCTTTAGGAGAGTACTTGGGACAACTTCTGACCTTCTCTCTAAATATGTTTGCAATCCAATTAGCATCAGCTCTAGGATGTCCCTTCGACCGCAGACTACCCTCTCGACACGTGTGCTGCAAACAACATTTTCTTATTGCAAATTGTAAGTCTTTTTTACTATATGACGCATAGATACGTCATTTACAATTACTATCAAGACACACCGCTATGATCTTCAAACTATCATTTTTAATGTACTTGAAGGAACGATGTATAGACACGGAACCGAAACTCAGCCGCATCTTTGACCCTTGGCCTACCCCGTTTATGCACATACTTCAGGAATTTCGGGAATTTGACAGCATAGCATCAGATTGGGGTGTGAGTGTCATTCCCGCATTCTCTGCTCCGTGCCTAACAAGGCTGACAAAGAAAACATTGAAGCAAAATACAATTGCAGCAAAATACGAATGACACAAACTCAGTATTGAAGTACCTGAAGCTAGTCGATCCAATATGCTCTGTTTCATCATCCCTATCAGTGGCCATAATGTCAACATATGTCAAATTGAACGTTTTATGCAGTTCAATCATGTTACAAACATCTTCATCATTCATTAACCTAACTTCATGATACTTGGCATGAGGTGCAGTGTATGTCAATCTTAATTCCGACATATTTATCTCAGGCCAATATTCACCAACAATTGAGTGCAGACTCATCAAATTGAAATCACCCCTAATTGAGAAAACATGCATTTTGTGATTGTACCGAACACCACCAAGGAGAAGCACAGGTGTGCTACACTCACTAACTTCGTACGGGCTACCCATGACTAAAACCGAAACAAAGACAAAAGGTAATTCAACAAATTCAGCTCAAAAATGGTCAAAGGAACGAAATAGCCTGAGCTTAGCGGCCACGGTAGTCAAGAATCAGTCCTCCAGATCGTTGAAGAAAGTCGTCTGGGCCGAATCCAGGGAGCTCCGTCGTTTCCGTCGGCCTATTAGCAGGGAACCCTACAAATTTCAGTCGGGAACGATTCCGGGGAGCTCAGTCGTTCCCAAATTGGAGTCGTCACAGGCGGAAGGACTGGGAATATCTTCAGATTTGCAGCGGCCAGCTAATGGGGTTCGTTCATTCTGTTCTTCATCTTCTTCAGACAACCCTTTTTGGTGTTTCAGACAGCCCTTTTTTTCTTGGGTTTGTTGGTCATAGTTCATAAATAATAAATGTATATCATTATAACCCCTTCTTCATATCAAATCGTTGAAATGGTTGAAAATAAAATGGTTCAAATATTAAATGGAGGGTAAAGCAGTAATTTTAGGTCACTAAGGAGCAAAGAGAACTTATATTTATCAGTTGGGGAGTTAGTAGGCACAATTTTAAGAATGGGGAGTAAACAAAGATTTTCAAAACCCTTAGGTACTTTTAGAAGATGGCCCCTTTAAATAATATAATTTATATTTATTAAATTAAAAAAAAAATAAAAATATTTTGAGGGTTATTTGGTGAAATGGAAACTTAAAGGGTATGTCCAGCCAAATTTCCTCCAAAAAATTTCCCCCGTTCCCCCTTTTTTTCCCCACCATTGACTCGAAAATTTTGCCATTCCCCCTTTTCTTCCCAAAAAAACAAATCTAAGTTTCCTTGCTCAAAATTGTTCGAAGAACCCTCACCATTTTTCTCCCTTCTCATCCCACACCGACGGCGCTCCCTCCCCCCGTTTCTTTTCCGCCGCCGCTCCCCTCTCCAGCCGATTCTGCCACCGCTTTCTAGCCCTACTAACACCTTCCTCGCTCCCCTCGATCCACTTCCAGCCCACCGCCAGCCCTCTCCAGTGCCGGCACCCTTCTCTTCTCCTGTGGAGCATGGTAATTTTCAATTTGAGGACGAGATGAGTATATATTTTTCAAAGGAAAATGCCTGTTCTGCTCATGTTGTTGACGAACTAGCTTGGTTTGTGTATTAAATTCTTTTGTGTAAAAATATTAGCTCTTTTAAGTTATTGTGATTATTTTGGATTCTTCTCTCTAATCCTCAAAATTACAGACTTCGATGATAACTATTGCTGGCCCTATATCTCAGATTTTACATGATTTGTGTGGCTTGTAATACTGAAGTAATGATTTTACCTTTTGTAAGCATGTAACTTGAACACTTTGTTTGATATACAAAGGGTATAGTAAAGGATCTTTTTGTTTATCAATTATTATTTTTTATTGTTCGCAACCTTCATCTTGCACTAATCATTGGTTATTCTTGTTTAATAGGACAGGAAAGAGGGTTGGTTTATTGAATTCCTACTAAGTTAGCTAACAATCTCGCCATTAGCTTATAGCAGATACATCATGTAGAAAACAGGTATCTAAAGTTCCAATTTTTTACATTCATTCGTTAAATATATTGCATCTCCATTGTAGAAAGGAACTTTAATTCCACGGACATACTCATGAAATCCTTAGATCTGTAAAGATGTTCTTGTTTTTGAACTATTAGAATGAATTGCTTGCAGTTGTAATGCTTATGGCATGCCGAAGCGCCTCACTATCCAGTAGCACAAAACATTCTTACAATTGCTTTAGAAAAATCTCAGGTTCACTCTTTGATCTACGGTGCTGATTTGTTTGTTCAGACATCTATATTGTGTAGAGGCTCATGAGGAGGCAACATTCATGTGTTAAATTGCCATTAACATTTAGCTACACTGGACACTAAAACCTTTTGTCTTGCGAATCTAAAGCTATGATTTCATCTCTCTATGCCTAAACAATTCATTTAAAGCTAATGTTTCACCTCCCGCCCTCCGCAGCCCCACCGCCACCCTTCTCTCTATGCCTAAATAATTCATGTACCTGGACGATTTCACTGCCAAAAGCAGTTGGTTAATCTCTTGGAGACTTTTTGTTGAGATGCAGAGTATCGTGTTCAAATGGTTCAGAATAACTAAGTTTTCTTTGCTATTTATGGGATCAATAGATAAGAGTAATAGAGATATCTAAACTATCAAATTTTGCCATATGATTGGAATGAAATGGCCAAGGCCACTGCCTTTGGAGGGTGAACAAATTGACACTAATATCCAATCTTTTTTCCTATTTTTTCCTTTTTTTATTTGGAGCACTTGAGAGTTTTTTCTTCTGAATATTTATTTTTAAGACTTAAGCTAATTATTCTGCCATGAATCATGATTGTTTAGGTGGGATTTTAGTTGGAGAGATCTTTTGATGGAAAAGCATCCAAATTTGTTAAGTCTTGTGGGAGATTTGCCTCAACGCTTGTGGCTTTCATCACAAGCCATTTTCGTTGTAAATTAATGCATTACATGAATCCAATTAGGATATTCACTTCATAAACTAAATGATGATTATTGATAAATTATAATGATGATGTTTTTACTTAGTAATGGTTTCTCTTAAATAGTGTGCATTTCGACATTGTAATTGTTTGTAGTGTTGTATCTTTATGTACTAAGAACTTGTCTTTGTTTATTGTTTCTGTATTGTAGTCGGTCTGTCCTTGACAAGAGGGTTTCTCAAGAGGTTCTTGGAGATGCATTGAGTGAGGTGTGTATTAATTTTTTTCCAAAGTTTGCTCGTTAAGTTTTAAAAATGATTTAGCACTTATATGCAGTTATAATTAACAATACTACTACATTGATAATTCAGGAGTTGAATGATTGTGTTCAAGATCATGGGAGGTTGTGACAAGCAAGGTTCTCATGAAGGTGCATTTGATGATGTATGTTGAGTCTGAAAACTTTTTGATATAGATTATTATTGCATTTGTAGATGTTGGATTATTGATATATTTGTAAATGTTATACTATTGATGTATTTGCACATGTTGGAGAATTTTTTGTAGTATTTTATGTTGGAGAATCATTTAAATAGTCGTTTGTGTTTAGAATATTAAATTTTAGATAATGCTCCTGAAATTTTAGTTACAAATTTGAGCCTATTTTCCAATTGAAAATTCATTTTTTGCAATAGATATTCGGTTGTAAATAAATCTAAAAATAAAAAAGAAATTTTCTTTTGCAATTGAAATTCGGTTGCAAAATAGCAAATATTTTATAGCTGTTTTTGCAACAAAAAATGTGGTGAAAATTAATTAAAAAAATACAAAATAATATACTTTTGCAACCGAAATTTCGTTGCAAAATTGGCACACTTTTTAGCTCCTTTGCGACAAAAAATTCGGTTGCAAAAAGAGTGTGTCATGTCAGATTTGCAATTGAATATTTGGTTACAAAAAAAGTCATACCTTTGCAACCGAATATTCGGTTGCCAAGTGACGTGGCTTACATGCCACGTCTAGGCTTTTTGCAACCGGAAATTCGGTTGCTATTTCGGTTGCAAAAAATTCGGTTGCAAAAATCGGTTACTAACTTTTGCAACCAGGGTTTTGGCAACCGAATTGTTGGTTGTACTTCGGTTGCTAAACACTATTTTTAGGTTGCAAAACGCCTTTTTTCGGTTAGGATTTCGGTTGCAAAAACCATGTTTTCTAGTAGTGCCATAAAACGGCCTAACTCACCATGGGCTAGAACACCGAAACCTCCTTCCTTTTTTGTCCAAAAAGCAAGCCCCATCAACATTAACTTTAATGAAGCCACGAGGCAGGGGTGACCATCGGGAGGATAAAACAGCACGAGGCTCAACCGGGGAGGAAGAAGTTGCATCAACAAAAGCCTAAATAAAGGAATCAACAAAAACCACGACATCCAAAGGACTCACCTTCGAACCCTCCCTCAAGAGGCAATTACGTGACCACCAAATACCCCATAGCATAGCGAGGAACTTACGAGCATCGTTAACAGAAAGATCTCGCAAAGTATCAAGAATCCACAATCAAGGATCACCTTGTCAATTAGAAACAGAGGACCAGTGTATATGAGTGCACGCCCAAACTTGACGGGCAAAAGGGCAAGAGAGGAAGGCATGGTTTACAGATTCTTCTGAAAAACCGCACCAAAGATAAGCCAAATCAGTCACAAAGTGACGTGTTCGAAGAACAGACGCAGCCGGGATGGCGTTATTTTAAACGCGCCAAGCAAAAAGACGAACCTTAGGAGCGAAGTCAGCCTTCCACACCAACTGCCAAGGGGGTTCAGCCTGAGAGCTGGAACCTGAAGCTCGGCCCCACAAAGAAAGCTCCAAGTCAAGAAAGTAAGCTGACTTAACAGAGAAAATAACATTTTTAGTAGCATTCCAAATCAGCGTGTCTGGCCAAGGCGAGAGGCTGAGGGGTAAAGAAGCAACAACCATTGCATCTAAGGGAGAAAGGTAATGGAAAAGGAGCTGAAGATTCCACTCACCTCCTCCATCTTGAAAGAGGTGACACACCTTAGAAATGTGAGGGGGTAGCGGGTTAACAATGATAGGCCTGAAAGTAGCAATTCCAATTAACAAGTTTAGGCATTATCTGAACTTGCTTGGTGTGTGCAGTACTGAGTAGTTCCCTTGTAAGGACTATGTGCAAGACAAAGTGTTGATTTTTTGTTAGAAAAGAGAATTCAAGCCTAGATTTGTTATTTGTCTTGAATTTTTTTTGTGGATCCAAATTGCATCCAAACCCGATAAGCTCGAGGTGCAACCCGAAAAAAGAAAATAAAATTAGTGTTGGGCTACGAGCTTAGAAACTGATTTTATTTTTGTTAGGCTGGGATGTACAGGGGGTTTAAGAGAAACCTAATTTGAATGTAACGTACTTTGTATCATCTTTCTTCATAGTGAAAAATTCTCTTTGTCTTTACTTGAGAACATAGTCTTAACCGAACCTTGTTATATGTTGTATTATTTTTTTTATTTCGTGCTTTAAGTGTATTCCTGCAAAATAAATTACTGCATTGTTTTCTATCCGTTAATTTCTTACAAGTAGGGTCACACATGTGACTCATATAAGAGCTTTCATATATATATATATACCACCTAGCTACTCGAAAATACATCAATAGATCACATATGTCCATGTTATAATTCAATTACCACAATACATCATTATAATATATTCTTTAGTTTTATATAATATTTAATTGGGTTCGAGTTAGGCCACAAGTTAAACTCTTCTCCAAACATTTTTTTAAGAGGTAGGTTTTGAACTCTCCCCAAAGGTTTCTTTTAAGAGGTAGGTTTCGAACCCCTTATGTTTTAGATAATTAAGTAAAATTCGTATCTTATAATTTAGTTAATTACCACTATAGGCAACACCACAACCTTTAAAATGGGATCAATTGACCCCACTTAAAAAAGATTAATTATAAATATATATATATATATATATATATATATATATATATATATATATATATATATATTTATTTATTTATATTTATATGTTTCTAAGTTTGTGGCTTTAGAAATAGGTGCTTTGACTCCATATAAAAAAGAAAAACATTGTATTGACCTCATAGTACGAAAATAAAAATGAAAAACTAATTAATGATACCCTAAATATTAAACACTTTAAAGAATATACACTTTATAGTTAAAAACTTTAAAAAATATACACTTTATTGTTAATAATGGAAAGTCTTCCATCAGATCTTGGATTGGATAAGAAAATTATAGATTATCATAATTTGAGAATGATGTATTCAGTACAATTAATAATGATAAAATTATGGTGGAGTTTCAAAATATAAATATAAAGAAAATGTAGAGAACCATTGTAAAATAAATAATTTAAATAAAACCACTTTTTTTAATATTTATTTATTATGAGTTAAAATTTTTAACCTTTGAATCGATTTGATTTCCCCCTAATCTTTGTAAAAATGTAACACTTAACCCCTTTTAGACAATTCTGATAGAATCTTTTGGGAATATTCCGTTTAAGTTTAACTTTCATCATCGATTTCTCATCCGTCACAACGACCTAAGAGTTAAGATCACTACCATCGCACTCATCTCACTAAGACGAACAAAGCTCATACCCCATTTGACCCTATTGGTCGTCGGAAGTGTCGGAATTCGCCTGTAAAGCTTCGTTGGTCAGGTGCCATCTTTGACTGGCGATTCCTCCTTCATTGGTCGTCAAATTTTCTTTTTGAAATGACCATTGTGTTCCTTGCATTGAGACCTTCAATTTGATGTATAATGTCAACACATTTGAAATCTGATTTGTACAAATTTGGCCTTATAAATCACGCCCAAAAATTTTGAACAGAATATTCCCTAAGATTCTATCTAGAAGGGATTAAATGGTACATTTTATAAAGATTAGGGGTGCAATAACACTTATTTCAAGGTTAAGGGACAAAGCGCACTAAAGCCTAAAGGACAGGAAATATCTGGAATTAGCCCTAAATTTTTTTTTACCCCATTATCTGATAATCTTGGAGTCATCCCTGAACACCACTAAAACAAACCACTCTAACATCATTATAATATTGAATTCTTGACACTCTCTTGTCACCCCTAGACCAAACCCTGGAGTCATCCCTGATCACCACTAAACCAAACCACTCTGACATCATTATAATATTGAATTCTTGACACTCTCTCTTGTCACCCCTAGACCAAACCCTTGTGTTGACATCATTATAATATTGAATTCTTGACATTTCACATTAATTAGGTAGCACAGCAAATAGCAAACACTCTTTATCTTTAAGGGCAGAGTCTGATTAATGCAGTGCTTCCTGACCAGCTTATGAAGTTAAATAAGGTGAGAGGAGGATAAGAGATGGGCAATGTGGGATTAGTAAAAGCCAACCAAACAACTGGACTATAACAAATTAACAACTGCTAGTATGCCATTTCACTCATCTTGAAATATCTTTTTTCTTTTTTCTTTGAAGGGCTGAATTTGCAAGATCTTCCTTTTTTTCTTTCGCACCTTTTCTTGTTTTGAGTAAAAAAAGGGTATTATTAAGGTATTATATGAGTACAGAGTCAAGATTTCAAAGGTTGCAGTACTAGTAGCTAGGGGGAGACAAATATAAAGGGATAAATATTTTTTACCATCTGAACTATGCCTATTGTTACACTTTGCCATCTGGACTTATTTTCGTTGCAAACCACCATCTCATTTTCACGATTTTTACAAAACCACCATCTCATCTATACAATTTTTACAGAACTGTCATCCCCATTCAATTTTGAGTGGTTTTCAATGTTTTAATATATCTCACCCGTGATATATATGCATGTGTTTTTAATAAGGAATAAATTAGTCTTTTCATTATCTTAGTTATTGTCTAACAAATTAGGGTTCTATAATTGAGAAATTAGGGCTGAAAATCTCTTAAATTTTATTCTCTCAAGACCGTTAAACGCAATAATCCTCAAGTTTTTTGAAATTATTTGATTCATCCTCATTTTATATATTAAAACTATTTGATATATTCAAATCTTTTTGAAACGATTTGATCTGTTATTCTATTCTTTTCATTCTTTGATCATTCTTCTTCTTCTTCTTTTTTCCCTCGAGGTATTAATACATAAGAGATACTTTTATTTATTTTCTATATTTATTAATTTATTATATCCATCATTGATTAGGGAGAATTTGATGACGTGAAAGGTTATGAACCACAATCCGCATAAGTGATATAGAAAATTTTCAGACTAGAATGTATGCTATATAAGATAATTTCTTTGTTAAAACTTGAACGTATCCAATCAGCTAATTTGTAATTTTCTACCAAAAAAAAAGCTAATTTGTAATTACATATATCTTTTTTAACATAATATCTCATAATCAAGTGATCAGAAAATTGTAGAAAAATGAAAAAATAAGAGTTGTGACTATCTTCTATTATATTAAAACTTTAAAGAATGACCGAATTAATAAAAAAAATAATTTATCTCAAATATAAATTTATTTAAGGTTTGATGGGAGCAAGATGGGGAATTCTAAATCTTTTTTATATATTTTTACTGCAAAAATAGGACAATAATTATTTATATTCCGTTAGAGAATATATAATTACAATTCATATTCATTTTAATAAAAATATTCTCTATAAATTTTGGAAATTATAATTGACACAATAGATCAATTGAGGGGTGAATTGATCATTTTACTTGATTGTGCTCGAAATTTTTGGGGGGGGGGGGGGGGGGGGGGGGGCAGTTACTCATAATTTGTATTAGTTGATTTTGCCTAGCGTCTCAAGTTAGTAAATCCTAAAAAAAAGGTTTAAGCGAAAAAGAGTGTTATTAGATGTGTATTACCAATGGGCAGTTGCCTCAAGTGGATAGGGGCTTGAGTTCACTTAAGTAAGGTCTAAAGTTCGAACCTTGTGGATGTAACAAAACTACGTTGGGAGAGGTCTCCACAATAAGCGCCTTCAGCTACCTCGGGAGATTAGTCTTTCACTCAATTGGGTGGAGGGAAACTCTGAGAGATCAAAAAAAAAATGTGTATTGAATATCTTACCAGACTTGGACAAATGTTAGGTTATTTATCGGAGAATGTCAAACGATGGTAATTAGCCATTGATGAGTTGTTTGATGAGGCCGACCCAATGTTGCAAAGGGGGTGACGTCAACCCTATTCTGGTAGTAAGAAAATTGTTGTTCTGATATGGAGGCCAGCTCGGGTAATGAGGTTACAAATGAAGGAGTCGGGGCTACAGGAGAAGAAGAAGAAGTTGAAGAAGAGGTTGAGGTTGGAGCGCAGGTTCGTCGGAGCGGAAGGGTGCGCAAGAAGCCGGGATGGCAAAAGAAGTATGTGATGAATTAGAAGTAGAGTTAGTGAGTATTAGTCATCTTGTTTATTTCTGAGTCAGAGTTGTTATTCCTACGTTATTTTATTTTAGACTTTTAGTTAGCAGAGTTATGTTATTTGTTTGGGAGTCCTTAGGTCTATGACTTCCATATAAATTGTGGGATTGAGTTTGTTTCCGGATAAGCAATAATATTTTAGATTTCCTTTAACCTATTTCTCAACTCTCTCTCTCCCTCCCCAAATTCTCCGGTCGGTCGGTCCTTACCCGGATTATCCATATTCTTATTCGTCGGCTTGAGCTTGAGACCGCTCTAACATCCCTTATCGTTAACTAGCATTATCACTAGTGCTTTCATTGTGTTGCACGATGATGGAATCTGTGAGCGAGACGCGTTTTGAGGAATATCAGAAACAATTAGATGGTCAGATTTCTTCCCAATCTAATGCTATTCATCAATTGAGCCTAACACTGCAGCAGGTCCAGCAAGATTTGTCCACGATTCGGTCACGGGGTGAGAAATCCCGGACGGGGCCTGAACCATCGTCTATGGCGCGGGGCGGTGACTCCACCTTTTTCCACAACCATAGCCCCCTCACCAAGTTGCGCGTCGATATGCCGAAGTGTGACGGCACCGACCCCCTTACGGTGGCTCTTCCAGGCCCATGAATATTTTGTCTTTTATGACGTGCCCGAAGAGTCTAGATTAGCCACTGTCGGTTTGATGCTCGAGGGACCCGTCCTCGATTGGCTCCGTTGGCATCAGCGTAACAAGTTGTTGTCATCGTGGTCCGATTTTCTAACTAAATTCAAGCTTCGCTTCGATCCTTTGAACTACGTGGAATACTTTGGGATGTTGGCAAAGGTGCAACAAACCGACACCGTATTGGAGTACCAATCTGTATTCGAGAAGGTTTTGGTCAATATCACGGATGTATCCGAGGTAAATCTGCAATCTTTGTTTCACGCAGGTCTCAAACCTCACTTACAGCACGAGATTATGCTTTTGAAGCCCGATTCTCTTTCGACTTCGTTCGTGCTTGCCCGGGACCTTGAGGCTAAACATCGTGCTTGGTCTTTTTCCCTCCTGCCGTGTTTTTCGGGCGGTGCCGCCATCGGTAACCGGGGCTTGCCATCGCAAGGGGGTATTTTACCCATTCCTTCCTCCCCCTACCCTTACTGCCGACACCCCAACCGAAATAGCTTGGACCCCCGCGATCCTCTCCAACCATCCCCTCCCCCCCCCCCCCCCCGGTGCGGCGATTGACTCGTGTAGAACGGTTAGAAAGTGTTAGAACTAAGGTTTATGGAAAGTTTGACTTCCCCGGATTGATAGAGATTGTAACAGATTTGTAGGGATTCCTTTTATTCTGTTCTTAGGCTATACATAGGACCTTTGTAGTGTAATCCTCAACTGAGAAAAAATACAATTATGATGAATACACAAAAGCTTTTTCCCAAATACCATGTTCTAACATGGTATCAGAGCAGTGTTAGAACCCTTGGGTCTCAGCAATAAACATCATCGTCCCTACCAATCCCAAACCCTTAAAACAGCCAAGATCAAGCAAACCTGCACCAAACCAGAAAAGAACCATGTCAACCCAAACGAACAACAACTTAGAACTAGCTGTTCAAACCACAAGTCTGCTACAGAACCCAGCCATGCCTAACTCCGATAATTTTTCGATTGGAATAAAATTAAATGGGTACAATTATCCGATATGGGCCCGACTCATGAAAATGGCAATCGGAGGTCGAGGGGGTCGATCCCACCTCACTGGAACCCCATCGGCGCCGGAACCAACAGATCCCAAGTTTGACAACTGGGAACAGAATGATCAAAGTGTTTTTACCTGGATAATCCAAAACTTGGAATCAAACCTCAACAATACCATCTTACAACACCCGACGGCCAAAACACTGTGGGATGGACTCGCGACCACATATAGCAGTGGCGGAGACCCCTTACAGACCTTCGATCTACACTGAAAAGCCAATACCCTCAAATAGGGGAGAGATAGTTTAGAGGAATTCTGGAACAGCCTCCAGGCCATATGGATGGCAATCGACCGACGACAACCAAACCCGATGAAATGTTCGGAGGACATAACGATGTTCAACAAAATTATTCAAGGGCAAAGGTTATACCAGTTCCTTACCGGAATTGACAAAAAGTATGACCTGATACGAAGAGATCTCTTGAAGCAGGAACCCAAACCATCCGTAGAGGCGGCCTATGGAACCATCCGGCGAGAGGCGGCTCGCCTTCAGATCCTAAAGATGACCACCACCGGAGAAGATCCGCCTAGCCTCGGATTTGGGTTGATTGCGAAGAAAGAGGGGAAGAAGCTCTGGCCGCTCAGACGGGACCGGACGTGGAGACAACGCCGGTTGCCGCTCATCATCGCGGGAGGACCGGTCAGCGATGGTGTGTGGAAAGTGTGGGAAGCCGAGGTACACAACTGAGGAGTGCTTTGAAATAATCGGATATCCTGATTGGTGGGAGGACCACCGGAAAATAGGTAGCGGCACCGCCACCAAGGGAGGACCCAAGAGAGCCAACCTTGCGATTCAGAATGGAGGGAGCGGAAATTTCGCCGTAGGCATCACTGGAGAGGACGCTAGTACGGCGGCGACAACAATCGGCCAGGCCCACGCCGCCGTCTTCTCCTGCAAAACCAACACAGCAGATGGGGAGTGCGGCAGACGAGGTAGAGGGTTTGGGAGTTATACCCCAAACCCTAGTATTATTTCCTTTAATAATATGTTTGTTCTTATGAAACCCCCCCTTAGTTCTGGAAAATTGCAAATTAACCCCAGCAATGTTGGTATATGTGGATTTCATACCCAGTCCAAAGCAGAAAGCTCATCACAGTGGATTTTTTACTGTGTAGCTACGGACTCAATGACATTTGACCCCTCGGATATTATTGATCCAAGACACCCGGACACCACACACATTCAAACTGCTAATGGTGATTTGGCAACAGTTGAAAATGAAGGATCTGTACTGATTTCCCCAAAATTGAGACTAAAAAACTGCCTATGTGTTCCTTCGTTATCACACAAGTTGTTATCTTTATGCCAAATAACGAATGAACTCAATTGTATAGTCCTAATTTATCCTCGTTTTTGTGTGATTCAGGACATTCATACGAAGGAGATCATTGGGCGTGGTACTGAACGTGGGGGTTTATACTATGTAGATGAAGTGGAGAATTCGTCTAAGGCTCTGTTGTCAAAAAGAGAAGCAACCACACTACTATGGCTATGGCATCGCCGTCTTGGTCACCCGTCACTTGGGTGTTTGAAAATATTATTTCCCGTTTTGTTTCAGAATAATCAGTCTCTGGATTTATCGTGTCAGACTTGTATTTCTGCTAAAAGTCACAGGCCCTCTTTTAAACCCAGTAATACTCGGGTTCAGACTGTGTTTTCATTAGTGCACTCTGATGTTTGGGGACCAGCCCCGGTTACAAACCAAAATCAATTCAAATATTTTGTTTTATTTATTGATGATCATTCACGCATGACATGGATTTATTTTCTCCGTCATAAATCTAAGGTGTACGAAACGTTTGTGGCTTTTTATCGGATGATTCAAACACAGTTTAAGCATCGAATACAAGTACTAAGGTCCGACAATGGACAGGAATATGTAAATCAAGAGATGCATAGGTTCTTCCAGGACCATGGCATTATTCACCAAACCACATGCCCCAACTCCCCACAACAAAACGGAGTGGCCGAAAGGAAAAACAGAACCATTCTTGAAATAACCCAGGCCCTTCTCATAGAGTCACATGTCCCAAACCAGTTCTGGCCCGATGCAGTTGCTACTGCAACCTACCTCACAAATAGATTACCTATAAAAATCCTTAACCACAAAACCCCCATCTCGGTCCTGCAAACTCAAACCGACATACCCACTTACCTCACTCTTCCACCCCACATCTTTGGGTGCTCTGTGTTCGTACATGTTCCAAGAGAAGATCGCACCAAACTCGACCCGTGTGCAGTAAAGTGTGTTTTTGTGGGTTATGCTCCTCACCAAAAGGGTTATCGGTGTTATAACCCGAGTACCAAACGGGTCCATGTAACTATGGATTGCAACTTCGTGGAAACAGAGTATTTCTACCTTACCCAGCAAAGTGCTCAGGGGGAGATTAGTGATGAGTCTCTTTGCTGGCTCAACTACTCTGATGATAGTGATCAAGGGAGCATGCTCGGGTCCAGCACTGAAGACCCCAGTACCACTGTACCACCCAATGATCTCCCTTCAAATGAGGTCCAAAATGAGGTAATCCTGGAAACTGATCTTGTGAATTCCACATTGTCTGATGATAATTCTGGTACCGTTAATATTATTTCTGAGGATCCAGAAAGCCACAGGTTCACTTTACCTCCACGGAGCAGCAGAGGAGTTCCCCCCAACCGATACTCTCCTGAACATGTGTCCCGATCCTCATGATATCCTGTAGAGAACATGGTCAGGGGGAGTATGTCAGAGGTAGCAAAGGCGTTTCTTGGGAACCTGTACACAGTAAAAATTCCGAGAATGGTACAGGAAGCAAGCCAGGACCAAGAGTGGGAGAAGGCAATGAGAACTGAAATGGAGGCCCTGATTGGAAACAATACGTGGGAAAAATGCAAATTGCCAGAAGGAAAAAGACTAGTCGGCTGCAAGTGGGTATTTATTGTAAAGCATAAAGCAGATGGCTCGGTAGAAAGGTACAAAGCCAGACTTGTTGCGAAAGGGTACACTCAAACCTTTGATATCGACTACTCTGAAACATTCTCTCCAGTAGCAAAACTGGACACAGTACGGGGTACTCGCAGCCAAAAAGGATTGGCCTCTCCACCAATTCGATGTAAAGAATGCCTTCTTGCATGGTGACCTGACTGAGGAAGCGTATATGGAACCCCCCTCCAGGGTTTACTCAGAACTTTAGACAAGATGAAGTGTGCAGGTTGAAGAAGGCTCTATATGGGCTGAAACAGTCACCACGAGCCTGGTTTGGTAGGTTTACTGTGGCGATGAAGCAACACGGCTATGTGCAGAGTAATGCTGACCATACCCTGTTCCTGAAAAAAAGAGGAGAACTAATCACATGTTTGATCATATATGTTGATGACATGATCATAACAGGGAGCGACACTGAGGAAATGGCCAAGCGCCGGAAAAATCTATTTAAAGAGTTTGAAATGAAAGATCTCGGAGGTTTAAAGTATTTCTTGGGGATAGAGGTCCTGCGGTCAAAGAGGGGGATTTTTATCTCACAAAGAAAATATGTCCTCGATCTCTTGGCAGAGACCGGAATGCTAGACTACAAACCAGTGGAAACACCGATTCAAGTAAACCACAAGCTAAGGATAGCTGAAAGTGGGGAACCGACAGAAAAGGACAAGTATCAGCGGTTGGTGGGAAAGCTTATCTACCTCTCCCATACGAGACCAGATATTACTTACACTGTGGGAATTGTAAGCCAGTTCATGCATGGTCCTCAGAAGGAACACATGGAAGCTGTGATACGGATCCTCCGATACCTAAAGGGGACTGTAGGCACAGAGATCATGTTCGGGAAGCATGGGCACTTGGACATCAAAGCATACACTGACGCAGATTGGGCAGGGAACCCAAATGACAGAAGGTCTACTTCTGGGTTCTTTGCCCTAGTTGGAGGAAATGTGGTGACCTGGAGGAGTAAAAAACAAAAGGTTGTGGCTCTGTCGAGTGCAGAGGCAGAGTTCAGGGGAATAGCCAAAGGCATGACCGAAATTCTTTGGCTGAGAAAGTTAATGACGGAGATAGGCATTACCCCAAAGGGTCCAAGCAGTCTCAAATGCGACAACAAGGCAGCGATCAGCATTTCAGAGAATCCAGTACAACATGAGCGGACAAAACATGTCGAGGTAGACCGGCATTTCATAAAAGAGAAGCTAGAAGATGAAACGGTGATAATCCCATTCGTCAGATCATAAGACCAACTAGCAGACATTTTGACCAAAGCTGTCAGTGGACAGATATTCCAGACGGCACTGAGCAAGTTAAGGATCGGGGACTCCATCACTTAACTTGAGGGGGAGTGTTAGAACTAAGGTTTATGGAAAGTTTGAGTTTCCCGGATTAATAGAGATTGTAACAGATTAGTAGGGATTCCTTTTATTCTGTTCTTAGGCTATACATAGGACCTTTGTACAGTGTAATCCTCAACTGAGAAAAAATACAATTACGATGAATAGACAAAAGCTTTTTCCCAAATACCATGTTCTAACAGAAAGGGACGCCAAAGGACTTTGTTACAATTGTGATGAGAAGTGGGTCATGTCCCGGGCGGGACACTTTTGAACTGAAAATCAATCCCGGTCGGGACCTCTCTCTGGGTGAACAGTGGTTTTTCGTGTAAAAATGGTTCGTTCTCCAATTAATTCTATTATGCCTGATATGTTCTTAATTGCTAAATTTGTGATAAATTATGATTGTTTCAATCATGTTTACGACATTTCATAATTGACCTTGTACGATATTTTATTTCTGGATTTTCTATGACGGGGAGGTTTGTGTAATTTTGTGAAACTTTGAATTATGAATTGCATGCTTAATTCTTGTTATCTATTTGATAAATAGGACTCATTTATGACCGTTAATGATTGTAAGAGCATGATTGACATTGCATGACTTGTCGTTTATCATAATTGGTTCATAAGAGTCGAGTCTTACGTACACTTGTCCTTGTTACACAGATCACGGTCCCGAAGACGAGGAGCACACTCTTTAGGGTGTTATCTTATTTCTTTTGGTTGGTTAAGTTAAGGTGAGGTTTAAATTCCAGATATATAGAACCCATATAACCCTAAGTGATGTTTAAGCCAAAATGTATCTATATATTTATAGTTTTCCAAACCTTATGATTTCAACTAAATTACCAAACCGTATTGTATTGATTGATTATTTTGGCGAGTTATTGTATTACACTGTAGGCCCGAGGGTAGTGTATTGAGCCAACCAGGAAAGCTTGGGGCTGACGGGTAACTCTTGCACTATCCTCACAACTTGGGATGACCCCTGCACCTACTAGGAGATTAGTGGGGGAAGGAGTTCCGGGCTTAGGGATTCATGTACCCTCTACCCAGATTGATTGGATGGTGGGGCCTTGCAATCCTACCATCACCCGGAGGAAAAAGGGTTTATTGAAATTACTAATTGTGCACTGTAAATGGATTGCTCTGAGACCACCTTGGAATGTAGTACCCGGAACGCTAGGTAGCCTCATCCCCTGCACTATAGTTCAATCCACATATGGAACGAGCACCCATACATGAATCAAGCCTATAGCGAAAGGGAGACAGAAAGAAAACGACTGCTGCAGGGTCCATATCTACATCCACTTCCTCTCCTTCCAATGCATAAGCATGAGCTCGAATTAATGGCCTTTGACCCCCGGTAGGTGGTCCCCGACGATATGGGCACGAATCCACCATGTGATCGGCACTCCCACATAACAAACACAAACCCAAACCCAAACGTCTCCTACAATTGTCATAGTGGTGTGTAGGTTGCCCGCAGAAGGAACACTTAGGTTTCTCCGGTGGTGGTGGTATAACAGGTGGCTGAGGAGCCTTCTGAACCGGTCCTTGTGGTTTAAACTTCTTCCCCTTAAGAATGCCTATTCTTATTCGTTGGCTCATAACATCACTTCTTACTTTGGAGATTTTCGACTTCTTCAACTCAACTATCTTGATATAGACGGTTCCAATCTCGCCACTTGTTCAGACCTTACATCTAACCACCTTCAAGATTTCCCATTCCATTCCCAGATTAAGTAATTTAATGGAATTCGGTCGACTAACCTTTGCAAAGTAGTCATATTAGCAAGTAATTCACATTGATTCACGTTAACAATAATTTCATATAAATTCATATAAATGCATAAGAATATAATGCATATAATATCATGAAAGTTATAAATAAACGAGTAAGATAATTAAATTAAACCCCCCAACTCCCGAAGACCCGCACGTGGCGTGCTTACCTGAACTTCCAGAAATTGGGACGTTACAGGTCAAGGGTCATAAGTGTGGCTGGTATTAATTGTTGATAGACGACGACGACGATGATGAAGCTCCCACCGACGACCCGGAAGAGGAGACCCTCGTGACAGCAGACGTGTCCTCCTTACACAGTCTCATTGTCAGTCAGACCCCACGCTCGTTGCGGGTCTCCGGCATGATTGGCGAAGTCATGGTTGAGGTCCTTATTGATGGGGGGAGCACTAACAGCTTTATTCACCCTAACATTGTGGAGAAACTCTAATTACCTGTGGCAGAGGCACAACCCATTCGAGTGTATGTTGGCAATGGGGAGTCCATGCTGTGCAAACATCAATGCCTCGAGGTGAAATTGCTATCGCAGGGAACGTCAGTTTTGGTGGATCTCATCGTGTTACCCATACATGGCACGCATGTGGTTTTAGGAGTGCAGTGGCTCCGGCTTTTGGGAGATGCTGGAGCAAGGCCTTATCCAGCCTAGTCGCAGTCCTTTTTCTTCGACGGTTCTTTTGGTTAAAAAAAAAGGATCATACCTACCGTTTTTGTGTGGATTATGGGGCACTCAATGATGTGACAGTACTCGATCAATTTCCGATTTCGACAGCTGACCAGTTGTTTAATGAACTCAGCATGGCTCGTTTCTTTACAAAGTTGGATCTTTGTTCCGGTTACCATCAGATTCGCATGCACGACTGCGACATCTATAAGATGGCATTTCGTGCACACGAAGGCCATTATGAATTCGGTGTTATGCCGTTCGGCCTCACCAATGCACCGTCTACTTTTCAGGCATACATGAATCGGTTGTTCGCGGCTCACCTTCGTAAGTTTGTCATCATTTTTTTTGATGATATTTTGGTTTATAGCCCTTCTTTGGATGCCCATGAAGCTCATTTGGATGTTGTGCTTTCCTAGTGAATCAATTAATTATTTAGGGCATGTGATCTCTGGGGGATTCTTGAAAGTCGACACTGATAAGATAGCCGCTATGATGGAATGGCCCATCCCAACAACAATGAAACAACTTCGGGGATTTTTGGGACTTACGGGTTATTACCGCCGCTTTATCAACCGGTATTCTCATCTAGCGGCGCCGCTTACTGATTTGCTGAAGCGTGATAATTTCTCCTGAACGACGCCGCCGGCGCGGACTTCACACGTTTGAAGGAGGCAATGAGCTCAGCCCCTATTTTACGTTTACCGAATTTTGATGCCACGTTCGTGGTGGATACGGACACCTCTGCGACAGGAATTGGGGCGGTCTTATTACAATTTGATCAACCGATTACGTATTTCAGTAAGAAACTGGGTCCGCAATGGTTATTGGCTTCAACCTATCACAAAGAATTATATGCTATCGTTGAGGCGGTTTAGAAATGGCGGCAATATCTCTTGGGACGTGAATTTATTATCCGAACAGATTAGAGAAGTCTACTGGAGTTACTACAGCAGGTTATTCAAACTCTGGACCAATAATTCTATGTTCACAAGCTATTGGAATTTCGCTTTCGTATCGAGTACAAGCCTGGTGCCACTAATGTCTTGGCTGATGCTCTTTCCCGTCGGGAAGAAGGTGCCCAGGATCCTCACTCTTTCAGTCTCGTTTCTCAGTCGATTCCGAATATTGTGGAAGTGGTCAAGCGAGAAAACTCCACGCAGCCTGACTTGGTGTTGTTGCATGTAGCTTATGCAATGTGTAATTTACAAGTGTCGTTTACAGTCCGAGATGGTGTTCTATTTTACAATCACAGGAGTTGTATTGGTCGACATTCTGATTTGCGGGCTAAATTGCTTTTCGAATATCATGACTCACCCTCCGGCAGTCACACGGGCGTTCACCGAACCTTTCAACGGCTGGCTATGACATTCTATTGGCTAACCATGCGGGCCGACACCCGTCGCCATATAGCTTCTTGTCTTACTTGTCAGGCGACGAAGTACCCCATGGCACCGCCGTCGGGTCTCTTGTAGCCCTTGCCGATTCCGGCCCGAATATGGGAGATGTCTCTATGGATTTCATCACGGGATTGCCGTTATCACGGGGGAGTACAGTGATTTTAATGGTCGTGGATCGATTGACGAAGTATGCGCACTTTGGGGCCCTTCCGACTGATTTTGATGGCCATCGCATGGCCTTCTTGTTTGTTGATATGGTGGTTAAATTGCATGGTATTCCATTATCTATTATGTCCGATCGTGATCCGATTTTCACAAGTAAGTTTTGGCACGAACTTCATTCTATTAGTGGTATGATGCTCAAGCACAATTTGGCGTTTCATCCGCAAACGGATGGCCAAACCGAGGTCATGAATCGCACTTTGGAGCAATATCTGTGAGCTTTTTGCCATGATCGACCGTCGCGGTGGACCATTTTGTTGCCATGGACTGAGTATTCTTTGAATACTAGTTTTCATTCGGGCATTCGGATGACTCCGTTTCAAGCCGTGTATGGTAGACCGGCCCCAGACTTGCTTCGGTATCGCAGTGGTGAGAGTAAATTACCTGCCGTGGAGGACTTGTTGTTTAAAAGCTAAAACAACATTTGGCCCAGCTAAAACAACATTTGGCCTAGGCTCAGTCCAGGATGAAACTCATGGTTGATCGGAAGCGTACTGATGCTCAGTTTCAGGTAGGTGATATGGCCCTTTTGCGTTTGCAACCGTATCGGCAACATTCGGTGGTGCGCCGGAATAATCAAAAGTTGGCCAAGAGGTATTACGGCCCTTATGAGGTGGTGGAGAAGATTGGGCCGGTGGCTTACAAGTTGTGTTTGTCGGATTCCTCCCGGATCCACCCAGTGTTTCATGTTTCATTACTGCGTCGGTTTAAAGGACCAGAGGGGGGTGCTCAACCTGTTCCCTTGCCGGAAGATCTTTTGAGTGGTAAGGCGCCATCATTTTCGGTTCAGGTTCATGTCGTTCGAACGGTGTTGCGAGATGGAGTGGCGGAGAATCAATGGTTGGTGAGTTGATCTGATGGGTCATTGGATGATGCCACGTGGGAACCGGTTGCTTCTGTGCGTCGTTTTTTCCCCAATTTACACCTTAAGGACAAGGTGCTTTCCGAAGGGGGAGGGAGTGATATGGAGGGGAGCTCCGGTAATGAGGTTGAAAATGAAGGAGTCGGGGGCTGTAGGAGAAGAAGAAGAAGTTTAAGAAGAGGTTGAGGTTGGAGCACAGGTTCGTCGGAGCGGAAGGGTGTGCAAGAAGCCGGGATGGCAGAAGAAGTATGTGATGAATTAGAAGTAGAGTTAGTAAGTATTAGTCATCTTGTTTATTTCTGAGTCAGAGTTGTTATTCCTATGTTATGTTATTTTAGACTTTTAGTTAGCAGAGTTATGTTATTTGTTTAGGAGTCCGTAGGTCTGATGACTTTCATATAAATTGTGGGATTGAGTTTGTTTCAGGATAAGTAATAATATTTTGGATTTCCTTTAACCTATTTCACAAGTCTCGCTCTCCCCCCCCAAATTCTCCGGCCGGTCAGTCCTCACCAGATTATCCATACTCTTCTTCATTTGCTTGAGCTCAGGACTGCTCTAACGTCCCTTATCGATAACTAGCGTTATCATGTTCTAAATGCCTTGATGTCATAATTAGCTCTCAATTTTCCATTTCCTATTTCTATTTCATAGGATGTTGGATTAGTTCTCCATTGTGGTCCAAATTCTTGGTTTCAACCTTGTGCAAGATTGATAGGTAGATTGTTCCGTTTTTCTTGAAATAGAAATTAAAGCAGACCAAAGTTTCCAAATTATCTTGAAACCTTCCAGTCTGCTGGCTTCCTTTGAACCCACTCATCATACTTCAATATTTTTGAATTTCTCTATCTGCATGTGTTTGATCGATTGGCTTATTATGCAACAGTTGTGTCTCTTGTTCAATTACTCAAAGAGATAATTAAACCATCCCGACCATCCATTTCTGAACTCTATTCTTGAAAATAAAAAATAAAAAAATCCAGGTCTCTCTCGATTGAAAGTTTAGCCTGCTAAATGAATATTAGATGGTTATTCCCCAGAATCTCATAAAGAACAATCCACTGATATATATTCTGGAAAGGCCAATCACAAATATATCATATCATGCACGGTATATCGTCGAATCTCATATTCATCCAGTAATGAAAACCCATATAATTAATAGGTTTTCCGGGCACTTGGTTTCTGCTTTTCAAGACGGTTTCCAGAAACTTCAACCTCAGATATTCAAGGGGCTAACGCTGAATAATGCTGCGGAGAAGGTGAAGGAAGAAGTCGATTCCATTGTGGAAGAGCCGAAGAAGAACAAAGCTGAAGGTTACAAAAGTTGTGAGCATGTGCAACGAAACTCTTATATTTCTGCGCGTTGTGTTAGAGGAGGTTCAAATGCTCAACCACCTCGACGTAGAAATGCCATGGTGGGATTTGAGGAGCACCTCATGATAATAAAGTCCCTGCTTCCCTTCAAGTCTGATAATGTTATCTCTAAAGGTTTGCAGACTTCCTTGGAAAGACATGAGGGTTTTGGGTTCGTCTCCCAATCTACAAATCCTCAAAACTAAGAGGTATTGCGCTTAATGGAGAAGAATGGGAACCAACAGAAGAGCAATTCCTCAAGTAAAAGAGCTTACCTTGTCGTCTCAAGTATTGGCGAGTTGATAATACCCACTTCCTTTTCCTTAAGCAACTTCATATCAGAGAATGCTCCGAATTAGAGGAGATCCCTTCAATTGATTGACGTTTGCATGCAGTTCAAGTTCAGCATCATCAGCCTGACAATTCGAGAAGAACAAAGTAACCAAGGAAATGATGACCTTCAAGTTCGTATCTGCTCCTAAGAGAATTTCTGGTGATTACACTTTGCCAAGTTATCCTTCTACTTATTTTCCCAATGCAATTTGTGATCCATGTTGTAATTGATTTTTCTTATTCTTTTAGTAGATTGATTGAGGCACTTGTTACTGAATCAAACTGTTGGAAATTGGAAAATAGTTTTTGTAAGAATAAATGTTAATTGAAGAAAGCAAAGAAGGTGGACTTTGTCTAGACTAATAGTTGAAGGATATAATGATGGCTTTGTCTAAAAGTAATAGTGGAGGGATAGACGGAGGAGAAATAAGTGTTTGGGAAATAGTTTTGGAGATGGTTTCATTTCATTTCATTTCACTTCTATGCAAAGGAGAGAGCTTACATATATTTATAGGTAGATTAACCGCCTATGAAGGTCGGTTAATTAGACTAACTAATCTAGACTAATCTTTATTTTTTGACTAGTTGAAAATCTAGATTAGTCTACATTTTTATTATTATTTTTTTTTTAATCATGTGCCTAATCTAGATCATTCTAACTTATTTAATAATAATCTATCATAATCTAGATCCTACAACTTGCAATCTTAGACAAATATCTAAAAAAATACATTATTATTTTAATACTCCTCCTTAATGTACTTTTCTTCTTGCTCTGCTCGTAGATGCTTGAGTAGCTCCGTTAACCTTTATCAGAATCTTGTGTTTAAATTTGCTCCCAACGTTTATAGACTTTAACGCTGTGAAATTGCACGATTCATATATGTCACGGAGCAGTCTTGTTCTTCTTGGAGGTTCTGGAGATGATTCTTCTTCTTCTTGATTTTCATTAGACGAGTTAGAGGTTGGTGTTGTCGGTGGTGAGCTCGGTTGCGAGTCATTCAATTCTTCAACATGTTGTCATGGCCTTCTTGCAATTATCTTCTTTGGAACTTCTTCATTTTTCCAACTCCAATTGGCATCTTCATTGAATTTCACCTTTCATGTGATGATGAGCTTTTTAGACTTCAGAATGTAGACCCTTTAGCCTTTAGACGGAGAGCTGTAGCCGAGAAATATTCCTTTCTCAATCTTATCTTTTGCGGTATGCACATAGCAAATGCTCCCAAAAACTCGAAGATGTTTAGCAAATGGTTTTCTTCCACTCCAGGCTTCTACTGGAGTTTTACCTTGAACTGCTTTTGTTGGACACCTATTGAGTAGATAGACTGTAGCACCCGGAACGCCAAGATGCCACACCCCCGCACTACAGCTCAGTCCACATACGAAATGGATGATCCGTACATGAACCAAGACTATAGCGAACGGGTAACAAAATAAGAAACCATCTAGCTAGGCGGGACTAGACCCCAATTCAATTAATCACCAACATACATAATCAATAATACGGAAGCATAAGATACATACATTCAATAAGTTAACATCACCATGTTTACCACTTCTTCCCAAAACAAACCATCTTCCAAATTTAGAAGTGCCAAAAGGTTCATAGCATTACAATTATGCATCAATAATATACAAGGAACATGCTAGACTCAAAAGTAAAGACCTGACTCGACCCCGCCTAGCACTCAACCTGCAAAACTGAAAATGTGAGGGTGTCATTCTACCGAAGACTGAATGAGGGGTTTATAAATAAATATTAGCGCAATTACCATGCAAGTCATAGTCTCAGGTAAGGTTTTATAAAAGGGAAGCCATATAAGTTCGATAATAAAATACAACTCGCCCGAGATTACAACTAATCAATTTAACAATATAACCGTTATCACTTTAATTCAATCAGTGGCCCGGCGAGTGAGGGCAATTCTCCAACCTTACCCCGACAGTGAACATTACCAATATTTAGATTATCAATGGTTAAGTGAGCATGCAAGTTATTACAGTGCACAATAAGCAGTTTCAATTCCCTTCTTCCTCCGGTGATGGTGGGATTGCAAGGCCCCACCACCCAATAACGGCGAGCATAGGGTTCATGAGTCCCTATGCCCGGGACTCCTTCCCCCACTAATCTCCTAGTGGGTTCAGGGGGGATCCCAAAGTTGTGAGGATAGTGCAAGAGTTACCCGTCAGCCCTTGCTTCCTCGGTTGGCTCAATTCACTACCCTCGGGCCCAAGTGAACATGCTTTACTCACCAAACAATCAATCAATCACGATAAGTTCAATATGTCACGAGAAATCATTTGCAATCGATAAAGGTTTTGAGATATATATATATATATATATATATATATATATATATATATATACATTTTGGCCGAAACATCACGTAAGGTTATACGGGTTCTATATATCTAGTAATTAAACCTCACCTGTGCCGACAATACAACAAGGATATAATTATGAAGCTTGTTCCTTGTCAACGGGAAGACAATCTGTGGAAAAAGGGACAAGTGTTTGTGAGACACGACTCTAATGAACCAATTACGACGCAAGGCAAAGTCATGGATCAATATATCATGCAATAACAATGAAGGAATGTCAATTAGGAGCATAATTATCAATAAAACAAGTATATAACTCATATAATCACATACAGGAGCCAAGGAAGTGAAACGAATGCAATACGAGAGGTTTTGGTGAAGTTTGGTAAAAACGGACAATTTTAGGAAACATACATGCTGAGGGAAAACTGGAATATCTTTAATTATAGAAGTGGGAATTGATTTTTGTTTGTTGGTAATGAAACTAGACTCAAAGACCTTTCCAATGATATATAGCACGTTTTCTAGTTCAAAACGAGGAGAAAATGGCGTAAGCTTGAAGTTAGGCGAGTGTAGTTTTCCGAAAAAGTGGCGACACCTAAAATAATTGATTATATCTCACAATTAACAAAATATATTGAGATTATTCCAATTGGAGGTTGTTCTAGACTTCAAGAGGTTTCCAACGGTTCAAAAATCAGGTCATTTGGAGTTCGGATGAGGGAGAAACGCCCGTTTGAAAAATGAACTGAAAGCATAAACGGGCGTTTGGAAGCTCTCGGGTAAGGCAGACACATCTCACACGGGCGTTTGGTAAAATAACTAAGGGACCAAACGCCCGATTGGGAACAATCTGGGCGAAAAACAGGGGATAGGCTCAGAAATGGCTCCCAAACCCTTCCAACACCAAATCAATGCAAGAATTCAACTCAAAACCATCATATAACATGCATATAACTCATATATATCAATTAGGCATGATAAAAACCATAAAACATGCATCAATCAACAAGAATTCATCATTCAAAACCCCAAATAATTTCATGGTTTCTAGCTTCCATATTATGCAAGATTTCATGCAAACTCTCAAGTTTAATGATCATGATCATACTTCTAATCACATATACAAAAGTTATTCATCACTTAATCAACAAACCCTACTCCAACATACATTCAATAAGTCAAGAATTCTCCATTTATACCTCAAGATAGAAGAAAGAAAAGATGAGATGATGATATGATGGTGATGATGCTTCTAGCTTCACAAATCCTTCAAACTCTAACTTGATTTGTGATAAAATCTTCCTTCCTTCTCCCTTGGTGTTTTGATCGAACTATGGTGTGTGTGTGTGTGTAATTTGTTGGATAAAATATCATGAATGAATGCAAGAGATACAATGTATATGTTATATAAAAATTCACCCACTAACTCAAAAGAGTCATACCTTTTTGCACCAAAGTCCCTCAAATATTTGAATGAATGTAAGCAAGTTCTATTCCTAACCAAATAATCCTATAACTCCCAACTCATGTTATGCAATTAGGTCTCTAAATTTATGAAATGATCAAGTAAGGTCATATATGAACAATTACTCACATCATCAATTCATTTATATAAATCTCATATTACCAAGTTTATGAAAACTTAATGCATATAATGTTATGAAAATTATAATTTAACATATAATGATTGAATGGAAAAACCGGGGCGTTACATAGACTATCGTGTAGACAGTTTCTACCCAAAACATATTAGGCATGCCTTTTTCTTCCAACATAGTTTTGGCCATTTCCACGACCATCTTATTTTTTCTCAGATAATCCATTTTGTTCGGGAGTATTTCTAACGGTGAGTTGGAGATAAATCTCATCTTTGCAGAATTTATCGAACTGTGTCGAATCATATTCTTTCCCTCTTTGATTTCTTAGAATTTTAATTTTTCGACCACTTTGTTTTTCAACAAAATTTTTGAACTTTTTGAAAATAGTGGATACTTCTAACCTTTCATGCATGAAGTAGACCCACGTCATTCCCGTATAATCATCAATAAATAGAATAAAGTACCTGTTTCCTCCCTAAGAAGTTGTCCTCATAGGTCCACATATTTTAGTATATACTAGCTCCAAGCTTTTTTGGCTCGCCATGATTTTTTAGAGGAAAAAGATTTTATATGTGGCTCTCCTCGTAGACAAGCTTCACAATTTTATTCTTTTACTTGTATTTTGGGCAAGTCTCTCATCATATTATATTGAGATATATATCTTATTCCCTGAGAATGAAAGTGCCCAAATCTCTTATGCCAAAGCAATAACTCATCTTTTCGAGCCATCACATCTATCTCTTGTAAATCCCTTGATGATTTTGAATTTGGTTGACTTGCATATAATAGATAGCATTCATCTTCTTCAGAATAATTAGCTTGATGATTTTCTTTAGATCGACAATCATTTTCTTCATGACCAAATTTATGGTATTTTTGACATTGAGATTTTCCACGAAAATAACCATCGCTGTCAGCATGATTTGGTCTTTTGCGATATCGGCATGACAGGTAATTTCTATTTTTCTGAAAATCTCCTCCAAACTTATTTTTCCTATAACTTTCTCCATTTTGAAAATTCTCTTTAAATTTCTTCTCATAATTTTTGAATTTCTGAGACTGAAACTTTAATTTAGGCTGAAGGCACTTTCTAGTGAATTTTCATCTCGTCTACTCAGCCTTTTTTCATATGCTTCAAGAGAGCCTATTAACTTCCTCAATGATAGAGTAGCAAGATCTTTTGTTTCTTCTATAGTAGTAACTATTAGATCATATTTCTCGGTGATACTAATTAGTATTTTTTCGATCACCTTCTTATTTGATATATCTTCTCCATAGGCTCTCAATTGTTTTACCATTTCGGTTAATCTAGCGTAATATTTTTCTATCGTCTCAAAATCCTTCATTTTGATATTTTCAAATTCCCTTCTAAGAGTTTGAAGTTTAATCGAGCGTACCTTTGGATTTCCTTCAAACTCCTCCTTCAAGGTATCCTAGGCCTTCTTGGAGCTCTTGGCACCTCGAATCCTTGCAAATATTTGATCCGCCAACGTCATTTGAATGTCATACAAAGCCGTGTAATCCTTCTTCTTTTGCTCTTTCAATAGTTTTTGGTTGGCCTCTGACGTATTTTCTTCGGAAGCAGTAACTCCTCCTTCAATGATGTCCCATAGATTTTGGTACAAGAAATATGTCCTCATCTTGACAGCCCAATAGTCTTAATTTTCTCCATTGAAAATTGGTAATGAAATATTTTTGCTTGAGAAAGTCGTAGCCATTGCGGAAGTGATTTTTTGCTCGCCCAATTACAAAACGAACTATGCTTTGATATCATATGTTGGAAATTGGAAAATAGTTTTTGTAGGAATAAATGTTAATTGAAGAAAGCAAAGAAGGTGGACTTTGTCTAGACTAATAGTTGAAGGATATAATGATGGCTTGGTCTAAAAATAATAGTGGAGGGATAGACGGAGGAGAAATAAGTGTTTTGGAAATAGTTTTGGAGATGGTTTCATTTCATTTCATTTCACTTCTATACAAAGGAGAGAGCTTACATATATTTATAGGTAGATTAACCGCCTATGAAGGTCGGTTAATTAGACTAACTAATCTAGACTAATCTTTATTTTTTGACTAGTTGAAAATCTAGATTAGTCTATATTTTTATTATTATTATTTTTTTTAATCATGTGTCTAATCTAGATTATTCTAACTTATTCAATAATAATCTATCATAATCTAGATCCTACAACTTTGAATAAATATCTTAGACAAATATCTAGAAAAATACATTATTATTTTAATACAAACAATCTATGACGAAGTGTTGCTTGATGCAAGACTTGCAAGAAATCCTAATATATGCTTCAGTGCCGAAACCAAATTTTTTTATTCATGATGTTATGACTTATGATTTATGTATGCAACGTAAATTACGTTTTCGTAAGTGAAATCTTGGCCAGATATTGGTACAAATAAATTTATGCAGCTATGATCATATTAAGTGTTTCAGTTCCAGCCAGAAATGGTTAAACTTACTCCCTATGTGCAAGCTTCCCATTATTTACGTTGTTAAGGTAAAATCTCATATAGGGGATGTTTCTGTAATATTTCAGATCTGAGTGGAAGTTCGTGCAGCATGGTTAGAGTAGTCCTCCCAATTAGATATGCAAGTTGAGCATATTGTAAGAAAAATAAATGAGCACATCAATTATTACTAAATAAACCTTTTTAAACAAACCTTTTTCTATAATCAGAACACACTCTTATAACGTAATTTACTATATATGAATATGTATACAACAATGCAGTACATATAAACCACATAGAATAGTTTCATATGTTAGAATTGAATTAATAAAAAGAAAAGGAGCTAACAACACCCACAACCCTGTGTTAATCGAAAGTATCATAAAAAACCCTAACAAAAAAAAAGTGCTTTAGAAAACCCTGTGTTTTTTAAAATATGCTCACCGGACCCTAGCCCCATCTGGTCAAAATAAAATCTTGAAATCCCTAAAATGCCCTTATACACTGTTTCAGTCTTTCAAACATACAATATTATTAAATATTATTTTTTAATTCAATATAAATATTATATTAATAAATAAAATAAAATTTAAATTATATTACTATATCTATTAAGAAGTGTTATAAATAAATAAATAAATATATATATATATATATATATATATATAATTACTAATATACATATGAAATATTATTTCTATAAATATGTATATATATATATATATATATATATATATATATATATATTATACTAATTATAATAACTAATTTAATATATATATAATGAATTTATAAAAAATATATAATATATATATTTAATTATATAAATAATTATATATATTAACATATTTACTAAAAAAAATAATAAATTAATAAATAAATAAATATATATATATATATATATATATATAATTATCATGAAATTTATATATATATACACTATTATAATAATTATTATATATATTTGTAAATTTATTTTATATATATGCAATATAAAGAACCAATATATATATATATATATAGAAATAAAATATATGTAAATATAAACATAATTCATATTAATATATATACATATATATATATGAATATATATATGTATATGTATATATTATACACTATTATAATAATTATCATATATATTTTTAAATGTATTTTATATATGTGCAATATAACGAACCAATATATATATATATAAACAAATTTATAGAAATAAGATATATGTAAATATAAACATAATTTTTCATATGTATATTATGTATATTAGTAATTATATATATATTATATACTAATTATAATAATTAATTTAATATATTTATAATTTTTTTTAATATATATACATATATAAATAATTACATATATATACAATATCATATTTACTTGAAAATATGATATAAATGTATATAATAATATAATATCAATAAATTTAATATATGTACCAAAAAAATAATAATAATAAATAAATGTAATATATTGATATACATATACATTATTTATATACATATACAGCGCCTTCTTCCTCAAGACAACCCACCAGTTGCCGCCGCCGCCGCCTCTCCACCTCCAATAGCCGCCGCCTCTCCTTCTCTCGACCTCCACCCACCGCCCAACAGATCCGCATCACCGCCGCCTCTTTTCTCTCCACCTCCACCGCCCCAGGTCTCCGCCAAACATGGCCCAACGCCGCCGCCGCCTCTCGATCTCCGTCGCTCAAAGCCACCGCCGCCGCCTCTCGATCTCCTCCTCCACCACCTCACACAACCCAGATCTCCGCTGCCCAACGCCGCCGCCGCCTCTCTTCTCTCTTCTCTCCTCCTCCACCGCCTCACACAGCCCAGATCTCCCTCGCTCAAAGCCGCCACCACCACCTCTCTTCTTTCCTCCTCCACCGCCTCACACAGCCCCCGATCTCCGCCGAACATGGCCCAACGCCGCCGCCTCTCGATCTCCTCCTCCACCGCCCTAGATCTCCGCCGAACGATCCCCCCCGTAACCAGAAGCCGCCGGCGGTCATGGTGGTATGCCTGGATTTGCAGAGCACTGGGCGGCCATGGTGGTTATTATATATATATATATATATATATATATATTATATGGTAAAATAGTCTTAAGGGCAAAAACGATATTTCACCAACAAAAGTAGGCCAAAAAGCTTGTTATACTTGCAGTCAACGCGAGTGAGCCTCACTTTCTCGTTCCAGGGTTTTTCGTGCATATTTAAAAAAACACATGGTTGTTTAGAGTACTTTTTTTTTGTCAAGGTTTTTTATGATACTTTCGATTAACACAGGGTTGTGGATGTTGTTAGCTCAAAGAAAAGAAAAGCAAAGTACATAAGCGATATATAATTTCGGAAAAAACCTGATATTCAGATACAGAGACTTAATACGAGAAGAGTTTCCAGTAGTTTCGGCTAATCAGCATCCAAGACACTTTATTATCGGATTCACACCATTCTTCCGGAGTTGGTGATCTGCACTCCGATATTTGCTGAAAAGAGGAAATAAGGCATTATTCAGTCAGCACTTCATTAGTGCTTCGAGTTTGAAATTCTGAGAACTAAGTGTTCGTACTTGAAATTCTCTTGATCATAATTTTCAACAATTAATTGCATATAAATCCTTCTAAATTGTTATTTTATAAATTGGACAGCACAAAAGGTGTATGCATTGTCACCTAGATTAACATATCCTAAGAATCTACGCGGCTTTAAAAACTCAAAAATCTTCTTGTTGCGGGATTGAAACTCGGGAATGCATTTCTTAATGTCCATGGATGTCGGGTGCTGATTGCAAGGAACTGGGCTTTTTCTAGAAAAGATAATTATATTGACATATCTTGAATTTGACCTAATTACATAAACTTCCTCGACATACTTTCAGATCTAGCCTGTCGCATGCTATTACAATCATGAATCGAAACAAAAACATCAAAAGCTGTGAATCTAGATTAAATTTAAATTCCTCATCGGGGGAAGTTTTTGTCATTTCTTAAACTTCAAGGGCATTTTTGTGTAACTTTGCCAAACTTCGGGGTAAGTATCGCTTCTTAAAATTTGACTTGCATGTGTTAATGCAGATCAATTTAGCACACTCTCTCCTCGAGCGATTGCACAATAGTGTGTGTTATGTGCGTGTGTGTGTGTATGTGAGAGAGAGAGAGAGAGTAATTATCCCTTCTTAAAATTTAAACTGATATCTTTCTTTTCAAATTCCGTCTTCTTCTGAAGTTTTAATGGGGAGCTGTGTAATTAATTTAAAAATTGCAAGTTGCTTAGCATTTTATTAAAAGTTATAGAACTCACGCTAATCTGAACAAGAGCAGTTTCTAACAGTATTCCTGTAATATTTCTTCCGGTTGTGTGTGTTTTGAAGGAGATAGGATCAAGTATGACTTATTATGCCTCTCTTGTTTCACTTGTTCAATTACTCAAGGATATAACCCATAACAATCGATATCCAAACTTTCTTCTTGACAAGCACCAACTTCATGTCTCTCTTTATGCAAAGTTCAAGCTTTTGCTGGAAATGTTGGATGATTATTCTCCGAAAGTTTGCGAAGAAGAATCAAATGATATTTTTGAAAGACGAATCAGAGATGCAGCTTATCGCGACCAGGATATCATTGAATCTCACATTTCAACTACTTTATTAGCTAGTGGACTCGAGAGATCTGGGCTTCGACTTCCCAACATGTTCCAGATAAAATTGGGGAGAATAAATATGATCAAGACTTGGAGAAGGTGAAGACACAAGTTAATTCCATATTGGAAGAGCTGATGAGGATCAAAGTAGAAAGCAACACAATTCATGAAGATTTGCATCGGAACTCTGATATTTCTGAAGTGGGAAAATTGCAAAAATGGTATACCATCTGCACCCATTCAGCAAGATTGGTGCACCAACTATTCCGGTGGCAAATCGACCCCATAGCTCCCAAAACCGCGCAAAAAAGATGCAAATTTTCACCGGAAAACCTAAAACCCGCCGGAAACCACTTATGACGTGGCACTTATTATTGCGTGGACGTTACATGGGTATCAAGTTAATTTTTTTTGCCACATAACTGCTGACCTGCTTGACATGTATATAACCCACAAAAAACTAATTGCAAATACATAAAATAAAATAATAATAATATAAATATTATGTTAATAAAATCAAATAAAATCGGAGAACATAAAATTCTAACTTGATAATTATGTTAATAAAATGAAATAATAATATAAATATTATGTTAATAAAATAAAGAAATACATAAATTCAAAAATGTTATACATTATTTTTATTGTAATTATAATATAAATAATTATATGTTATTTTATTAATATATAATTTAACTTAATTACATACTTAAGAAATTAAAAAAGAAAAAAAGAAATAGGATTGTCTTCTCCAGAGCTTCAAGCCGCCGCTGCACCTGCACAACCCCAAAATTCATCCTCCCCCGCCGCCGTCGCACTCCCACATCCGACCACCACCACCGCCGGACCAGATCTGTTCCTTTTCCGCCGATCGTCGACTCTGCCTCGAACGCCACCACTCTGCCACCGTTTCTCCGCCGCCATCCACGGTTCCGACCTCCATCTCCGCCACGATTCCCATGCTCTCCACTTCAGAAATGGGCGCTGCCACCATGCTCCTTCTTCTCATCAACACCACAGCGGCGGCAACAAAAATAAATCACCACCACCAAAATCACCACATCAAAATCGCACAAACACACACACGCACAAAGAAATCGCCACAGATCTGGAAGTTTGGGAGAAAAGAAACGATTGGGGGAAGGGGGAAGATGGGGGGATTAGTGGACTAGTTGGGAATGAGGGCGGTGGCGGCAACAACAACGTAGCAGCCACCCCGGCGGAGCCCCTCATTTTGGATCTGAAAATGAGGAGCCTTCTCTCTCTCTCCGATCCTCTCTCGGCAGCCGCCCAGCACGCCCAACACCCCCTCCTCCCTCCCTTTCTGCAAATCGCCATAGCTAGCCAAGGAGAAAAACGAAGCCGAAGTCATGGAGTTTGGGGAATGGGGTGTTGAAGGCTTCCACTAAATAGCTTTTAAATCCAAATAAAAAAAGAGGCTCAGATCCGTTAGAAGGCCGGAGAAGAGAAACGCCACCACGCCATGGCTGCGAAAGCGAAACCCACAACCAGGTCGCCCTGCCAAGATACGGGCCGGGTTTCCTCAGCCCAGATTGAAAAGAAGCCCAGAAGAATCACGAAATATCATCACAGCCCCCTATAACTTTGGATCCCTGAAACTGATTTGGTTTAATGAAGAAATCATAGGCGAAGAGAGAGGGGCAACAAACCCTTGAAGAATTCCCAGATCTGCTCTCTTGCCTCATTCTTCTCTTCTGAGGCGCTCACAATCCTTCGGAGAAGTGTCCCCGCATACAGAGTTTCAGTCTTGAACATTGAATCTCATGCCCAATCAATTGAAGTTTTAAATTTTTGCCCTGAATTCATAATCTTTTATTTACATGTATTTTATAATAAATGTAATATTATATATATAATTATTTCTTAATTTGTCAAATTAATTTTAAATCAAAATTTATTAGTAATATTATTTGGCTTTTTGTGTTTTAATTAAATGGATAAAATGAACATATGTACAATGGTATTTGATGTGGCCATAGTGGTACTGCCACATAAGAAAAAGTCATGCCACGTTGGATTTTGGGTCGGGTTTCCGGCGAAAAAGTGCATCATTTTGCGCGATTTTGGGAGCTATGGGGTCGATTTGCCATCGGAATAGTTGGTGTACCAATCCTGCTGAATGAGTGCAGATGGTATACTATTTTTGCAATTTTCCCTATCATTTATATTACATATAGATAATATAAGAAACCATCATTTGTGAGCAAGTTTAAGAGTGCTTCAATCTCATAAAGAGTGACAAATCTTATTTTGACATTAAAGTTTGCCTTTAATACAACCACCAAAAATATTCCAATACATTAAGTGAAACATTCATTTATCCCAATTATGATCTTATTTCATAACCCTTTATTGATTGATTCCATGGCACAACATACTCTAATCCCTTAATGTGAAAGCCCATCCTTAAGCTTCTGAATAGTAGCAACATCAGTCTTGAAAGAAGCAGCCAAAACATCATCAGAAATGCTAGTATTAAACACAGTCCCCGGAATTGAAACGGTGCCGGCATTTGCGCTCCCAAACGCCGAGAGCGCGATAGCTGGGCTTTTGGTATCATTATTGTACTGATAGTGCACAAGGCCTTTAGGGAAAATGAACATGTCACCTTGTTGTAGGGTTTGTGTGTAGAGCTTATTAGTTGTGTCGACAAATCCCACTTCAAGGGAGCCGATTAGGAGGAATAGTAGCTCAGATGCTCGGGGGTGGGTGTGGGTAGGGTTGACGCTGCCCGGTGGGTAGAAAAGAGCCGCGTAGGAGACACTCTGCCCATTTAAGACAGGCATTTGAATTATGCTCGCTTTGTACACAGTGAAAGTCGGGGGGACCGCCCCTATGAAGGAGCGTAAGCCCGTGTATGTGAAATAGGTGCCATTCAGAGCGCCCTCATAATCTTGCGGGACTGTGTAGTCAGTGAGAATGTCGGGATCACCGGCGATGGTTGAACGAAGAGAGAGAAAAACAAGAGCTAGGGAGAGAAAAAGCTCGGTTTTGGAAAGGGAGAGAGCCATTTTTAGGAAAATTTTGTGTTCTTTTAATGAATTTTGATTGGATGCTAGAGAAATGGGGGGAAATGGTGGATTTATAGGGGTAGGATTATGATGTTTCAGCTTAATTTTTGAGCTAAAGGGATCCATTAGAATAGTTTTTATATATGCTCAATTACGTCTTTACTATAAATTAATTCATTTGATTGATATGTACAATGTTTCTTGAAGTTGTCGATAAGGGACAGAATGGAGACAAAATGTCAGTTGTCAAAGTGGTCGTAATTAAGTTGGGTTAATGTGTGTATGCATCAAATATCCAATTTGGATTCTTTTCTAGGAAAGTTTTTGTCTTCGGCAGGATAAAATAATAGAAAGAAAGAGAGTGAAGTCACTTTGAATTTCCAATTTAAATTTATATTTTATCTCATATTTTGCTTCCATACACATATTATAATTTACGCATATAAAAAGCTACTAGATTGAAAAATAAAATCTTTTAATTAATTTTATAAATTATAATTATTTTTTAATTTCAATCGATTTCTACTATATTTTGTGTGCATAATAAATGTAAGAGGAGACAAGAAATGGAAAATATGATGTTGTGAAGTTGCCATTTTGCCGTTTTTGGATGAATATTCTTATTTAATTTCAGCTTATAGGCTAAGAAGGTGGGGAACAAGTTATTATCCTAACTTCTTTATTAGCAAAAATATAGCCGTAGGCTGTAGCTGAATTACTTGTTCTTGGAATTTTATTGATCCAGACGCTCCCCAAACAATCATGTTCAGAAACTTTGATAAGCCTGAAGATAGAATATGATTGGTACCTGATACGACGATTAATATCATACAATAAACTGCTCGTTAATATATCTTAAAAGGTCATTGAATAAAGCCAACGAACCCTACAACCTAAATACACGAACCATTGTCAATTGGACAAGTTGAGGAGTACTTCAATGTAGACCCGGGTTGGTCGATGAAGAAAATAAAGAGTTTATGAATCAAATATTAAAAATTAATAAGAGTCCTCCCACTCTATTATGTCTTGAGGTACGAGTTTCAAAAAAACCTTGTCAACAAATTCTTTTCGAAAAAACTTTATTTTTCTTTTTTCATGGAAAACTCCGCGGCATGTGTTTGAATCTGAAGCGCGTTAACTGCGACTCTTTTAGTCTTATGCCACCTTTTTGACATGTGTAATAACATTTATAACCTTATTGTAGTAAAATAAGTCTCTTGTTGAAATATGGAACAAAAAATTGTATTCGTTGAAAGGTGAAGAAAAAACCCTGTAAACAGAATTTCGAAAAAAAAAATTCTTGTCACATCAACTCTTCTAATTTTATATAATTATCTATTTATTTAATTATTATTATTATTATTATTAAGGGCTAATCCCAGACAACCATCCGTCCTTTGGGGCTTAGTGCGCTTTGCCCCTTAACCTTTGGATCGGTACGATTGCCCCCCCCCCCCCCCCCCCCCGCCCCCCCTTTGAAAAATATCACACTTAACCCTTTTAATAAAGTACATCTGTACAAAGTAGATTTCAAATGTGGTGATATTATATATCAAATTGAAGTTCTCGACGCAAAGAACACAATAATGGTCTCGAAACCCAAATCCGACAATTGACGAAACAGAAATCACCGATCAAAAACGACGCATGACGAACGAAATATTGTAGCGGCTAATAGGATCAACTGGGTAATGGGCTTTGTTCGGTTTGGAGAGACGAACACGATGGAGGTTGTAACATCCCGACTCTTCGATCTTCCAGGTACGACATCACGAGTGTGTTAAGTGCGCATTTAATTAATTAAGTATGCAATTATATAATTTATTTGAATATTTGAATAATTATTATGCGTTTTATGTTTAAAATTTTAAACATTTTATAGCTTTTTAACTCATTTTCAATTCGTTTAACTCCGTTTTTAATTCCGATTTTTGTGATAACTTGCTACGCATGAAATATGTGACTTATGAACGTGTTTATATGTTCATTTCTTGTTTTGGAGTTTGTTTGATACGGTTTTAAAACCATTTTGTTTGTTAAAGGACTCGAGGGCCTAAATCGTTTTAGCGCACCTTGGGTTCCGAAAGGCACATCTTGAGCTCGGGGAATTCAGATTCAAATTCCGGAAGAAGATTTGGACTCGTAACGAAGAATGAGAGCCAAGGAACCTAACTTTGTATTTTTCTAAGCCGTTTGAACCCCCGTATTTCGCCCGTATCGAGTCTCGCGTGCATTTTGACCACCTTTCACTAAAATGGTCATATCTCCCTCAAGACTTGACCAAATTAAGTGAAACTTGGGCCCACATCTTCAAGACTTAATCCCCTATCTCTCTCACAGCCATTCATTTCGTCCCACTTGAAGAAGAGAAGGGTTTTTGCGGCTATAAACCGAGCTCCAAGGAAGAGAGAAGAGAATACTATTCCTTTTTGCAACTTTTGAGCTCAATACACCTCCGTTTCACTCCGAATTCGAAAGGTAATTCCATACTCTTGTTCTCCATATTCTTGTGGTCATTTTAACTCTTGGTTTGTTGAATTTCATGGGGTTTTAAGCATGCTATGAGATTTATGTTGAATAGTGAGGGTTTATGCATATTTGAAGAGCATGAATGATTCCTTGTGATTTCTCTTGAATTGATGCATGAAATTTGACCTATAGATATCCAATTATGTTTATATGAACTTGTATTATGTTTTGGTTGAGTATTCTTGAAGATGCCATTATGAACTTGGAGCTTTTAGCATGAATACTTGAAGAAAATGGTATGATATGATCTCTTTGCTCCCTTGCTCGTGTATATGGCTTGTGCTACGAATATATGCATGAAAATGAACTGATTTGCTGGTGCTTTGCGGTACCTAAACTTACCTATACATGTTGGCTTGAGGTGGGATGGATTTGCAGAGGAGTTCAGCCATGGTTTTTCGGAGGAGAAGGTGGCTAGGCGTGGTAACGCCCGTTACGGCGAAATCACTTTGAGGAGGTCACGGGCGTGACCTCCATGGCTGCTCTTTGTTTTGAGCTACTGCCTCTGGTGATGGGGGTCACCCCTTTTGTACTGATTTAGGTGACACCCGTCACCCTTCCCCTTTTTCTTTGTTTTGTAGCTGCTCGTGTTGTGTCGTGTTGTTTGCTTGTTTTTTATTTTGTTTTCGATTGTATTCGATTCCTCCCACCCCGATTATGATCCTAACATGTTATTAAGTTGTAATATAATATGTTTTGATATTTATTTTAATTCTATGGCTTTAATTTCTATGTATAACTGTGACTTATAAAGTGCATAAACATTTAAGTGCTACGTGTGATATCTCTTTACATCCCTTGCCTCGTTTAGGTGATTTAAACTTAAATATGCATATGGTATGCAAAGACACTGACACTTAGCATTTTTCAAGAGAATAAGGAAAACATTGAAAGATGGAAAAAGAATGAGCCTTACGGAAATTATCACATGAGCGAGGTCCTCAGACACTTGATCTGTGCTCTGGGAATATAACTTTCGTTGGTCCCCAGAAAACTGGATCTTGTTATAGAGTCCATAGGTTATGTTCCGAGCAAAAGTATATGTTGCTCAGCATTGTAGGACCCTCGTCCGGCGCACGTTGGAACGCGTTATCACCCGTGCGCTCGAAGTTCCACAGACGTTCTTCCTCTGAGGAAGAAGTCTCCCCATCACCGCGGTCACCCTCGACCACCTCCTTGCCTTTGCCAATTATAGGGATGGCATCTGGCATTCTCTTCCTCTTCCTTGAGGGTTGAACCTGGTTCCCTCGAGGCTCCCTTATCACTATGCTCGTGCGCGGCCTCTGTTGGTTATCCTGAGGATTAGCCTGGGGCCTGTCTCCTCCCCTCTGGTTGATCACATCCCCTTGCCTCGGGACGATGCGGGTATCCGGGGTGGACGCACGGTTATCCCCTCGATCCTGGGTAGTTGTGCTGGAGCTGGCACCCCGGTGGCCACCGCGGCCGTCCCTCGGCCAGATCCTCTTCCTTGAGTTTGCCCTTGTTGGTACTGGGGCCGCGGCTGCGTTTGTGGGTTGCGCGCGTTCAGAAATTTGGCTACGTTCCTCATTCCTCCTCTCTTCGCCATCAGCATGCTGGTACCTGAACATAGAAAAAAGACGAGGGTCAACTCTTCCTTATGAAAATCAGCAAAACGCAAGGATATAGTTAGCAACCTTATCTAAAGTTAGTTCCCTAGTATCTAACCATCTCTCTCCAGACTTCGAGTGGGTGGGTTTTTGATCATGTCAGGGTTATTCATGAGTCCACATAAGAACAAGACTTCTTCATCGTCTATCAACTCCTTGGCCTTGATAAGCCATTTAGCATCCCTCAGGGCATTAGCCAAATCCTGAGCTCAGGACAAGGGGAATGACGGCTCTAAGCAAGATTTTACAAGGGGCCTGTCCCCGTGATTAACCCACTCTCAAGGAACTCCAAAGTCTTCACCTTCGGGTGCCCACACGAAAAAGAACTTTTCTTTCCAGTTAGTCCCATAGGATGTTAAAGGCGAGTCTATCAGTCTCATGTTAGACTTGTCCTGGATGTAGTAAAATCCCGCCATCGGAGATGAGTGTGGTGAGCAAACCACTTGGAAAAGGTTATTGAAGTTATGAATGGAGGGCTCGTTTCCCATGCATTTCATCAAGATGATAAAGGAGGTGATAAGGGCTATGCCGTTGGGTACGATTTGAGAAGGGCTTAGGTTCAAAAGATTTAAGATACTTGCAACAGGAACAGAAATGGGGAATCTCAATCTGTCTGCCTCGACCGCATCTTTATAAACCGCCATTTGCCCGGGAGGAGGGTTATTGGCCCACTCGTGTGCTTCCGGAATCCTATAGGTGAAGCGCTCGTCCCAATATCTGGGGGGCCTTATGGAAACTAACTCCCCGAAGGTTATTGTACTGGGGGTCTCGTCGGGTGTCCGCTCGGTGGCTTGCATGCCCGGGCCCTCCCCCTCGGTGAAGTTTTTGGTTTTCTTCCCTTTCTTTTTGCGCTTAGCAGGAGGGGCTTCTGAGGGCCCGACACCCTCGTTTTCTAGAACTGGGCCCGAGATTGCCACTGTTACGGTATGGCTGTGGGGATGGGTGGTGCTCTCTGTTATCGGCAATGTGACCCCCTGTCGTTCTGCCTCCAACACTAAATCTATTTCTTTAAACAAGTGATCGACGCCCTTGGGATTTCTTTCCCCCATGGCATAAATAGCCGCATCAAGTTCTTCATCTCTGTCCTTACCAAAGATTTCTCCCACAGTATTGTGATAAGGAGTAGGGTTTTGAGATTTTTAACTTTGGCTGGCATTTTCTTCAAGGTCTCGAACGAATTCCTCAACATGGTCTGTCGACATAATTTCTTGGATTGAGGAAGAAATGGGGATTTACGGTGATGAACAAAAGTCCGAGTGGGTTAATCCTAACTATTTCCCCGTACCCACATGCTATTTCCTAAGAAGACGTATCCACGCGCCCTGTAAACATTAAATTACCGACTCTTCGAGCGGTCTGTGTGAGGTGACCACATTTAATGCAACTTCAGAGTATGGAATTCGAGCGCAAAACTCCCCGCCATAATGGACCCTCGAGATTTGAAGGAATTTGAATTCTACAGTCCTCACTACTAAGGACTACAGAATTGGGGGGTAAAATGATGGGGTAAAAACATACTTGGCCCTCGTTTTGACACGTGTAGCCACCAACGTGGAACATGGCAGCATTGGTCCCATGAAAACCTCCCTCGAGCGAGTCTCACCCTCGTCCCTGGAGAAGGCTATAATTTCACTAGGAGACCAACTCCCGAGCGGGAGCTGCCACCACCCTCAAAGTGTCACTACGTGCTTGCACTCGAAGAACCCTTCCCATAAGGATGAACAAGGGAATACTCTCCCCACATGTCCAAAGGCCTTGGCTTGAGTACCCCTCGGACTATCGAGCTTCCAGGACTCATAACACACAACGAGCCTGCATCTCGCCCTCGTTACCAACCCAAAATGGCTCTCTGACACTACGTACACACTCGCGCGCCTGCCACTATTGTCCGCACCAACTTTTCACCAGCTTTTGCAGGAGATTCCTCCTAGGTTTCACCTCATCACGCCACGTGTTAGGGCAACATTAGGCCAGGACCATATGGTGCTAATTACCAAAGGGTCCCTGACCCTCAACTATAAATAGGAGACTTCATCTCTCCCATGGCAAGCAATCTCTAATACTTGAACTCTGCAACTTTGGCTTCATCTTCATCTTCCTTATTTTTCAGATCATCATCTGACTTGAGCATCGGAGAGCCAAACTAGGTATCACTCCCAGCTCCCCCAGCTTGGCCTTCTGACTATTTCCTTTGGTGTTTATCCTAGCAGGTTAAGCCCCCAACTTTTTCGGCAAACTTATTCCGTTTCCCCACATTAAACAAATCTTAAAAGTGATCGGGGTTTGACACCTCTCATTCAAACCCATCAATGTATACACTGTATACATAATACATATATATATTAATACATATTATTAATATATACGAAAAATTAATGAACACCCCCTAGTAAGGTTGAAGACTTTTGCTAAACCCCCCAATTTACTAAATAGATATATTTCATCCCTATTATCCTTTCCATTTTTTGTAAACCCCCCAAATCTGGTAAAAGTACTATAATACCCTTAATAAATTGAAGAAGGATATAGATGTCCATTGTCTTCTTCCCGCCTCTGATCTTTGCTTCTTCTTCACGCTTCTGATCTTTCTGGCGACTCTATTCCGACAACCGATTTCCAGCGAGTCTTTTTCGAATGGCCTTTCCAGCAACTTTTTTTCGAAACGGGTTTCCGGCAACTCTATTTCGAAACACTATTTTATAATTTCTAGAATTATTTTTCTTGAACTAGACAAACAGACCTTTCAATAACTAATAAAATGAATATTTACACTAACTTAATAGATTGTTATGCATTCCTGATGAGATGCTTGAATTAAATAAAAAGCTGTCTGCACTCTTTCCCGGAATTTGGACCGGCCAATCAACTTTACAATGCGACGAAGGGGTGCGACTGTTGGTATATGGCCCAATCACCTTTATTAGTATCTTCAATGTTGCCCTGTACGCAGACTTCTGCAAAATTTTCATCCCCATTTCATCACCTGCAAGAAGCCCTGCTTCTCTTTCTCTCCCAGATCTCAATCCCCCTCCAAGACCTATTCTGGCATGGGTGGAAGTGTACATGGTTGAACGTCTTCGGATATATACCGGAGACAACGAAATCCATTGGCTAGAAGTCTTCGACACAGTGCTGTTTAATGTGTCGCGTGATTTGACTCAACGATTCAAAACAAGATTCTGGCCCCGAGATGTTGTAGCAGCGGTGAAAGAACTGCGGATAAAATTTTATGAATTCCGTAGATTATTGGCGTGTCCTGGAGTTAAAATGGGTGTTAATAGTATTCATGCCGAAATTGAGGCCTTAGTATATTATGATGTGAATACCATTGAGGTAAGTCAAATTCATCCGTGTCCCCTTTTTTTTTAAATATTTGTTCATTATTCAATGTTTAATTTTACATAGGTTATTCATCGGGATTCCAACGCCAGGGCATTTGGATGCCGTTATTACGACGACCTTAGGTATATCTTCAAAGTGCGGCAGACACACCTTTTGGAGGGCGAAGAGGAGCACCTCCACGCGTTCCACATAAGTGATAGGGACTAGGACCCCGAGTCCTTTGACGACGTAGTTTACCCCAGGTCCTCTGAGGAGAGTGTTAATTCCAATATCCCTCAAGATGATTCGGAGGAGTTTAATCAGTTTCCTCCCCCATAAAATATTTAGTTTGATTGTAGTCTATTTTGCCTTTTGTATATATTCTATGCTGTAACTGAATGTTGTTCTATTTTTATTTTTAAATATGCGTAATTTAAAGCAGACTTCGATGCGTAATGGGATGAGGACTTTGTCCAGTTAAACAGGCTTAATGCGTAATGGGATGGGGACTTTGTCCAGATGGGGACTTTGTCCAGTTAATCAGGCTTAATGCGTAATGGGATGGGGACTTTGTCCAGTTAATCAGGCTTAATACGTAATGGGATGGGGACTTTGTCCAGTTAAAAAGGTTTAATGCGTAATGGGATAGGAACTTTGTCCAGTTAAACAGGTTTAATGAGTAACTTAATGAGTAATGGGATGGGGACTTTGTCCAATTAAGCAGGCTTAATGCGTAATGGGATGGGGACTTTGTCCAGTTAATCAGGTTTAATGTGTAATGGAATGGAGACTTTGTCCAGTTAAACAGGCTTAATGCGTAATGGGATGGGCACTTTGTCTAGTTAAACAGGTTTAATGCGTAATGGGATGGGGACTTTGTCCAGTTAAACAGGCTTAATACGTAATGGTATGGGGACTTTGTCCAGTTAAACAGGTTTAATGCGTAATGGGATGGGGACTTATGATAATCAATCAATCTTGAGTATCATTATTGTAATATTCTTGCCCACAATGTTACATTTATGCTAATCAATGAATTATGAGTATCATTATTCTAATATTCTTGCCCCCATCCAATTACACTTATGATAATCAATCAATCTTGAGTATCATTATTGTAATATTCTTGTCCACAACATTACACTTATGATAATCAATCAATTATGAGTATCATTATTGTAATATTCTTGCCCCCATCCAATTACACTTATGATAATCAATCAATCTTGAGTATCATTATTGTAATATTCTTGTCCACAACGTTACACTGATGATAATCAATCAATTATGAGTATCATTATTGTAATATTCTTGCCCCCATCCAATTACACTTATGATAATCAATCAACCTGTTTAACTGGATAAAGTCCCCATCCCATTACGCATTAAACCTGTTTAACTGGACAAAGTCCCCATCCCATTACGCATTAAGCCTGATTAACTGGACAAAGTCCCCATCCCATTACCCATTAAACCTGTTTAACTGGACAAAGTCCCCATCCCATTACGCATTAAGCCTGATTAACTGGATAAAGTCCCCATCCCATTACTCATTAAACCTGTTTAACTGGACAAAGTCCCCATCCCATCACTCAATGAAGTCTGCTTTCAATTACGCATATTTAACCCAAAACTGGACAAAGTATGCTTTCAATTACGCATATTTAACCCAAAAAATTGAGAAAACAACATCAAACAATTTATTAACGTAGTTTCAAACAAACAAGCAGAAACAATCATAAAAGGGAGTGTATACGATTGCAACAACAAATAAAAAAATATGTCTTAAGAAAAAGTAAAATGCATACAGAAAAGGCCGTGGATCTGGTTAATCTTCAACTTCAGAACGAACAGTAGCCAAGCATGAACCATAGTCGTAGGGGTTATATCTTCTCTTCCTGACAGAGAATGAGATTACTGACCAAAATTAATATAATGTTAATACCTTCTCATAGAATAAATTTAAAATCTCATACCTTCTCTTCGATGTCTGCTTCCCACCTGAACAGGCAGGGGGCCAAATCGCTCTCATCTCAACAATGTTGAGTTTAGCAAGTTCATGTAGTTGGATCATAGTCGGAATCTGCCCGTCGCTTCGCAAACTAACCCACAAACCTTTTTTTATGGGGTGCGAGGTATTGAAGTCTGGCCACTCTTCACCAAGTTGCACGTGAATCTCCTCCACCGACGCGCTCCTCCCAATTGAAAATACCGTAATTTCGCCGTTAAACCAACAACTTCCCAAGATTTTCTTGTCTTGAGCTTCATCACCGGCCAACGCCATCTTCAGAGTACCAATTTGAACTCTCAGTTTCCAGAGGATCAGCAATTTGATTCAATACAAATTTTCAGTGAAATATACTGTCTAATTGACATAATTAACATTCAATTAAAGTCAAGAAAACATTCAATTAACATTCATACCCAGAGAATACCTTAGAGCAGCACAGGAAATAGGGCATGATGACTAGATCGATTCTCGTTGCCGCCGCTTATCGATGTCCGACTGTCTATGCCCGGCTGTCTTTGTTGCCGTTGTCGCCGCCTTCTTTATCCTGCAGTCGTTGCCGTTAGCTCTCGTTGCCGACGAATGGAAATGTGGTTGCAGGCTTGCCCAAACCAAATTGGGAATGAATCTATTCATCGAGGTTGGGGGAAAAAAGGAAAGAAAAAAAGGGAAAAAAAGGGGTAAAATAGACTTTTCAGGGCTATGGGGGGTTTAGGAAAAATAAGTTCTATATTGGTAACCTAAAACATACATTTTTCAAAGTAGGGGGGTTTAGGAAAACTTTTGACCATATTTGGTCCTCTTTAATAATTGCCCCTATAATATATATATATATATATATATATATGTAATGCATATTAATACATATTATTAAAAATTATTTTTTAATTCAAGATAAATATTATATTAATAAATAAATTAAATCTTAAATTATATTATTATATCTATTAAAAAAATATTATAAATATATAATATTTTTTTTATAAATATATAATATGTATATATATATTATAACAGAATAATATATATATATAATATACTAATTATAATAATTAATTTAATACATATATATAATGAATTTATAAAAAACATTCAATATATATATGTAATTAATATAAATAATTATATATATAGAATAATAAAATATATAATAAGAATCAAAAATAAAAAATAAGAAAAAGATTTTAAAATATTCACCCCACCCCAACCCCCCATCCCACACGCAAAACCCCTTTTTGTCATCTTCTCCAAAAAGACTTTATCTTCTCCGATGAAACCCACCCTCGCGCCACCGCAACCGACGTCACCCTGGGTTGCCGTCACAATCGCGACACCACTTTCACGGCCACGACAATCCTTGCACCACCACCGTCACAATCAGAGGAGTCAAAAAAAGTGGCCGGCGGCCTGAGTTGAGAGTCGCGTCTCCACCCCCATTTCTGATTACCCGACCATCAAATCCGCTGCCCTCCACCTCGATGAGAACCACCTAAATCTGGATCTGAGTATTTGTGTGTGTAAGTGTTTTTGTGCGTGTGTTCTTGTGTGGATATGGAGAAAGGGGTAGTGGTTGGTGCTGGTTTTTTTTGTGCCGGTGGTGGATCTGAGGAAGGGTCAGGCAATGGATGGTGGTTGCGGTGGTGTACATGGGGGAGGTGGTTGGATTTTGTGTTTATTCATGGTGGCTATTGTTATTGTGGTGGTGTGTGGCTGATGGAGAAGAAAAAGTGGGGGAGGGCCAATGGTGGTTGTGCACTAGCAGCGGCAATGTTTGTTTTTCGGCGGTTGAGGTGGTGATGTGTATATATATATATATATATAGTCCTCTGGAGAGAATTAGGTCCCATGGGACGCCAAAGTCTTTTTTGAGGGATATAACCCTTAATTTCTTTTTCCTTTTCTTTATTTACTATTATCTGACGTGGTTATTTAAATTTTTTTCTTTTTTTTTTTATTTCTTTAATATTACATCGATAATCATGCCATATCTTTCAAATTTAGATCTCCCACCCAAATCAAACCCGATTTTCTTCTGCTCTTTTTCTCTCGCTCGCCGTTTCTCCTTCTCTCCTCCTTATCTCTTTCAACCATGATTTTCTTCTCAATCTCTCCTTCAACGATGAAAAATACAGAGCATCTTCTCACCTGCATCTGCATCTGTTCTCGCCTACATCTGCATCTGCGTGCGTTCTCGTCTGCGTCTTCTAAAGCTGCTATTTCTGCCTGCATTTTATTATCTACAACGGATTCTATAATCACGTTAGAAGATTAAGAATTCTTATTGTCCTCTTCTTCTATTCTTCTGTATTCTTTTTTTTTTCTTTTTTTTTCAGATTTCTTCAAGAAATCGAGTGCGCGATTGTAGACTGTTTCTGCAATTGAAAAACGTCTTCTTCTTCTATTCTTCTGCTTTTGTTTTTTTCAAATTTCTTCAAGAAATCGATTTTCAAAAATCGAGTGCGCGATTGCTGAAATCGCTCACTCGATTTCCAAAATCGCGTGCGCGATTGAAGAAATCGAGTACGCGATTTCTAGATTTCTGTAATCGCGCACTGGATTTCTTGAAGAAAAATGAATAAACGAATCATGATCTTAAAAAAATAAAATAAAATAAATAAAAAAGAAAAAGTGATAAATGAAAATAATGAAAATAAACATGGAGATGAATAAAAATAATAGAAGAAAAAAAGAAAATAAAGAGAAAAAAAGAAAATAAATGAAAAAAATCTTAAAAATCGAGTGACTCGATTTAGAAATCGCTCACTCGATTTGTACACGTGGAAAATAATTATATTTAATATTTATTTTATTAGATAAAATTCAAAAAAAGGTTATGTACCTAATTCTTTTAAAACTAGGGGTTACATAACTAAAAAAACTCTTGGACGTCCCTTATAACGCAATGTCCCTCTTCTGGTCCTCTGCCCATAAAAACAGAACTTTTTGATCTCCAAAGACACCACCGACTATCGGATGGACTTATTGCTTAGTTTCGTGGTCAGAAGATCAACATTCAGAGTAGCATTTTTTTTTCAAAGAATATATATATATATATATATATATATATGTAATTTAATAAATATAATATAGGGGTAAAATAGTTTTTTTGTATAAAAAAGTGAAGAAAATTTCAATCTCAGTTGCAGTTCGCGCGTGAAGCCCACATTCTCGTTTCAGGGTTTTTTGTGCATATTTTGAAAAAGATAAAGTTTTTTGATTTTTTTTTTTTTTTTTTTTTTGACAGGGTTTTTTTTTGTGATTTATTCGCATAACACAGGGTATTCATTACTCAAAGATTCAAACACGATTAAATTACGCTACTTGATGATATACCTGTGTATAATATGTATAGTAACTATATATGTTTCTCCCTAATTCTTTTCCTTAAAACGTCATACATATTCATATAGAAATTTATAGTTCTCCTTTATTTTCCTATGGTTGAAACAATTACTCGATCAATAATTATTTTCTTGCCATATATATCTGGACGATTTACTTTCTTCTTCACGGAAATCAATTAGTAATTAATATTTTACAAGGCAAATTCTTCGGATTTAGGGTTCTTAAATTAAGGAAATATACAAATATATTTACAAGATACTTTTTTATTTATTTATTTTTGGCTATAAAACCTAGTTTGTTTTCCTCCCAGAAACTACTATCTAGTTTACATCAAGCAGAATACTTTTTCATTGGTTTTTCTTCATCAATCTTTTCTGCAATGGAAGATCAAGTAAGTATATCTGTATTTATATATTTATTTAGTTTTTACAATATCTAGAATTGCATATATAAATACTAAATATTGATTATCCTGCAGACTAAGATTATATCAACGAAAATCAGTTGCTGTGACGATTGCCCGAAGATAATAGAGGAAGAATTGCTGAAGATGCCTGGTAAACTATTTCTGATTTAATTATTTATATCTATCTTTTTAGATTTATTTAATTTCTTGTTTCACAGATTTATTTTATTATTTATTTAAATTCTGATAGATTGTAGCATTGTGATTTTGCTGACTCTTATTTTAACTTTGTTACTAGTTATTAAAGGAAACCAGATTTTCATTTAAAAGTTAGAGCTAACAAAATTGTAAAAGTAGTCTGTTTTAAATGTGTGTGTGTATATATATATATGTATTTTTTTTTCTTGAATTTGTGGTCCAATCCGCAGCAACGGTTCTTCAGACATTAAAAATCTGGGAGTGTTCTAAATTCTTTTGAGCGGAAATAAATTAGAAATTAAAAGTATCAAAAGTTATTCTAACTTATATGACTTACCTTTAATGTATAGAGAAAGATATTTTGATGATTTTTATCATGATTTTTAGAATAAAGATTTAGAGGATCTAGATGTTTATTCGTAAAATTATGGATCCACATTATGTGCATACAAGAATTTTTTCTAACTTTATGATTTGGACTCTCAATTTTTTTTTCCCACAATTTTCACAACATCCTTTTTTTTTTTTTTTCCACCATTCCCGCAACATGTTATTTTTACTTATCCCTAAACTTTTCTCCCATCTCACCCCAATTTTTTTCTATTATATATTTTTTTCTTTTAATTTTTGTTTTAAATATTATTTTTATTAATTTAATGTTATTTTATTTTATTTATTTATTTATCATAAATTTATAATTATATTCAAGATAATTATAAAATAAATATTAATGCAAAAAATTTATTTCAATATATGTTTAAATAATAATGACTTTTTTATTTTAAAAAAAAAACGAGTGTTTAAATTTACTAAATTTTCATAGACAAGGAAGGTTTGTTTTGTTGCATATGGTATATGAAATGAAATTGATTAGTAAATAAAAAAGATATTATGGAGTAAAAATGCCTAAACCTCTAATGCATAAACACTTTTAAAAATATTATTTTATTGTATCTTATTATATTGGATATCGTATCTCACACTTCTTATATGGAAAATTAAAAAAAAACAAATTGGGTTGTTCATATCTGCACCCTGTACGAGATTGGATAATTACAACCCGTACCCTCTTAGATGAAAATATTACACAACATACCCTTCCAAGTGTGGAAAATTACAAATGAACTTATTCCGATTGGATTTTTTGCAAAATCATTCTTGAATCGACTATATCTCACTACTAATTAGTTCTTCACAACAATCCACACATTATTTTCAAATGACAGACATGTAATTTACGAAGTTTTTTTTTTTTTTTGTAGAATTAATACATTATTCGTTTGTAAATTAATATTCATAATAACTTTTTTCCCTCTCAATTAGCGGTGAGGAACTAACTATTGGTGAAATATAATCAATTCAAAAAAAGTTCGTGAAAAATCCAATCGGAATGGGTTCATTTGTAATTTTTCAAACTTGAAAACGTAGATTGTATAATATTTTCATCTAAGGAAATACCAGTTATAATTACCGAATCTATCAAGAAATATAAATATAAAAATATTCAAAATATATTGTCATATTTGTATTGTACCCTTATTCATATATCCTAAGTCTAAACTAGGGCTGTAAATGGATATCCGAAAATCCGATATCCGTCCGCATTCGAATTCGTTTACAGAGGATGATATCCGAATCCGTTTCAAGAGGATATTATCCGTATCCGATTATAGACATCCGAATTATAAACGGGTAAGGATATGATAATAAGACATCCGATCCGTTTCATTATCCGTTGGATATATTCGTTATCCGATTTATCCATAATCCGTATCCGATAAATAATATGTTATATTAAAATATATACACACAATTGTGTATGTATGATAGATTATTAGTATTAAGTAAATTTTTTAGCACATTTATTAAAGAAAAACCTTAGATTTTATTAGTAACCATATGTTCACTTCAACATTTATATAGAGATAATATAACTAACATATATTATGTTATTAATAAAAGTATTATATTTCAAATGAATTATATGATAAAATTTATAGTTTCACCACATTTATACATTCTCTAAAAAATAAAAATGATATATATAGATATACTTATTATTTCTCTATTTGTCTAAAATATATATATTCAAAGTTATATAACTATTAAATAATTTATCTATAAATGAATAGTTGATAATCTGATTAAAAATTCAAAGTTATATAGTTAAATAATTTATGTCAAATTTTGAATAGTTGAAAATCCGACTAAAATCCGAATCCATTCGAATCCGCCTTGTATCCGTATAAAAAGGATATTATCCGAATTTGATTTAAAAGGATATTATCCGTATTCGTTCGAATCATAAACGGATAAGAATATGATAATCATACATTCGATCCGTTTAATATCCATTTACACCCCTTGTCTAAACCAATCACAATTTCGGGTATTGTACGGCTACTCCTACTTTAGAGGGAAATATGCCCTTTTCTGGGGAAGTAGAGTGATGATTTTTTTTTGTGGACAGTGCAATTATTTACTAATTTCTAATATCAAAGAAGAATAAGATGTAATTTTTCTCATTTTCTGGTTATTTTTTTCACATACTTTTTCAAATATTCGTGATACTTGCTACTAGAATTTTTTTATAATTTGGATGCCTGCTTTAACAGTTTTAACTTATCCAGTAACTTTTAGAAATGAGTTTGCAATGGGCCACCTAGTTTAATAAGTTTCAATCCATTAGACCGTCTTCCCTATATATGCTGTACATATAACAAGTATGTTTTTTAGTCTATAAGTAGTTTTGTCTTCCGTATATATGTTGTACATATAATAAATAGGCCTTTTCACCCTTTTCCTTTGTACTAGGCGTGAACTCAGTTGCTATTGATAGAGAGAAAAACCTCGTACTAGTCACAGGGCCAATCGATGCAATGACTCTGATCAACGACGTCGCAAAATTAGGAAAAAGAGTTAAACTTTTACCTACATACGACCTCCACAAGTACAAGGACAAGCACAAGTACTCCACAAACAATTGCAACTACTGCAAACACCACAACAAAGAGCAATCCACTTCTCAACAAAAGCAGAAAATGCGCACAAACTGCTGCTACTCCCAAAATCGTCATCAGAAGCACAAGAAAAAGGAAGAAGAAGAAGAAGAAGAGCACAAATGTGAAGCTTATGTGCCACCAAAGTATGATGAGAGAATATGCAGAGACTATTACTGCAAAGTCCATCCACAAGGGCGCAAAATTGTTGACACTATGCCGAAAGATGGCAACTGGTTCGGAGGGTTCCCGTTTCACCCTAACCTCGGAGGGGTAAATCCTTATGGCGATTCGTATCTACATTCCGGCGGGTGGTACGGTGAGGAGCCAACACGGTTGGGGTTTCATCAACGGCCGAGAATGCTTCCACACCCTTTTCGGTTTTAGCTATAGGGTTAAAGATGATAAAGAGTCTTATTGTTTTCTTTTTCATCACTTGGATTCTCCACTGTTTGGTTTGCTTTTCTTGCTGTTAACCTGGGTTTTTATTAGTTGTTTCTCTATGGACTACAAGATACACTATAAGATAAGATATTAATTTTCGAAAACCAAAAAAAATGATAATATTTTAAGATATTGAACTCATCTGGAATAAGTTGAAAAAACCAGCTAATTCTTCAGATCTCGACACATTTCACCATTTATCATACTAATAACATAATTGTTGTTACCTCCAATATAACACTCTTTTAAAATAAAAATATTATTTTATTATATCGTACCATACCGATCACTCGTATTAAACATCATGTCGAACTCTTAGAGAAATTCCAAAAAAAAATCTGTATAATTCCAAAAAAAAATCCCAAAAAAAATCCTTACCATCATATCCGTATCGGTAGATGCTCATGACTGTAATTTTTATGCAAATGTTTAAAGATATTATTTCGAAAATAAGGTTTTTAATCTTTCAAGCTCCAAAATATTTAATAATATGTGAACTAGTAGGCACTTCAAAACAAGTATAGCCAAAAACCCTCTAAGCTTCAGCCAAAGAAAATAAAAAAGAAAGGGTTTAGTTTCAAAATACAGCATTGCAACAACACTCTGTACTCTGTAGCAGTAAAGCATCGATCAGTGAAAATTATATACATGAGTAAGGCAAAAGTACAGTAGTAAGACTACATTTATTTCCCCCACAAGATACAAGCCAAGAGAGTAGTTCACAAGCCATCCAAGAGCAGAGAACACCATTTTCAGCTTTTTTCAGAGCCTTCTCCAGCCTTCAAGTAAAAGAAAAGGAAAACGATTACTATGTCAGTTTCGCCAATGCCATAATACAAAAAGCAGCACACAGCACAAATTTTTTTTTTTTGGAAAAAGGTTCGCATACAGCAACTTCCATGGCAATATCCAGAATTCTCCAAATTTCTTAAGAACTATGACAAAACAAACACCAACATAGTAGCCATGTTTCGTTGCCCTAACAGATTTATCAAAACACATGAAAATGAGAAGCACCAACAGAGTAGCGTTTCAACAAATTTACATAGACAGCTTATTATCGCTTCAAACAAGCTTCGTTTACTTCCTGGAGAAAAAGGTTGAATCCCCAACACCTAAGGGCCCCCCACACCCCGCAACTGAATCAACCAAACTGTCCAATCATTCAAGTGCCCCACAGCTCAGGTTACAGGCTCACAATACGAAGCCTGGCAGCGTATACTTCTTCGTTACATATAATGCAGCCTAAATTTTATCAACTATTCCTCCCCAAGGTTGAAATGCAAATAAATTTTATCCACACACACTAGTAGGTATTAAGAAATTGGAAGTAGAAAGTAAATGAAGGAATGACATACCGCGGAGCTGGGACAGAATCAGCATATCCAATACATTTAGAAGATCAAGAAGAAATCCCAATCCCCAAAATTTATGATTTTCCAGATTCTTGGCATGTTATTGTAACACATCATGAAAATTATCCCTTTAGATGCGTGAACAAGATTTCCTAAACCATATGATATCAAACAACAGCAGCTCATAGAAACTCGCAATCACCTCATTCTAAGCACCAATACTCTGCTCCTTCTATCAGGCTATGTTCTATGAATCAATTTACTGAATCATTACTTCATCATAATTTAAGGCTCTTTTCCGCGATTTCACGACTTAAAGAACAAACACCGAGAACACAGTTATCCCCTTTACTCAATAATCAATTTACACCAAAGTCAAGAACATACAATGAGAACAACACAATCACACCAAACATGGCAATCGGCAACTAAAACAAATTCAAAAACACCGACTAAATAGAAATCAAAATACTTATCAAACACGTATCTTGAATAATCAGATCTTCAAGAACCACTTTACCTTATCAGATTTCTCCTTCTCAGCTTTCTCCTGCTCCTGCTTCTTCTTCAGCTTCTCCATCCTCTCCCTCTCCATTTTCTTCACTCCCATCAAAAACCCCAGATAAAAAATCAATAATCACAAGCTAAAAACAGCAATAAACTTAAATAAACAGATTATAATCTCCCAAAAGGAAAAAAGTAAGAAATAAAACCTGAATGTAGACGGTTTCCTTAGCAAGCTCCTCTTCACTGAGCACACGACCTTTGCTATCGCTGAAGTAGCGAAGGCTCGAAGCCGATGAACGCATGTTACCTTCCATTAAACGACGCAATCCACTGAGGGAAACGACCGATCTCATTGCCATTTTCCTTCTTTTCAATCAAACGAATGTTCAAGTGATCTGCTACAGTCAACTTAGCCGCCTTAGGGTTTATCCAATACTTATATATATGTATATATAAATGCAATTATATAATATTAAACGAAATATAATTTCGGGTGGAATTGGTTGGGGACTTGGGGGAAACCAGGTGAACGTTCGAGTCCACGCCCATGGTTTTGCTACCACCTTTACAATCCATTGTACTTGTGCCAAAATAAAAGTAAAAATAAAACTAATACATACGTAGTAATTGTTATAAATAATGAATATTATGAATGTCCATTGATTGGGTAATCGATTTGTTTATGGGATTGATATCCATGATTAAGGTATTGACTAGTCAATATTTCCTTTTGTCTTGTATTGCGATACCTATAAATTGAGGCTTATTGATCATTGTACATACACTCAAGAATTAATAAAATCCCCCTCTTCTCCCTCTATTCTTTTAGCCTTATTCTTTTACTGTTCTTACTTTTAATCAATAGTTTCATAACACGTTATCAGCACGATTAGTTTGAAGGTTGGAGGTAGATTCGATTCGATAAAACAATCCATAAGGTTGGTTTGATTATATGCCCTACAGTGATACCAGAGTTTAAAATTTTCGTTTTAAACCTCTGTTATCAAAACTGTAATTCAATAAAATTATGTGTTAATCATGAATATGTGTTAATCGTTGTTTCGATTATGCTCAGATTATATGCTAATCTTTTGTGAGATTATACTCGAATTATATAGTAATCCTTATAACCTTGTAATTTATCTCATGCTCTTACGATAATATGAAATTATGTGAAATATGCATCTGTTGAAGATTACATCAATCAATAATTATTTGTTAACTATGTAGTTTTGTTATTTTGCGAGCTATGTTAATTGTTTACTATATATGTTGCACTATTTGTGAGATATCAAACGATAATAATGAATATTTGTTTGTTACAATGATTCAAAAGATTAGTTTACCCTCATTATAAACACTTTAAAAGTTCAATTACATAATAATAGGTTGAAGATTTGGTTGTATATGAACGCATCACCTTTATTGTGAATAAAGTAATATATTCATGTCTTTTATTACATACTTTTGGTATGTTGATCTTTTCGTACATCATGTCATTTCTATATAAATATGTGGATTTTTTTTCCATTATGGAATAAAAGATTAGATATGATTACATATAAAAATAAACACGTACGAATATACACTCTTTTCTTTTCATTGATATGATTACCGTTTGATAATTTATTATACTTTATATGTGAAAAGGGTTATTAAGTGCTCGTATTTACTTTCCATTCAATTTTACAAAATAAATATATGGATGATTATGTGTATCCTTTTAGTTGTAAATATTTCTATGGCAAAACACGTACGAATATACACTCTTTTCGTTTCATTGATATGATTACCGTTTGATAATTTATTATACTTTATATGTGAAAAGGGTTATTAAGTGCTCGTATTTACTTTCCATTCAATTTTACAAAATAAATATATGGATTATTATGTGTATCCTTTTAGTTGTAAATATTTCTCTGGCATTGTTCATTAGAAAGGATTTGATTATGTAATCTTATTTCTTATAGTCTATCTTTTGTAGGAAATTAAATCAGTGAGGTTTTTTTTGCATAAACTTTTCGCATGAGAATATTAAGGCAAATATTTTATTCGTAATTCGTAGATTTTATAAGAATGGATTTTATATCATAAATTTCATTATATAATAGTTCTTTCCCCCCCATATACTAATAATCGGTATATAACGTACTCTCTTTTATAGATTAGATTTCAAATCTAAATTATACACTAAAGTTATTGAGAGTATTAATAATTACATGATGATTTTTCATATGGTTATCAGTATACTTGATATGAAATTTATGAAACTTTAGTTTTCGACGCTTAACATGATCGATCGGCTACTTGATATCAATATCATAATTCTTGATATTTGCTTCCTTAGTATATTAGTGTTTCATCATATCAAATATATATTGATAATATCAATATGTCGATATTATTATGTATGACTATGAATTTGGAAGCTTTTGGTTTATATATGTCGATCAAAGTTTATTGGGGAATTTAATTTTGATTTTATAATGCTCTAGAAGTAGCAATTTTGACGAGAAAGATGTGAACAATATTGTTCTTGTATCATGTTGGTAGAAATATTAATAAGTTATTGATAAATCATGAATGATTGACCATTCCCTGAAGTGAATGAGATAATGCATCGCATTATAAATAAGAAAAAAAATGAGTCCATGAAAAGAATGAGATAATGCATCGCATTATCAATAAGAAAAATGAATCCACGAATTGGGGCAGAAGTATTATGATCACCCTCATGATTATAATTATAATTATCCAAACCACCAGAAGTGGTGTAAAAGGATATATAGGAGATACTCCATCAAAATGATTATAAATTCGACTTTATCCCTATATACGAAAAATTACTCATGTACTCGTAGTACGTCAGATTGAGTACTTAATCAAATTATCAAGTTTTCAATTATATAAATATCTATAAATAAAATTGTCTTATGGACAAGTTTACTTCAATGACACTTATATATCGATATAATTTTTTTTATTGGGGAATAAACTTATAATTTGAATTTCGTTTATGTCATTCTTCCTCATGTTGTTTACAACTCAAGTATCAAAGGTTTTTAATTACTAGATTCATTCTCTTAATTTGTTTTCTTTTATAATAAAAGGAGTATGGATTTTCCCCAACATTTAACTGGATCCAAAACAAATGAAAAAAGATATATTTCTCATAGACAATGCTACAACACACACTATACTCAAAAATAAAAAATATTTTTCTTCCTTACTTATGAAAGAAACAAATGTTAACACTATATCTGGTAGTACAAAAATAATTGACGGGTTTGGGAAAGCAAATATAATATTCCTAGGAGGAACGAAACTCATCATTGAAGATGCATTATTTTCTAGTAAGTCTCAAAGAAACTTTTGAGGTTCAAAGATATTCGGCGAAATGGTTACCATATTGAAACTACAAATGATAGTAAGATTGAATATCTTTACATTACCATAACCCTAACAGGTAAAAAGTATGTGTTAGAAAAATTACCTGCGCTTTCCTCTGGCTTGTACTACACAAATATCAGCATGATTGAAACACATGCGATAGTAAACCAGAAGTTTACTAATCCAAATACATTTATTATTTGGCATGATCGATTGGGTCATCCTGGATCAATTATGATGCGAAAAATTATTGAGAATTCAAATGGACACCCATTAAAGAATCAGAAAATTCTTCAAGTTAAAGACTTCTCTTGTGCTGCTTGTTCTCAAGGTAAACTGGTCACAAGACCATCATTAACTAAAGTTGGAATTGAGTCACCTGCATTTTTAGAATGTATTCTAAGTGACATATGTGGGCCTATTCATCTACCACATGGACCATTTTAGGTACTTTATGATTTTAATTGATGCATCTACTAGATGGTCACATGTGTGTTGGTTATGAACTTGCAACCTAGCTTTTGCAAGATTATTAGCCCAAACGATTTGTTCTTGATTATGCAGGTGAGCTTATGTCTCAGGCTTTTATTGATTATTGTATGTCTATGAGAATAAAAGTAGAAAAGTCTGTTGCTCATGTACACATACAAAATGGTTTAGCAAAATCATTATTAAATGCCTCCAATTAAAAGCTAGACCTTTACTTATGAGAACAAATCTCCCTATCTCTACACGGGGATATTATATATTATATGAAGTAGCACTTATACGCATCAGACCATCAAATTACTATGAATTCTCCCAATTACAATTGGCTTTTGGTCAGGAGCCTAATATTTCCCATCTCAGAATTTTTAGATGTGCGGTATATAATCCTATTGCACCACCACAATGCACGAAGATGGGTTCTCAAATGAGATTAGAAAAATATGTTGGATATGATTTCCCTTCTATAATTCAATATCTTGAATCAATCACTGGGGATTTATTGATAGCAGGTTTGCTGATTGTCATTTTGATGATATAATTTTTCCAACATTAGGGGGAGAAAATAAAAAGTTGGGAAAAGAAATTACTTGGAATACATTATCTTTGAATCATTTAGATCCTGGAACAAAACAATGTGAATAAGAGATTCAAAAGATAATTTATTTACACAATATTGCAAATCAACTGCCAGATGCATTTTCTGACCCAAAAAGAGTCACCAAGTCTCATATCCCAGCTGTAAATGCCCCAATTAGAATCGGACTAATCCCAGAAGGACAGTCTATTCAAGTAAATGAATCCAAACCACGCCTAAAGCTGGGAGACCAGTCGGTTCCAAGGATAAGAATCCTGAAAAAGGAAATGAGCAAATGATCAAAATGATCAACAGTGATGAGGCTAATGCTCAACCAGACATAACTATGAATAAAGCTTTAGAAGAAGCACAGGTACCTGTAAATATGAAAATAAAGAGATCTCAATTAGTTATGTCAGAAATAGAAATGGAACCGAAGGAATACAATTGTCGACAATATCCTTGCACATAATTTAACTACAAATATTTTATAAGAAAAATGAGGATCTTGAATCAAAATCTATTGAAGAATGCAGAGATTGAAATGATTGGCCAAAATGAAAAGATGCAATTCAAGAAGAACTTAATTCACTTTCTAAACTTGAAGTTTTGGACCAGTAGTCCAAACACCTGATAATGTAAAGCTAGTGGGGTATAAGTGGATATTTGTACATAAATACAACAAATAAAATAATGTCATATGAATATGAAGCACGACTTCGGGCACAAGGATTTCGATAAAAACCTGGCATTGATTATGAAGAAACTTACTCTACTGTGGTGGGTACATAAATACAACAAATAAAATAAAGTCATATGATTATGAAGCACGACTTCGGGTACAAGGATTTCCACAAAAACCTGGCAATGATTATGAAGAAACTTACTCTACTGTGGTGGGTGCAATCACGTTTAGATATCTCATTAGTCTGGCAGTAGATGAAAGACTTGATATGTATCTATTGGACGTTGTTGCAACATACTTGTATAAATCACTTGATAATAAAATTTATATGAAAATTCCTGAAGGTTTCAAGATGCCTAAAGCATATAAAAGTTCCCGGGAAAAATATTCAATAAAATTACAAAGATCATTAAACGGATTAAACAATCTGGGCGGATATGGTATAATCGCCTTAGTGAAATGATTCTATTTATCCTTGTGTCTTAGTAAAGAGGTTTGGATCAAAATTTATTTTAGTTGTTGTATATGCCGATGACTTAAATATCATGGGGACTCCTGAAGAGTTATCAAACGCAATGAATTATTTAAATGAAAGACCTTGGAAGGACAAAATTTTGCATCGAATTAGAAATTGCCCATTGCAAAAGTGGAATATTTGTTCATCAATCGGCATGTACCGAAATGATTATAAAACGATTTTATATGGATAAGGCACATCCATTGAATACCCCGATGGTTGTGAGATCACTAGATATAACAAAAGATCCATTTCGGCCTAAGGAATATGAAGAAGAAATTCTTGGTCCTGAAGTACCATATCTTATCACTATTGTGGCATTAATGTATTTTGTTAATAATATAAGGCAACACATAATATTTTCAGTGAACTACTATCTAGATTTAGCTTATTTCCAATTCGAAGACATTAAAGTTAAATTAAATAAATTTTGATATCTACGTGAAATACCTGATATAAGCTTATTTTATTCATATAATTTTGTTCCTCTATTTATTGACTATCAAGATGCAGGATATCTATTTTGATGCCATAAAGCTCAACATATTTCAACAAAGTTCTTTTTTGCGCATGACCTTCAGAAGAATGCAGACATAGATGCATACAAATATGTTCGAGTGAAAATCTGACCGATATATTTGAGGAGTTGATATATAAGATTCGAATGCGTCGATATAAAAATATTAAGTGATGTCATCATGAGGGGGAGTGGATACGCGCTGTACTCTTTTCCTTTGCTGAGGTTTTGTCCCATTGGGTTTTCCTAGTTAAGGTTTTTAACGAGACAGCCCATTATGCGTAGTCCATGAATATATTTTTTTAGCAAGGTGCATCAAACCGCAATGGACATTCAAGGGGGAGTGTTATAAATAATGAATATTATGAATGCCCATTGATTGTGTAATCGATTTGTTTATGGGATTGATATCCATAATTAAGGTATTGATTAGTCAACCTTTCCTTTTGCCTTGTATTACAGTACCTATAAATTGAGGCTTATTGATCATTGTACATACACTCAAGAATTAATAAAATCCTCCTCTTCTCCTTCTATTCTGTTAGCCTTATTCTGTTACTGTTCTTGCTTTTAATCAATAGTTTCATAACAATAATAATATAATAATAATTTTAAGGGTTAATTATACATGATTCCAAATTAGATAGGGTAATTACAGTTGATACCAACTTTTAGATATAATTACAAACACCACCCTTTTACAATTTATTTATTATACTTAACCCCCAAAATCGCTAAACATTTGATGATGCCAGCAAAAAATATTTATGAAAGCTCGAAATTAACCCTGTTGACTTCGGTCAAATTTTTATTAACGATTATGTCCGTCGGGGTTTATTGTAATTTAGTAAATTAAAATAGGGTTATGTGTAATTTTTTATGTTAAATTTTTTATTCGATTTTTGAGTTGAAATTAGTTGTTGTAACGGCAGCTCCCATGTCTGATATGACCATAATTTTCATAATTTGAAGCCAATAAATATTGAGTTTCACAAACAATATACAAACCAATAGTTAATCTCCTCCATGATTTCTAGTAGTTATTTTTCAAGTAATCGAGCACTAAAATACCGGCATAAGAAGCATCGAATGTGTGTGTGGCTACCTTGATAGTTGTATAATTTTCACATGTTCAACTCAATATTTATAGGTTTCAAATTATGAAAATAACAGTTTTATTAGGCATGTAAACTAATTTCAATTAAAAAATTTGATTGAAAATTTAATATAAGAAATTACACATAGCCCCCATTTTAATTTATTAAATTACAATGTACCCCAAGGATATGATCGACCAAAGTTGACAGGGTTAATTTCGGGCTTCATAAATATTTTTTTTGGCATCATCAAATTTTTAGCGATTTTGAGGGTTAAGTATAATAAATAAACTCCAGAAGGATGGTGTCTGTAATTATATTGTATGGTATCAACTGCAATTAACCTATTTAATTTGGGATCAAGCGTAATTAACCCTTAATTTTAATTTATATAGTTTGCAGAATGGGAACAATTCATGTAAGTTTACCAAATTTATTGGTCCTAAACTTGATATGAGTTTCGCCTATAAAATAACATTAAAGTCGAGTTGCCACGGTCCGAACTTGCTGGAAATGGGTCCAATTTGGGAATAATCGAATATAATTCAAAATTACGACTAAACTACGGCTTAAACAGAATATATATGTTGCTTACACTTAAATTTTTTATTTATATGAAAAACTTATGTATTTCTTTAAATGGAAAAAAAACATTATTACAAAATGAGCGATTTCATACCACAACTCAAAAGTGTAGAATTGCCCAACACCCGAGGTATACACTCTAGCCTCGTTTATTTGTAATGATAGATAGCTCACAAGATTCACCTTCAAGGATATTATAGATTGTTAAAACATGGTTTGCGAGAGAAATTGAAGTTTTCATTATGTAATTCTATAGATTTGTATGAAAAGAGTTACAATCCTACTCTAACTTATAGGAAGAAGAATCCCTACAAGTCAGGGATATTTTTCATAATTAACGAGATCCTCCCTAAAATAAAAGATACGCACAAATCTTCTAACACTCCCCCTCAAGTTAAGTAATGAGATCACTAACTTGTCAAGTGCCTTCTGAAAAGCTTGGCCACAGACGGCCTTTGTAAGGATATCAGCTAACTGATCTTCTAACTTGACGAACGGTAGCTCAATGATGCCTCCATCTAGTTTTTCCTTTATAAAGTGACGATCTATCTCCACGTGTTTTGTTCGATCATGGTGTACTGGATTCTCTGAAATGCTGATAGCCGTCTTATTGTCACACTTTAGCACACTCGAATTTTAATGAGGAAAGCCTATCTCTGCCATCAACTTCCTTAGCCACAGTAACTCTGTTATTCCTTTTGCAATGCCTTGAAATTCTGCTTCAGCACTTGAGAGGGCAACAACTTTCTATTTCTTGCTTCTCCAAGTCACCACATTTCCCCCAATCAGGGTGAAGTAACCCGATGTGGACCTTCTGTCGTTTGGATTTCCTGCCCAATCTGCATCAGTGTAGGCTTCAATATTCAAGTGACCACGTCTCCCAAACATTGTCCCGTGTCCAACTGTACCTTTCAAATATCGCATAATCCTCACAACAGCTTCCATATGATCCTTTTGAGGCTGATGCATAAACTGACTAACTATCCCGACAGCATAGGCAATGTCCGGCCTGGTGTGGGATAAGTAGATTAGTTTTCCCACCAATCGCTGATATCTCCCTCTGTCTGCTGGTTCTCCATCTTCTTTTATCATGAGCTTGTGATTAACCTGTATTGGAGTGTCTATTGGCTTGCAGTCAACCATTCCGACCTCAGCTAATAGAAACACCCCTTCTCGACCGAAGAACCTCAATACCCAAGAAATACTTCAGTCCCCCTAGGTCCTTCATTTCAAAGTCCTTGAACAAGTTTTTCCGAAGTCTCTCCATCTCTTTAGCATCACTTCCCGTGATAATCATATCATCCACATAGATGATAAGGCGGGTGATCAAGTTCCCTCTTTTCTTCAGAAACAAAGTATGATTAGAGTTACTTTGTATGTACCCATATTGTTGCATTGCCACTGTATTACTTGAGTCCATATAGGGCTTTCCGAATTCTGTACACTTCACTATTTTTAAATTCGGAGTTGAACTATGGTGGCGCTTCCATATACACCTCTTCCATTAGATCTCCATGTAGAAAGGTATTCTTCATGTCAAACTGGTGAAAAGGCCAATCTTTATTTGCTGCTACCGATAAGAGAACCCTGACAGTATCAATCTTGGCCACTGGGGAGAAAGTTTCTGAGTAATCAAACCTGTATGTTTGAGTATACCCCTTTGCCACTAATTTGGCCTTATACCTTTCAATCATGCCGTCTGATTTGTGTTTGATAGTTGTTGCACCCAAACAAAGGGACCACATCCCCCGCACCAAGATCCAAATCCGGTTATGAAATGGAAGGTCCATACCCGAATCTGAACCTTTGCGAACGGGAGACCAACTCACTCACTAAGCCAGGCGGAGCTAACTAACCTAACTCAGAGTACGCGGAAGCATAAAGTAAGACCAAAACAAGTAAATAGATGCATAACATAGATACGTATAGGTACCAACACGTATTCATATCATATTTACTTATAGGTACCAATAGTTATACAATTTGTACAATGGCCATCATGGCTCCATTAAAACAAAAGTATAACAATCTCCAAGTAACCGAGTTAAATATGAACAAAATATGAAGTCATGTATGTAGGCATGCATCTAACACGACCTAGATTGAAAAGTGTACAATGTAGACACACTTCTCCGCCTAACTCGGTGTCAAAAGAGCACCTAAAACTGAAATGAAATGAGGGGTCAGTCAACTGACTGAGTGAGGGGGCTAACTGTTGAGTGTAGAATTCGTATAGATTTGAGCGTAATTAGAGTATACTTTTGTGCCGTTTGATGCGTTTATGTATTTATTTTGCTCCATTTAGGTGATTATTGAGTTGGAGATAAGAAACGGCGAACCAAGGTGAATTCATGCATTTTTGGAGAAATTAGGAGTAACGCCCGTTACTCCCTGGCAGTACAACTCTAGTAACGCCCGTTATCAGAGGCAGTGGAAGAGAGATTCTTGGCGCATGATGGGTAACGCCCGTTACCCCTGGGAAGAAGGAAAGTGGTAACGCCCGTTACCACTTATAAAAGTGCGAATACGATTTCAGGCAAGTAACGGGCGTTAACGAGATTTATGTGTGTAAAGGTAACGCTCGTTACCTAGGGCGGCGAGACAGATTTTGGGTTGCTATTTAAATGCGTTTTGGAGTCTTTTTAGAGGGGGGCTTCTTTAGTTCATAACCTAGCTTGGGAAAAGAGACACGAAGCTTTTTGACAGAGTTGGAAAGAATTTCGAGAAGACGAAAGGATCGAATTCTTCAAACAATTTCAGTTTTTACGATTTTATTCATTGCTTTAGTATTCAAACTAATTCCTCTAAGTTTAGTTTTAATAGTTTTCATGTTAGATTCGTTTTTTCAGAATTCTTGAATGTTTATGAGATTATTTTTGAGACTTTGTTTTGATTTAATGAACATGAATTTCCTTAATGCAATTTATTTTAGTTTTATGAGTTTTGATTTAATTATGAATAGCTAAACCCCTAGGGCTAGGGGAGTGATTATGAATGCATGAAAAGTGTTTGGCATGATGCTTGAATGACTTGTGCTAATTCTTAGTTTAAAAACTGGTTTGAATTGAATTGCGGCGGCCTGATCACCCTTAGCATAAGCTAGAATTACCCGAGAATTGAGAGATTAAAGGTAATTGAGATGGTTTTCATAACTAGTAGATTTTAGGAATGCAAAGAGATTTGGTTCTTAATCTATACAATGGTAAATCTTATTCCATGCCAAGCCGCTAGAATTTGAATTGCACTAGTCTTGGTCTTGCTGGTTTAATTAATTCATGAACGATTGTAAGAACAACGTTGAGGTTAATTGAGCCCTTGGTTATACCTCAAGAGAGGATAATACAAATTTTCGTGACTAGGTTGTAGAATTACACTTGTCAAACGAGTATTATATCGAATCATGAATGCATAAGTTATTGCTCCCCAGCCTAATTAGTCTATTGATTTTAATCCACACGTGTTAGTTTTTATTGGTGCTTTGTTCTAGTTAATTAGTTCAATTTCGTTCTAGTAGATAGATAACCAATTTGATTTCATTCGGTCTTTAGATTAGAAATAGATATTGAGTAGTGATTGATTTTCCTTCCCAGTGGGTACAATCATATTGTGCTACGAGTATATTTAGTGTACACTTGCACGATTGATTTTAACTTAGTAAATCAAAACAACAAGTTTTTGGCATCATTGCCGGGGAAGGCGTTTTAAATCAATATTGCTTAAATATTTTGATCTAATGCTTTAGACCATTACTTTATTTTGTGTTCTGATTTTTATCATTGTGGAATTGAGCTGAGGATTTTCTTTGGTCTTGTATAGGTTCAGGTGCATGCGAAGATCCGAAGATCTGGAACTAGTTCCCTACGACCCGTAAATCGAGAGAACTCTTAGTTCTGTTAGGAAGAAGAAAAAGAAAGACAAGAAGCCTAAGACCATACCGATGGCTGACCCACCACAACCACCTCCCCCGGCGATTAGAGATTACAACTTGCCAAATGCTGGAGCAATCCAAACCGCAGTTCGCCCTCCGATTGCAGTAAACAACTTTGAGATCAAACCAATTATAATCAATTTGCTGCAGAATAATCCATTTTCAGGATTCCCTTTGGAGGATCCAACATCACATCTTGAGTATTTCCTTGAGGTGTGTGATACCTTCAAGATCCATAATGTCACAACTGATGCTATTCGAGTTAGGCTTTTCCCATTCTCATTGAGAGAACGAGCCAAGGCATGGTTGAGTACTGTGCCACCTGAGTCATTTCAGAGCTGGGATGCCATTTCTCAGGCTTTCCTAGCCAAGTTTTTCCTGCTAAGTAAGACCACGAAGTACAGGAATGATATTTAAGGTTTTAGACAATTAGACGGGGAATCTTTCTATGAGGCTTGGGAGATATTTAAGGATTTGCAGAAAAAGTGCCCACATCATGGGATTCCTAGTTGGCTATTGATTCAGACATTCTATAATCGGATGTCCCTTACTTACAGAGGAGCGATGGATGCCGCAGCTGGCGGAGCTTTCCTGTTAAAATCTGAACTCATCGCTAAAGAACTGTTAGACAATATGTCATAGAATGATGTTTTTGTGCATGAGAGGAGCCACTCTCAGCCTAACAAGGTCCAAGTAGGAGTTATTAAAGTAGATGGCCTAACCGCCATCAATGCCAAGTTCGAAGCTCTCAACAAGAAATTGGATCAACTTTCCGTGAATGCATTTGGGACACCATCCCAACCAGTTCAGGTAATTTGTGAAATTTGTAGTCGTCCACATGCATTTAACGTGTGTCCTCATACCAACGCAGGAGAATAGGTGCAAGAGCAGGTTAATTATGCAAACAACTCCAAACCAGTGAATGACCCATTTTCAAACACCTATAACTCTGGGTAGAAGAACCACCCCCGTTTCTCTTGGTCCAACAATCAGAATGTACAACAACAACCACTTCAACCAAGACCACAGTTTCATCCAAGACCACAGTTTCATCCAAGGCCACCATTCTAGCCAAGACCACCGGCTCCATACAATGCTATATCACCCCAACAGGAACAGAAGCAAGGATGGGAGGCAGCCCTGGAGAAATTTATAAGCGTTTCTACTGATAGATATCAGAAATTGGAGAATCAGATAGACTAAGTGGTGAACCAGAACATAAAATTGGAGACTGAAATTGGACAGATTGCTCAATCCTTAAACATGAGAGGCCCAGGAATGTTGCCTAGTCAAACAAAAACAATCCTAAGGAACATTGTAAGGCTATATTTGTACGAAGTGATGGAGAGTATGAAGGTCCAAGGTTGCTTGTAGATTCTGATGTTGACGATTTTGCTTGTGATAAAACTGAAGAGGTAGTTGAGATCGAAAGGTGAATATAGAGGAGTAAAATGAAGACCCCCCTTCAAAACCAAAGGAGAATGAGGCACCCAAGGATTTAGTGCCACAGTTGCCTTTCCAACGACAAATCCGGGAACAGAATGTGGTGAAGCAATTCGAAAAATTTCTTAAGACATTCAAACAACTTCACATTAATCTCCCGTTTGCAGAGGCATTAACTCAGATGCCTGCATACTGGGAATTTCTCAAGGACCTGGTTTCAGGAAAAAGGAAGCCTGAAGACATCAACACTGTGGCACTCACCAAGGAATGTAGCGCCATCATCTAAGGGAGGCTTAATCCAAAACTAAAGGATCCTAGGAGTTTTTCTATCCCTATCACTATTGGTTCTTTACAGTTTCGTAATGTTTTATGTGATTTAGGAGCTAGTGTGAGTCTAATCCCCTTATCTACTTGCAGGAAATTGGGAGTGATGAAGTTGATCCCGACTAATATGACGCTCCAACTAGCCGACGGATCGGTGAAATACCCGATAGGAATTTTTGAAGATGTGTTGGTAAAAGTTGGAAAATTCTGTATCCCTACTGATTTTGTAGTTCTGGATGTTGAAAACGATGAGAGTATGCCATTGATTCTTGGAAGGCCTTTTCTAGCTACGGTCAGAGCAAATATTGATGTTCAAAGTGGAAGTCTCACGTTCAATATAGGGGAGGATAGAATGGAGTTTAAGACTCTTAGCCCCAAGAAACTACCACCAATTCCGAATGAGTGTTGCAAGATCGAGAATATCATTGAGCCTCTGGTAAGAATGGTACTAATACAAGAAAGAGTGAATCCGGTTAAGACCGTAAGCAAACCGACTAGGGAAAAAGGATGTTTTGAAATTAGATAAGTGGAAACCGAAATCTGGTGTTGTGAGCAGTAAGAACAAGGTCACGCCGTGTGATTCATAAATTTTGGATTTCTAGTCCCTAATCCAGATGTCAAAGTCAAGCTAACGACTATAACTTAGAACTAATCTCTTTCTCTCTTTTCTTCTTTTCGCTTCTTTTTCGTTCCTTTCATTTCGTCTCATTTTTCTCGTGTAATTTTAGTTCTCTCTCTCGTTTTGCAGGTTAGTTGAGGAGTTGTCAGAGTTTGGATATTGGGAAGGCATGCAAGAATTATGATTTAAGTTTTAATGCTGACGTTAAGGTCCAATATTTTGTTTGCGCATGCATGAGAGTGCATTGTGTGTGTGTGGAGATAAATTGATGTGACTTGTTGCATTATTGCTTTGAGGTGTTTATGTGTTTCGAGATTGGTACACGATGGTTTGAAGGAATTTTATGAGTTAATTTGTGTTCATTAACGTGATTAAGCATCATCCAAATTGTGTTTGTGTCCAACTTGTGCTTTTGGGTAGATTTAGTGTAACGCCCCAGTTTTTCAGTAATAATAATGTGACGTATTTGTTTATAAATTGCACAATTTTATTATTTAATTATATGATTAATTGTTTATAAAATGTTTATATTTGATTTAAACTATTTCTATTTTAATTTAATTCATTTTATTTTACTTTGATAATTGGTGTTTAATTTCTTAATTGAGGTTTCACGTACCTTAACTGCTTCGGTAATTTCTTTAATTAATTATAACATGTTATTAGTTTGTTTAATTTATTTAATATGGAATTTAAGTTTAGTAATTTATTTATAACGATATGAATTCGTTCATGCGCATGAGTGTTCTATTTGTGCTTCGTTCATATATGTAATGATATCGGATTGGTATGAAAATTTAGTATGTCGTAAATATGTGTGTTATGAACATGTTTCTATGCTCGGTTTATGTTTTCAGATTCATTTGACGTGTTTACGAATTTATTTTGATTTTTGGAACCAAGTCGGGGGCTAACGAGCAATTAGCGCACCCTTGGTTCCGTGAGTGATATCTTGAGCTCGGGAATTCGGATTCGAATTCCGTCAACTCCGTTGCCTTCGTATCGACGATTCGGAGACAATGGAACAAGCCTCATACCTTTTTGAAATCATTAAGACCTCCGAAATCCAACCGTAACGAGCAACTCGTGCAAGAAGAGCCCTTATGTTGACTAGTCTTCATGGTGGGACCCTTTTTACTTAACCAAACTTAACCAAAGATTAACCATGACTTTTGTACCATGGGTTAAGCCTTCTCCTACCCTTTTACCTCTGAAAAACCGAACCAAATCCTCACTCTCCAGCTGCAACAGAAACGGGAAAGAAAAGAAGAGGAGAAAGGAAGAAACCCTTGGCCATCCTTTGTGATTTTGAGCTCAAATCACCATTTTTCTTCACCAAATCTTTAAGGTATGAATATTTATGTCTTCTCTACTCTATTATACTTGATTTCATCTCCTTACAACATGATTTGGGTCAGAATTGGTTAGGGTTTGAATGATGAGATTGGTATGAACTTTTAGGGATTTTTGTCCTAGTGACCTATTTGCTTGTGTGGCTGAATTCCTTGCTTAAACATGATCATATGAGCTTGGTTCTTGGCTTATTTCTTTCCTAACTGATAGTATATGATGTTAGGAAGATTTCATCTCTTGCTCCTTTTATGAAATTATGAGATATGGAGCTCCAAACTTGTTGATCAAACTACTTCCCCTGTTTTTGGAACTGCTGTGTGAAATTTTGTGTTGATGCTTGATCAAATGGTCTCCATTTCGTGTGAAATTGCTTGGAGTTGATGTACACTCATTGTTATATATGTTAGCATTCATGTTTCAAGTATTTGGATCCATTTGAAGCCTCAAAACCGAAATACATGGCCTGTTTCTATGCATGCACCATGACAGATTTGTTGCTGTTACATTTTGTAACTTGTTGATCATTCTAATGTGCTTTAAATGGTACCATTTTGCATATATATGATGTATATAAGTTGTTTAGTATGTTAGCATGCATTCCCCAAAGTTTCAGATCCAAATTCAAGCCCTAAGTACTTGATCAAGGCATGATAGAATCATTAGGGCTCATATGTCCGATTGTAGCGACCCAGATTTGTTTCACGGTTTCGATGATCTTAACGTGTGATTTAGCCTTTGCACTTTAAATGAAAAATGTTCATAACATGCCAAATATGTTGCATATTAAGTTTCAGAGCATTTGGAGTTCATTTGGTATGCTTTTGGATTTAGTTTGTAAGGGATCAGTTTTGCCGGAAAAATCTTGTGAAGGGTTTTGGTTCTGTACCGTGACACCCCCGTGTCACATTTACTCATAAAAGAGTGACACGGGCGTGTCACACCCTCTGCTCAGTTCTGTACTGAGCCACGCCCGTGGCTCAGTTTGGCCAAGGGAGGTGACACCCCCGTGTCACTTCCCATGTGCAGTCTTTGTTGTTTTCTCTTCGGGTTTTGATTCGTTTCACCTTCTTAATGACTTTATCTCCTTTTGTGTTAAACTATGAACTTGTTTGGCTATGTGTTAGGAGTATTATGGTGCAATTTCATGATATTTGGATGTGTTATAGGCATGCTTTTACGTAATGCCGTTTGTGTGTATTTATATGTCGTTTATGAATCGCATCACTTAATTTCTATATCGTATGACTTCTCCTTGTTGTCAAACCTTGGGAATATGCTATGTTATGTAATGTGAAGTATGTAGTAGCGTGTTGGGAGAGCGTGAACATGTTCTATGTTCCTCTTTGGATTCTTGAATTGAAATTTATTGGAAATATGAATCGATGAATTGAATGAAAATGATTGAATAAGTGAATGAATTGGTTATATGATTTTCATGACTTAATATGATCTTTATGTCTTCATATCATGTGTGAGCATTGCCGTGCGTCATATATGGTTCATTTAGAGTCTTGAGTCTCACGAACACGTCTTGTGGTCTTTTGTACAGTTTGTCTCCAGGGTGGAGAGCTTTTGATCGTCAGGCACTTGGTGCTCGATCCTTGTTTCTTCACGGTTAAGGTGAGGGTGGTTTTCGTTTTAGTTATGTAACAAACCCTACAACCCATATGTGAAAAGCTTTGGCCAAAACCTTATGATTATATATATATGGTTTTCAAATGAAGTTATCGAGTAAATCCTTTTGAGTTATACGTATGAGCGTACATGAGCTTAAAAATGGTTTTGTAATGAGGCTATGCTCCAAACCGTGTGTCTTCATGCTAGCTACGGATTAGGATGACACGGAGAGGTACGTATATAGCATATGCCGAATTACACGGTAAGGTATTTATGAATTATGTTATGTATTTATGAATTATGATATGTATTTATGAATTATGCTATGTACTTATGATTGTTATGTTTTGGCGAGACACATTTATTACTTATTACTGAACGGGCCCCGGGACTTAGTATATGTGGCTAACCGAGGAAGCAAGGGCTGACGGGGATCCCATATACTAGTACCAACTTATATACGGTGATACCGGCCCTCGCTAGGAGATTTAGCGGGGAATGGGAGCTGAGTGTCTTTGGGGAATTCATGTAACCCCATTGGCCCATGTATAACCGGTGGTCGGGTCTTGCAAGCCCGTCCACCACCCGGAGGAAGAAGGTTGGTTAGGATTTATGCCTCTTCTTATATATATGTTTTGATAGAATTATGCACCGTGCGGGAAGGCCGGGATACGGATTGCCCAAACGCATATTTATGATATGATTTACGGTCTGTGTGTATTATGATATATTGCCTGATCGCTTAATCAATATATTACTGATATTTGTCGTACACGGTCGGAGTTTGGTTGGAGATTGTGCACGCTCACTCGCCGAGCCTTATATTTATGTATGATTTATGAATATGATGAATTTAATATGAATTAGTCGTAAAAGTCGAGCATTGGTTATCTATTTTCTTGCCCTTTTTGGGAACTAATTTCAAATAAAACCTTGCTCGGGATTTATGACTTGCATGTGCATGTTTTATATATAAGTATCGCTCCTGCTCACTCAGTCTTCTAGAGACTGACCCTCTCCCTCCCCAATCTTTTAGTGTGCAGGTTTGATCTTTGGAGTTTCGGGCTAGGCGGAGGTGTTTGAAGTTTTTGAGTGAGTCGAGTTAGATTAGTAGAGTCTCTTCACTCATTCATGTATTGAAATTATGTATGACTCGTTCGGTTATATATTAAGCTTGAATATTCATGTAATTGTTATTGAACTGACTTTACTGGGTTTTGCTATGATTTAAAAGAGGCCTGAAGAGCCCAAATTCCGTTTATGATTGGTATGATTGAACTTTGGCTTTTCTGCATTATATTTTGTGGATTGGTAACCGTTGTCTAGCTCCGCCTGGCTTAGGAAGGTTTTTATGTTTGTCTCCCGTTCGCTATGGTTTGATACGGGTGCGGATTTACTGTTTCGTTACTCGTGTTGAACCATAGTGCGGGGGATGTGGTGCCTCACGTGCGGGGTGCTACATTTAGTATTAACGGGCGTTACCCTATCCTTGTTGTTTTTTAGTAACGCCCGTTAATATAGGTAGGCGTCCCACAACATAAAGGTAATGGGCGTTACATATTTTCAGTTTAGCTTAGGTAACGCCCGTTAATAGGTACACGCGTCCAACACGCAGGGGGGGGTGTAATGAGTGTTACTCCTGGTACGCATAAATCCAGTAACGCCTGTTAACGGCGCGAAATCGCGAAATTTCTAGAAGTGGAAGACACGTTTTCAAATTTTAATTCCTATTTCCTCTCAACTTTGACCCTCCCCCACCACAACCTATATATATGACCTGACCTCTCTTCTTTTCTCACGCAAACACAATCCCTTAGAAGAGAAACAAGCAATTCTTCCTAACCAAGGCATCACCACCATTGCACACACTCTTTTCTCTTGTGAATTGGTAAGTAATCCCCCTCTCTTGGTTTAATTTTAGAACGAATTCTTCCAATCTAAGAATTGATCCCTAGGATGTAATTGCATAGTTAGATGAATGTTGGGGATAAAATTGTTGAATTTGGAAAGATTATGCATGTTAGAGTTAGTATTAATGATTTGGAGTGAATTTAACTGGAAAATAGTAGATTTTTAAAGAACCCTAGTCTCTACTTAGACTTTGAATCCGAATTTTGAGTTTAATGATGGAGTATTTTGAGACTGAATGAAGATTTTCTAAGATAGTGTTGAATTAAGTTGGGTAGATTGAAGAATTTTGGCTAAAACTCACAAAATAGGATTATGCCCATATGGTGTTTGATAAATTGTCTAAGAGAGGTGTGTTATATTTGTGTGTTTTGCTTTGTTATATTTGTTTATTTCAGGTACTATGGGACGTACTAAGCATCCTCGAGCTATTGAACCCTTCACTACCTCCTCACCCATGGATCATCAAACGCGGGATTCGGTCAATATAAGGGTGAATACTATAGGCAATCCGTATCATAGGACCTTGACAAGGAACATCATGTCAACTCGGTTCTTAAAGAAAGTATGGATGGAGAAACTTGAGGCTTGGGAAGAAGTGAAGAGACTATTTAACAACGTCGGTTGGTTTCCGTTGCTTACGAAGAAGGATTTGACATATGCTGAGATGACTGCCACCTTCTTCACCATGATAAACTTTAATCCGGTGGACAACACATTGACTTTCACTTTGGATGATCAGAGAACTCATATTTGGAATACGGATCGGATAAGGGAGGTTCTTTGTTTTCCAGGCAATGCTACTTCTTCTTTGCCTAAGTGGAATGATGCTCAGCGAGAGGAGGTGTGGAGATCCTTCCCGCTGCGTAAGGGTGTCCCGAGTTATTCCCCACGAAACACAAAGGATAGCTACTTAGATTCATTGACTTGGTTGATAGTGCATAGGATCTTGGCCACAGGATTTTGTGCCTGATATGGAAGTGATAGCCATATCACTGAGATGGAGCTATGAATCATGTATATGATGAAAGAAGGTATCAAGTTCGATGGTACAACTGAGTTCCTTTGGTTCCCACGGTGCATTTGTGACTATGTTTGCCCGTGAGGTGGATTGGAGGCCTAGAGGATTGTTACCTGTTGATTTCGGTTATGATATTGGTGCGCAGTATCTTCAGAACGTGGGTTTGGCTATTGAATGGGAGACTGGACACCTTAAGGAGCAAATCTTGCCATGGTGGCCAATCCGGGACAGAGAAAAGCTCTGGAAGATGTATAGTTGGGATAAGGCTCATTAAGAGGAGCTTTTTGATGTGCAGAAGGAGCTCTTAGCCAAGATTCCCGATAGGCCGGATAATGAGTTTGAGGTCCTCTGCAATACCACGCCGATTGTTGTTGATGAAGCCGATGAAGGTGCTCCGGTTAGTGTGAGGAGTCTTAGGATGGAGTTGGATGGATTGAGAGCTGATGTGACCGCCATGACCGCGAGGACTGAAGACTTAGCCCATTATGTGGATGAGCGTTTTGATAAATGACAGGCTCATGTTGATGTCAAGTTTGAGAGGTTCTACGCTCGTCTTGATCAGTATTTCAGAGGACCTCAGTAGCCCCCGGAGCCCTGATCACTTTGCCATTATGTCTCCCTTGCTTTATTGACATTCTACTTTGATCATTTACTTCTTAATATGTTTGGATCCTTTTGATCTTGTAGCACCCCGCACGTGAGGCACCACATCCCCCGCACTAAGGCTCAACACGAGTAACGAAATAGTCAATCCGCACCCGTATCAAACCCTAGCGAACGGGAGACAAACATAAAAACTTTCCTAAGCCAGGCGGAGCTAGACCCTGCAATGATAACCAATCCACAAAGTACATTGCATTTCAAAGCTAAAGTTCATGTATACCAACCATAAGCAGAATTCGGGCTCTTCAGGCCTCTTTTAAATCAATAGCAAAACCCAGTAACAGCAATACAACTCCAATTACATAAATATTCTAGTTCATGACATAATAGAATGAATCATACATAATTCCAATACAGAAATGAGTGCAGAGACTCTTCTAATCTAACTCGACTCACTGAAAGACTCCAGACACCTCCGCCTAGCCCGAAACTCCAAAGCCAAACCTGCACACTAAAGTGTTGGGGAGGGAGAGGGTCAGTCTCTAGAAGACTGAGTGAGCAGGAGCGATACATATATATATAAAACATGCACATGCAAGTCATAAATCCCGAGCAAGGTTTTTATTTGAAATTAACCCCCACTAAGGATACTAAGAAATAGATAAACAATGCTCGAACTTTACGACCAAAACATATTAAATTCATTATATTCATAAATCATACATAAATATAAGGCTCGGCGAGTGAGCGTGCACAATCTCCAACCAAACTCCGACCGTGTACATAAATATCATGAATATATTGAATAGGCGATCATGCAATATATCATAATACACACAGACCATAAATCATAACATAAATACATGCGTTTGGGCAATCCGTGTCCCGGCATTCCCGCACGGTGCATAATCCTATCAAAACATATATATAAGAAAAGGCGTAAATCCTAATCAACCTTCTTCCTCCGGGTGGTGGACGGGCTTGCAAGACCCGGCCACCGGTTATACATAGGCCAATGGGGGTACATGAATTCCCCAAAGACACTCAGCTCCCATTCCCCGCTAAATCTCCTAGCGAGGGCCGGTATCACCGTATATAAGTTGGGACTAGTATATGGGATCCCCGTCAGCCCTTGCTTCCTCGGTTAGCCACATATACTAAGTCCCGGGCCCGAATAAATCGTAAATATAAATGTGTCTCGCCAAACATATCTATTCATAAGTACATAACATAATTCATAAATCTTTTGAAAAGGGTTTACTCGATCAATACATACTATAAGAAATCATACCTTACCGTGTAATTCGGCATATGCTATACACGTACCTCTCCGTGTCATCCTATTCCGTAGCTAGCATGAAGACACACGGTTTGGAGCATAGCCTCATTACAAAACCATTTTTAAGTTATACGCTCATACGCATAATTCAGAAGGATTTACTCGATAACTTCATTTGAAAACCATATATATATATATAATCATAAGGTTTTGGCCAAAGCTTTTCACATAAGGGTTATAGGGTTTGTTACATAACTAAAACAAAAACCACCCTCACCTGAACCGTGAAGAAACAAGGATCGAGCACCAAGTGCCTGAACGATCAAAAGCTCTCCACCCTGGAGACAACTGTACAAAAGACCACAAGACGTGTTCGTGAGACTCAAGACTCTAAATGAACCATATATGACGCACGGCAATGCTCAAGCATGATATGAAAGCATAAGGATCATATTAAGTCATGAAAACCATATAGCCAATTTATTCACTTGTTCAGTCATTTTCATTCGAATTCTTCAATTCAATAATCAATCACATTAATCCAAGAATTCAAATAGAAGCTTAGAACACATTCAAGCTCAACCAACATGCTACTACATGACTCATATTACATAACATAGCATGTATCCAAGGTTGGACAACAAGAAGTAGTGATATGATATAGAAAATAAGTGATGTGATTCATAAACGACATATAAACACACATAAACGGCATTACATAAAAGCATGCCTATAACACATCCAAATATCATGAAATTGCACCATAATACTCCTAACACATAACCAAACAAGTTCATAGTTCAACACGAAAAGAGATAAAGTCAATAAGAAGGTGAAATAAATCAAAAACCGAAAAGGAAGCAACAAAGACTGCGCATGGGAAGTGACACGGGGGTGTCACCTCCCTTGGCCAAACTGAGCCACGGGCGTGGCTCAGTACAGAACTGAGCAGAGGGTGTGACACGCCCGTGTCTCACTCTTATGAGTAAATGTGACACGGGGGTGTCACGGTACAGAACCAAAACCGTTCACAAGATTTTTCCGGCAAAACTGATCCCTTACAAACTCAATCCAAAAGCATACCAAATGAACTCCAAATGCTCTGAAACTTAATATACAACATATTTGGCATGTTATGAACATTTTTCATTTAGAGTGCAAAAGCTAAATCACACGTTAAGATCATCGAAACCATGAATCAAAACTGGGTCGCTACAATCGAACATATGAGTCCTAATGATATCTTCATGCCTTGATCACGTACTTAGGGGAAGAATTTGGATCTGAAACTTTGGGGAATGCATGCTAACATACTAAACTACTAATATACATCATATATATGCAAAATGGTGCAATTTAAAGCACATTAGGGTGACCAACAACCACACATAAGCAACAGCAACAAATCTGTCATGGTGCATGCATAGAAACAGGCCATGTATGTCGGTTTTGAGGCTTCAAATGGATCCAAATACTTAAAGCATGAATGTTAACATATAGAAAAATAAGTGTACATCAACTCCATGCATTTTCACACGAAATGAAGGCCATTTGATCAAGCATCAACACAATATTTCACACAGCAGTTCCAAAAACAGGGGAAGTAGTTTGATCATCAAGTTTGGAGCTCCAAATCTCATAATTTCATAAAAGGAGCAAGAGATGAAATCTTCCTAATATCATATACTATCAGTTAGGAAAGAAATGGGTCAAGAAACAAGTTCATATGATCATGTATAAGCAAGAAAATCAGCTACACAAGCAAACAAGATCATAAGAGCAAATTTCCCTAAAAGTTCATACCAATCTCATCAATCAAACCCTAACCAATTCTGACCCAAATCATGTTGTAAGGAGATGAAATCAAGTATAATAGAGTAGAGAAGACATAAATATTCATACCTTGAAGATTTGGGAGAGAAAGGTGGTGGTTTGAGCTCCAAAACCACAAAAATGGCCAAGTTTTCCTCTCTTCTCCTCTATCTCTCTCTCTCGATCAGAAGTTGCAGAAAAGGGGGATATTTCTCTCGGTTTTTCAGAGCCAAAGGGGAAGAAAAAGGCTTAACCCAAGGCACACAAGTCATGGTTAATTTTTGGTTAGGTTTGGTTAAGTAAAATGGGTCCCACCAAGGAGACTAGTCAACAAAAGAAGTTCTTCTTGCACGAGTTGTCCGTTACGGTTGGATTTCGGAGGTCTTAATGATTTCAAAAAGGTATGAGGCTTGTTCCATTGTCTCCGAATCGTCGATACGAAGGCAACGGAGGTGTCGGAATTCGAATCCGAATTCCCGAGCTCAAGATATCACGCACGGAACCAAGGGTGCGCTAATTGCTCGTTAGCCCCCGACTTGGTTCCAAAATCAAAATAAATTCATAAGCTCGTCAAATAAATCCGAAAACATAAACCGAGCATAAAGGCATGTTCATAACACACATATTTACGACATATTAAATTTTCACGCCAATTCGATATCATTACATATAAGAACGAAGTAGCAATAGAACATTCAAGCGCATGAACGAATTCATATAGTTATAAATTAATTACTAAAACTTAAATCCCATTTTAAATAAATTAAAACAACTAATAACAAGTTAAAATTAATTAACAGAATTACCGAAATAGTTAAGGTAACATGAAACCTTAATTAAGAAATTAAACACTAAATATCAAGTTGAAATATAATGAATTAAATTAAATATTAATAGTTTATAGTTTAAATCAAATAAAAACACTTATAAACAATTAATCATATAATTAAATAGTTAAATTGCGAAATTTATAAACAACCACGCCACATTATTTTAAACTGAAAAACTGGGGCGTTACAGATCTTATCTCTTTGCTATTGTCTTTTTAACTCTGTGGATTTTTATGCAATGTGCCCTTTCTTACCTTGAATTTGTGGCTTGTGCGTTGCTTGTTGAATGCATGTTGATTATCAATTGCCTTTGCACTTGATCCATGTTTTTCTAGTCACTTATTCAGGTCTTGGAAGCTTTGCTAGCACGTTGCTGGGTCTTCATGTGAAAAGAGAGTTTCCTTGAACTTTAATTCTTTAGTTTGCATGTGGACATTGCAAAGATTAAGTGTAGAGAAATGCATGTATGCTAGGGGAATGATTTTAAGTCGTAGTTGGATATTTGCATGAGTAGATGCTTTGTTACACTTCTGAATTGTTAGAAATTGAGAAATTGCGAGAATTTTTAAAATTTTCCCCCGTTTTGAACTTTTTCTTCGAAGTTTGATTGTTGAGCTTTTCATAGAATTAGTTAGGCGAATTGAAATGAGGAAATTTGCATGAGATTTGATGAATTAGTGTGTTAGTATGCCCTATTATTTTGAGCACTTTCAAACGTGATAATGCACTTTGCTTAGAAAGGTGAATTGATGATTTCCAAATAAGTCTAAGAATTGATTAGGATGCATTTTAGTCCTATTGAGGTGAAATTTTGAGTTAATGAAAGATTAAGGAAGTGAAGTAGGCATTCGTTGTCGGAGGATATTAAGCCTTTATTTTTAGCCATTTTTTAGTACATAATGCGATCTTATTGACCCCTCTGAGCCTAATTATTGTGCACGATTTTTGTAGCCACATTATAAGCCAAATGCACAACAAAAGTATAGCCACCTTGTTAACTTTACACCAAGGCTTGCTCGTTTGATTTTTGTAATGAATATCTATCTTTGGATCCCTTTTGATGGTTCTTGTGAATGAAATTGAGAGTTACATATATGTAGAAAAAGAATGAAAGAAAGTTGTGAAAAAGAAAAGATATGAAAAAAAAAAAGAAAGAGCAAAAGAAAAGAAAAGAAAATGATGCAGAGTGTGAAATTGAGAGAGTGGGATATACATGTCTAAGTGTGGGAGAATGTGTGTTAATGGCCAAGGGAGAATACCTCGTGAGTATGAAGAGTAAATGATGTAAGCTTGGTAAGTAGTCACTTGATCCAAATTTCCATAACCTTACCCGAAGCCTACATTACAAGCTCGAAAGACCTACCGATCCTGAGTTTTGATTTAACTCCATAAGTGGAGATAGGTGCGAAAAATGTATTCCGAAGTTGATGATTGGAACTTAGGAGGAAATTGTGAATTTGTTATTCTAGTCGTTGTACATTGTTTCGTTCGAAATCACACACTACACAAGGGTATACTTGTCATTCTATTTTTGATGGTCTTGTGTTTATAAGTACTTTATATGAATTGCTAAACTTGTTTAAGCGAGGTTTAATGATTGCTTTGAGGAGAAGGGGGGATGAGGATGTGCTTTCTTTATTTTCGTATTCCTCGAGGACGAGCAATGTGCAAGTGTGGGGGAATTTGTTGAGTGCACAATTCGTATGGATTTGAGCGTAAATAGAGTATACATTTATGCCGTTTGATGCGTTTATGTGTTTATTTTGCTCCATTTAGGTGATTATTGAGTTGGAGATAAGAAACGGCGAACCAAGGCGAATTCACGCATTTTTGGAGAAATTAGGAGTAACGCTCGTTACTCCCTGGAAGTAAAACTCTAGTAACGCCCGTTACCAGAGGCAGTGGAAGAGAGATTCTTGGCGCAGGATGGGTAACGCCCGTTACCCCTGGGAAGAAGGAAAGTGGTAACACTAGTTACCACTTATAAAAGCGCGAATACGATTTCAGGCAAGTAACGGGCGTTAATGAGATTTATGAGTGTAAAGGTAACGCCCGTTACCTAGGGTGGCGAGACAGATTTTGGGCTGCTATTTAAAAGCGTTTTGGAGTGTTTTTGGAGGGGGGCTTCTTCAGTTCATAACCTAGCTTGGGAAAAGAGACACGAAGCTTTTTGACAGAGTTGGAGAGAATTTCAAGAAGACGAAAGGATCGAATTCTTCAAACAATTTCAGTTTTTACGGTTTTATTCATTACTTTAGTATTCAAACTAATTCCTCTAAGTTTGGTTTTAATTAGTTTTCATGTTAGATTCGTTTTTCCAGAATTCTTGAATGTTTATGAGATTGTTTTTGAGACTTTGTTTTGATTTAATGAACATGAATTTCCTTAAAATGCAATTTATTTTAGTTTTATGAGTTTTGATTTAATTATGAGTAGCTAAACCCCTAGGGCTAGGGGAGTGATGATGAATGCATGAAAAGTGTTTGGCATGATGCTTGAATGACTTGTGCTAATTCTTAGTTTGAAAACTGGTTTGAATTGAATTACGACGGCCTGATCACCCTTAGCATAAGCTAGAATTACCTGAGAATTGAGAGATTAAAGGTAATTGAGATGGTTTTCATAACTAATAGATTTTAGGAATGCAAAGAGATTTTGGTTCTTAATCTATACAACGGTAAATCTTATTCCATGCCAAGCCACTAGAATTTGAATTGCACTAGTCTTGGTCTTGTTGGTTTAATTAATTCATTAACTACTGTGAGAACAACGTTGAGGTTAATTGAGCACTTGGTTATACCTCGAGAGAGGATAATACAAATCTTTGTAACTAGGTTGTAGAATTGCACTTGTCAAACGAATATTATATCGAATCATGAATGCATAAGTTATTGCTCCCCAACTTAATTAGTCTGTTGATTTTAATCCACGCGTGTTAGTTTTTATTGGTGCTTTGTTCTAGTTAATTATTTCAATTTTGTTCTAGTAGATAGATAACCAATTTGATTTCGTTCGGTCTTTAGATTAAAAATAGATATTTAGTAGTGATTGATTTTCCTTCCCTGTGGGTACGATTCTATTGTGCTACGCGTATATTTAGTGTACACTTGCACGATTGATTTTAACTTAGTAAATCAAAACAACACTAACGCACACCCACACACTATATATATAAAACAAAGCACTTATCAAAAGTGGATTTATGAACCGGAATAGGTTTTGCAATCCAAACATTTCAAAATGGACATATATATTCTTAAAACCATTTCAAAGACTCTATTCCAATTCATAATCTCCATAACAGATCATAACCTATGCTCGGCGAGAACGAGCTTCCATCCTTTACTCCGAATAAAAAACTAAAACATAAATCATAAACAAATCCGGCCTCTCCTCCGATGATGGAAGAGCCACGCGCGTAGCTCAAACCATCCTTAACTTAACAAACTCACGTGGGATAGCTGACCCAAGTGCCCTCCCCGGGTTTCACACCAAAGGCATTAAGATATCACACCTTCCCTAGCTCCTAGGGTCGCATATGTTACCTTGGTTGGAGATTATGCACAGGCCGAGCCCCGATGGCCCAATACCGTCCCGGGAATTCCTTACCCATAGCTCCTTGGATCCACAAACACATATACAAAACATATACCAATCTTTCATGGCTTAACTCGCTCCAAACTTAAACGAATCAAAACTTTGCAAAATGACTTATATATACCTTCATAATTAGGTTTTCCAAAACAAACTCGTTTCATAAGGTCATAAACATATCATATACAACACTTATTTACGTACTTATATACTATATAACCATATGCGAGGCATGAAAACGTCACATAAAGGCTTTAGGTCATAGCTATACAAAATCCTAAACCTCACCTTGTGCTTGGGAAAATAGGAGTGTGGAATGAGCAAAGCTAGGTCTCGGGGCTCATCAACGGGAACCTCCTCTGAAAAGAAAACATAAAAGCCCAAGACTTAGTCTCTAAATCGACAAAAAACGACGCACGGTAATTAGAAAGGATGCATGAGATGCAATGAATGCCACGTAAATGCATCACAACTCAAACTCATGCATAAACAAGTTAAACGATATAAAAGTAACAAATTAGCAATCATATAAGACATATAAGAGTATTTAGGAAGCAAAGAAATCAAACCGAGAAAGTCGAAAAATCACAAAACGGACAGTGGCATCTGAAACATCCGTTTGTTGTCAAAGAAGAAACTCCAAACGGGCGTTTCAAAAGCTACTACCTCAAACCGAGAGCTCCCAAATGGGCGTTTGCAAAACCAGTTCAAAAACCAAACGCCCGTGTGAGATGCTACTGTGCCTCCCCTGCTTCCTGAAACAGGCGTTTCAATTGTGGTTTGAGGCAGTAGCTTTTGGTGTTTGGTGTGATAGTAGCATCTCACACGGGCGTTTGGTGTACCTCTTCGACCGGGAGTATGGTTACTTCATCGGGATAATATTTCCTAAGCTGAGAAACGTGAAACACATTATGTATCCCGGTCAACTCTGGTGGTAGGTCCAACCTATACACCACTTCTCCAACCTTCTCAAGGATTTCAAACAGTCAGAGGTATCTTGGGTTAAGTTTCCCATCTCGACCTATTCGAGAAAAGCCCTTGCTAGGAGATGCTTTCAAGAAAACCCCGATCTCCTACTTCGAACTCAAGGGGCCTTCTCCTCTTATCCGCATAGCTCTTCTGACGGTCCTGACCTGCCTTCATTCTCTGTTGAATCAACTTCACCTTAGCAGTGGTCTTATCTAATTTCTCTCGAGGTGTAGCTCTTTCGAGCTTGTTCTCTTTTGTCCATCGCCAATCCTCAATGTCCCAAAAGAGAGGCGATCTACACTTCCTTCCATACAACGCCTTATAGGGTGTCATTCCAATAGAAGTTTGGTAACTGTTATTATAGGCAAACTCGACCAAAGCTAGATGCTTCTCCCACTTTTCCTTGAAGTCCAAAGCACACGCCCTTAGTAAATCCTCCAAATACTTAATTAATCTCTCTGATTGTCCGTCCGTTTGAGGATGAAAAGCGGTGCTAAAATTAAGCCTTGTGCCCAACCGTTTCTGAAGATCTTGCCTGAACTTAGCCGTAAACCGCGGATCACGATCGGAAACAATGCTAGTAGGAGCTCCGTGTAATCTCACAATCTCATCACAATACAATTCCGCTAACTTAGGAGTCTTGTAGGACATATTCACCTTGAGAAAGTGCGCAGACTTGGTCAAACGGTCGACTATCACCCAAATTCCATCATAACCTCCTCTTGACCTCGACAAGCCGGATACGAAGTCCATTGTCACTTGCTCCCATTTCCATTCAGGTATTGGAAGTGGTTGGAGGGTTCCTCCCGGTTTTTGGTGTTCAGCCTTCACCACTTGGCACGTAAGACATCGCTTCACAAAATTAGCAACGTCCCTCTTCATGCCATTCCACCAAAAGAATTCCCTCAAATCTCGGTACATTTTAGTACCACCGGGATGAATGGAATATCCTGAACGGTGTCCTTCCTCAAGTATTAACCTCTTGAGATCTTCCGGAACACAAACCCTTGTCTTGAATCGGAATACACCCGAATCATCAAACCCAAACTTTGTCTCTGGATCCACTCTAGAATGGAGTATCAACCTCTGAATCTCTGTATCTGTAGCCTGGGCATAAATTATCCTCTATTTAAAATCAGGTTGAACCGTGATATTAGCTAATCGAGCCATCAAAACTACAACTGCTAAACCCTGCTCTAAAGTCCCTGCACTTAAACTCGAAACACTTGCTTTCCTGCTCAAAGCATCGGCTACTACATTAGCCTTACCCGGATGATACTGAATCGTGCAATCATAATCTTCTAAGAATTCCATCCAACGCCTCTGTCGGTTATTAAATTCCTTCTGAGAAAAGAGGTACTTGAGGCTCTTATAATCCGTGAATATCTCAAAAGTAGTCCCGTAGAGGTAGTGACGCCATTTTAACAAAGCAAACACAGCCGCTGCAAGCTCAAGATCGTGAGTGGGGTAGTTCTTTTCGTGTTCCTTCAACTTTCTAGAAGCATAGGCCACCACTCGGCCATCTTGCATCAATACACATCCAAGGCCCTCCTTAGAAGCATCTGTATAAACTGAATAGCCCTCGGAGCCCTCGGGTAGGGTAAGAACTGGTACCTAAGTTAACCTTTCCTTCAAGGTTTGAAAACTCCTCTCGCACTCATCATCCCACTCATACTTTACCTCCTTCTTTGTTAATCGAGTCAACGGGCACGCAATCTTGGAGAAATCCTTCACAAATCTCCTATAGTAACCCGTTAACACAAGAAAACTTATCACTTCGGAGGCATTCTTCGGTCTCTCCCATTGAGCCACGGTTTCTATCTTGGAAGGATCAACTTTAATTCCCCTGCCTGAAATTATATGGCCTAGGAATGTGACTCTATCGATCCAAAACTCGCACTTGCTAAACTTAGCATAAAGCTTGTGCTCTCTCAGAGTTTCCAAGACAATTCGGAGATGTTAAGCGTGCTCTTCGGCGGACCTCGACTACACCAAGATGTCATCTATGAAAATCACCACAAACTTGTTGAGGAACGGTCTAAACACTCGGTGCATCATGTCCTCAAGGACCCATCCTTCTTCTTCACAAATAAAATCGGAGCACCCCATAGAGAAATACTCGAACGGATATACCCACAAGCTAACAATTCCTCAAGCTGAGTCTTCAACTCTTTCAACTCAGTAGAAGGCATTCGGTATGGTGTCTTAGAGAATGGCTCAGCTTTGGGATAGAGGTTAATCACAAATTCAATGTCCCTATCGGGTGGCAAAGAACCCAAATTCTCAGGGAATACGTCGGGAAACTCCCTTACAACCTCTGTCTCCTCAAGTTTGGCCTGGTCCTTCGGTCTAGTCAAAAGGTAAGCTATAAAACCTGTCGTGCCGTCCCAGAGGAGCTTACTTGCTTCCATAAAGGACACAAACGGAGTAGACTTCAACCTTGCTCTTGTGAAAACCACAGAACCCAAAGAAACCTTCTTGTCATGGCTATCCATCTTGGCTCGATGTCTGAATATAAAATCCATACCAAGAATTACCCCATACTTCTTCATAGGCATCTCTATTAAATCTGCGGGAAAGACTCTTCCTTCAAAACTCACCGGACAATCCCGAAACACCCTGTCTGTCTCTAAAGAACCTCCCAAAGGGGAACTCACCACATACACATACGTAGATAGTTCAACATGCAAAGGCAAAGAAGCAACAAGATCCCAGGAAATGAAAGAATGCGTGGCCCTGGGATCAAACAATGCATGTAATGAAATGCCATGAATGTTTATTGTACCTTAAATCGCGGCATTGAGGTCGACATCAGCTGCTTCCTCCTCGCCCTCAATAGCATAAACACGAGCTTGGACGGCTGGCCTCCTATTCGGCCATGTATCAATCTTGTGCTCAGAAGACCCGCACACATAACACTTGCCCAATAGCTTCCAACGCCTCTCAATTGGATGCTTCCCTTGACAATATGCACATAGAGGTGGAGCCTAAACCAGAGCAGGCAAAGTTGGAGCTGCTGGATGTGTCACAGGACCTGTAATACGGGGCTTTTTGCTCCCAAATCCCTGGGGACAAAAAGTCGGTGGAATAGGCGCTCGTAGAGCATAAGAAATGGGTCTCTTACCCGATCCAGAACTAGATCCCGATCCTTGAGCAATAGAGAAAGGTGGAGGCTTCAACCTTAACTTTTGGGCCTCAACTTGTATTGGCCTCTTGGTGTCCTTGGCCCACGTACTCACATTGGTGGCTTGGAGAGCCTCTTGAATTTCACGGCGAAGCCCATGAAGAAATTTTCGGGCCTTGTGAGTATCATTGTCGGTGATATGAGTGGTATAAGGTGCTAGCCTCTCAAATTCCAAAACATACTCCTCCACCGTCCGTGTACCTGTCTCAAATCGGTGAACTCTTGAAGACGACGTTCTTGTGCACTAAGAGGAATGTACTTTGCACAAACGTCTTCCAATTGAACTCTCTTCCCGTTCTCTCTAGCTTGGACCGAACACTCTTAAGCCAAATAGCCGCTTGCCCTTGGATGAAGAACTACCCGGACATATCTCCCAAATACCTCTGATTTTCGATAACCACTCCTCCACCTTGATATCATCACCTCCATACCACTTTGGAGGGTTACTATTTCGAAACTCCCTGTAAACATTTGATACCTCTTGTCCTTCAACCGTAGGGGTTTGATTCCGTTGATTTTCTTGAAGTTGATTGAGAAGGGCTTGAACTATGTTCTCCGTATTCATAGGGTTGACGGAGGTGCATTCGGTGGAGCCGGTTGATTTAGGTCAGGAGTTTGTTCACGATTCTGTCTCCTTGGAGGCATCTTGAAATTCAAAATTTCAAATAATATAGATATGTGTAGGTTAGTATATGGTCAGGTATACAAGTAATAAAGTAAACAAGTATTCAAATAATCAAGTCACATAATCACATATTCACATTATCGCATAATCACGTAATCACATTTTCCTAAGCCGTACGACCTAGTCAGACCCATACAACACTAGAGCCCGGTTTTACAACCACGCTCTGATACCACTTAAGGATGTAGCACCCAAACAAAGGGACCACATCCCCGGCACCAAGATCTAAATTCGGTTATGAAATGGAAGGTCCATACCCGAATCCGAACCTTAGCGAACGGGAGACCAACTCACTCACTAAGCCAGACGGAGCTAACTAACCTAACTCAGAGTGAATGGAAGCATAAAGTAAAACCAAAACAAGTAAATAGATGCATAACATAGATACGTATAGGTACCAAGTCATGTATGTAGGCATGCATCTATCATGACCTAGACTGATAAGTGTACAAGGTAGACACATTTCTCTGCTTAGCTCGGGGTCAAAAGAGCACCTGAAACTGAAAGGAAAAGAGGGGTCAGTCAACTGACTAAGTGGCAAAGTATACTTGTCACTTACAACATCTTCAGAGGTGCAATCAACAAAATCAGCAGTATCAGGAGCATCAATAGTATCAGAAATATCAACAGTGTCAGGAGGAGTATCACTTACCTCGAGTAGGACATCATTCGAAGGAGTAGGATCAGAGGTGGTACTGAACTCGTTAATGGTTGGTGTTGGTGTAGGAGACTCTACAAAACTCAGGCCACTTAGCCAACATAGGGAATCACTAGTACTCTCCCCCTGAGCACTAGGTTGGGTAAGGTAGTAATACTCATTTTCAAGGAAGTCACAATCCATTGTAACATGAATACGTTGTGTGACAGGATTATAACACTTATACCCCTTTTGGTGTGTAGCACACCCGACAAAGACACATTTAATGGCACATGGATCAAGTATGCTCCGGTCAGTTTTAGGAACATGAACAAACACCGAGCAACCAAATATTTTAGGTGGTAGGGTGAGTGTGACGCCTGAGCGTGGGTCCCCATATCCCCCGCACTAAGACCAAACTCATATACGGATATAGTCTGCATATAAGTCCAATCCTAGCGAACGGAGACACGACACAGACACTGGCTAGGTGGGACTAACCCTGTACCAACAATTCATGTGTAACGGCCCGTGTTTTCATCTTACAGGTACGCTCGCCTCACGTGTGAGTTTGAGAGTTAGAATTGTTTGTATGCTTTAATTGATTATGTGTCTAAGTGAATTATGTGAATAATTGCCTAATTGCCTATGTGATCATTTTATTTACAATTTCATATCATTTCATTTCATATATATATTTATTCATATACTTAAATTAAATTCATAAGAATAACATTATTTACTTCATACATGTTTTCATGAAACATGCATACATATACATTTCATCTTACACTAATACATTCACACAAGCATATATAGTTATATATATATAAGAGTACTATAAATTATAAACATATAATATACATAATATCTTTACTTTTTACTCTATACATATATGTTATATATCTATACATATATTACATACATTATACACACTATAGACAATGTATCATATATACACAAGAACTCACACACCAACACACACCAAATCTCTAACACACGCACTACACTCTTTCATTCATTTCATCACTCACATCCACTTGATCCTTAGTAAGAAGAGAAGGAAGAGGAGAATCATCATCATCATCTTCATCTTCATCTCTTTCTTCCTTGTCCAAGGTTAGTGTATTGATATTTTTATGTGTGTGTGAATGATTTGTATTAGTTAGGGTTTGAGGACTTGAAGGTGTATCTTTGTTTTGAACATGATTATGAGATTATATATGTGTATCTTTGAATTTATTGCATGTTTACCTTGGTTGTTGGCTTCATATATGATATGGTATGAATGAGTTTTGTATAATGGTTTTTGGTTGGTCTAAGTGCTTATATGTGTAAATTTTGATGCCTAATTGATATATATGGTGTGTATATGTGTTATAGGCTTTTAGAGACTTGCATTATCTGATTTGTACTTGTTTTGTTGGTTGGGAACGCACGGAACGAACCTCCCCTTCCATGTTCTATTTCTCGATTTTTGGTTCCCGGTCGGGAACCTTTTCAGTGTAATTTTGATACCGGCTGGGATCCTCTTTACAGGCAGCCACCTGATCAACGATCCCGGCCGGGATCCTTTTCAGTTCAAATTTAATCTCGACCGGGAAAGTGATGCAGGGGGCCTACTAGGAGGCTATACCGGTCGGGATCAATTTCAGTACAAAATCAATCCCGGACGGGATCCTTATGCAGGGGACCCCTCTGTTGGGCTGTCCCGGCCGTAATCCTTTTAAGTTCAAAACCATTCCCGACTGGGATAGCTATGCAGGGGCGCTTCTGATTGGAGTGTCCCGACCGTGATCCATTTTCAACTAAAAACAGGCCTGGCCGGGACACGCCCCTGGGAGCATGCATTGTGTATTTTTTCATACTTTTCGTTATTTAACCTATTTATTTGGTCCTTCGGATATTAATTGTGCACATGAACATTATGTTAATTATTGACGTTCTCATTTCATATCATATCATCGCATATTTACTCCGTTCATCCAATAATTGGTTCATTTGTCTAGAGTCTTATGTACACTCGTGTTTCTTGCACAGAGTTTGATCCGGTCGAGGAGCAGGGTCAGTAGGCTTCTCATTTCTCCTTTCTTTTGTCAAGGTGAGGTTTTATTCTTAGTTACTTAGAACCCTAATATCTCGTGTGAATATTTAAGCTAAAATGTAAAGAATATATGTATACTTGGGAAAATGATTTATATGAAAAGTTTTCAATCGTTTTCATGAAAATGTTTTGGCGAGAATCATGCATATGTTATTGGGCCAGGGAATTGTGTGAATGGAGACCAGTACGACATCGGGTCGTCAGATAAGCCATTGCATATAGTACCCTTTGAGAGTTTCTCACACGACCGTGTAGCGTGGAAGGTGAGATACTCTTGAGCCGGTGGTTAACCCATCGAAGGAGCGGGTAGGAGTCATGATCCCCCGTCTCGAGATTATATCATGAGGTGGTTTGGGCCTTGCAAACCCTTCCACCGCCACGGAGGAAGAAGGATGGAAAACTATGTTATTTCTCATGATTATGATATTATGTTATGTTATGCATGAACGCTTAATTAAGTTTTACACACACTATGGGAGTAAGGTTGGAGAATTGCCCACTCGCCTGGCCACGTTAAGCCATGATTTGTCAAGTAATAATATGATATTCGTATTTTCGAGTATTGTTTTCTTTAAACTACCCGCTTGGGACTTTCTAACACTTTACTCGGAGATATGAATTGCATGTGCATGCGATATATTTATTATGCCCCTCACTCCGTCCTTGGACTAACACCCACGTTGTTTTTAGTCTTTTTGCATGTTGTGCTAGGCGGGGAATAGGGTCGTCGTGGAGTCTTTATTTCAGTCCTAGCATGTCTTACTTTTGTTGCATCTCATACTTGAATACTTAATCATGTATTAATCTATTTTTGGGAGAATTATTGTAAATATGTAATGGCCTTGTAGGATTGGTTGGAGACTTGTATATTTCTATATGATTAATGTATATATGCTTCCGCTTATTTAGTTGCATCATATTATACTTTGATTCAAGGGTTAGCCCAGCTTAGCCAGGATTATTTTATTTGTCACCCGTTCGCCATGTGTTTGATTCATGTATGAACTTTCATTTCACGCGTGGATTGGACTCTTGGTGCGGGGGAGGTAGCGCCCTTCGATGCGGGTGTTACACTCCTTAAGTGGTATCAGAGCCTAGGTTGCAAAACTGGGCGCTTAAGTCGAGTTTTGTCAGTTTAATTTGTATGGCTCAGGAACTACTTGTCAACTTGAAGGTCTTACATTGATTATATGAGCATTCTTGATTGATTATTTGGGGCACGTTACTTGCATACCTTGAATATTGCTCTATCCATCATTGCAGCATGGAGGTAACGGGCGTTACCTCCCTCCAGTGTAAATGGGGTAACGGGCGTTACCTCCCTCCAGTGTAAATGGGGTAACGGGTGTTACCCCTGGCAGAGCTGCAACCCCTGTTTCTTCTTCAACCTCGAAGCACAACAACAATAACAAGCTTCCATGTCTTCTTCTTGAACAACCACAACCCCAACACATGCTAAACTCCAACCTAACCAAGTTATCATCCAAATAACTCAAGGAAACATGTTTAAACATCATATATTTCAATTTAACTTCAAATAACCCATGGAGCCGTGCATTGATTCATCAAACTTTCATCAAGAAACCCTTAAATAAGAAATGTGATCACTCATGCTCCAAATCACCCAAGTCATGGTATAAATGTATGAAATCAATCCAAAATCATCACTTGTGCTCTATATATACTTAAGACAACCACAAAACCAAAAAGCCCTACTATTACTTCAAGATTCAAAACATGTATATTTATGCTCTTACCTTGATGATGGATGAAATGAAGGGGAAGGATGAAGAAGAGATCTTGGAGCTTGAATACTTGAAGGAAATGGATGAAATCTTGGTCTCCCTTGCCTCTTGGTGATTCGAACTTAGTGGGAAGGAAGGGGAAGGAATGGAGGTATCTTGTTCTTGTGCAAGGAGATGAAGAAGCGAATGAAATATATGTATAGGTCTGTATATAGATATATCGATCCATATGGGGAGAAGAGAAAGAAATTTGCATCTTGGTCCTTGAAGAATTCAAATGAATGCAATCAAGTATGAAATGTGGTGAATGTGGTAAATTGGTCCTTATCCAATTATCAATTAAATCCTAAAAGTTTCCAAAAGTTATAATTAAGTACAATTGAGTAAAATTCTTACAATTATGAAATAATTAAACACTTAGGCATGCTCGAAGAATTAAAATACATAATTCACGAAAGAAATAACTTAAACATATAAAGACATTAAGTAATCCAATTAAAAGAATTTAAATCGCGCAAATAAATCAACAAAAGGAATTAAATAAACCTAACTCTCAAAACTCTCACACAAGGCATGCGTACCTGTACGGTCGAGAAATCGGGGTGTCACAACCTCCTCCCCTTAAAAGAATCTAGTCCCCAGATTCAACGTTTTCTCGGAAACAATTTCGGATGAAATCTCTTCATCTTGTCCTCTGTTTCCCAAGTGGCTTCGTCGGTCTTGTCACTTCTCCACAAAACCTTAACCAAAGAAATACGCCGGTTTCTCAATTCTTGAAACTTTCGGTCTAGAATCTTAACCGGCTTTTGGACAAAGGTTAAATCTGGTTCAACCTCAACTTCATCAAGGGGAAGGATCTCTGAATCATCGGGATAGTACTTTCTTAACTGAGACACGTGGAAGACATGGCGAATCCCGGTGAGATTTGGCGGTAGGTTCAATCAGTAAGCAACTTCTCCAACTTTCTCAAGAATCTCGAAAGGACCTAGATAACGAGGGTTCAACTTCCCTCCTTGGCCAATTCTTGCAAAACCCTTGCGAGGAGATGCTCTCAAGAATACACGGTCACCAACCTCAAACTCAAGATTTCTTTTCCGACGATCGACATAACTTTTCTGTCGATCTTGAGCGGCTTTCATATGTTGCCTTATCATCTAAACTTTCTGAACCGCCTCCTCAGTGGCTGCTGAAAGTTTTATCTTTCTAGCACCTCTTTGAACACCTTCTTGTTTTGACCATCTCCATTCTTCAAGATCGAAAAATAAAGGTGATCGACATTTTCGGCCATACAAGATCTCATACGGGGTGGCTTTGATTGAGGCTTGGTAACTATTATTGTAAACAAACTCGATCAGATGCAAATGCTCATCCCACTTCATCTGAAAGTCCAAAGTACAAGCCCTGAGCATATCTTCCAAATACTGAACCAACCGTTCTGACTGCCCATCTGTCTGAGGATGTGAATCCGTACTGAACTTAAGCTTAGTACCCAATCTTTTCTGAAGTTCTTACCAAAAATTAGAGGTGAATCTCGGATCCCTGTCGGAAACAATACTAAGAGGAGTACTATGAAGTCTGACTGTCTCTTGGCAATTCTTATCTGCAAGTTTGCTTATCTTGTCAGACATCCGAACAACAAGGAAGTGCACTGACTTAGTTAACCGATCAATTATCACCCAAATACCATCATGTCCACCCTTAGCTTTGGGTAATTCGGACACGAAATCCATGGTAACTTGTTCCCATTTCCATTCCGGGATAGGTAAAGGTTGTAATAAGCCTCCTGGCTTTTGATGTTCCGCCTTTACCATTTGACACGTCTTGTAATGTTTCACAAACTCGGCCACATCTTTCTTCAAACCTCTCCACCAATAGAACTTCTTCAAGTCCTGATACATCTTTGTACCTCCAGGGTGGATAGAATAAGCCGATCTATGAGCTTCTTCCAGTATTACCCTTTCAACTCCTCGGGTACACAAACCCTTGTCTTGAATCCTAACAACCCTGTATTATCGAATCCAAACGGACACTCGGGATCATCATGGGCTTTCAATATTAACTTCTGAATCTCAGGATCTGCAGCTTGTGCATCGTACAATTTCTGCCTTAATTCGGAACACGGTTGGCTCGATACTTTCTCCCGAATCAACTTCCAAAGAAGATACGCTAGCCTTCCTGCTCAACGCATCCGCGACCACATTAGCTTTACTCGGATGGTAATGGATAGTACAATCGTAATCTTCAAGTGATTCCATCCAACGCCTTTGCATTATATTCAAATCCTTCTGAGTGAATAGGTACTTGAGGCTCTTATGGTCGGACTAAATCTCAAAAGCCCCGTAGAGATAATGACGCCACTTCACCAAAGCAAACACTACGACGGCTAACTCGAGATCGTGAGTGGGATAATTCTTCTCTTGGTCCTTAATCTTTCTCGAGGCATAAGCTATAACTCGACCATTCTGCATGAGAACACATCCAAGACCTTCCTTCGAGGCATTGGTAAATACAACATAACCTTCGGAACCCTCGGGTAGGGCTAACACTGGAGCCGAAGTTAGTCTTTCCTTCAAACTCTAAAAACTTGCCTCGCAGGCCTCGTCCCACTCAAACTTTACCTCTTTCTTGGTTAGTCGGGTCAAAAGAGCAGCAATCTTGGAGAAATCCTTCACGAATCTCCGGTAGTACCCGGCTAGACCTAAGAAACTTCTTATCTCTGAGGCGTTCTTCAGTTTCTCCCATTGCACCACTGTTTTAATCTTAGAGGGATCCACCTCTACCCCGTTACCGGATATTACATGTCCCAAGAAAGTGACTCAGTCCAACCAAAATTCACACTTGCTGAATTTGGTGAACAGTTGGTGCTCTCTAAGAGTTTTTAACATAATCTTCAAGTGTTGCGCATGCTCTTCTGGAGACTTAGAGTACGCTAGGATATCATCGATGAAAATCACAACGAACTTGTCAAGGTATGGACGAAAAATCCTGTGCATCATATTCATAAAAGCTGCAGGGGTATTAGTTAATCCAAACGACATCACCATAAACTCGAAATGCCCATACCGAGTGTTAAATCTTGTCTTAGGAATGTCCTCTTCTCGGATTCACAGTTGATAGTACCCTTATCGAAGATCAAGCTTGGAATAAACCTTCAATCCTTGTAACAAATCAAAGAGCTCTTCAATGTGAGGAAGGGGATACTTATTCTTAATTGTCATCCTATTCAGCTCACGATAATCGATACACATTCTCAAGGTTCCATCCTTCTTCTTAACGAATAGAACCGGTACACCCCACGGCGAGCAACTCAGTCGGATGTAACCACTAGTTAGGAGCTCATCGAGTTGAATTTTTAACTCCTTCAACTCGGTCGGAGCCATTCGGTAAGGAGACTTCGAATAAGGCTCGGCTCCCAGAAACAAGTCAATCACGAACTCTATTTCCCGCTCAGGTGGTAGAGAATCCAAAGTCTCAGGAAACACATTAAGAAAATCCTTAACAACCTCAGTCTCTTCGATCTTCGCTTGATCCTTGGACTTGTTAAGAAGATAAGCCAGAAAACCCGTAGCTCCCGTTCGGACCAACTCATAAGCTTTCGTGAAGGAGAGTAGAGGTGGAGTCTTTGTACCCTCTCCAATAAACACAATTGAACCCAAACAGATCTTTTTCTCAAAACAATCTACCTTAGCTCGGTGTTGAAAGAGCCAATCCATGCCTAAAATAGCCCCATATCTGTCCATGGACATCTCTATCAAATCTGCTAGAAAAACACGGCCCTCGATACTCACCGGTACTTCCTTAAACACACGGTTTGACTCTAAGCTCCCCCCGAGAGGAGAACTAATCACAAAGCACGAAGAAGTACAAGAAACAAGCAAAGGCAAAGAAGATACCACACTGGTAGGAAAAAAAAAGAGTGAGTGGCACCCGGATCAAATAATGCATGAATATGTATGCCATGAATGTATACGGTACCTTCCACTACGGAGTTTAGATCAACATCGGCCTCTTGTTCTTCTCCACCGGTAGCATAAACACGAGCTTTAATCAATGGCCTTTGGCCCCCTTATTGCACGACGGTCCTCAACTCCGGACAAGCATCAACTTTGTGATCTGGATTCCCACGCCTCAAGCACAACCCTAAACGGCGTCGGCAATGTTGATAGGTATGAGAAGGGTGGCTACAATATGAACAACCGGGTCTCACTTGTTGTTGTGGTGGAGCCGGTAGGGCCTATAAAGCTGGAGTTTTTCCTTTGAATTTCTGCTTCTTCTCGTTACCCTTGGGAGCCTGAATTTGCTGAATTGCAGGCCTTTTCCCCGCTCCCGCTCCCGAACCGGATCCAGAATAAAAGGACCTTACTTTACTCTTTGCAATCTTGGCCTCGGTCTTGAGGGCTTTGTCGGTAGCCTTCGCCCAAGTTCTCACATTAGATACCCCAATGACATCTTTAATTTCATACCGAAGGCCATCCACGAATTTTAAAGCCTTGAGCTCATCATCTCCGGTAATATGAGAGGCATAAGGGACTAACCGGTTAAATTCCAAGATAAATATCATTTACAGTTCTCCTGACTTGCTTTAAGTCCAAGAATTCCCTAAGCCTTCGAGTCCTTGCTGATGGAGGTATATAATTATTCTTGAATTCCCTTACAAAAGTCTCCCAATTCAAATCATCACCATTGGCTTGAATTTGAATTCTTGTGGTATTCCACCAATTTCGGGCCTCTCCTTGGAGTTGGAATATGGAGAGATCAATCATTTCTTGTGGACTACATCTGCATACCCGAAATATATCCTGTATCTTAGCTAACCAATTCTCGGCCTGTACGTCGTTATCTCCATGGAATTGAGGTGGATGGTAAGAGAGAAAGTCCCGTTGAGCTTGTGATAAACCCCCTTCTTAAACCGGGAGAGGGACTGGAGCCGGAGGTGGTGGTGGTGGTGGTGGTGGTGGATTCTTTCGAAGCCTCCTTTCGACAAAGTTCATCACCGCTTCCATAAAGTTCTCGGGAGTAGCTCTAGGGTTTCTCTCTTGAGGAGTAGGAGAGCGATCTCGGCGACGACCGTGACCCGGAGAATGGTCACGATCTCTTCGGGGAGGCATCCTGAAATATCAAACACTGAAATGCATGTTTGATCAATTTATGGTCATGAAACGAGAAATGCAACAATTAAATTCACATAAGCAAGAGGTGAACAAGTAAGATGCAAATCACGTTAACAAGTTGTTCCTAAGTCGTACGACCTAGATAGACTCGACACTAGAACTCCGGTTTTGTAACCCGAAGCTCTGATACCACTTTAGGATGTGACGCCCGAGCGTGGGTCCCCACATCCCTCGCACTAAGACCAAACTCATATACGGATATAGTCCACATACAAGTCCAATCCTAGCGAACGGAGACACGACACGGACCCTGGCTAGGCGGGACTAACCCTGTACTAACAATTCATGCATCCAAATAGAATATAAACCAGAATATAACCATGAGTGCGGAAGCTATGTCATAAGACGAGTAGAATATACAACATTTACATGATCAAGTATATCTCCAAGAGAACAAGGGTATATGGCCTACACAGCCTAATCAAAATACAAAACAAAAGGGAATATGAGTGTGTGGTACATCAACCGTTTGACACGAGCTAGACCCAAAATTTCAATAAATAAAGCAATTTCCCGCCAAGCTACGCCTGCAAGGAAACCTGAGGGATAAAGAAGGGAGGGGTCAGTCTCTACAAGACTGAGTGAGTGGCATACATAAGATATATAAAACAGTAAAGTCATGTGAGCATAATTCCATACAAGGTTTCAACAGAACAAGTAAAATGTGTCTTCCAATTTATGGAGTTACAACTTAACCAATTCATTTTAGGGAAGTGATTCGGTGGCTCGATGAGTGAGCATTCTCCAACCTTACTCCTTTAGTGTACAGGATAAGTTATTAGGCGATCATGTAATTAATTTAAGTTTCACTTTGTTACAGGATCAATTTCAGGTGCTCAGTTACTCCTTTTTTCTTCGGGTTGGTGGCTCGGGTAGCTAGCCCTTACCACCCAGTAACAGTGATCAATGGATATATGAATCCCATTGACCAGAATCCCATTGGTTCACCAAACCTCCTGGTGAACCTCTAGGCTGGTCCGAGTAGGTGGAACTTGTGCAAGGAGGTGGCCGTCAGCCCGTGCTTTCCCGGTTCCTTCAATACACAAGTCCCCGGGCCCCAGTACGTACAGAAATCTCGCCAAAATAGGACAAGATCAATAATTGGTTTCATTTTGAAAACATAAGTTCGTTTGAGAAATTAAGTATAAATATAGTATAGATTTTGGCCCAAAACGCACATAATAGGGTTGTAGGGTTGATATTCCTCACCTGTACCGGACGAAAGGGAAGAACGAGGACTTCTCAAACCCTGCTCGACGTGCTCGACGTTCTCCTGAGAACTCTCTGGACAAAAGAACAAGACACGAGTGAGACTCTACTCAATATGACCCAAGTATGACGCACGACTTTGATAATGATATGAATGACATGTTTGTAAGATCATAGTATGCGCAAGTTCATATGGCACGAGTGTTCCACGTTGCATAATGGAGTCTTGATCATGCCAAAGTCACATAATTGAATCAAGGAATTAATAAAAACGATGAAAGTACTTAAAGTACGAAATAGGTCGAAGAGTATCATTTAATTGATTAATTAGATAACATGTAAATCACATAAACGAGGCTTGGAAAACATATAACGAAACTATGGAGAAATTAGATAAACATCCCCTCAAGGCAAAAGCTAGGAACGGCCGTTAAGGGAGTCAGTAGCCTTCTCCGCGGCCAGTAACGGGCGTTAGTGCCACCATGAAGAAAATGGGTAACGGGCGTTACCCAGGTCAGTGGCTCAATCCTTCACTGCAGCATGGAGGTAACGGGCGTTACCTCCCTCCAGTGTAAATGGGGTAACGGGCGTTACCCCTGGCAGAGCTGCAACCCCTGTTTCTTCTTCAACCTCGTAGCACAACAACAACAACAACAACAACAACAAGCTTCCATGTCTTCTTCTTGCACAACCACAACCCCAACACATGTTAAACTCTAACCCAACCAAGTGATCATCCAAATAACTCAAGGAAACATGTTTAAACATCATATATTTCAATTTAACTTCAAATAACCCATGGAGCCATGCATTGATTCATCAAACTTTCATCAAGAAACCCTTAAATAAGAAATGTGATCACTCATGTTCTAAATCACCCAAGTCATGGTATAAATGTATGAAATCAATCCAAAATCATCACTTGTGCTCCATATATACTTAAGACAACCACAAAACCAAAAAGTCCTACTATTACTCCAAGATTCAAAACATGTATATCTTGGAGCTTGAATACTTGAAGGAAATGGATGAAATCTTGGGCTCCCTTACCTCTTGGTGATTCGAACTTGGTAGGAAGGAAGGGGAAGGAATGGAGCTCTCTCGTTCTTGTGCAAGGAGATGAAGAAGAGAATGAAATGTATGTATAGGTCTGTATATAGATATATCAATCTATATGGGGAGAAGAGAAAGAAATTTGCATCTTGGTCCTTGAAGAATTCAAATTAATGCAATCAAGTATGAAATGTGGTGAATGTGGTAAATTGGTCCTTATCAAATTATCAATTAAATCCTAAAAGTTTCCAAAAGTTACAATTAAGGACAATTGAGTAAAATTCTTACAATTATGAAATAATTAAACACTTAGGCATGCTCGGAGAATTAAAATACATTATTCACGAAAGAAATAACTTAAACATATAAAAACATTAAGTAATCCAATTAAAATAATTTAAATCGCGAAAATAAATAAACTAAAGGAATTAAATAAACCTAACTCTCAAAACTCTCACACAAGGCGTGCGTACCTATACGGTCGAGAAATCGGGGTGTCACAGTGAGTGTCAGAGGGATAGTGGTCTGAGTTTGGAGAACAGAAAGAGGAGATTTGTGGTTTAGGATTTTTGTGGGTAACCAATTTGTGAGATAAGTTGCTATGGCAACAACTTTGGGCCAGAAATTGGGAGGTACATGGGATTCTGTCATTACGGCACAGGTTATCTCTAGGAGTGTTCGGTTTTTTGGTTCTGAAACTCCATTTTGTTGGGGGTGTTTGGGCAGGTAGTTTGGTGTACAAGGCCATGTTGTTGACAGAAATCAATCATTTTCTGGTTAACATATTCCTTTCCCTTATCAGACCGGACCATACGGATTATATGATTAAACTGGGTTTGTATCATATGAAAAAAGGCAACAAAGGTATCATACACTTCAGATTTATGTCGGAGAAAGTAAACCCAAGTCATGCGTGAGGAATCATCGATAAATGATATAAAATACTGATACTGATTTTTATTAGAAATGGGGGAAGGACCCCAAACATTATAATGTACCAAAGAAAACACAGATTCCACCCGAGTATCATTTGATTTAAAAGATGTTCGATGACTCTTAGCAGCTAAACAGGTTTGACAAGTTAAGGTAGACATTGGAGTATTCTGAAAAAGTGTGAGAAATAACAAACGCAGATACCCGAGGGAGGGATGACCGAGGTGCCGGTGCCAAAGCCAATTTGTATCTCAGTAGACCCTTTTGACAGGAGGGTTGTGGACGTGGGTTTAACCTCATCAACATAGCATAGACCGTCACGCTCAGTACCACGCCCAATAATCTCTTTCACATGAATGTCCTGTACAAGGCAAAAACGAGGATACATCAGAACTACACAATTCAATTCATTTGTCACCTGGCTTAAAAACAGTAATTTCTAAGACAAAGAGGGAACATAAAGATAATTTTTTTAATTTTAGCTTTGATGAGATAGCTACGGATCCCTCCTTTTCGACCTCAACCAATTCTCCATTAGCAGTTTGAATATGAGTATTAGTTGGTGAAGTGGGCTCAAGAATATCTGTGAAATCAAAGGTCATAGAGTCGGTTACCCCACAATCGAAGACCTACTGGGACACTTTTTGTGGTCGGGTTTGAGTATGATAGGCTTGTATTTGACTGGAGCCTTTTTCAAATGTCGAATATACAATTTTACTACATGTAGGATCTGACATGTTGGTTGTTTTGTAGGTATAGGCCGAATGGAGGCCAATTAAGGTTTGGAGAAGGATAAAGGGACGAGGATGTTGATGTTAAGACTAAGTCCCAAGAATCTTAACACCGCTCTAATACCATGTTAAAACATGGTTTGAGAGAGAAATTGAAGTTTTCATGATGTAATTCTATAGATTTGTATGAAAAGAGTTACAGTCCAACTCTAACTTATAGGAAGAAGAATCCCTACAAGTCAGGGATATTTTGCATAATTAACGAGATCCTCCCTAAAATAAAAGATACGCACAAATCTTCTAACATAGATGAATCGGTGGAAGCCTAAAAAATGAATTATAAAATTGATACAGTCTTGAGTTTGGAATGTTGGGAATAGTGCCTTAAAAAGTCGATTCGTTGTAATCCGCTTTGGGACTTTCCTTGTATCATCGATAATCTTTAATAATAGACGTATGATTATAATCAGAGGTAAACATTTCTTTATGTGCAATTACGTGTTATGTATGTTTCCTATTACGTGCGCATGTATTAGAACTCCCCTAATCCATCAGACTATTATGGACTTTATCATTAGGTGAATGACACATGAAACAAGCACTAACTTAAGTCGGATTAGAAACTACTCCAAGTCGATGAACCCAACGAATTGGGAGTGTCAATTAGGCTCAATTGAAGCTTGCTTGTGGGATTATATCCTTAAAAAAGATCACCCAGTTTTATAGAGTGTAATGTGTATAAGTTGATGCATACACAATACACGAGAGTGTTCATTATTAGAACGAGTACACTGAGGTGTCCACGTGAGAAGATTCCTAAATGGGAAATGAAGTAACTACTTCAAGACGTAGGGACTTCCAGATTAGGAAATATCCCATAGGTCGATGATGTGATTCATTAATCCTTAGACTCGATATTCCATTGATATCTTGTGTGAGCTTACTAGGTGATTTTTGACATGGGTCTAAGTCTCAAGACACCCGAATTATAACTTATGCTAGGATTACAAAAGTGGCACATGGAGGCATGTGAGAATTACTAAAGGACCTACACTTGCTTGAAGCAAGAAGATATCTTATTGCTTAAGTTGTTCATATGCTATCGTGAAAACACTTGGCCAAGGAGGTGGATCAAGATATCAAGAAAAGACTTTATTGGATTGAGATAAAATGGATATGATACAAACTTAGCTTTAAGATTAAGATAATTAGGGCTCTCGCTATTCCCATGTCTTAGGTCTTAATCGAGAGATGGGATGTTAGGAGGATCATATCTCACAGATGTCATTGACTAAAAGGTTCTTTCGATATAATTCGTTATTCGGGTAGGGATCACATACCTGTTGCTAGACTATGGTCGTGTGATCTGTGAGATAATTAATTAATAAATGTATTAATTAATTAGGCTCACTGCTAACTAAATAATGAACCTAGAGGGCCACATACAAATATCTGGTTCAAAGGCGGGTATTGTTGGAAATATCAATTAATTGATCGAAACAAGACCACACGTGTAAACTACACGTGTAAACTACATGTGTGGCGTGTGAACAAGTTTGGGCGCGTGGTCTAATAGAGAAATTGGACCATGTATTAATTAATTAGAAAATTAATTATAAAATCCAAATATAATTAATTTGATAATTAATTATAAAGCCCAAGCGTAATTAATTAGTGAATTAATTGTGAAAACCAAATATAATTAATTTGGAAATTATAAAGGACCATTAGAATTAATTCTAAGGCTTAATCCGAAATATAGAAGTCTAATAAATAATTAATTGTGAATTAATTATTAATCGGAAATTGCGATTATTTATTTATGAAATAAATATAACTTTATCTTACTTTATTTATTTGTGGAATATATAAAAGTATATTATCATCCTTATTTGATAAATAAAGGAGATGATATTATCTTGTTAATTGAGAAATAAGTGACAAGATAATATCAAGACTTATTTATTTATGAAATAAATAAATAAAGATAATATCAATTTGTTATTAATTATTATTAGTATTTAATTATGAAATAAATATATAGATAATATCAAGTGAATATTATCTTGACTATTTATTTATGAAATAAATAAAAGGATAATATCATAAAATGTTTATTTATGAAATAAATAATTGATAAAGTCAAAATTTATTTATTTATGAAATAAATAAATATAAGATAATATTCTAAAGTAGTTGGAAGAAAGATATTTGATTAATAATTGAATTATTAATAATTTATCTCAATTATCATTTAAAATAGAGTTAAAGGAGAAAATGAAACTCTCTCTCTTGGAGTGAAAACAGGTTCCATCAGAAATAAAAGAGAGGAGATTTCTCTTTTCTCTGGAGAGCGGTATTCTTAAAGTGACTTCTCCATTTCGGAGAAACAAAAGAAAAACCTCTCTCAACTCTAACCAAAAGAAAAAGATTGATCTCAACTCTAACCTGAAGAAAAAGATTGAACTTTTCTTTGAAGATTCATGCGTGAATTATTCACACATCAATTGCGTTTTACGGGAGAAATTTCTTGCTCTCAATTTTTCGTTTCTGTTTCTTTCAATACACAAATTATAATACTAGCATACTCACTAATATGATTTGTGTCTAGGACTAGTGTTGATACATTCTATAGGAATTCTACTTTGGATTCTTGAAGAAAAACTCTTGATTTCTGTCTAGGACTGGTGTGGATACATTCTATAGGAATTCTAGTTTGGATTCTTGAAGAAAAACTTTTCGAGGGGTAAGGATTCAATACCGCTTGAAGAACGATTGAGGGAGATTCAAATCATTTTGATGGGTCTGAATATTGACGATCAGATCCCGATCACTTTCAATTTGTTTGGTGTGGGGAAAATGGAATGAACTCGCATGAAAAGTTGAGGGCTCAACCTACTAGGACAAACACCACAGAGAAAAGTCAGAAGGCCAAGCTGGGGGAGTTGGGGGTGGTACCCAGTTTGGCTCTCCGACGCTCAAGTCAGATGATGATCTGAAAGAGAATACGAAGCTTAAGAGATTTGCAGAGTTTCAGTAAGTATGAGTTACTTATAGTGGTATGGATGAAGTCCTTTATTTATAGTTGAGGGTCAGTGACCCTTTTGTCATTTGCCTCATGTGGTCTTGACTCAGTGTTGCCCTAACATGTGGCGTAATGAGGAGAAACCTAGGAGGAATCTCCTGCAAAAGCTGGTGTAAAGTTGGTGCGGGCAACAGAGGCAGGTGCGCGGGTGTGTACGTAGTGTTAGAGAGCCGTGTCAAAAGGTGGGCCAAGTGAGCGGGCTACGTGTCAAAACGTGGCTGAGAGTATTTTTACCTCATCATTTTGCCCCCCAATTCTGGAGTCCTTAGTAATGAGGGCCGCATAATTCAAATTTCTTCAAATCCCAAGGGCGACGCTCGTAGGTAGTCGTAGCGTGTTTGGGAAATCTTTACCTGAACATGTAATAAATGCTTGTCCCTTCATTTGACCACTCGAAACGTCCTGTATTAAATGCTGATGGGCGCGTGATTCTCGAACCGTGTATGACAATTCACTTAAGTGAGAGGTAACCTAGGTGGGAAATAATTGCACTTTTGAATTAAATGCCAAAAACGTACTAATTTCTTCCCCTATAAATAAGGGATCCCAAATCATTTCACTTTTTACGCATCCAAAGCTTTCAAAGTATATCTTCAAATTTTCGAAGCCATCTGCAGAGAAATCTTCAGCAATCCAAACCTCCCAAGAACTTTCTTACCGTAAGTATTTTCTTACTTCTTCGTTGCTAACCTTAGAGCAATAGGATCCATCCCCAGTTAGTCTTCCCCTAATCCTTCAAATTTCAATCCCCTAAAACACAATGTCGAAACAAGTCATAGAGGAGACCATGAGAGAAATCGACGAGATGTCCGACACCAGTTCATCTTCCCATCACTGTACCCCCCATCATCAGTTAGTAGGGGAGATATTTGGAGAAACCTGTGATGAGGAGCTGGATGCTGCTGTATCCGCCATGGAAGAAAGGAATCTAGGGGGGGTTGAACACCTCTTTGAAGAAATGGAATTAGTGATGGACGAAGAGAGACAAGAGGTGGCTCTTCCAATAACCGAGAGTGCTACTCACCCTCATCGCCATACAGTGACCGTGGCCGTACAACCCCCGCCCTCAAGGAGGAGGCTGCAGGGCCCTCGGAAGAACCACTAACTAAACGCAGAAAGAGAGCCTCAAAATCCAAAAAATCCAAGGGACCGGCCGAGGGAGAAGGCTCGGGGATGCAGACGACCGAGAGGACCCCTGATGAGACTCCATGCACAATAACCGTGGGGGAGATAAAATCCATAATGGCTCCAATATTCTGGGATGAGCGGTTCAGATGGGGAATCCCGGCTAAACATGAGCGGGCTAACAACCCACCCCCTGGAGAAATGGCGGTTTTTAGAGACGTCGTGTGGTTTAGGGGTCTCAGGTTTCCCATTCCGGTTCCAGTAGCTAACATCCTCAATAACCTGAACCTGAGCCCCTCACAGATTGTCCCCAATGGAATATCCCTCATAACTACATTCGTGATCCTCATGGCGTGTACAGGAAACAGACCTTCCATACATAACTTCAAAACCTTGTTCCAAGTTGCGCGCTTACCTCGTTTCTCCCCGAGGGCGGGCTTTTATTACATTCAAGTGAAATCTGGCTTGAAATTGATCAACTCCCCTTCAACCTCCTACGATGTAGATTGGAAGGAGAAATACTTTTTTGTGAGGGCTCCTGAGGATGACGATTTTGGATTGCCCCGAGAGTGGGTTTTACACGGAGAGGGGCCCCTTGTGAGGCAGCGTATGGAATCTACCCTTCCTAAAAACTGGGCTCAGGACTTGGCTGCCGCTTTGAGGGATGAGTGTTGGCTGATACAAGCCAAAGACTTAATACATGATGCGGAGGTCATATTCCTTTGTGGGCTCACAAATGACCCCCAATTTCTTAGAAATCCTCCTGCTCGAAATTTGGAGAGAGATGGTTAGCTTCTAGGGAACTAACTTTAGATAGGGTTGCTAACTGTATGCTTGTATTTTGCATATTTTTATAAAGAAAGTTTGATCCTAGTTTCCTTTGTTTTTCAGGCGCAGGCATTATAATGGCTGGAGGAAATATGAGGAATGTCGTTAACTTCATCAACACTCGTAACCAGAGACAACAACAGCCCTAGCCCCCCTCAGGGCCAAGGGGCAGGCAGAGGAGAAGGTCGCGGGGGCCACCAAGGAGCTGGTTCGAGCGCCAATACACAGCCCTGGGGCCGCAGGGAAAATCGAGCGGCCAATCCTGAGACGAGAATAATCCCGAGGCCGGCGGACACTACCAATACGAGGGGCATGACCCCTCTTGTTAACGACCCAACAAGCCCCCGCTCTGGCGTGATAATCAGGGAGCCCCAAGGGAATGCCACTCAAGTGTCTAGGAAGAGGAAGAGAATGCCGGACACCATCCCCGTAATTGGTAAAGGCAAACAAGTCGTTGAGGGCACCCGAGGCGACGGTAAAACTTCTTCCTCCGAGGAGGAACATTTGTGGAGTTTCGAGCGTGCCAGGGATAGGCACTTCGAGCGTGCTACTGGGGAGGGTCCTACTATGCTGAGCGAACGCACTCCCTCTAGGAATATCACCCACGGGTTTTACGAGCGGGTACAGTTCACAGGGGATCACAAAGCGCTATATTCCCATAGCGCGGAGAGGGTGGCCGACGACCTTGTCCATGCCGTTATATCTGTAAGTCTGCATCTTGTTATCTTTCTTTCTTCAGATGTTCATTTCCTCAAAATGCTAAGTACCAAAACTTCCCTGACGTTCCGAGGGGAAGGTATGTCCAAAATGGCCTTGATTTTCTCTGGATTAGCCTCAATCCCTCGCTGGCTAACCATATAGCCTAAGAACTTTCCCCCTCATACCCCAAATGTGCACTTAGAGGGGTTCAGTTTCATTCCGTAATGGTGCAAAATGCCAAACGTGCGCTTGAGATCCTCCAAATGCGAGTCTTGGTGCTCGCTTTTGACTATCATATCGTTCATATATACCTCCATGGACTTTCCAATCTCTTTCTCAAACATCCGGTAAACAAGGCGCTGGTACGTGGCACCTGCATTCTTTAGCCCAAAGGGCATGACTTTAAAGCAGTAAACTCCCATGTGTACCACAAAAGAGGTTTTGGGACGGTCTTCGGGGGCCATGAATATTTGATAATACCCCTAAAAAGCGTCCATCATGCTCATGCGCTCGCACCCGGTGGTCAAATCCACCAATTGATCAATCCGGGGGCAAGGGATACGGGTCCTTGGGGTAAGCCTTGTTGAGATCAGTGAAATCGTTACACATTTGCCATTTATTGGCGCTCTTTGGAACAAGGACAACATTGCAAAGCCATTCTGGATACAGAATGGGCTCGATATACTGTGCTTCGAGGAGTTTGTTCACTTCCTCTTCAATAACTTTCCTCCTAAATCTGTTGGCGTCCCGTTTCTTTTGTTTGATGGGCTTAAATGAGGGATCCACATTGAGCCTATGGACAATGACGCTTGGGTCAATCCCGGTGAGATCAGACGCTTTCCATGCAAAGACGTCAATATTGTCACTCAGGAAGTCAATTATCATAACTTGTGAGGGTCCCGAGGGACTGGATCCGATTTGGGTGGTCTTATCTTTGTTGCCAGGCTCTAGCTCGATTGTCAAGAACTTTTCACTGGGCTCGATTCGGAACTCTGGCCGAGGGAGTTCGAGCGCCCTTTTCTTACCTGTCAAGTGATTGTCTGCACTTTCTCTCCCACCCTCGGGTTCATCTTCTCCTGAGGAGGATTCACCAACTGCTCCAAGTGGGGCACCCTCGGGATTATTTTCGGAGCTAGGATCCTTCTTCTTATTCTTCTTCTTGTTCATCTTGGCCCTCTTCTTCACGGGGCCATCTTCGTCGAGGTTGGGCAAATCCACCGATTTCTTTGTGAATCTCACCTGGACTGTCTTCTCAGCTTTGGGCTTTCTGAGCGACAACATGTAGCATTCCCAAGCCTCACGAACGTTGCAAAGGACCTCCCCAACCCCATTAAGAGTGGGGAACTTGATTTTCTGATAGTAAGTGGAAATGATTGCCTTGAAATCAACGAGGGCTGGACGCCCAATGATAATGTTGTAAGGGATCTCAATTTCCACCACGCGTAGGTGACCAAGAGCCTCTTCTGCCGTGGGGCACGACCAAATGAGGTGGCCAAGCGGATTTGCCCTCGAGGAACAACCTCAGAGCCCCCAAAGCCAATGAGGGCTATTTTGAGGGGCTCGAGCGGGATGTTGGTAACATTCATTTTCTGGAATGTGGTGTAGGGAAAAACATTAACAGAGCTTCCACTATCAACCAAAACCCTCTTTACAACGTGATTGTGGACATCTAAGCTAACCACCATGGGACAGTCAAAGGTTTCACCAACCCCATGGGGCGTTACAATGTGCGCTAAGTCCTTATCACTAAATCCTGTCACTTCATTTTCTCGAGGGTTGTTGGTGCTCGACTCCTTGATGGCATGGACTTGCTTGGGCGCCGAGGGGTGTTGATCATAGCTCCGTACGTATCGGTGGCGGGAAGCGTTAGAATCTTCCCCAGATGAGCCTCCAACGATCATGTTGATGACTGCGAAGGGAGCATTCTTCTGTTCTGTCACCTTCAGCTTGCCGCAGTGGCTGCTTTCTGGAGGGCCTTGCCCTCGTGGACTCCTCGAGCGCGACGTGCTCCTCCTCCTCTCCCGGGCCCATTCGTTGCAGCGCTCGCCGAATCGCTCCAATATTTTCACAAATTCCTTCAAGTGTCCGCCAACAATGAGCCTTTGAATTTCAACTTCCAGTTGGCGACACTCACCTGTGTCATGCCCTTTCTACTTGTGAAAGGCACAATACTTGTTTGAGCACCTTAGAGCCTTGGTTTTTTTCATTTTCTGGGGCCTTTTGAAGAGTTTTTTGTCCGACAGGGTATAGACTTCTGAATTAGGCCGATTGAGGGGAACACGCTCGAGCCTGCGAGGAGGAGGTGGTGATTTGCGACGTTCTCTGTGGGGCCCCTCCCGTCCCCTCTCGTTCTCAGGGGGTCCAGAATACCTAGGAGCGTTGGACCCATACATGTCTTCGAGCGCGAAATAAGGCTCGACAATCACCCTCATCGCCATGAGGGATACTGGTCGCTTCTTGACTATGGAGTCAGCGAACTTCTTGCTCACATACTGTTTGTGATTGCAAGCCGTTAAGAGCACATGTATCAAGAAATCCATCGAGGGCCTTTCCACTAAGAGCACCTCTTTGTTAAAACGAGCGAAAAAGGATCGCAAAGATTCGTGCTCGCCTTGAACCAAGTTGTACAAGGCGATAGGTGCGGTAACTGGCGCCTTCAAAGAGTTGAAATGATTGAGTAAGGCGTTGGTAAGTTCAGCATATGAGTGGATCGAGCGGGGTGGCAGCCGCTTGTACCATTCTTGAGCCATGCCCACTAGAGAAGTGACAAAGACTTTGGCCCAGTAGTGGCTTGAGTGTTCATACAGATGCATCAAATGTAGGAAATGATCCAGGTGTTCTGCGGGGTCAGTAGTCCCATCATAGCGGTTGATGGAAGTGGGGACTTTGCCCATTCCTGCTTAGGCCATCAAAACTTCTTCCATTAGAGGGGAGCCACTTGCGAGTGGGTGATAACCGTAATCCTCATAGTTTTCGTCTGGTTCTTGGTGGCGGGGGGCCCGCTGTTGCCGAGCGTGGCGACGAGCGTCTCTGGCGTTAAAAGGCAGGATCGTGAAACCCTTTGGAATAAAAATTGCAAACCATCGGTTCTCTTGTCGAAAAAATTTAATTTTTCGCTACGTTTCGAACTCCTTTTTCAACATGGAAGACATTGTGACTTGGGTGGGTTGCATAGTGATGCGACAGAAAAGTAATTGTTGGAAATTCCATGGATACGTAGAAAGAAAAGGAGTGAAAGAGAATAAGTATTCTGTAAATAAGTAATCTATATTCTCGATGAATCCTAAGATACAAACTACGTACATATATATAACCTATATGTGGTGGAAGTTATCCTATATAAAACTAGATAAGAATAAAAGGAGGTTACAAAATAAATAAAACTAAATATTACATAAAATAAAATTAAAAATTAATTATGTATTCTAACAATCCCCCCTCAAGTTGGAGCTTCGGAAGAATGAAGAAGTCCAACTTTAACAAGTTACGATAGAAAGTAGGGTCAAAGTACTGAGATCTCTGGTTCGCAAAATCTTTTCTTGCAAAATTCATTCTTTTTCGTCCGTCTTGCAAAATCCAAAGAACAAGTCTTGAAAACTTTATTTTTCTGGTTCTGTTGCTCATCCAAAGCAAAGTCTTGAAAACTGCAAGATCTCTTATTCTGCAAGATCTCTTGTTCTGCAATATCTTTTCTCCTGCAAAATCCAAAATCTCAAAGTTTTGAAAACTTCATTTTTCTGGTTCTGCAAAATTCATTCTTTCTCGTCCGTCCAGTTGTATCCTCTTGGAACCTTCTCTCACATAAAAAGTGGTACCATGATATTGATATCTTTCTTCTTCTTTTTTTTTTCTTTTTTTTTTTTAATGTTTGGGAACGGATACCATAATCCTCTCCAAAGAAACTCCCTAAAGAAATATTTTTGGCAGTGGATGCCGTAATCCTCCCCAAATTGGGGAATATCTCATAGTCCTCTCCAAATCGGAGATAAATCCATCCATAATCCTCTCCAAAACGAAGATTCCATAATCCTCCCCAAAATGGGGATATTCTCATAATCTTCTCCAAAACGGAGAATATCCCATAATCTCTCCAAAAACAGAGATACATCCTTAATCCTCTCCAATATGAAGGATATCACATAATCCTCTCTAAACCGGAGAATATATAATTCCCTTAATCCTCTCCCAAAGGGAGAATATATAATTCCCTTAATCCTCTCCAAAAGTGGAGAATACATATAAATAAAACCTTGGCTCTAATACCATATTGGAAATTCCATGGATATGCAGAAGAAAAGGAGTGAAAGAGAATAAGTATTCTATAAATAAGTAATCTATATTCTCGATGAATCCTAAGATACAAACTACGTACATATATATAACCTATATGTGGTGGAAATTATCCTATACAAAATTAGATAAGAATAAAAGGCGATTACAAAATAAATAAAACTAAATACTATATAAAATAAATTTAAATATTAATTATGTATTCTAACAGTAATATTAGGGACACTCTTGTCCACAGGAGTCGAAATAGATTTGATAGACAAATATAGAGGGATGAATACTAATGGAAAGTTTACATGCTAGTTGGCATATAAATATCCTTAATATTGAGACGAGGGATTTTTGGAGTTCCTTTAAAAAGTGGAAAAGGATTTGGCCGAGTGGATGCCTATATAAACTTCAAATTTTAATGTGATTTTGCCTATGATGCACGGATACGGATACGAACACGACACGACACGACACGGATACGGCGACATGAATTTTTTCTTGAATTTCCCATGTGAGGAGTGTCCGACACGACACGACAAAATGATATTTTTAGAAGTGTCTGTGCATCATAGGATTTTGCTACCGCAAGTGGTTTTTAACCGATGCTTTGCGATTGATAGATAAATTGCTATTTTGAATGTGTGAACACGTTGCTACGGTGGTAAAAAAAAAAAAAATTCATCATATTCTCTTTAAATGCATGAAAGTTAGGTAAATATTGAATCATTTGATCGAGCCGACAAAGTTGTTAGGGTATAGAGTCATTTTTTTTACCACTACATGAAGTTTGTGGTACTCACGAATTAAATTATTTTCTAACAAATAGGAGAATCTTACGGTCCCAATGTTGACTATGGACCCGAAGCAAGCTTTACCTATGAGACTCCCTAAAGGAAATAATAAATCACATGAGTAATTTGTAATTAGATCTAAAGTCAAAGATAGCAAATGTAATTTTTCCAATATAAAATTATAATAATTTATACTTTTTTAAACCATATTGTAAATTGTAATACTCAAAATGTATAAAACTATTTTTGAGGCAATTTAATAAATTGGTAAAAATTATCAAATTTTTTATTTAAATTATCTTTCTCTTACATCTTTTTCTAAACACTCACGATTTTTTCTACTTCAAAAATTTACAAATTTCGAAAATTTACAATACTTATATTTTAATTTTTTCATAAATAAAAGAGTTTACAAACACTCCATTAATACGAAAGAATTAATTTGGGGGTGTACGTGAAAAAGAGATTTAAAATAATTTGTTGACGTTGGGCAGATTCCAGAAGGGCAATTTAGTCAATTACCGTCCCACGCCATCGAAATCTATTTTATTTTTGTTTGGGATTTTTATTGACCCCCGAAATCTGTTCGTCTCTCGACTCTTCCCAGCACTCTGCTCCTCTTCTTCAATCCTCATAATACAGGTCTAATACGCCCAAGATTTCTGTAAAATTTCTGAGCAAATAGGAAAGAAAAAGTGATCGGAGAAAGTATGTATCATCCGACTAGAGGTGGAGTTCGCGGTGGCCGTGATCGTAAGCCCTCTCTTTTCCCTTTCTCTTTCTCCCTAAATTTCTAGGTTTTCTAACAAACATGAAGGCCTTTCGATTTAAACTGGTAACAGCGAAGTTATTTATTTCCGTGGTTTTGGTTGTGGCTATTGGTATTCTTATGTTGTTAATATACAATTTCGGTATACCCATTGCCATGAGTTAGGTTACTTTTGTTGTTTTCTTCTGAGTATGTGGTTTGAAAATCCAACTTATATTGCTGGGTTCACATCAAAATCTTGAGACACTCAGAAAGTTCCCTCAAAAGTCTTGAAATTTTATGAAATTTCTGAGAATTGTGAATAATATTATGGTATTGGAAAATAACTTAAGGAAAGAGTTCTTGGAAGGGTATACATGCCAATGGTTTAATTTAAAGGATAACTTTGAGGAAATATATTCTTTTCTGGCATAAAAAGTTTTGATGGTACCATGCGTCTCAGGTATATTGCTCTGGCAATGCCACTATGTATCACCATCGTATTTCTGTGTGTCTGGAGCTCGACTATCATTCAAAGGAGCCGGGGGTTGTCAGCATTTATGTAAAATATGAGTGGATATAAGAGAGCAATTTTGGTTCTCACAGGAACACCATGTGGTTTTGGATATGTCCCTATGTCGTAGGTCTAGGATGAGGAATGCCTTAGATAGCGGGACAGATCATTGTAGAGTTTATAATTGATGTCATTTTTGCCCTTGTCTTCATGTTTTAAAATTTTCTCATCTTTTGTGGCGTTATAATATCTTTGCGTCTACTCATGGCTTAGTTAATACTTACTATTGTTTCATCTAAGCAGAATTCAGCTGGGATGATGTTAAGGTTGATAAACATCGAGAAAATTATTTAGGTCATAGTGTCAAAGCACCCGTTGGAAGATGGCAGAAAGGTAAAATCTCTCATTTTCATGTTTATTTTGTAGCTATTACAATTCAAAACATGTAGGACTTTTTTTTTTACCTCCACTTGTTGCAGCTAATTACTTGTTTAAACAGCCATAAGTTGTTGTTTGCATGAATTATGTCAAAACTGTCATTAGTGATCCAGCCCATAACATGCATTGTTTTGAGGGTCATTACCTAATCTACAGAAGCCTATTTGATAGTGTGAACAATCGCATTAATTGTGGTAGGAAAATATCATAGCGCTTTCTTTCTTTGCTTTTCTTCTCTACAGTTTTTTAAAGATGGAATTATTGTAGTATATATGTACTAATCAATCTTAAAATACACGATCAAAGTAAACAAAATCCATTTTTTCAATTCAAAACATTTAGGACTTTTTTTTACCTCCACTTGTTGCAGCTAATTACTTGTTTAAACAGCCATAAGTTGTTGTTTGCATGAATTATGTCAAAACTGTCATTAGTGATCCAGCCCATAACATGCATTGTTTAGAGGGTCATTACCTAATCTACAGAAGCCTATTTGATAGTGTGAACAATCGCATTAATTGTGGTAGGAAAATATCATAGCGCTTTCTTTCTTTGCTTTTCTTCTCTACAGTTTTTTAAAGATGGAATTATTGTAGTATATATGTACTAATCAATCTTAAAATACACGATCAAAGTAAACAAAATCCATTTTTACGGCTATATAAACTCCCAAATAAGAACCTAAGTAAGTGATGAATTAGATATCTAAAATGTGGGTTTAACTAGCCAACTAACATTTCCATCCTGATTTCAACTACCCCAAGTAAACAAGTCCTTAGTAAAAATTTCAGATACTAGGCAGGCCTTTGTATAAGTTTATCTGTATCCTGCGTTAAGCTCCCAATTTGACTTTCTCTTTGGTTCCTACTATGTGGAATCATATTAGCAGTGACATATATCCTCTTGTTGGTTTGCCTAGTAGCTTGTGTTGAGGTCAAATGTAATTCACCACAAACTATATATACTTATTATTATTGCGAACTAGACCAATTTTAACCCCATTAGGTTAGTTCCTAGAGTTGGTATGGTTTACTATATTTGCAACTTAGCTTTTCATATTTCAATCAATTTGAAAGAGACAAAATCCCATAAATATTTGATCTTGTAGGAGAATAGGTATCCTTGCTTATATCTAGAGGATTGTGATAAGGATTAGAATAGAGGAGCTTTTAAAGCATGACAAAAGCTACTGCTTCTACTATATTTTGTTGTCAATTGAACATCAATATATAATTCCTTTTTACCACTTAGCTGCTGAAAGTCTGTTCTCAAGTTATATATTTTCTTCTGAGCATTCACCTAATTTTTTCTCTCATTGGCAAATAAAATTGGCATGGAAATTGAATCCTGCTTAACTTTGAGATACTGTCTGTATTGATCTAACAATTTTAAAGCGTAAACCTTAGGTTTTTCAAACTAGGGTATGTAATTAGATAGCTCCTGTCTTGCAGTTAGATCCATGAGGGTGTACATAAACTATGCTGCTTCAATTTTAAAATATTGTTAAAGGGATTCTATTCTGCATTTTAATTTTCTGTGTTGGCTCTAATTGTTGCTTTTCGAAACATGCATTACCATTGTTTGGTTTCCCTTTACTTTCAAAATTTTACTTGGTCTATGAGACTCAGCGTATCTATTTAATTAACATTTGTGCAGGGAAAGACCTCAACTGGTACGTCCGTGATAAAAAACACGATCAATTGAATTCGGATGCAATGAAAGAAGAGATAAAAAGAATTAAGGAGGAAGAGGAGCAAGCCATGAGGGAAGCTCTGGGCTTAGCTCCAAAACGTGCAAACAAATCTCAAGGCAACCGTCTGGATAAACATGAATTTGCTGAACTTGTAAAGCGAAGTTCTACTGCAGAAGACTTGGGAGCTGGTCATGCTGAAGCAGCTCATGTTCATGGTCTCGGTTTTGCAAGGTATGTACTGAAAATTTTGTTACCAGTTCACTTCCTGATCTCAATGTGATATTTATCCTTTATTATGTTTTTGTTTGTGGAAATAATATGAATTTGTTTGTCTTTCATAACTATTTTCTCCTTTCTCGTATTTTCTTATTGTTATTTCTTCCTGTGGGTTAATAAATATTTGAATGCAAGCCTTTACCGCAGAACTATGGTAGCTTGCACTTCGCCAACTTAAACTTTTATTTCGAACACGTGACATCCTCAACTCCACTATTTTTACACATTACCAACTCACACCTGTTTTTTGAGTTATTGTTCTGCCTGAAAAACTACATTTAATGGCTTTTCATGTACTTTTAGTTTCCCATTCTTCTCAGAAAAAGTTCTTATGTTTAAATCGTGCGGCCGCCCATTTATTAAAAAAAAAAGAGTTTTATATGCTTGACCTAAGAAGTTAGCTTAACCATTATGGAGCATGTTATTGATACTCAGTATCTAAGAGCTGAAGCTTTTAGTCATCTATAATTCAACATTTCTATATGGTGAAGAAATATGTAAAAGAAAACAAAAACCAATATGAAAAATGATGGTGGTGGTCTTTTATTCTTAATAAAATTTTGAAAACATCTGCAGGGCACCTCGTCCTTTGGAAGAATCAAGTTTGCCTGTGAATTCGCAACCTGAATCTGTTGAAAAGGTGACCGTCTCTGTTCCAACTACATCCTCAAAGAATGAAGAAAAAGAATCAGACGACGAAAGTAGCAGAAAGAAAAGGAAGCACGAGGAGAGAAAGCATCATGGGGAGAAGAGACGTGAGAGGCATGAAAAGCGGGATAAGAGACATTCTCGTGATTCTGATGACAAGAGGAAGCACAAGAAACACAAGGAAAAGAGGAGACATGATTCGGATTGACTTAAACCGTGATAACGAGTCAAAGGTTGCAAGAAAATGGGAATGACAGAAGCATGCAGCATGAAAGTATCTATTTCGATGGCTGTATTTGTGAGGAAGTAACAGGAAACCGGAGGCGTCTTCCCTTTCAATTGTTGTTTCCTCAAATGATTCTAAGGCATCTGATAGTTTTACTGTGTAATGGGGTGTTTGGTCATATGTTTATAGTTATCAGTCACAGGATATGCACTTACTCTAGACTTTTGTGTATCAAAAAGTACCATGCCTGATGACATGAATATGAAATGCAGGGTATGTACCAAAAATTGCCAATTCCTTATTTTAGTATGTTATTTTTCACTTGGTCATTTACTTATTAGTATATGGGAAATAACATTGAACTTGCTTTAGAAAAGCTAATCGTAATTCTAATAAATGCAGGGTGATTATTCTTTGTTCTTTTTATTCTTGTGGTTTTTTTTTCTCTCCTCCTTAGAAAGTTAACGATTGAACGATAAAAGAATTAAAACCCTTCGGATGTGTGAACATACAACTTACAAGTAGTCCTTAAGAATTTTATTTAAAGTTTTATTTGTTCCTAATATTCGAACCATGATATTTTGGGAGCCTATTGGGGTCATATATTATCAATTTTTATCTCATTAGAGTAATACCTCCTAATATGGTATCAAAATAGTACCTCGGTAGAATGATAATTCCAAAAGGTCATTAAAAAACAATAACTATAATGCATGAATATAAACACAATACGACACAAATATTTTTTTGAATTCTTCACGTGATGAGTATCGGATACGGTGTTTGACATGAGTGTCCGACACAACACGACTAGATAAATTGAATATTTCTACAAGTGTTTGTGCTACGGAATAATTAAACAATCAAATAGCTGAGTAGTTTTTTTTATTTGTATTTTTTTTTAATTTACACATATCTAAGTGGGATTTAAATCCAGAACCTTGCCCTAAATAATGAACTCATTAACCACCTATACCAACCCGATCGGCCAAATAGCTAAGTAGTTGATGTAATTAAATAAGTTATTGAACCTTTCCCTCGATTAATGTCAACAGGAGTTGTTCTCCGCATTGGTAATCAAGCCAAAACAACAATTGTTGGAATGACTCTCTAATCTCTATCCTCTTCCAAATTTTTGTACTCACCAAAACAATTATGATAATTAGAGTACTAGGACGAAAGTTCTTTTTAAAGCAGAAAATGTATAGAATTTTTTTAGTAAAGTCTAAAATCGAAACAAGAGAATTTAGTTTTTACAAATAAATCAAGGTAGGGTTCGTTTTTAATTACTTTTCAAAGGTTTTGTTTGTTATTAATCAATTGAAAAAGAATAAGGATCAATTAAATGACGTGGAGAATCTTAAAAAAAAAAAACATTACTAGTATTATTACTATCTTTATATTCAAAATTCATCCATATTATAGTACCTATAAAGAAATACAAGATTTAGTGGATATGACAATCAAAGTTGGCTACAAGTTTATAAAGAAAAACATGAAAAACAAGATTAGATTCAAGCAACTTCTCAAAACACATCTAGATACTTAGTTTCAATTGTAATATTCCCCTATACATTTTCTTTACATTAAAAAGAGTCTTATTTCTGCTATAAATTATCTTAATTTACTTAAATAAATATTTTAAAAAATTTAATGATTTAATAGCATTTTATTTCATTTAAAATATACAAACTACGAATCGTACACTGTGTGACACCCGGTCTATTCGGCAATCCAGGTACGAATTGTACACTGTGTTTTAGGCCGTTCGTAGCCATCTTAAGCTCGGGAATTCGGATTCGAATTTCGACATTGCTGCTGGATTCGGTTCGAAGATTCGAATTCAATGGAATTAACCTTATATTTTTCTAAAACCGTTTAACCGCCCTACCGTTTTAAAATCCGATCCGAACGGACCGAATATCGTTTGACTCGTCCCGTTTGACCGGCCCAAAAAAGGCCAATCCCTTTCTTTCTCCCCCACTCTCACGTTGGCCGAGTTGATTCCGGGGTGGATCAAACGTCTTGTCCTCGGCTTCGTCGGTGCAAGGTGAGGTTAGGATTATTAGTTTGACCGTAATGCAACGTGCTCGGTTTTGAATGCATGTGGTTTTATAAGCCTTATAAGCATGTAAATATGTGCAAGATATGTATTTGTTCGTTATGCTATGAGTTTGCAAGTATGATACACTATGTACAAGCCTGTGTACACTTGTTTGGTTTGATTTGTTATGTTTTGCAACGTTAAGCTATGCTTCAAACCGTGTGCCTCTTATGAACCGAGCTTTGCAAGGAAAGGATACGTTATGAATGATACGGAGAGGTATGTAAAGCGGAGCTGTTGCAAGGTAAGGTATATATAAGTATGTATGTATAAGTTATGTCTATCTGTAGCGGGTTAAGTTCTGATATGTTCTGTTTTGATCTGTTTTGTCTGTCTGTTGGGCCCCGAAGACTGTGGGTTAGGAATCCCAGGATGGTATTGGGCCGTCAGGCTCGGCCTAGGCATAGTCTCCATCTTTCTGATGAGGATCACCCTTAAACTCACCAGGAGGTTTGGTGGGGGATGGAATCCTGAGGGTTCGAGTGCTTGCGCTCCCCTCATCTGTCTAGATCGTTAGGGCGTATACACCTTTCCTATTAGGAATAGTGCCCTTAAAGCCGATTGTATATCCGCTTTAGTACTTTCCTTTTGTAAATCACAGACAATCTTTGAATAATAAACGGACTTTGGCAACACTTCTTTATATGCTCTTGTTTGATTGTTTGATTACTTTAACTGCGCATGTATAAGAACTCCCCTAATCAATATGACTTATAGGAGTCAACCATTTAGGTGAAATGATTCATGAAACTAGCCCTATATCACATAAGTCATGATTAGAAATCACTCCAAGCCGATGAGTCCTAAAGACAGTGGGAGTGTCGACTTGACTCGTTCGAGGCTTGCTCATGTGATCACGCCCTTAAGAAGGACCATCTTGTTTCCAACATGATTCCTGTTTAAGGGCGTTCGAGGCTTGCTCGTGTGATCACGCCCTTAAACAGGAATCAGAAAGCAGCGAAAATTTAAAAATTTTCCAACAAAAGGATCTTGGACTCGCAATCGTGTATCAAAATTCGTAGAGATTAGAAACTTACTTTTCAATAATCTTTCTTGAAGCATTTCAAGCCACCCAAGAACGCTCTTCTCGCGGCTTGATCCCCTCTCCTTGGTAAAGCTCGAATCTTCAAAACTTCTAACTTGAAGCTCTCTAGAGATAGTCCACCAACTTGACTACAATCTAACTAGTAAGGATGCTAGTTCTCTAGTTAGTGTTTAGGCTTAACCTAGGGTTTATTTGATCTTGCAGAAAGGATGGTGTTTAACACATGAACCAAAAGAATTGTCAATCACTCTCTAGGGGAGCTCGAGCTTCCCTATATATACTTGGGGAGGGGTGGCCGAAACCCTAGTCCTTATGGGCTAAGGATTTTGGCCCCTCTCTCCTATTACTTGATCTTCAAGTAATTTTCAACTTTGTCTTTGAATTCTAATTCAAATCAACTTTTAAAAGAGCTAAAAATATCTAAACTCCTTTTGGATAATTTTTATACTTTATTTATTAATAAATAAATAACTTATTTTATCTAATTAATTAATTCGTAATTAATTAAATAGATTATTTTTCTCCAAAGTAAGACTTTCCTTTTAATTCAAAATTAAACCAAAGTCTATTAAATAATTAACACATTAATTATTTAATATATATATATATATATACACGTGTGAGACACGTCTCCCAAGGACACGTGCTACTCACGTGACCCACACGTGTGGAACCCTCTTGGCTCGATTAACTCGTTTAATCATTTCAAAGCCTTAACTCATGTAACCAAGTTGTTGTGTGTGACCCTCTAGGTTCTCAATTCAATTAGCAGTGACCCTAATTAATTAATCAGTCCACAGATTAAACGACCACCCCTAGCTGAATTGGAATGTCTCGATTCGACAGAACCTTTAAGTCATTAATTCATGTGAGATACAATCCTCCTACTTACTATCTCTCAACCAAGATCTAGGGTAAGGGAATAATCAGAACCCAAATAATCTGGTCTTAAAGCTAAGTGCATTTTCATATCCATTTGATCTCAATCCAAGAAACCCTTTTCTTGATGTCTTGATCTATTGCCTTGGCCAAGGACTCCATATGGCATATGAATGACTTACACAATAAGAGATCACCTTAAACAACCATAGTCTAGCAACAGGTGTTTAACCCCTAGCTGAATTGGAATGTCTCGATTCGACAGAACCTTTAAGTCATTGATTCATGTGAGATACAATCCTCCTACTTACTATCTCTCAACCAAGATCTAGGGTAAGGGAATAATCAGAACCCTAATAATCCGGTCTTAATGTTAAGTGCATTTCATATCCATTTGATCTCAATCCAAGAAACCCTTTTCTTGATGTCTTGATCTACTGCCTTGGCCAATGACTCCATATGGCATATGAATGACTTACACAATAAGAGATCACCTTGCAAATGCAAGTGTAGGTCATTTCTTGATTCTCATTCACTTTCATGAATCACTTGTGCAGCCCCAGCATAAGCCTTGAATCAGTTGTCTAAGGCGACACCCTTTAAAGCTTATACCTAAGACTACAGAGTTAACTCATAAAGTGACATGGAACCTCAAGTCTAAGGATCAATTAATCACATCAATGACTCGTGAGATATTTCCTACTCTGGAAGTTTCCATTTCCTGAAATAGAAACTTCCTTTCCCATTTAGGAATCTTCTCACACGGGGCACCTCAGTGAACTTACTGATGGAAGTAAGCACCCTTATGTATTACGTGTAGCACCCGAGCGTAAGGTACCACATCCCCCGCACCGAGACCCGACCCGTATATGAAATGGGAGTCCATACACGTGCCAAATCCACGGCGAACGGGGACACAACACACACGCTATGCTAGGCGGGACTAACCCTTGGACCAATCAACTCAAGGAACATATAAAATCAGAGTTAAAGAAAATTCGCGGAAGCAAGAATAACATAGCATATACCATGAGCCACCAAGCTCCAAAAATAGATATACAAAAACATTCCATAATCAACGGCGCTCATGGCCTACAAAATCATAACGCTCCAATCTATACTATAATCATATACAAAAGTATCAACAAGAGTATGAATATGATACTGAAAAGAAGTGCTAAACATAAATGCAAGACCTAGACGACTTGTATTCCCGCCTAGCACTCCTATACCTGCACAAAACAGCTGAAAACAACCGGGTTCAGTCTAAAAGAGACTGGTGGGTATAAAAACGGGGCATAAGATATATAATATCGCATAAATGAAACACATACATGCAAGCCCTAATCCCGTGTGAAGTTTGATAAGAATTTACCAAGTGGTTAAAACAACGAAAAACATCAACGGGATTACGACGTTCATATTCATTCATAATTGTTCATAAGGGTTTAAGCTCGGCGAGTGAGCGTGCACAATCTCCAACCTTCTCCTCGTGTAGTCATATCATAATTATTGGTTATCATACATATCTTTTGTGCACATACATAAATGATCATAATCATACATATACACCTTCTTCCTCCGGGTGGTGGACAAGTTAGCTAGACCTGACCACCGAATCATACATAATGGCTAGTGAGGTACATGAATCCTCAAAAGCCCGACTTGCGTTTCCTCGTCAAAACTCCTAACGAGGTCCGTATCGTCGTAAATTGGTTGGAACTAGTATATGGGATCCCCGTCAGCCCTTGCTTCCTCGGTTAGCCACATATACTAAGTCCCGGGGCCCGTGAACATAACATACATACAATCTCGCCAAAACATAAGGTAGGGTTTCATAAATAAAAGGGGTTATACGTTTGAAATCATTTACCCAAAATGACTCGATTTATATAAATATATTATTTTGGCTTAAAACTTTGCACATAAGGGATTTATAGGGTTGTTTAACTAGTAGAAGAAAAACCCACCTTTATCAAAGCAGAATAAAGGCACAAGCGTCTCAAGGCTCGCCCTCGTCTCCGACCAAACCCGAATCTGTGCAAAAGAAAAGGTATGAGACTCAATGACCACATATGACGCTCGGCAATGACATGAATATGACATGAATGCTTAAATGATCATATTATATTATAGAAATGTTCATGTGCACGATTAATAAATTTAAGACATATAATCATTCATAAGTTTCATTCAATTTCATAAGTTCATAATTTCATATAAATTCCATAAATTCATAAATTCATATCAATTTCATAAATTCATAATATTCATAATATTCATACATTCATAATTCATATCAATTAATCTAACATTCAATTAATAAGCATAACACATATAATATTCATAATCACATTTAGGAATAAAATAAATAAAACGTTCAATCAATAGTCAGTAAAATAAATACGCGAAATAGAATTCACTTAATTTCAATAATTAAATTAAATCAAATAGTAATTAAAATATATAATAAATATATATAATATATAATATATATATAATATACAATATATATAATATATATATATATACGTACGAACACACACATGCATGCAAAATGTATTATATATTATATACCTAAATCCCATGCATGCAAAATGTAATTAACTACATGCATAATATATATAATATATATACTCACGCACACACACAACACCCATGCATGCAAAATGTAATTAATATATACTATATATTACACACATGCATGCATTTTAAAATAACAATCATGCACACCTACAACACACAATCAGCCATGCATATATAATCACACAGCAGCAACCAAGGACACAAAATAACAGCAGCAGCAACAAGCAGACGCAGCGAAACAAACAAGAAAAACGGGGTGACACCCCCGTGTCACCCTCCAAGCTTAGACCGAGACACCCCCGTGTCTCGGTACAGCAAGTCCAGGCCACCTCTGCACCCCCGCTCCTCGCTGGAACGGCCAGGAATGGCACGCCCGTGTCGTGCAGTAGCAACTTCCTCTTACAGGCAGCAAAAATACGCAGGAAAACAGGGCAAGAAAAGGCAGCCATGTACGAGCAAGAAAGGCAACCCAAACATGCAAGAAAAGCTGTAAAAGACTCACATAAACACACCCAAGCAACCATGAAAGAGACAACAAAAAGGAAGAAGGAAATCTCAGCAAATTGACAGCAAATTTTGACAGCAATCCAGCGTGAAAAACAGGGCCAAACGCGAAGAAGAAACAGGGCAGGCTTGAGCTCACTCAATCCGATTCATTCAGGTCCAAAAGTCCATCAAATGTGCAGCACAAGATCATATATACAACAAGGAAATCAGTTCCAAACAAGCTCAACAAAGAAGAGAAGACATACGTGACCTTCAAGTGAGATTTCTGAAAATTGTCATAAATGATATATCATAAATTCTTCAACAACCACGAAATCAAGGACCATAAATGATATGAGAATGTCAAAACCATAAATCTCAAGCTTGGAATCAGTCTAAATCATGGAGAAACGAAGAAGATCAAGAATTTCCCAAAATCACCCCATTTTCGGAATTTGCCCAGAAAATCAAGAAACCATGCTCAAAATCATGAATGAAAAGATGAAAATGCTCAGAATTAATCATATAATACAACCCTAAGCTTACCTTGATGATTGGTTGAAGTTTGGATGAGATTTGAGCTCCAAAATCTCCAAATGGTGAAGGGTTACGGGACTGGAGAGAAAACAGTAGCTTTGGCTGAGTTTTGGGGCTTGTGGGATGATAATCTCGGTCAAGGCTGATTATGTCATGATAGATGGTTGAGTTAGGGTTAAAAGGAATCAAACCATGGTTAATTTGGTTATGGTTTGGCCAAGATATGGTTGATTTAGTGCAACAAGGTCAAGTTGGTCGCCGATTCGTCTTTCGTTTGGATTTCGGAGTTTCAAATGAATTAGGAAAATTATAAGGCTAAGTTTACTAAACTCAAATTTTCGTTACGAGTTCAGCGGAGTTGACGAAACTCGAATCCGAGTTCCCGAGCTCAAGATATTAAATTCGGAACCAAGGGTACGCTAAGTGCTCGTTAGCTCCCGTTTTGGTTCCTCAAAACAAATTAAATTCGTTAACTAATCAAATGAATTCGAAAATGTAAATTGAGCATAGAATCATGTTCATAACACATATACGTACAACATATTACAAATTCGTGGCAATTTGATATCATTTCATAAGAGAACGAAACACAAAATTAATAACATGCACATTTTATGAAATTCATGCATAAATTTAAAATCCCATGCATAAATATGATTTCATGCAAAAATATATTAATTCTCATGCATATGAAATAAAACTCATGCAGAAATCATTCCCATGCAAAAATTCTGATTTTCATGCAAAAATTTATATTAATTTTGCATGCATAATTAAAATCTTCATGCATAATTATATTTTCTCATGCATATAAAATTTCCAACGTATAAATATATATATATATATATATAAATAATTAATTAAAACATGATTAATTAACATAACATATAATTAGTATAATCATTAAATTAATAATATAATAATTAAACATATATTTATATATATATATAGATAATACGAAATATATATATAATCAATAATATTAAAATAAAATATTATAATATAATATAATAAAATAATAATAATTATAATAAAATTAAATATAAAAACACGTAAAAACAATTAATTCGCGCAAATAGGTAAACACATACGTCCTACCTTTACGTCCGAAAAGTCGGGGCGTTACAATCTCTCCCCCTTAAAAGAATCCGTCCTCGGATTCACTGCTCGCTCGGAAATAACTCGGGGTGAAACCTTTTCATCTAATCCTTCGTCTTTCACGTAACCTCTTTGGTCTTATCACTTCTCCGAAATCTCATATGGTCCGATAACCCGAGGGTAAATTTTTCCTCCCTGTCCAAACCTTGAGAACCCTTTTCGTGGGGAAACCTTTAAGAAAACCTTATTTCCAATCTCAACCTCCAATTTCTTCCTCCGAAGATCTGCATAACTCTTTTGTCGATCCTAAACGGCCTTCATCCGTTGTCTAGTTATCTGGACCTTATCAATAGCCTCTTGTTCAACCTTAGAGGGTTTTTCCTTCTTTTCCCTTTTCTTAATCCCGTCTTGCTTGGTCCAATTCCATTCCTCCAAGTCCAAGAACAACGATGATCGACATTTACGTCCATAAAAGAGCTTCATAAGGGCCATTTCAATCGAAGCTTGATAGCTATTGTAGCAAGAAACTCGATTAACGGTAACTGCTCATTACACGAACTTCGAAAATCCAATGCACATGCTCTCAACAAATCCTCCAGATACTTAATTAACCTTTCTGATTGTCTGTCGGTCTGAGGATGGAAAGCTGTGCTGAATTGAAGCCTTGTTTCCAAACACTTCTGTAATTCTTGCCATCACCTTGAAGTAAATCTGGGATCCCGATCCGAGACAATATTAACAGGTACACCATGAAACCTAACAATCTCATCATTGTATCTCTTAGCCAACTTACTCACTTTATCGGACATCCTAATAGCCAGAAAATGAGCTGGCTTTGTCGACCTGTCCACGATATCCCAAATTCCATCGAAACCTCCTCTCACACTTGGTAATCCCGAAACAAAATCCATAGCTAATTGTTCCCATTTCCATTCCGGGATAGGCAATGATCGAAGTAGCCCCGATGGCTTTTGATGTTCTGCCTTAACCACTTGACAAGCCATGCAGTGTTTCACAAAGTTGATAACATCCCGTTCTCATCCATTCTACCAATAAAATTGCTTAAGATCCTTATACCTCTTGTTCCCTCCGAGATGTATCGAATATTCTGACCGATGTGCTTCCTCAAAAATAATCCCTTTTTAACTCTTCCGGGACAACAACTCTATTCTTGAATCTTAGAAGTCCCGTATCATCGAACCCAGACGGACATTCTGAATCAGCTCGAGCTTTCCCAGCTAATTCTGAACATAGGGATCAATCCTCTGAGCATCAAATAACCTCTGTTTAAAATCTGGTTAAGCGTAATATTCTGAACACTAGCCCTCAGTCTGAACAACTCATTCACATTTCCAATTTCCACTTTCACATTGGACACACTAGTTTTCCTACTAAGTGCATCCACGACCAAATTGGCTTTGCTGGGATGGTATCGGATTGTACACTCATAATCCGCCAAAAGTTCCATCCAACGCCGTGGTCTCTTGTTCAATTCCTTATGTGAGAATAAGTATTGGAGACTCTTGTGATCGGAAAAGACTTCGAACGAAATTCCATAAGGATAGTGTCTCCACTTACCCAAAGCAAAGATCACTGCCGCTAATTCCAAATCGTGAGTGGGGTAGTTCTGTTCATGCTCTTTTGATTTCCTTGAAGCAAAAGCGATCACTCTTCCAACTCAGCCGGATATTCTTTCCCTTCAATCAAAACTGAACACTCCCGAACCAACTGGTCTATCTGAAGACTCCCACCAAGTGGCGAACTCACCAAATAACAAGAAGAAAAAGCAAATAACAGGCAAGCACAGAATAGCAACTAAGTCACAAGAAATAAAGGAATGCGTGACACCCAAATCAAAGAGTGCATGAATGCTCATGTTATGTATGCATAGGGTACCTTCTACCACTGCTGTGGGATCGATCTCTGCATCTTGCTCTTCACCTTCGAGGGCGTAAGCACGAGCCTGAATCATTGGCCTTTGCACTCCCTTTTTAAATCCCGGATTCTTGTCGGGGCATGTATCCGCCCTATGATCAGCTTTTCCACATATTAGACATAAACCCAACCTCTTCCAGCATTTGTGATAATTGTGAGTTGGCCCTCCACAATATGTACATGGTGGCTTGGATAATCGTGCTTCACTCGGACCTTGTCGATCCCTTGTTGGTGCAGGCAAAGCTATTGGAACCGGTAGAGTTGGTCCTCCCATTCTTGGCTTCTTAAACGGACCCTTAGGAGGGGAAGTAGCTTGAACCATAGGTCGCTTTCCCGAACTTGTTCCAGAACCTCGCCCCATCAGTGGCCTAAAAATCGGATCTGTCTTCTTATACTCCTCTTCTTGAACTAGAGCCCTTTGTACCGTATCGGCAAAAGACTCGAAATTGTGACCTGCCTGACCGTGTCTCAAATCCTGTCTTAACCCCGCAATGAATTTCCTTGCTTTCCTTTTCTCATCCCGGGTGACATGAGGAGCATATTTCCCAAGTCTATTAAATACTGTGAGATATTGGGTCACCGTACGCGCTCCTTGCTTTAGATCCATGAACTCTTGCTCCTTTCTCTCTCTCACTACCTCCGGCACAAAGCATTCTCTGAATTCTCTTTTAAAGACCTCCCAAGTTACTTCCTCTTCATCGACCTCAAGTTTCTCCCTTGTTCGTTCCCACCATTCATATGCATCTCCATCAAGTTGGAATATAGCAAATTGAGCCTTCTCTTGTGTAGTAAACTGTCGGACCCCAAATATCCTCTCTAGTCGAATCAACCAACCCTCCGAGACCGAATCGTCGATAGAACCAGAAAATCGAGGGGGGTTGTAACTCAGAAACACCCCATGCGGGTCTCTATTATTATTATGATTTGGTGGAGGCGCCGGTTGTTCTGCTTGTTGTGGTGGGGGAGCTTGAGCCCTTCTATGCTCAACATAGTTAAAAACCGCTTCCATGAAATTCCCCATATCCATCGGTGGTGCTTGTGGTTGGGGTGGAGGCGTAGGGGATCGATCATGATGACGATGATGTCCGGGAGATCTCTCACGATGTCTACGTGGAGGCATCCTGTTCAAGAAACACTGAAATGCCTGCTATTTTTAGTCCATGCATGCAAGTGCAATTAATTCGATCAAAATTCAAGATTTAAAGCACACAAACACGTAAGCAATGCATATGCAACACATTGACAAGTTGTTCCTAAAGCCGAACGACCTAACTGACTCAACACGACACTAGAGCCCGGGTTTTGCAACCCTAAGCTCTGATACCACTTAAGGATGTAGCACCCGAGCGTAAGGTACCACATCCCCCGCACCGAGACCCGACCCGTATATGAAATGGGAGTCCATACACGTGCCAAATCCACGGCGAACGGGGACACAACACACACGCTATGCTAGGAGGGACTAACCCTTGGACCAATCAACTCAAGAAACATATAAAATCAGAGTTAAAGAAAATTCGCGGAAGCAAGAATAACATAGCATATACCATGAGCCACCAAGCTCCAAAAATAGATATACAAAAACATTCCATAATCAACGGCGCTCATGGCCTACAAAATCATAACGCTCCAATCTATACTATAATCATATACAAAAGTATCAACAAGAGTATGAATATGATACTGAAAAGAAGTGCTAAACATAAATGCAAGACCTAGACGACTTGTATTCCCGCCTAGCACTCCTATACCTGCACAAAACAGCTGAAAACAACCGGGTTCAGTCTAAAAGAGACTGGTGGGTATAAAAACGGGGCATAAGATATATAATATCGCATAAATGAAACACATACATGCAAGCCCTAATCCCGTGTGAAGTTTGATAAGAATTTACCAAGTGGTTAAAACAACGAAAAACATCAACGGGATTACGACGTTCATATTCATTCATAATTGTTCATAAGGGTTTAAGCTCGGCGAGTGAGCGTGCACAATCTCCAACCTTCTCCTCGTGTAGTCATATCATAATTATTGGTTATCATACATATCTTTTGTGCACATACATAAATGATCATAATCATACATATACACCTTCTTCCTCCGGGTGGTGGACAAGTTAGCTAGACCTGACCACCGAATCATACATAATGGCTAGTGAGGTACATGAATCCTCAAAAGCCCGACTTGCGTTTCCTCGTCAAAACTCCTAACGAGGTCCGTATCGTCGTAAATTGGTTGGAACTAGTATATGGGATCCCCGTCAGCCCTTGCTTCCTCGGTTAGCCACATATACTAAGTCCCGGGGCCCGTGAACATAACATACATACAATCTCGCCAAAACATAAGGTAGGGTTTCATAAATAAAAGGGGTCATACGTTTGAAATCATTTACCCAAAATGACTCGATTTATATAAATATATTATTTTGGCTTAAAACTTTGCACATAAGGGATTTATAGGGTTGTTTAACTAGTAGAAGAAAAACCCACCTTTATCAAAGCAGAATAAAGGCACAAGCGTCTCAAGGCTCGCCCTCGTCTCCGACCAAACCCGAATCTGTGCAAAAGAAAAGGTATGAGACTCAATGACCACATATGACGCTCGGCAATGACATGAATATGACATGAATGCTTAAATGATCATATTATATTATAGAAATGTTCATGTGCACGATTAATAAATTTAAGACATATAATCATTCATAAGTTTCATTCAATTTCATAAGTTCATAATTTCATATAAATTCCATAAATTCATAAATTCATATCAATTTCATAAATTCATAATATTCATAATATTCATACATTCATAATTCATATCAATTAATCTAACATTCAATTAATAAGCATAACACATATAATATTCATAATCACATTTAGGAATAAAATAAATAAAACGTTCAATCAATAGTCAGTAAAATAAATACGCGAAATAGAATTCACTTAATTTCAATAATTAAATTAAATCAAATAGTAATTAAAATATATAATAAATATATATAATATATAATATATATATAATATACAATATATATAATATATATATATATACGTACGAACACACACATGCATGCAAAATGTATTATATATTATATACCTAAATCCCATGCATGCAAAATGTAATTAACTACATGCATAATATATATAATATATATACTCACGCACACACACAACACCCATGCATGCAAAATGTAATTAATATATACTATATATTACACACATGCATGCATTTTAAAATAACAATCATGCACACCTACAACACACAATCAGCCATGCATATATAATCACACAGCAGCAACCAAGGACACAAAATAACAGCAGCAGCAACAAGCAGACGCAGCGAAACAAACAAGAAAAACGGGGTGACACCCCCGTGTCACCCTCCAAGCTTAGACCGAGACACCCCCGTGTCTCGGTACAGCAAGTCCAGGCCACCTCTGCACCCCCGTTCCTCGCTGGAACGGCCAGGAATGGCACGCCCGTGTCGTGCAGCAGCAACTTCCTCTTACAGGCAGCAAAAATACGCAGGAAAACAGGGCAAGAAAAGGCAGCCATGTACGAGCAAGAAAGGCAACCCAAACATGCAAGAAAAGCTGTAAAAGACTCACATAAACACACCCAAGCAACCATGAAAGAGACAACAAAAAGGAAGAAGGAAATCTCAGCAAATTGACAGCAAATTTTGACAGCAATCCAGCGTGAAAAACAGGGCCAAACGCGAAGAAGAAACAGGGCAGGCTTGAGCTCACTCAATCCGATTCATTCAGGTCCAAAAGTCCATCAAATGTGCAGCACAAGATCATATATACAACAAGGAAATCAGTTCCAAACAAGCTCAACAAAGAAGAGAAGACATACGTGACCTTCAAGTGAGATTTCTGAAAATTGTCATAAATGATATATCATAAATTCTTCAACAACCACGAAATCAAGGACCATAAATGATATGAGAATGTCAAAACCATAAATCTCAAGCTTGGAATCAGTCTAAATCATGGAGAAACGAAGAAGATCAAGAATTTCCCAAAATCACCCCATTTTCGGAATTTGCCCAGAAAATCAAGAAACCATGCTCAAAATCATGAATGAAAAGATGAAAATGCTCAGAATTAATCATATAATACAACCCTAAGCTTACCTTGATGATTGGTTGAAGTTTGGATGAGATTTGAGCTCCAAAATCTCCAAATGGTGAAGGGTTACGGGACTGGAGAGAAAACAGTAGCTTTGGCTGAGTTTTGGGGCTTGTGGGATGATAATCTCGGTCAAGGCTGATTATGTCATGATAGATGGTTGAGTTAGGGTTAAAAGGAATCAAACCATGGTTAATTTGGTTATGGTTTGGCCAAGATATGGTTGATTTAGTGCAACAAGGTCAAGTTGGTCGCCGATTCGTCTTTCGTTTGGATTTCGGAGTTTCAAATGAATTAGGAAAATTATAAGGCTAAGTTTACTAAACTCGAATTTTCGTTACGAGTTCAGCGGAGTTGACGAAACTCGAATCCGAGTTCCCGAGCTCAAGATATTAAATTCGGAACCAAGGGTACGCTAAGTGCTCGTTAGCTCCCGTTTTGGTTCCTCAAAACAAATTAAATTCGTTAACTAATCAAATGAATTCGAAAATGTAAATTGAGCATAGAATCATGTTCATAACACATATACGTACAACATATTACAAATTCGTGGCAATTTGATATCATTTCATAAGAGAACGAAACACAAAATTAATAACATGCACATTTTATGAAATTCATGCATAAATTTAAAATCCCATGCATAAATATGATTTCATGCAAAAATATATTAATTCTCATGCATATGAAATAAAACTCATGCAGAAATCATTCCCATGCAAAAATTTATATTAATTTTGCATGCATAATTAAAATCTTCATGCATAATTATATTTTCTCATGCATATAAAATTTCCAACGTATAAATATATATATATATATATAAATAATTAATTAAAACATGATTAATTAACATAACATATAATTAGTATAATCATTAAATTAATAATATAATAATTAAACATATATTTATATATATATATATAGATAATACGAAATATATATATAATCAATAATATTAAAATAAAATATTATAATATAATATAATAAAATAATAACAATTATAATAAAATTAAATATAAAAACACGTAAAAACAATTAATTCGCGCAAATAGGTAAACACATACGTCCTACCTTTACGCCCGAAAAGTCGGGGCGTTACATTACGCACGTATCAACTATACACTTTGCACCTACATGAAACAAGGTGGTCCTTCTTAAGGGCGTGATCTCACAAGCAAGCCTTAAAGGAGTCAGGTTGACACTCCCACTGTCTGTAGGACTCATCAGCTTGGAGTATTTTACTAATCATGACTTATGTGATATAGGGCTCGTTTCATGAACCATTTCACCTAAATGGTAGAGTCCTAAAGTCATCAGGATTAGGGGAGTTCTCATACATGCACAACTAAAGTAAACGCATACCAAACAAGAGCATATAAAGAAGTGTTGCCTGAATTCGTTATTTTATTCAAAGATTGTTTGTGATTACAATAAGGAAAAGCACAAAGCGGATATACAATCAGCTTTCTAGGGTACTATTCCTAACAAAAAGTTCTTTCGAATTGAGACATTCTTATTCAGCTGGGGGTTATACACCTGTTGCTAGACTATGGTCGTATGATCTGTGGACTGATTAACTAATTAGGAATTAATTAATTAGGGTCACTTCTAATTGAATTAAGAACCGAGAGGGTCACACATAACAACCCGGTCATGTGGGTTAAGGCTTAAAATTGATTAAACAAGTTGATTGGACCAATAGTAGATTGGTGGGGTCCACACGTGTCCCTAGTGACACGTGTGTATATGTGATTAAATAATTAATCTTGATTAATTATTTCATGGACTTTAAATGAATTATGAATTAATATTAAAGTTCCAATTTGGAGAAATAAAGTCTAATAAATAATTAATTGAGAATTAATTAATTATTAGCTTCAAGTTATTTATTATTAAATAAATAAAGTAAAATAAAATATCTAAAAGAGTGAGATATTATTTTTGCTTGATAAGTTGGTTAAAAGGAGACTTTTGGTCAAAGTAAGAGTCTTTCTCTCCAAGCTAGAAATCCCTTACCAAAAGGGTTTTGGAATTCTTGTCCAACAAGACAAAGGGGTTCGAACCCCTTATGCTATAAATAAGTGGGGGTTGAACCCCATTAAGGGTGATAGAAAAATTCTCCTTTTCCAAATATTATACACTAAACCCTAGAGCCTAAACACCGAATATAGAACTAGCATCCTCCCTATCCGGATCGTGATCGAGGTTGGTGGACTAATTTCTAGAAGGCTACTATCGTGAAGTCTTGAAAGATTTGAAGGAGCTTTTGGGAACAAGCCGCGTGAAGAGCGTTCTTGGGTGGCTATGTCAAGAAAGCTACTATCTAAGTGAGTTTCTTGATCCCTACGAATTTGGGAATAGGAATTGCAAGATTCGATTCTATTTTATCGGGAAAAACTTTAAATTTTCACTGTATTTCTCTTTCGTTTTCCCAACACTTCCATCACCGGAGTTGAGGTTGGTCTGATATGATCTGTTTGTAAGTTTTTTGTTTTAAGTTTTGTTCTGATATAATCTGAGGAGTTGGTTGGAGTTTGAGCTCGTACCCGCCGAGCGTTCTGCCTATTTTGTTAAGGTTCGTGAAATAGGGATAGATTCTTAAAGTAAGATAAAAATGGAGATATTTTAAATAAGATAAGCTAAGTTGTGAATTATGTTAAGAAATGCTATGTTTTGATATGAAACGTTTGATATGCTAAGATATGAATGTATGTATGCTATGTATAAGATAAGTTTGTTTTGTTTTGTTTTGTAAGTAACCCTTATACGTATTTATCATGGGAAAATGATTTGGTGTGCAAAAACTATCCCTGGGTTCATGAACATTATGATTTTGAACTTGCCTTGCTCTCTTATATATATGTAGCGTGTGTGCGTAGCCCCTCACTTAGTCAGTGTGACTAACCCTCTCCCTCCTTAATGTTTTTAGTTATAGGTCTCGATTCGGAGTTTGAGCTAGTTGGCATGAGTCGGTATTTGGAGTCAGTTTTCGAGTCGAGTCTTTAGTATTAGTTAAGTTTGTCTTGCATTTTGCATCAGAGCTAACAACCCCCACAACCTTGTGTTTTCCGAAATAATCATAAAAAAACCTGACAAAAAAAAAAACTACTCTAAAAAACCTTGCGTTTTTTAAATTAAACTCACCGTCCCTGTAGCACCCTAACGTAGGGACCACATCCCCCGCACTAAGATCCAAACTCGGTTACGAAATAAAAAGTCCGTACCTAAATCCGAACCATAGCGAACGGGAGACCAACTCACTCACTAAGCCAGGCGAAGCTAACTAAAACTAACTCAGAGTGCGGGGAAGCGAAACAATTGAAATCCAAACAGGTAAAGTAGATGCATATCATAGATATATATAGGCACCAACACATATACAACATGCACAATGGCCCTCACGGCCTCATCAAAACAAAATGATCAATTCTCCGAGAATACAAGTCATAAGTATACAAAATAATATGAAGCGTATGTAGACATATGCCACTGAACAAGACCTAGACCCGTAAGTGCGACTCGAAGGACACATTCTCCGCCTAGCTCAAGGTCAAAAGAAACACCTGAAACTGAAAGATAAAGAGAGTGGTTAGTCAACTGACTGAGTGAGGGGGCTAACGCACACCCACACACTATATATATAAGGCAGAGCATATAGCAAAAGGTGGACTTATAAATCGGAATAGGTTTTACAAACTAAACATTTCAAAACAACATATACTTAGAAATCATTTTCATAAATTCTATTCCAATTTATAATTCCCGTAACAGATCATAACATATGCTCGGTGAGAACGAGCTTCCAACCTTTTCTCCTCATATCACAATAAAACCAAATCATAAACATATCCATCCTCTACTCCAATGATGGAAGAACCACGCGAGTAGCCCTACCATCCATAACTTTAACAAACTCACGTGGGGTAGCTAACCCACAACGTGCCCTCCCCAACTTTCACACCGAAGGCATCAAAATACCATGCCTTCCCTAGCTCTCGGGGTCGCGCGTGATGCCTTGGATGTAAACTATACGCAAGCCGAGCCCCGATGGCCCAATACCGTCCCGGGGATTCCTTACCTATAGCTCGTTGGATCCACATTCACATATACATAACGTATACCAATCTTTCATGGCAAAACTCGCTACTTAACTTGAATATCAAATACTTTTCCAAAATAGCTTACGTATGCTTTCATAAATACCTTTTCAAATCAAACTTATTCCATAAGGTTATAAACATATCATATTCAACACTTATTTAATTATATATATAATATATAATCATATGCGAGGCTAGAAAACGTCATATAAAGGCTTTAGGTCGATAACTATACAAAATCCTAAACCTCACCTTGTGCTTGAGAGTGAAAGAGTGGAAGTGAACAAAGCTATGTCTCGGGCTCGTCACCGGCAACCTCGTTTGAAAAGAAAACACGAAAACCCAAGACTTAGACTCTATATGGACCAAAATACGATGCACGGCAATGTAAAGTATGCATGAGATGTAATGTAATTCACATATTAAACAAAATGCATTCATTTAGCCAAACAAATACACAATAATTCAATCTCATGCGTAAACAAATTAACGGGTGAGATACAAGTGCAAAAATAGCAAATTATCGAGCATATAAGTTATATAAAAAGCATTTAAGAAGCAATGAAAATTATCCGAAAAAGTTGGAAAACGAAAAAGGTACAACGGCTCCGGAAACGGCCGTTTGGAACCAAAGAAGAGGTTCCAAACGGGCGTTTCAAAAGCTACTGCCTCAGCCTGAGACTCGAAATGACCATTTCCAAATCCAGTACAAACTCGGAACGGCCGTTTTCGAGACCCAGACTTGAACTCCTGCCTAACCGAAATGGCCGTTTCCATTTTTCAAAAGGGGACGAAACGGCCCTGGAGCGTAGGTCTGTTCTCGAAAAATAGGGGAGCGAAGCAAAAATGGCCTAACATGGCCAAAACTCAACCAAATGACTCCAACTTCATATATTATCATGAATATCATGTAAGGATCACATATACATGCTTAAAACTCAAGAAAACAAGAATCAAAGCTCAATCAATCCAAACCCATATTTGAAGAAATTCAAGTACAACAATGCATCTTGCATTTAAACCATTCCCCAACCAATTTCATGCAATAAATACAACTTAGGCAACAAGTAGAGTTCAAATATGAAGTTAAGAATCCAAGAAAACCAACCCATAGCTCAAGAATTGAAATCAAGCCACAAACCGTTACTATTCATAAGTTGATCAAATATATGCAAAAATCTCCACCATATTTGAAGTTTCAAGCAATTTAAAAAGCATAACGAGAGGTTTCCGGAACATACTTCGGCTCGAAAAAAGGTGGAGAAATGAAGGAGAACTTGGCTCTTGAAGATCAAAGAAGAAAGGAAGGGTTTGGAGCTCTTTCTTGGCTTCTTGTTGCTGCTGCTATCACGTAAATGAGGGAAGAAGGCTGAACCGGTTCGGTTCAAGACACGAGTTCGATTCAAGGTTTTTCGGTTCAGTTGGTTTGGTTTAAGAAGGTTTAGGTTCTAACAAGCCACAATTCATATAAATTCAAGTAATTCAGGTACACAATTAGTTCAAATAAATCCGAATAAGTTCATATAATTAAATTAAAGCGCAATTAATAATTAAATCACACAATTACCTGTCCGAACTGTAGAACGGGATGTCACAGCCCCCTCATCCCAAATGGTCAACGAAAAAAAGTAAAATTCCTATTATACCCTTATACACTGTTTCAGACATATAATATTATTAAAAAATATTTTTTAATTCAAGATAAATATTATATTAATAAATAAAATAAAATTTAAATTCTATTATTATATCTATTAAAAAGTGTTATAAATATAAAAAATATATAAATATTATGGCATAATATATATATATATATATATATTAATAATACATATTAATAAATTAACAAAATTATAGAAATAATATTTCATATGTATATTAGTAATTATATATATATAATGAATTTATAAAAAAACATTTAATATATATATATATATATATATATATATATATATATATATATGTAATTAATATAAATAATTATCTATATATATATAGATAGATAGATAGAATAATAAATAGATAGATAAATAGAATATATAGATAGATAGATACATATGTATGTATATATCATCGTCTTCATCCCCATAACAACCGGCGCCGCCAGTGGGATCTCCTCTCCAGCCAGTGTCGCCGCCACCGCCACCTCTCCAGCCCTCGCCGGCCATCGCCAACTGCCGCAACCATATTGTATGGTGGAGTGCAGCAGCAGCGCCGGCTGTGCGACCTGCGGGTGGCGATGGGATGGCCGTTCCGCCATCCTTCGGTGACGGAATCTTTGGGTTTTGACTAAGTTGAACGAGGTGACTCTATTGGTGACACTCCCGTCACCTGAAACCCACCCAAACAATGGCAACGGCAGAGCAGTGGAGACACGCGGCTGTTCACGGTGGTGATTGGTTTTCGGTGAAATTTTTCGGCGACCAACATATGCATTTCGAAATTCTCAACACGGGTAAGCTAATGCAATTTACGAATTTGAATTTCATTAAGCAGTTTGAGAGTAATTACGATTTCAAATTTTCGATTTCGTGTTTTTAGATTTGAAATTGGGGAGAAACGACTTGGAATTTCTAGAAAACGATCAAACATATGGAACAAACACGAGGAGTATATTCGGGGTTGATTTTCGGAGATTTTTTCGGCGACCTTCAGCGGCGGCCCGACGGTGGCGGCGGTTTTCTGCAGCCACCTGGAAGAACAGTATAATATATATATATATATATAATGGAGGGGTAAAATAGTCATTTTAGTTGAAAAAAGTGAAAAATTTCTCAATCTTAGTCGCAGTTAGCGTGCGTGAACCTCACATTCTAGTTTCAGGGTTTTTCGTGTATATTTTGAAAAACATAGGGTTTTTTAAAGTACTTTTTTTTGTCGGGGTTTTTCTTGCTACTTTCGTATTACACATGGAAGTTGGGCAATATTTTCTCTTTTGCATCACTTTATTCGAATTCGTTATGTATGTATGAAGTTTGTATGAATGTTGAATTTATTTATGTTATGATATGAATTTCGGGGTAGGCTTCTAGGGATAGTTGAACCCGTTGGATTTATGATTTTTGTTTGATATTCGGGATTAGGTATCTATGCTAGTTGAACCCGTCACCTACTTATGTATGCTTAGATTTTTGTATGACATATTTACGCTTTCGTTTTCTCGTTGATTGAATTTTGAAGTTTAGGGTCTATGTTCCGCCTAGCTTAGATGTGAGTCTGTCAGTCTCCCGTTCGCCATTGCTAAGTTCATGTACGAACTTCCTATTCCGTTTGTTGATTGAGCTTTGGTGTGGGAGATGTGGTGACCCCCTTACAGGGTGCTACACACTGCATTCAAAACTATAAATTTTACCATTTGCCCAACTACGACATAATTTTCTTTAAATGATATCTTTGTATATCTTTGAAAGTCACTTTTATTTACATGAAACTTTTAACTTACATATTAAAAACTATGTTGCACGGATACGAACACAGCGACATGGACACAACACGACACAGATACGACGACACGAATTTTTTTGTGAATTTTCCACGTGAGAAGTGTCGGACACGAGTGTCCGACACGACACGACACGACACGACACGACAAATTGATAATTGTAGAAGTGTTGGTGCATTAGAGATTAAAAATGATGAACTCCTCCATGGTCGTTGTCCCTCCCTAAGGCCTTCTCTCGCTTTCTTTCCCTCTCCACTCAACTATTAGTACTTAGATAAGGGTGTCAATTCGGGTGGGTCAGGTTGGGGTAGGGGTATAAAAAGAAAATTATAACGCCTCGACTTTTTGACCGTACAGGTACGACATATGTGTTTACCAAATTGCGCAATTTAAATTTAAATTAAATTATTCTTAAATGCTTTTATATATTTAATTCTTTTATATGTTTATATTATTTTGATTCGAATTTTCATATGAATTCTTGAACGTTTATGTCTATTTGACTATGTTTGAGTGCCGTTTCTATCCGATTTGATTTTCGATTTTTTGTGAAAATTTGGTATGTTGGAGTTATGTATGTTATGAACATGTCTATGTGTTCGTTTCACGTTTTCGAACTTATTTGTTTGGGTTTTGGATTTATTTCACCGAAAGAAGCCCCCACCCATCTATATGACCACCCTTAACTATATTAGCCATAACTTAACACATACTTAACCAAACCTCTCCAAACTTGAACCCTTGTTCACCTAAATCACTCCCCTACACCCTCATATCAGCCCCATACTGAGATCACTCCAAGAAATAGGGAAAATTTCACTGCCATGCCCACCTCAAATGAGCTTTGATTGACCTGATTTTTGAACCTTTGGAAACCTCTTGAAGTCTAGAATAACCTCCAATTGGAATCACTTCAATATCTTTCCGCATTTGTAAGATATTATCAATTCTTTTTGGTGTCGCCACTTTACCGAAAATCTGCAATCACCTAACTTCGAGCGTACGTCACTTTCTCTTCATTTTGAACTAGAATACGAGCCATATATCCTTGGAAAGTTCTATGTGTCTAGTTTCATATAAAACAAACAAAACCTAATTCCAATTTCTAGAATTCAAGATATGTTTGATTCTTTGCAGCTTATGCATTCCCGAAAACTGTCAGCTCTCACCAAAAGCTTGCTCAATCCATTTTCTTGCTTTCCTTCTACTCCCTCGGACTCCGTATGTGACTTGAATGAATTGTATGCTTGATTAATTGATAATATGTGATATATTTTGATATGATTATGAATTTTATGTTGTGAATCCAATGTGTTAACGTGGAATGTAAATGTGAAAATTTAAATGCTACAATATGACCTTCTTTGCAACTGTTGCTTTCTTTATGTGTTAATAGATTTCTTTCACCTTAAATTGATTCATATGCATTGTAAAAATGTTATAACATGTGTTATGAATATTGTATAAAGCTTATGGCTCGATTGATACAAAATATGAAAGATATGAAACGCGTAATTATGAAACCACCATGTATTGAACATTTTGAATGAATTACTTGATTATATGACCTCATAACATGATTCATGTTTTTTATGCATCCCATATCATGTGTATAACATGCCGTGCTTCTATGTGGTTTCATATTCAGTCAATTCTCACGAGTACACATTGTTCCTTCTCTTGTACAGTTCGTTTCCAGGGCGGAGACTTCCGAATTGAATAGGCACATGTATTACTCATGTCTCTTGTCTCGTGGTATTCCAGGTGAGGATGTTTTCGTTCTAGTTATGTATCAAACCCTACCACCCTTATGGCCAAAACCGACGGCAAGATAGAAGGCCCTCGGGTTGTTGGTCGCGGCCGCGACCGAAAAAGTTACTGAAAATCGGACTCTAAGAAAGAAGGAAGAAGAACTTGCCCCAAACTTGAATTTTGAACTCTTTACCCCACCATTTCTTCTCAAACTTGAAAGGTAAGTTTGGATTTGTGATCTCCAGCTCCTTGTGGTTATTTTAAGCTTTGGTTTACTTGTTTTCATCCATGTTTGATTGAGATATGAAGATTGATATGAACAGTAAAGGTTTAAAACTTTTGGTGGATTTCTTGAATCTCTTTGAATTAATTCTTGTTTTGATGATATATATATGTTCTGATTATATGGTCGTATTTTACTTGGTAGTTGAGTATTAATGAATCCACCATCAATGAACTTGAAATTGTTGAGCTTGGAGATGTTTGAAGTGATCATCTTTTCTCTTTCCTTTCTTGATTGCTTGTGAGTATATGATTGTTTGGTGAATTGCCATGAGTTTTGATCATTTTTATGCCTTGGAGTGTTGTATTTCCTTGTCCTTCCTTGGTTCTTGTAGGGGTGTTGTATGTGTGTGTTTTGGTTCGTTGGAGAAGAATGAAGAATAGGGGTGCTCGTTTGCCAGGGGTAACGCCCGTTCCCCCGTTTACACTGAAGGGAGGTAAATCCCGTTACCTCCATCCCTTTTCAAGAATTTTGACGGGTATTACCCCATTTGCTCTAGGAAGTGGTAACGCCCGTTACCATCAAGGGAAGAATCGCCTGCCTCCAGAAACGGGCGTTACTTAGTTTGCTCTTGCAGGGGGTAACGGTGTGCTTGATTTCGTTTTATGTTAATTATTTTGTTAACCTTGTTTATATTATGCTTTAATCTTGTTTTAATCTTGCTAATACCTTATATTATGTATGATTATGAATATGCTCCTTAATTGATCATGGATTGATTGTCTTGAATACATGCAATGTGATTACATGCTACCAACATGACTTGAAGTGAATATATGATTATGAATGAATACGGTTCTTTCGTATAATGAATGAAATGATCGTTTACGTGCCTATGTGCCGCTAATTGTGCATAAGAACATCTTCATAACATATTAATGTATCATATGCATCTCATATTGAGGCTCTCGCACTTTCTTTTGCTCTTATAAGGTTTTCTCTTCTAATAGCTATGATGACCCGATATATCCCTTATGTGAAAAGTTTTAAGCCAAACTAGTATATTTATATATCGAGTCTTTTCAAGAGTAAATGATTTCGAACGTAATCCTTTCTTGCATAAATCCCTACCTTATGATTTTGGCGAGACATGAATGAATGCACGGACCCAGGAACTTAGTGGTAACCCTGAAAATGGATTGTTTTGCAGCAAATTGATTATAGCTGGTTTAATCTCAAAGTTATTTGCTGCAATCGGGGGGGCGGGTTACATTCTGAATCATCCCAACATTCGGCACATTGTAATCTCTAATCGCAGGTGGAGGTGGATCTTGAGGTGGGTCTGCCATCGGTGTGGTAGTTGGTTTCTTGTCTTTCTTTCGCTTCCTCCGAATAGCATTAAGTGTTCTCTCGATCTCCGGATGGTAAGGTACTAGTTCCTGATCTTGAGATCGTCGCATGCACCGTGAACCTGCACAAAGGAAAAGAAAATTCTTAGCTCAATTCCACAGTATCAAAAGACTATGACCACAAAGTAAAGTAATGGTCTAGAGCACTAGATCAAAATATTTAAGTAATACTGATTTAAAACGCCTTCCCCAACAATGACGCCAAAAACTTGTTGTATGATTTTAAGTAAAACCAATCGTGCAAGTGTACACTCAAGATATATGCGTAGCACAACAGGATCGTACCCACAGGGGAGGGAAATCAATCACTACTCAATATCTCTTTCTAATCTAAATATTTACTTAGAATAAAAGCAATTAACAGAACTAAACACACGTGGATTAAACTCAATAAACTAATTAGGCGGGGGAGTAATAATTCATACATTCAGGGCTCAATATAGTACTCATTTGACAAGTTCAATTCTACAACCTAGTCACTTAAGTTTGTATTATCCTCTCTCAAGGTATAATCAAGTGTTCAATTTATCTCAACGTTGCTCTCGCAATCATTAATAAGTAATTAAACCAATAAGATGAAGACTAGTGCAAATCAAGTTCTAGCGGCTTGGCATGGAATAAGATTTACTCGTCGTATAGATTAAGAACCAAATCTCTTTGAACTCTAAAACCTACTAATCATGAAAACTATCTCAATTACCGTTAATTTCTCAATTCTCAGGTAATCTTAGATTATGCTAAGGGTGATCAGGCCGTCGCAATTCAATTCGAACCAGTTTGCAAACTAAGAAATAACACAAGTCATTTGAGCATCATATCAAACACTTATCATACATTCATCATCACTCCCCTAGCCCTAGGGGTTTAGCTACTCATAATTAAAACAAAACACATAAAAATAAAGGAAATTGCATTAAAGAAATTCGTGTTCATCAATTCAAAACAAAGTCTCAAAACCAAAACTCTAAACATTCATAAATTCTGAAAAACGAATCTAACATATAAAACGAATTAAAACAAAACTTAGAGGAATTAGTTTGATAATTAAAGCAATAAATAAAATCGGAAAAACTGAAATTGTTTTAAGAACTCGATCCTTTCGTCTTCTCAAAATTCTCTGAACAACTCTTCCAAAGCTTTGTATCTCTCTTCTCCAATCTAGGTCAAGAACAGAAGAAGAGTCCTTCAAAAAGGCTCCAAAACGCGCTATAAATAGTAGCCCATAAATCTGTCTCGCCACCCAAGGTAACAGGCAGTACCATCTCCAGCACAATTCTCATTAACGCCCGTTACCTACTGAAATCGTGATTACGCTTTTACCGGGCGTTACCACTTTCCTTCTACCCAGGGGTAACGTCCTGCGCACTAAAATCTCTCCTACTGCCTCTGGTAACGGGCGTTACCAGCTTTCCTCTATTAGGGAGTAACGGGCGTTACTCCTCCCAATTCGCCAAAAGTGATGCTTCTGGGTCCGTTAACGGGGGTTAACAATATTATTCTTCCAAGGAGAAATGGGGGTTACTCCTATTTCCTTCAAAACTGCGTGGTTTCGCCTCGTTTCACCGTTTCTTAACTCCAGCTTCTTAAATACCTAAACGAAGCAAAATAAACACAAAAACGCATCAAACGATATAAAATTATACTCTAATCAATGCTTAAATCCATGCGAATTTCACACTTAACATTGCTTCCGCGTTAATTTTCTTGCTCTAATTTTATTTACTTCTCGTCGTTGAATGGTTTAAGGGTTAGCTCCTGCCTAGCATAGCGTGTGTGTTGTGTCTCTGTTCGCTGTGATTTGACACGTGTATGGACTATCCATTTCATATGCGGGTCGGGTCTCGGTATGGGGGATGTGGTGCCTTGCGCTCAGGTGCTGCATCCTTAAGTGGTATCAGAGCGTAGGGTTGCAAAACCCGGGCTCTTGTGTCATGTCGAGTCAGTTTAAGTCGTACGGCTTTAGGAACAACTTGTCGACGTGTTGCATATGCATTTCTTATGTGATTAGTTGCTTTAATTCTTGATTTTTCTTGAATTTCTTGCACTCTTATGTATGCATTAAAAATAGCATGTATTCTAGTGTTTATTGACAGGATGCCTCCTTGTAGACACAGATCTCCGGAGTGACGCCGTCGCTATGACCATTCTCCTACACCATAACAACAAGAGCCACAACAACCACAACCGCCTCCAATGAATATGGGAACTTCATGGATACGGTTTTTAATTATGTTGAGCATCGCAGGGCTCAAGCTCCACCACCACAACCGGCTGAACAACAGGCACCTCCACCAAACAATCGGGATCCTCATGGGGTATTTTTGAGTTATAATCCCCCACGGTTTTTTGGCTCTATAGATGATGCGGTCTCAGAAGGGTGGTTGACTAGGATTGAGAGCATTTTCAGTGTCCGACATTTCACTATGTGACGCCCGGAGCGGTGGGCCACCACATTCCCCACACTTAAACCCGAATCCACATATGAAATGGGTTTCCATACATGAACCCAAGTCTAAGCGAACGGTGACCTACACTCACACACTAGGCTAAGCGGGGCTAAACAACACCAGAGTGTGCAAACACTAAACAAATACGCGGAAGCAAAAACAGGATCCAAACGAGCTCGACATATAAGCATAAAATCATACACATCATATACATGGCTTCACAGCCCAAAAGATCGAGTATACACATTTATCGGTTGAAATTCTCCAAAAGACAAGTTATAAAATCAAATACATAGAAAGTGTAAACAAAAGGCAAGAAAATGAATGCAACTCGACCTAAACGGCTAAGTACGACTCGACTCGACGCACTTCCCCGCCTAGCTCGGCACACCTGAAAGGGAAAGGAGAGGGTCAGTCTCACAACTCGACTGAGTGAGGGGCTTGACACACCCACACTTTAAATACGTATAGAGCATAACACAAATCAAACGTGATAGTCATGAATCGAGGCTAGAGTTTTGCACACCAAAACCATTTCCCGAAATTAATATATAGTAAGAAAAGCATCTATCTTGATTCATAATCCACCAGTCAGAACATAATAAAAGCCCGGCGAGAACGGACTATCCCTTACACCTCTAAACATAAATATCAAATCATAAATCCACCCTTGCATCCATGGTGTGTCGGGAATCAATCCCTAGCACCTACATTACCAAAAACATATGGGGTAGCTAACCCACGTTATGCCTTCTCCGGTTATCCACCGAAGGCTCAAGATATCACGCCTTCCCAACCTCCCTAGGTCGCACGTGAATATCTCAAATGAGAACGTGCACAGGGGTTAAACCCGAAGACCCCGTGATCGCCCCGGGCCTTCCTTACCCACGTCTCCAGGGCCCACAAACCAATTCAAACCAAAAATCCCATCTTTTAGGGCACACTCGCTCAACATAACAAAACTTACTAAAAGAGATTTAAAAAAATCAAGCTTATATATACTCGTACATATATCGTTTCCAAGAGACCAAGGTTATTCCATAAAATCATAAACATAAATTACGCACGTGTATCTAGATATATGTACCATATCCGCATTCAAGGGAAAAATTCATCATTTTATAGGCCATAGGGTATTTAGCTACTAATTCCTAACCTCACCTTCACAAAGAGACAAAAGATAGGATCGAAACGACAACCGACCACCTAAGCTTCGGGCTCTTGCGCGATCGGAAGAGACTCTGAAACACAAAAGAAAGCAAGACCCGAGACTTAGACTCAAATATGAACCAAATAGACGCTCGGCAATGCTTATGAATGCAAAGAATACAAATGAAATGAAATTGCGTGTCCAATAATCCTACCAATTCTTATTCACACAATTCATAGAAAATAAAGTCATAAGTTCAAAACAAAGCACATAACGCGTAATATAACCAGCTAACATTGCATACACGTCATAAACGAAGAAAGAAATCCCAAAGAAAAATAACGAAGCGATAAAACGAGCAATTGCCGCCGCCATATTTTCAAATGACACGGTCGTGTTGGGTTTTTAGTTCAAAATGGACACGGCTGTGTCCGATTAAAATTAATTCAGGAGCTTAATTCGAGGGGCTGACACGGCCGTGTTGAGTTGTAGTACAAAATGGACACGACCGTGTCCGATTTTATAAAAATAATTTGCTCCAAGTCGAGAGGCTGACACGGCCGTGTACAAAACATGCACAAAGCTGACATGGCCGTGTTGGCCTTCGTCTTTGAAAAAAAATAACAGCAGCAACAGTAACTCTGCGGGAAAAACAGAGCAAGGAAGCAGAGTAAGCACGCAGCAACAACAAGCAACAACCTCATGCCCCAAAACTCAAGCAAACCATGGCAAATCACTTCATAATCATCATATAACCATCCAATCATCACAAAACTCAAGAATCATCATATATCACAAGAATTCTTATGCAAGAATTTGAATTTCATCAATGGCAACTCTCACCACACTCATCCATATTTAAAGGCAAGACCAAATTATCATGTTAGGGGCATAAGAGATCACATATATATATTCAAACCAAAGTTTAACTCAATAAAACCAAGGTGATCATCAAACCTTCCAAATACATGCCAAGCTCCATAAATACATCAAACCTAGCTCAAAGCATGGATTCAATAGCTCAAAATGCTCATAATATCATGTACATAGCAAAGACTAACTTACCTCTTGAAGAAGTTGGAAGAAAATGGAGATTAGAGCTCAAATTCTCCCAAGGGTGAATAGTGACGGGTTTGAAGGGTTTTGCTCCAAGTTGCTGCACTTTCTCTCCTTTTTCCTTGCTTGTACCGATAATGAGAGTGAGAGAGATGGATATGCTGAGTTTTGGGTGTAAAGTGGGGCCAAGCTTGAAGGTAATATGTCAAAATTTGAGGGGTCAAGATGCAAATAGGTGAAAGGTAGTCATATAAGAGCGAGGGAAGTTTCTGGTCGGATTTCGGAATACCAAATGAGCTTAAAAGATTACGAGGCTTAGTCCATCGAACCCGAATCGTCGAAACGAGTTCAATGGTGGTGACGGAATTCGAATCCGAATTCCCGAGCTCAAAATACACACATTGGAACCCAAGGTGCACTAAAGGCGTTTTAACCTCCTTTAGGTTCCGAACGAACAATTAATTCAAAAGCTCAACAAATAAATTCGAAAACATATAACGAGCATAATCAAAGTTCATAACACGTAATTCTCCAACATATTCAAACAACGAAAAATTCCGAAATCAAATCAAGCATCAACGAATCAAATCTTAACAATTAGCATTCATAATCATATAAAATTCATAAGAAATATTTAAAATAAGAATTTAAATAATATAAATCGCGCACATACGACATACCTGTACGGTCTGAAAGTCGGGGTGTCACACACTACACAAGAGAAGGCTCAATTCGCCATATTCCAACTTGATGGCGAAGCATATGATTGGTGGGAAAGAACGAGGGAGAAGCTAGAGGTAGATGGAGAAGAGGTGACTTGGGAGGTTCTCAAGAGAGAGTTTCGGGAGTCTTTTGTACCCGAAGTTGTGAGAGAAAGGAAAGAGCAAGAATTTATGAACATGAAGCAAGGGAATTGCACTGTGGCTCAATATCTTGCCATTTTTAATAGACTTGGGAAATATGCTCCTCATGTAACCCGAGATGAGAAGAGAAGGCAAGGAAGTTTATCACAGGGTTGAAACAGGATTTGAGGTATGGTCATGCAGGGCATAACTTTGAGTCATTTGCGAATACGGTGCAAAAGGGTTATGGTGCAAGAGAAAGAGTACAAGAAGAAAGATCCAATCTTTGGGGCACCTATGGGATAAGGATTGGGAAAGAGACCTATAGTTCAAGTAGCTCTACCGACTAAGGGTCATTTCAAGAAACCTCGCAACACCGGACCGGTTCCACCAGCTCCCCCGACACTACCGGCACCTACGGCACCCCACCGAGATAAACCCCCATGCATTCATTGTGGAGGACCGACCCATACTTATAACAATTACCGAAGGAGGTTGGGATTGTGCCTTATTTGCGGGAAAGATGATCACAGGGTAGATACTTGTCTAGATAAGACTCCGAGTTTTCAAGCAGGAGTCCCGAGGCCACTGATCCAAGCTCGTGCATATGCCCTAGAGGGCGAGGAGTAGGATCCTGAGGTCAATCCTACCACCGTGGTGGAAGGTACTATATGCATTTATAACATGAACATCCATGAACTCTTTGATCCTGGTGCCACGCATTCCTTTATTTCGTGTGATCTTGCTGCGACTCTGTGCTTGCCTGTTACTTGTTTACATTCTTGTTACTTGGTTAGTTTTCCTTTTGGGGGAAGTCTTGAGAGAGATCGGATTGTTTGGGGTTGTTCTGTGGGTTTAGAAGGTAGAGATTACCCTGCAGACTTCATTGTGATGCATATGAAGAAGTACGGGGTTATTCTGGGTATGGACTGGTTGTTCAAGCACCGGGCTTCAGTTGATTGTTTTCCGAAGAAGGTTAAGTTGGGTGAAGAGTTGATTGTGGGTATTGGCTCAAAGACGGTACCACTTTTGTCCTTTACAGAAGCTTACAGGTTAGTGAGAGAGGGAGCCACTGGATTTATTACTTATCTTCTTAACAAGCCGAAGGACCAAGCAAAGTCTGAGGATACCACGGTTGTGAAGGAGTATCCGATGTTTTTTCGGAGAATTTCGGTTCTTTGCCACTGGATCGGGAGATAGACTTATATCCGGGAGCAGAGCCGTATTCTAAGACTCCCTACTGTATGACACCGGCCAAGCTGAAAGAGTCAAAGATTTAACTTGAAGGTTACTTAAGACTGGGCATATTCGGCCGAGTGCTTCACCTTGGGGTACACCGGTTCTCTTTGTCAAGAAGAATGAAGGGACTCTGAGAATGTGTATAGATTACTGAGAGCTGAATCGGATGACTGTGAAGAACAAGTATCCTTTGCCCCACATTGAGGATTTGTTTGATATGTTACAAGGTTCAGGGGTGTATTCGAAACTAAATCTGAGACAGGGTTACTATCAGTTGAAAATCCAAGAAAAGGATATTCCAAAGACAAGATTCAACACCTGGTATGGGCATTATGAGTTTGTAGTGATGCCATTTGGATTAATTAATGCCCCAGCAACTTTCATGGATATGATGCATCGGATTTTTCATCCCTACCTCGACAAGTTTGTGGTTATCTTCATCGACGATATACTCGTCTATTCAAGGACTCCAGAAGATCATGCCCGACATCTCAGAGTGGTGTTGGATACTTTGAGAGAACACCGGTTGTATGCTAAGTTCAGTAAATGTGAGTTTTAGATTGATCGGGTAACTTTCTTAGGCCACATTGTCTCAAGTAGAGGTCTAGAAGTAGATCCTTCAAAGATTGAGATGGTCTTAAAGTGGAAAAGTCCGAAGAATGCCTCTAGAGGGAATAAGATGTACAAGGGTCTTAAACAATACTATTGGTGGAATGGTCTGAAACGGGATGTGATCAATTTCGTGAAGCATTGTATGACCTACTAGGTGGTGAAGGCGGAACATCAAAAGCCATCGGGGCTACTTTAGCCATTGCCTATTCTGGAGTGGAAGTGGCAACAGATTACTATGGATTTCGTTTCGAGTTTGTTAAGACTGAAGGGTGGCCTTGATGGGATTTGGGTAATTGTAGATCGTTTGACGAAATCGGCTCATTTTCTTGCCATCCGAATGTTTGACAAAGTGAGTAACTAGCTAAGAAGTACTATGATGAGATTATTAGACTTCATGGAGTACCGGTTAGTATCATGTCAGATAGAGATCCAAGGTTTACTTCAAGATTTTGGAAAGATCTTCAGAAGAATTTGGGGTCAAGGCTTCAGTTTAGCACAACTTTCCATCCTCAGACAGATGGGCAGTCAGAGAGGTTAATCAAGTATTTGGAGGATATGTTGAGAGCGTGTGCCTTCGACTTTCAGAGCTTGTGGAATGAGCAGTTGCTGTTAATCGAGTTTGCTTATAATAATAGCTACCAAGCCTCGATAGAGATGGCGCCTTATGAAGCTCTTTATGGACGGCAGTGCAGTTCTCTGTTGTTCTTTGATTTGGAAGAATGGAATTGGACCAAAAAAGAAGGCGTGAAAAGAGGGGAGAAGAAAGAAAACCCTCTAAGGCTGTGCAAGATGCAATTGACAAGGTCCGACCGATTAGACAACGAATGAAGGCAGCTCAAGATCGACAGAAGAGCTATGCCGACCTTCGGAGAAAGAATCTTGAGTTTGAGGTTGGGGATAGAGTCTTTTTGAAGGCTTCTCCATGAAAATGGTTTTCAAGGATCGGTAGAGGAGGGAAGTTGAACCTTCGTTACTTGGGACCGTTTGAGATTTTGGAGAAGATTGGGGATACAACCTACCGTTTGGATTTGCCTCCGAATTTGATCGAGATTCATAATGTGTTTCATTTATCGCAACTCCAGAAGTACTACCGAGATGAATCCGAGGTTCTACCAGTTGAAGAAGTGGAACTGGAGCCAAATCTCACCTTCGTTCAGAAGCCGATTAAGATTTTGGACCGGAAGTTTCAGGAACTCAGAAATCGGCGTATTCCACTAGTCAAGGTTCTTTAGAGAAGTGATAAGACCGAAGAGGCTAAATGGGAAACAGAAGAAAAGATGAAGAAGTTCCACCCCGAGTTGTTTCCAGGCAAGAAGTGAATCCAAGGACGGATTCTTTTAAGGGGGAGAGGTTGTAACGCCCCGATTTTTCGTCTGTACAGGTATGACGTATGTGTTTACCAAATTACGCAATTTAAATTTAAATTAAATTATTCTTATATGCTTTTATATATTTAATTCTTTTATTTGTTTATATTGTTTGAATTCGAATTTTCATATGAATTCTTGAACGTTTATGTTTATGTGACTATGTTTGAGTGCCGTTTCTATCCGATTTGATTTCTGATTTTTTGTGAAAATTTGGTATGTTGGAGTTATGTGTGTTATGAACATGTCTATGTGTTCGTTTTACGTTTTCGGACTTGTTTGTTTGGGTTTTGGATTTATTTCACCGAAAGAAGCCCCCGCCCGCTTATATGACCACCCTTAATTATATTAACCATAACTTAACCCATACTTAACCAAACCTCTCCAAACTTGAACCCTTGTTCACCTAACTCACTCCCCTACACCCTCAATCCATCCCTATACTGAGATCACTCCAAGAAATAGGGGAACAGTTGCTGAAAATCAAACTCCAAGAGAGAAGGAAGAAGAACTTGCCCTAAACTTGAATTTTGAACTCTTTACCCCACTATTTCTTCTCAAACTTGAAAGGTAAGTTTGGATTTGTGATCTCTAGCTCCTTGTGGTCATTTTAAGCTTTGGTTTACTTGTTTTCATCCATGTTTGATTGAGATATGAAGATTGATGTGAATAGTAAGGGTTTGAAACTTTTGGTGGATTTCTTGCATCTCTTTGAATGAATTCTTGTTTTGATGATATATATATGTTCCTTAGAGCTTCATTGATGATTATATGGTCTTATTTTACTTGGTAGTTGAGTATTAATGAATCCACCATTAATGAACTTGAAATTCTTGAGCTTGGAGATGTTTGAAGTGATCATCTTTTCTCTTTACTTTCTTGATTGCTTGTGAGTATATGAATGTTTGATGAATTGCCTTGAGTTTGTGATCATTTTTATGCCTTGGAGTGTTGTATTTCCTTGCCCTTCCTTGGTTCTTGCAGGGGTGTTGTGTGTGTGTATGTTTTGGTTCGTTGGAGAAGAAAGAAGAATAGGGGTGCTCGTCTGCCAGGGGTAACGACTGTTACCCCATTTACACTGAAGGGAGGTAACGCTCGTTACCTCCATCCCTTTTCAAGAATTTGGACGCCTGCCTAGGGTAACGTCCATTACCTTATTTGCTCTAGGAAGTGGTAACGCCCGTTACCACCAAGGGAAGAATCGCCTGCCTCCAGAAACGGGCGTTACTTAGTTGGCTCTTGCAGGGGGTAACCCCCGTTACCCCCCTTGTGTACTTGATTTTGTTTTATGTTAATTATTTTGCTAACCTTATTTATATTATGCTTTAATCTTGTTTTAATCTTGTTAATGCCTTATATTATGTATGATTATGAATATGCTCCTTAATTGATCATGAATTGATTGTCTTGAATACATGCAATGTGATTACATGCTACCAAAGTGCCTTGAAGTGAATATATGATTATGAATGAATAAGGTTCTTTCGTATAATGAATGAAATGATCGTTTACGTGCCTATGTGCCGCTAATTGTGCACAAGAACATCTTTATAACATATTAATATCTCTTATGCATCTCATATCATGTTCATCACATTGCCGTGCGTCTTAATTGGTCATATTGTGTCTTACTTCATTTCTTTTTGTACAGATTTGGGTTCATTGAGAGACAAGGGCGATCTTTGAGGCTCTCACACTTTCTTTTGTTCTTATAAGGTGAGTTTCTCTTCTAATAGCTATGATGACCCGATATATCCCTTATGTGAAAAGTTTTAAGCTAAACTAGTGTATTTATATATCGAGTCTTTTCAAGAGTAAATGATTTCGAATGTAAGCCTTTCTTGTATTAATCCCTACCTTATGATTTTGGCCAGACATGAATGAATGCACGGGCCCAGGAACTTAGTGCAAGTGGCTATCCGGGGAGGCAAGGGTCGACGGTGATCCCTTGCACTAGTTCCAACTAATTTACGGGGATTCTAAACCTCGCTAGGAGATTAGTGAGGAATGGGAGCTAAGGATTTTGGGGGATTCATGTACCCCCACTTGCCGTAATGTATGGGTGGTCGGGCCTTTCAAAACCGTCCACCACCCGGAGAAAAAAGGTGTACATGTATGATTATGAAAGAATGTATGAATGTGCACGAAAGATTATGTGTGTGATAACGTAACAATTATGCTCATGATTACACAAAGTGTAGGTTAGTGATTATGCATGCCCACTCGGCGGGCCATGAAAACCCTAATGAATGAATATGATAGTTGTAATCCCGTTGATATTTTTCCTTGTTTTACCCACTTGGGGATTTGCTCTAAAACTTCAATTGGGATTATGACTTGCATAAACGTGTTTAAATTCCACGATATTTATATATTATGCCCTGTTTTATACCCACCAGTCTCCTTTAGACTGAACTCGGTTTGTTTTCAGTTGTGTTGTGTAGGTTTGGGGAGTGCTAGGCGGGAATACGAGTCGTCTAGGTTTTGCATTTGGGTCTAGCACTTTCTTATACACTCATATTGTTATTTTGTATTATGATTATGACTTGGAGCGTATTATTTTTGATTTTGTAGGCCGTGTGGGCCGTTGATACTTGCACATTGGATATATCTTGTTATTTTGGAGCTTGAACGCTCATCGTATATATGTATGCTATGAATTGCTTCCGCGTTAATGTTCTTGCTCTGATTTTATTTACTTCTCGTCCTTGAATGGTTTAAGGGTTAGCTACCGCCTAGCATAGTGTGTGTGTGTGTTGTGTCCCCGTTCACCGTGATTTGATACGTGTATGGACTATCCATTTCATATGCGGGTTGGGTCTCGATGCGGGGGATGTGGTGCCTTGCGCTCGGGTACTACAAAAATGCTCAACTCGAACCCAACCCTTCAATCCTCAACCCTAACCTGAACCTATTAGGTTTGAGTTTTTCAGGTCACCCACCAACCCAACCCACCAGACAGACCCGACCTGTTTTTTTTAAAAAAATTTTGGCTTTTTTTCTCCTTTCTTTTGGGATTTTTTTGCTGAATTTAAAAATTGAAAGGACATAAGTGCATTCAAAACTGCAAATTACAAAACCAAGTGATCCCAATAAAAAATAAAAACAAACAAGTAGAGAACGACGTATGTTCTTTCATAATCTGGACAAACTAACAAAAAAAAATACAGTTTCATAAGCTAGTTTTGCATCACCATCATCTGCCCAAAAAAATTCTTCACCAAGTCATGCCACCTGAAATTAATAAGTAAGTCAATCAAAATAAGATTCATAATAAATATTAAGAATCCATATATTAAATATAAAAAAGATTACTTACTTATCAATCATCAACATAAGTAGCCATAGTAGATTGATCATCGTTCTGATTCAAACACAAAGCCATGATATTCTTGGTCAACTCATCCAATTGGGCATCATTAGAAACTACAACAAATAAAATATTAAAGAACACTTTTAAACAACACAAATATTAATTAAAGGCATGAATATCATACCTTATTCCCCAAATAAAGGATATGGATTTATTCAATACACAAAATACAATTACACTATTTTCTATTCTGAACACTACAAGAGAGATACGAACACAATTACAAATACTTCCGTTGTTCACTTTCTAATCAAGGATGTTAACTAGTAGAATAAATGGGTGACTGGAGGAATGAAGGACAAAATTGAGCAAGAAGAAAGTTAGAATTGATTGATCCAAATAAATAATTGTTGCAGGGTTAGAACCAAATCAATTAAAAATTTCACGAGTCACTCACAGAGTGGACCAATTCTCAAACTGTAGGTAACTAAGCAATGTAATGAACACAAATAGAAAGAGCAAACGCAAAAGCATTCATCAGAAAGCGATTAATGCTCAGCATGACAGTCTTGCTTGGAAATTGCCAATTAAATCAATATCAAGAAGAGTGTCAACTTTGATTAATATCTGTAAGGGAAAATGTAGAGCAAACACCAACACCTAAAACCAAAGTGTTGAGATTTAAATATTTTTAATGATTCGCATCTCTAACAACTTAAGCTTTTCAAGATGAGGCGGCCACTATGTATGCTATCACAGCCCAAGCCATACAGCTCTTATGGTCAAATTCTCAATTTTACCCATTTCTGATAAAAAGAATTTCACGGGCAAGACCTCACACTAGAGAAATGTGCCTTCACTTACGGGGACGTATTGAGAAGAATGTTTAAATCATTACCAACTGGGATTTGGCCTAAAAAACAAAAAACATGATTGATGTTTAAGATCATTACCAACTGGGATGAGTTATTTCTTATTCCATAATATCATCAGGGGGTAATCTGTTAAATATTATTCAGTAACTAGTCAAGTTACTGATTACGAGGCTCGACTGATGAATGGAGATATTGGGCATGTTGATGATTATGTTCGGCCAGCATAGCTGAATGCCTGTAGATTTGGGTTAGTCCTATGTACTTAGATAACTCTTTATTAAGTATTTACATGAATGATAGCTTGTTGAAGTATTGTTTGCTAATGGTGAGTTTCTTATAGTTTCCTAATTACAGGGGTATTTGTTATAATGTTAGACATGATGTATGGAATGCATATTCCATGAGTATACATCTATCCAAATATTTGTAATAAACATAAGGGGTATTAGTAATTCATTCACATGCATATAAATCTACCTGAAAAGTTCTTTTATAATTAAATTTAGAAATAAAATTAAAATCTTTTTTTTAGTCAAGGCAACACAAATATATAATATGTAAAAATACAAATGTAAAATTTAATCATACTTCACATCCATAAATATGCATGAAACTTTTGTTTCTGCTTAAATTTTTAAATAAAATAAAAAACCAAATAAAATATTAATTTTTCAGAGAAGATAACACAAATACAACTATGATTACAAATATATCATTATATATTTGAAACAATTATAATTTACCTCCAAAAAGGGTCCTAAATTATTGATGAACACTAAAATAAGGGCAAAATGGGGATATTGAAAATGATTTTGATGACATCATCAATTTTTACACCATGGCTAACAGTTGGGGGAGTTTTTTTTTTTTTTTGTGAGAGAGTGTGAAAACTTTTTTATTTTATTATTGTTATTATTATTATTATTATGTTTTTTTTTTTTTTTAATTTTGGGGCTGAAGGGTGAAATGGTTTGGCACTTCCTCTTGAGGGGAAGAGTTGAGAGAATTTGTCTTCCTAGTCTTTCGACACAAGAAAGGGGGTCTAGGAAATTTCTTTTCTTGTGTCGAAAGAGTAACGATTTTGGATCCAGTCTTATTCCTATTTTGTCATTTTTCATTTCCGGGATTTTAGCCCCGATTAGGAAAGGGCTGGAGAAAAGTTATCTAACAACACGCAAAATTTGAAACATTTAGTAATTTTCAACAAAATAGCAAATAATTTCTTTACCCTGATCTTGGGGATTTCCGCTATTACTTGCAGCATTAGACGGAAGAGAATTAGCCAAGGGGTTCTGTGATTGCATTTCCATCGTCAGCAATTTCAAAGCAATCTTCCTTAAATAATCTGACTGCAAGGATAAATTATAGAGTCATAATGGAATAACAATGTAGAGTTCCGAACACCAAGTACAAAATCATACATACATGTAAAGTGTGGCCTGCATATAGCAAATATAAAGGACAAATGTACCTGACTTGTTGCTGCAGTATACATCTTTTCCTCAAACCTGACAGCTATGTTTTTAAGTTTCTGCAGTCCCTCATGTCCAGATAAAGGAAGATGTTTCTTTAAAGTTTCCGTTCTACACATTTGACATGTCATAGTCTTAGTGTGATATTCATAGCATCAGTCAAAAACAAGATTTAGATGCAAAAATCTGACCGATCTTCTAGTGAATTAAAGTAAGATCACGAATTTAAAAGGCAAAATTTAGGAGAACTATTAAAAAAAAAAATAAATCGGCCAATATCAAGAAGAAATGCCCACATCAAGTCAAAGCACCTTTGGTTTCATTTGTATCCTTTCATTACATTTCAAGGGAACATTCAATTGAGAGATGGCAGGCATTTTCCACTAGGAACATATATATACTATCCAGATTTATTTAGCATGGTTCAGTAGGAGCATATATATTGTTCCAAGTGGAGTGGAAATAGTGGGTCAGCAAAATTCTAACTTAACCAAAGATATTGAGTTCAAGTCCCTGAGAAAGCAGCAGCGATGCTCACAAGAACATTACACCAGATTTAGTTATGCTTTAGCAAAGAATCGGGTTTGCTAGTATAGAACTTATGTAGCAGCATTGTAAAACCAAAAATAAAAGACTGCAATAACATGAAGAAAGAGAGGTTCATGTGTTACCATACGCAAAGAGAAGACAAAAATATTCTTGAAGGACAGTTTAGTGAGAATTTCAAGCTAGCCAAAGCTTGCTTCATGCAAATAATATTACAAGCCAAATATAATAGAAAATGTTTTGTTCCGTATTCACAGTATTGGAGATATTAAATATTTAGTGTTTTCCCGAAAATTGCTTTAGCTTTTTGTTGAAGGGGAAATTCAACATGTTATGTTAACTAGAACAAACCAAACACAAAACATTGAATTAGTATCTCACCTTCACCCATTTCTTAACAGAATTTCACATGTTTATGAATAACGAATGTGTTAGGGTTTATTAGAATGCTAAATTCTTCTTATGCATTAGAGATCTTTAAGATTTCCAAATTTTAGAGGTAATAAATAATAGAATGCTATATTCCCTTAAAAACTGTTTTTCGGCAGCCTAAGTATTGGCGTATCTATAACATAACTACTTTATAGTTAAGTAATTGTTTGAAGTTAACTTAGGTAACATAATTAAATGACATCAAGCCTTTGCAATATTAACATGACTAGTTCACATCTAATCATAGATATAAATCCTATCCCATGAGGATGGCTGGTTTCAGTTTCTAATATCAAGTTTACCCTTAATTAGGGCATGGTACTGGAAACTACTCAAAATATGAGTCCTTAGATGAAAAGAAAAACAGTCAAATAGATTTTAATTGTAATAACACCCTAACGGCGTGTTTTATGTCATTAATTATTGAACAATACAATATTAGTCTTTTCTACTACCTACTTACCTCTAAAGGTAATGGTCAAGGTTGAGTAAATAATACTTTATAAAACTGGCTTGCTGCACAAAATATGCGCAGAAGATCCAAAACTATCATATTCTTGTCTTGTCAAACCTCAAAACATCTTCAAGATCCCAATTCCCAAATACAATAAGTTTTATCACCTTCCCATTGAAGGTAATCAAGTGCAATGTATTTGCATACAATTATGCCTTATGATGGATCAACAAACATATCGTGACACTTTTAAGTATGATTTACGATTTACACACAACAAGTTGCTTACACCATACAAATTGAGTACTAAATTACCTTAGGCCAAGGAAGCAAAAGCAAACAAAATAAAATTACCATAACACGTAACCAGTTCATCCATAGCTTCAGAAACAAAATTATAGTTTAGTCCCAAACTCCCAACAAGCAAAGAACAGGAAAAATAGAAATCATGGAAATTAAACAAGTAATGAAGATGGACCAAACAAAACTTGCAAGGTCAAAAATATTCAATAAACACATAGAGATAGAATTACTTTAAATAATTCAAAAAGTAAAATGCAAAGTATACGATTTTTACATCTTGTTTGCTATCCTGTGTCTTGCATCTGGTAGTAACTGAGTCCTCCAATCACCGTCTTTCATACCCCCAGCCGCCACTGCTTCACCGCCAATAACCTGACTGGGGATCTGAACCTGCGCTTTCGCTGCCTGCGAATTATTGCTATCCATTGTTCACTTCTTCAGTCACCTAAAACTAAACAAGATGAAACAAAGAAAAGATAGAAAAAGATGTAAATTGAACAAAACCAAGGAGGCAAAATTTAATTGTTTCTGAAAAGGCACAAGGGGTGTAAACAAATAAGTTGATAATAAACGTAGCAGATGTGGACATCTGAATATGTTCAATAAACGGAGCAGATGTGCATTATTCTGTATCTAAATCCGTTTAGCATATCCGTTATTTAAATTCGTATCCGTTATCCATCATAATTTGTATGTCAATACATACTTAGAAATGGTGTTTGCTTTTCCAGTTATAAAACCTTACAAAGAGGAATCTGGAATTCCATGTTCTTATATCCATCTGGAATCTGGAGTTCATATTCTAACACAAGTACTGATTAAATCCTAAGAAGGTTTCTGTGAATGCAAATTACATACAACCAACAATTATTTGTTAGTTTCAAACAAATGAGGGCTTAGGCCACAACGATACGGTTTCCAGAAAAGTAAACCATTTACAGAGAGCACAGATTAGATATGGTTCTTCGCTTTCATTCCCATTTCATATGCCATTAATAAGCTCATACAAACCCTACAATCTACTTTGACATACGTGAATCAGATCTAGAAACCTTTTTTCCAACTGAGGTCGTAGTGATTCGAAAGATGGAAGAATTTTTTTGAAGCCAAAGAGGCAGCTCCGCTGCGTTTCGGAAGGTTGAAGAAGGACGAAGCAAAATTTTGAGGGTCTAGGGCAACTGGGCAACCGAGTTTGTTAAGATCAAGTTTGGTATCTTTGAACTTTTTTTAAAATATTTTTTAATTTTATTTAATTTTAGAAAAAAGAAATTTACCCACGTAATTGTTCTTATACTATTTTCTTGAATTCTCTATTTTTTTAAAAAAATTATTTGATTTAAAAATAAGAAACAACCCATGTACGACACTAACCGTGCTCAAACTGTTTTCTTGAATTCTCCATTTCTTTTAATTTTGTCTTAATTTTATTTAATTTAAAAAAAAAATAATTTATCATACAACACTAACCGATCTCAACACTACTATGTAGATAACTGATCTTAAATATTATTCATATTTTATTAATTATCGGGTTAGAATCTTAATTTTTTTACAAGTGTGTTGAGTTGTTAGTTTGTTTGTTAAGTTAATTCTACATTATTAAATTTATACTAGTAATTATTGCACACTCGTTGCATGTGTAAATAAAAAAAAATATTATTTAAATATATTAAAATTAATTTTTATATTAATATATATTTTATTATTATTTTTATATAACTATTAAATTATTATAAAAAATAAATTATATAAAAGATAATATACCAAATAACACTATTTTTAAAAAAAAGATAAACATTATATATATAAAGAAAATATTAAGTGAGGTGAGTGAAAAAAAATTAAAATTTTTTTTTTCAAATAATAAAATAAATAAATAAAAAAAAAAGAAAAGAACGCGAGAGAAGAAAACAGATAAAAAAATAAAGAAAAAGAAAAGAAAGAACACTAAAAAACCAAAACATTTATTAATTGAATATCTCGTTTAATATGATAACTAGTAACTGCGCACACTCGTTGCGTGTGCAAATAAAATAATAATAATTATTTAAATATATATTAAATTAAATTATTTATGTTAATATTTAATTTATAATTATATTTAATATTTAAAATATTGAAAAAAATAAGAGAAATATGATAGAAAAAAATTGGGGTGATGTGTGGGAAAAAAGTTAGAGATAAATAGCCAACAGGGTTGTGACACCCCGCTTCTTCGGCAAGCCAGGTATGACTTCACGAGAGGGTTTCTGATGTTTTAATTTCTCGTTTGACTTAATTTATACGTTGATTTAAATGTTTAAGTGACTTATATGCTTTAATTGTTTAAGTTTTACGTTATGATTTCCGTATTTAATTTCTATTATTTGATTTTAATTCCCGAACTTTGTGAATATGTGACATACTTGAATTATATGTCTTATGAGCTCATTTACGTGTTTATTTTTATTTGTTTATACTTGTTTGATTTGGTCGGGGACCATTTCTTTATTTTGGGATTCGAGGGCCTAACGAGCTTTAGTGTGCCTTGGATTCCAGACATCATATCTTGAGTTGGGGAATTCGGATTCGAATTCCGGAAGTGGCGCCGGACTCGTAACGAAGATACCAAACTAAAGAACCTAGCTTTGTATTTTTCTAAGCCCGTTTGATACTCCGAATTTTACCCGGGAAACTGACTTGCGCCAATATGACCACCTTTCACTAATTTGCACATAAGTCCTTCAATTTTCAACCTTTTCACATGAGACTTGGTCCCACCATCCACTAACTCAATACTCTATCAACCCTTGCTTCCTCAATCTCGGTTCATTAAGGAAAAAGGAAGAAATAGCTGCAAACTTTGGAGAAACAAGAACAATCTCGTCACTATTCACCCAAGAGGGATTTTGAGATTCAATCTTCAATTTTCTCCATCATCTTCAAGTGGTAAGTGCATATTTGATATCTACATCCTTATGTGGTCATTTTCATCCATAAATTTCAGATTTCTACTTAGGTTTGATATGATTTTGAAGCTTGATATGAATAGTAAGGGTTTATATGTTCATATGAAATTATATGCCAACTCTTGTGTTATTTGTTGATTTCAAGCTAGATATATTATCACATGAGCCACAATAATGATTATATGAACTGAAATTAGTTGATGGTTGCTTATTTATAGAGTTGCCATTGATATACTTGAGCTTTTTTCCTTGCAAGAACTTGAGGTTTATGCATCCTTGTCTTGAGCTAGCTTGTACCATGTGAATATGTAATGGATGTGCATGATTTTGAGTGTTTTGATGCTTCATTTCGTACCTATATGTGCTGCTTTGTTGCCCTTCCTTCCATCCCCTCAAAACAACCCTGCTGCTGCTCTTTTTCCCGCTGTCAACCTCTACCCGGGCGGGTAGATTTTGTGAAGGAAAGTCCCGGGGCGGGTAGATTTAGTGCAAAAAGTTTCTGCACTGTTTTCCCCGGCTGGGTACCCCTTCATACGAACTCCGTTTGATCTGATTTTTTGACATGATCAACCTCTTTGAGTCTAGAACACTCTCCAATTCGAATCACCTTAAAATTCATTCTAGATTGTGAGATATAATCGTTTTATTTTGGTGTCGCCACTTCGCCGAAATTCTGCATTCGTTCAACTTCAAACCTCCGCCATTTTCGGCTCCCTTTGAACTAAAACTTGTGCTATATATCTTTGGAAAGACTTGTGTGTCTAGTTTCATTTCCAAAAAACAAAACTTGATTCACATTTCTACAAGTCAAGTTATGCCCGATTTCCTACAGCTTGTTCGTTTCGGTAAAACTGTCAGCTTTGGCCAATTTTCACTCGAAGCCCTGTTTTGTGCTTTTATTCCATTTTTCTCGTTAATTCTCAACCCGGTTATGATCCTAAAATGTTAATGTGTTGAAATATGTTGTACTTCATTGATTATTTTAAGTTTATGAATTCATTTGTTTGGTGTAATTGTGACTTGAATTCTTAACCGTTATATGAAACGTTTAACGCTTTCTTGCATCTCTAGCTCTTTCTTTGGATTTCAAACTTACGAATGCATATGATATGCTATTATATGATATGTTATGAGCTTATTTAATATAATATGAGTTTAATTCTTGAATTCTTTATGGGATATTTGGTTAATTGCCCCGATGTGTCTAAGTATGAATGTATACGATGTGCATTGCATCCATTTGCATTTTTATGCATCGTCGTGCGTCTAATTGGTTCATGATCGAGTCTAAGTCATAAGTTTGTGATTATTTATCTCATATTTGGGCTCGAGAGGTGTTGGATCCACCATTTAACTTCTTCTTGGTCGGCAACGCTCTTTCGGGAGCACTTTTGGTAAAAGGTGAGGTTTAGGACCTTTTTGTTTAGATAAGTGACCTATGGCCTAAATGCGATGATTTCTCACCCGCATGCGAATATAATATATATCTACATATTAGATACGCGCCTTATGATACGTTTATGATTTTATCTTATGATTAACGTTTGGAAATATAAGTACGAGCGTATATAAGCTTAAAATGTTTTGCAACGAGGCTATGCTCCAAATCGTGTATCTTCATGCTAGCTATGGAATAGGATGACACGGATAGGTATGTCTATAGCATATGCTAAGTTGTAAGGTAAGGTATGCTCCGATAAGGTACATAAGTTATATTTTAAGTTCTGTAGCGAGTTAAGTACGTTAATGAGTTACGTTGTAATGTATTGATTCGTATTGGTAATGATGGCCCCGAAGTTGTGGGTAAGGGAGACCCGAGACGGCCATGGGGTCGTCGGTTATGACCCCTGTACACATCTCCACAGTTAGTTCGGATTACCCCTGATCTCACCAGGAGGTTTGGTGAGTGATGGAGATCCTGAGGGTTTGGAGTAGCTTGCAATTTGTAAGTATGTCATTCGTTTGTTTGTATTTGCTTGTGTGATTAGTCATAGGAGCCCAGGATGGGACTAGGTACTCGTACTCGCCGAGCTTTTGTACGATTCGTTGATTATGAAACGGGATAGGATCTTTCTTTGAACTCTAATACGTTTGTTTGAATTATGTATTGTCTAAGTTCTTTTTGAAAATGATTTGGCGTGTAAACCCCTTTCCCGGTTCATAATCTTTTGCTTGATATGTGCTCTGCTTTATACTTATATAATGTGTGGGTGTGCGTTAGCCCCCTCACTCAGTCGGTGGACTGACCCTCTCCTTTTAACTTTTCAGTTGCAGGTTTTGGTTCGTGCTAGCCGGAGTCGTGAGTCGGTCGAGTTCTAGTCCCTAGCTCTAGTTGCATTTTCACTTGCATTTAGTTACTTTTGTATATGATTCGAATTTGTTAATGGAATTGTGTATGAATTCTTATTTTATATATTTCGGGACAGGCTTCTAGGGATAGTTGAACCCGTTTTGTTATTTTATCTTCTTGGATTTGATCATATGCTTTCACTTTGTTTTTATTTTGAGTGCTCTGGTTCTGTCTTAGCTCCACCTGGCTTAGCGTGTGCGTGTAGGTCCCCGTTCACTTAGTCTTGGGCTCATGTATGGATTTCTATTTCATATGTGGGTTTGGGGCTAGGTGCGGGGAATGTGGTGGCTCGTCGCTCCGGGCGCTACATCTTAAAGTGGTATCAGAGCTCCAGGTTGCAAAACCGGAGTTCTTATGTCGTGTTGTGTCAAGTATAGGTCGTACGGCGTAGGAGCAACGGTTTACAATTGCTACTTTCTTTCATTAATTGTTGTTGTTGCATATTTTAGGTGCGCTGGTTGTTTCATTTTTGTGCCATAAACATACACTAACCGGCATGCATAAATCTATATTGTGGTTGTTGAGAATTTCAGTATGTCACCACGTCGTCGAGATTTCGGTCAATCGTCAATTCTACATCATTACCATCAAGAGCAAAGTCATGCCGAGATACGACCTATGAACCCGATGGCCATGTTATATCGTGAGCATTCAACCCTCCCCAATTCAAAGAAGGTGATGATATTCGAGCTGAAGAGTGGATTTCAGAGATAGAAAGTATCTTTGAAGTGTAGCCGTGCAACTCTCAAGATATGGCTCGCCTCACAATATTACTCCTACAGGGACAAGCAAGACAATGGTGGAAAAGGGTTGCCTCGCAAGTTGAAGCTACTAGTGAAGGGTTGACATGGGATGGCTTTTGTAACACCCGAGCGTAAGGTGCCACATCCCCCGCACCGAGACCCGACCCGCATGTGAAATGGATAATCCACACACAAGCTAAGTCACGGCGAATGGGGACATACACACACACATATCTAGGCTAGGCGGGACTAACCCTTAAACCATAAATCAGAGAAAAACATTAATAATGCGGAAGCAATAACAATCATATATACCATGAGCACTAAAGCTCCAAAATAGAGTTCATATACAAAGTCTAACCAAGCGTTCAAGTTCTATCATATAACGCTCCAAAATCATAATCATATACAAAATGATATCATGAGTGCGAGTGTGACAGAATGAGAGTGCTAAACACTAATGCAAGACCTAGACGACTTGTATTTCCGCCTAGCACTCCTTAACCTGCACAAAAACCACTGAAAACAAACCGAGTTCAGTCCAAAAGGGACTGGTGGGTATAAAACAGGCATAGTATATAAATATCGCAGAATTTAACATATATATGCAAGTTGTAAACCCGTAAGAAGTTTTAGAAGATTTTCCAAGTGGGTAAGATAAAGAAAGACATCTACGGATTTACAACGGTCATATTCATTCATAATTAGTCATAGGGTTATAAGCTCGGCGAGTGAGCGTGCATAATCTCCAACCTTCTCCTCGTGTAATCATATCATGATTATTGGTTTTCATACATATCTTTCGTGCACATACATAAATGATCATAATCATACATATACACCTTATTCCTCCGGGTGGTGGAAGGGTTAGCTAGACCCGACCACCTCATACATAATGGCTAGTGAGGTACATGAATCCTCAAAAGCCCGACTAGCATTTCCTCGTCAAAACTCCTAAAGAGGTCCGTTTCATCGTAAGTTTGGTTTGAACTAGTGTATGGGATCACCCTCGGCCCTTGCCTCCCCGGATCTCCACATACACTAAGTCCCGGGGCCCGTGAACATATCATGCATGCAATCTCGCCAAAACATAAGGTAGGATTCAACATAAAAGAAGGCTTACATTTGAAATCATTTACTCATGAAACGACTTAATATACATATAATATAATTTTGGCTTAAAACGTTGCACATTGAGGGTGTGTAAGGTTGCTTTAGCTATTAGAAGAAAAACCCACCTTGAACCGACAAAAGAAGACACAAAAGCCTCACTGACCGGCCTCGTCTCCAACAGGATCAAAATCTGTGCAAGAAGGGTGAAGTGAGACTCAAATGACCAATTAAGACGCTCGACAGTGAAATGATTATAATATGAAGACATAAAAGAGTATATAAGGTAATGAACACGTTCATGTGCACTATTAACACGTTACAGACATATAAACGATCATTATATTCATTCCAAGAAGTATTTGAATCCAATCAAGTTCATATCTTACATATATCATATCATATCAATTCAAGGAATTCAAATAAAGACCATAACACATAGTATAACCTGTGTACTTATCATGCAAGTCATAAAACAAGCAATGCACATCACTTAGGGTTCAACTTCAAGAGCAAATCCCATGCATGTACACATTATGATCAAGGAAGACATATAAAGGCATATCTCGGGAAATATTCAACGAAAACTCATAGGATTTCACAACACACAATATAGCACATTATATGACATGTTAATGAAGTGAATGAACTAGAAATGATCCAATGAAGCCATGCAATTCATGTACAAAATACGAAATTCCATGCAAAATTGAACAGGGTCGCGGCCGCGACCCATTTTCTTCATAAAATGGTAGCGGCCGCTACCCCTTTATAAATTGCCCGAATTTTTGATGAATTTTCATAATACGTGAGCAAAAATGAATAGTGGTCACGGGCGGGACCAAAATACAAGTAAATCAGGTCGCGGGCGCGACCTGAAAAGACACAATCACAATCATGAAAGAGGTCGCGGCCGCTACCATTTTCCTTCATGGATCGATCGCGGCCGCGACCAATCAGTTTCAGCAGCAAAAAAGGCAACGAAAAACAGATCAGGCCATGCCAACACTTCTCCAACAAGATCAGGTATGTTATGAACATATAAATGCAAGAAAACAACTCCAATCCAATACACAAACATGCTCCCAAAGCCTAGAAACGTGACAAGGAGGCAAAGGTGATCAATTCATGCTATATCTTCAAAGTTCAATAATGAAAGCTCGTAAATGCCTCAACTACCAGCTAATTCATCACCATAAATGCAAAGAAGAGATCAAAGCAATCATAACCAAGCTTGGAATCATTCAAATACCTTAATAAATGAAAGAGATCAACCTAAGAGTTCATAACCTAAATATTCTCCAAGTTAGCCAAAACTCATGAAACCATGATCAAAATTAGGGATGAATAGATCAAAATGACACATATTGAATGCATAATACAACCCTAAGCTTACCTTGTAGATTGATGGAGGTTTGGAGGAGATTTGAGCTTGAATCTCCAAGGATGGCTTGAGTTACGGGATTTCCTGGAATGTAGAGGAGAAATGGCTAAATTTCTCTAAGTAAGAGGCTTTGTTCCGGTTAAGGGAGGGTATGGCTGATTAGGTGGTTGAGTTAGGGTTCCATAGGCTTAAACCATAGTTAATTTGGTTAAGAGGTGAAAGAGTTATGGCTCATTTAGTAAAAGGTAGCAGTTTTGTCTTCCGTCGCGTGTTTCGGTTGTATTTCGAAGGTTCAAATAAATGTGGAAAAATATAAGGCTAAGTTCATCGAACTCGAATTTTTGATACGAGTTCAACGAAGTTGACGAAACTCGAATCCGAGTTTCCTAGCTCAAAATATCACGTAAGGAACCAATGGTACGCTAATTGCTCATTAGCCCCCGTTTTGGATTCCACAAACAAAATAAATTCCAAAACTCAATCAAAATCCGAAAACATAAAACGAGCATATAACCATATTCTCAACACATATAAATCCAACATATTAAATTTGCACAAAGTTTCGAATTCAATTCACGTAGAAACGGCAAGCAACATTTAGTTCAAGCGCAAATAGTTTAAAAAATTCATATAGATTCAAATTCAAATATTTCAAATAATTAAATAATTTATCAACTAATATAATATGAAATAAAGAAATGAAATAACGTAATTAAAATAAATGAAATGCGCACATAATTATCACATAATTCATACCTGAACAATTTGAAAAGTCGGGGCGTTACAGCTTTGTTCGAGAGTTTAGAAGGAGGTATATCCCGGCCATTTTACGAGACCGAAGGCTTCAAGAGTTCCATGTCCTAAAACAAGAAAACCAAGGGGTCATGGAGTATATCGAAGAATTTGAGAGGCTAGGCACTTATGTGCCTCATATTATGAGCAACGAAGAGATGAAGACTTGGTACTTCATGGAAGGTCTGCGGGAGGAGTTTAAAGAGGCCTTAATTGCGAAGGATGCGAGCTCATGGGATAAAGCTACGACAAAAGCCTTAAGGGTGGAAAGTCGAAGGATAACAAAAGGGAAGGAAGAAGAGAATTCAGCACCGAGAAGGGAACTAGGTTTTTGCTCAAACCTTTAAGTGGGAGAAAGATCCCATCAACGTGGTACTCGAGCTAAGAAGGTCCAAGTAAAGAAGCCTAAGACCCGAGACTACCTGAGACTGAAGAAAGAGCCCTGACTGTGTGCTTATTGTGGAGGAGACAATCATACTTATGAGGCTTGTCGGGATAGGCTGAAGAGATGCTAGGCGTGCGGATCAATGAAGCATATGGTTTCTGACTGTGAACAATCGAGAGCTAATAGACAATGGAAATGTGATCAAAAGCTTCAAGTTGGAAACCAGCATGAATCCGGAAATAGAGGTATCCACATTCATAGCACATGCATCCACGACATATTTATATTCTGTACTTATTTATTCAGGTGCCATAATTGTTTCTTGTAACATTTCTACGTGTTTAAATGAAAATTATGTGATGCATAGCATCGACATACTTAACCCGACATGCATGCTTAGTGTTTATTTCTAGAACGGTGCCCTCCACATATGATCAACGTTATTAGACGTGATGGAGGCCGAATTGAAGACCTTCTTGGGAATACAAGGATGTTGGCAATGGGGCAACACCAACAATGGTGTGAGAAGGAAGTCGATTTGAGAAGATGTATCTTTGGAATCAGAGACTGAGAATAGGGAGGTACCTTGAAGGAAGGTTAACTTTTCAGAGAAGGCGAAGCGAAAGGATTGGCTTGGGAAAAATTACAAATGGAATTAAAGACTCAAATGAATTGGAACTCATTTCGGAGGAGAGAATTGAAACCCCTCGGATATCGAGTAAGGAAGAAGTTGAATCGAGGAATATAAAGCAACAAATGGAAATGGTAAAGAAAGGTAAAGAGTTTTGGAATGAAAGTATGTATCGAAGTGTAAGTCGATAGGGGACAAGTCATACAATCAATTCGAACTCGTAGAGAGAAAACCAGGGGACTCCCATCGAATTGATAACTAGGCGAAGATTCAAAACAACAACCGGAGACCGATTATTAGGAAGAAGTTAAGATGTTAATTCCAGGGACATAAAAGAGTAGAGATCACGAGCTCTAAAGGATTGACGAATGATGGAGATTGTGAAGAAGGGAATACTAGGGCGTGTCACATGGTGACTTTAAGGAGTACCTTTTCACTGGACCCTAAATGCGGGAGAGAGATGCCGAAAAGTCGGGATTTGAATTAGACAAGGATAGGGCGGCCTAAGATTGAATGGAATACGAAGGCTTCTGGGTCGAAAAGAATTTAGATAATTCTTTATGCCAATTAGGGATTGTAGTCGAATAAGAGAATAGCTCGGGGTCTAGTACCGTCAATTAGAGATGATGTTTGGAGGTAGGAATGAAATTTTCAAGATGGGGATTTGTTCAGGAAAACCGAAGTCGAGGAATTCGAGTCACGAACTCCACAACATCAACCTTGACTCCTCACTCCATCTCCTTATATAAAGGATTTCGAGAAATGGTGCACGGTACATAAATCATTCATGGCACGTGCATCATGCATCTTTAATTGTTATATTTTGTTGTGTGCTTTGCTTGTGCGTGTGTGTTTGTTGTGCTTGTTGCTTGAGTGTGTGGTTTTCTCGGTAAGTCGAGGGTCGGGGTTACAACGGTCTTCCGGAGCGAGCAAGGAGTGGTGATTTAGTTCTCTAGCAAAGGGACTTCTTAAATTAGAAGGTGCGAATGGTAGAGGTTCGGTAACCACGCCATTCGTGTAACACTGAGCTTTTGAGTAGTTGGAATGAATCAAATGATAGGTGTTGAATCAAACTTGGACCCTCCTATTGTCCGAAACATTTTAGTTGCTCCTAGCACTGATCAAGCGGTGAGGAATTACTCCATCAAGATTTCAAGAAGTGAACAAACCCCTTGTACAAGAAGACCTTCCCAGGCTAACCCTTGTCGGGACATCATGAACCTCGAACATGGGGTTAATACGGAAAGTTGCTTGAGCTTCAAACTCAAGCAGAAGAACCTGGGGACCAGGTTCTCTTAAGGGGGGAGGATTGTGACACCCCGCTTCTTCGGCAAGCCAGGTATGACTTCACGAGAGGGTTTCCGATGTTCTAATTTCTCGTTTGATTTAATTTATGCGTCGATTTAATTGTTTAAGTGACTTATATGGTTTAATTCTTTAAGTTTTACGTTATGATTTCCGTATTTAATTTTTACTACTTGATTTTAATTCCCGAACTTTGTGAATATGTGACATACTTGAATTATATGTCTTATGAGCTCATTTGCGTGTTTATTTTTATTCGTTTATACTTGTTTGATTTGGTCGGGGACCATTTCTTTATTTTGGGATTCAAGGGCCTAACGAGCTTTAGTGCGCCTTGGATTCCAGACGTCATATCTTGAGTTGGGGAATTCAGATTCGAATTCCGGAAGTGGCGCCGGACTCGTAACAAAGATACCAAACTAAAGAACCTATCTTTGTATTTTTCTAAGCCCGTTTGATACTCCGAATTTTACCCGGGAAACTGACTTGCGCCAATATGACCACCTTTCACTAATTTGCACATAAATCCTTCAATTTTCAACCTTTTCACTTGAGACTTGGTCCCACCATCCACTAACTCAATACTCTATCAACCCTTGCTTCCTCAATCTCGGTTCATTAAGGAAAAAGGAAGAAATAGCTGCAAACTTTGGAGAAACAAGAACAATCTCGTCACTATTCACCCAAGAGGGATTTTGAGATTCAATCTTCAATTTTCTCCATCATCTTCAAGTGGTAAGTGCATATTTGATATCTACATCCTTATGTGGTCATTTTCATCCATAAATTTCAGATTTCTACTTAGGTTTGATATGATTTTGAAGCTTGATATGAATAGTAAGGGTTTATATGTTCATATGAAATTATATGCCAACTCTTGTGTTATTTGTTGATTTCAAGCTAGATATATTATCACATGAGCCACAATAATGATTATATGAACTGAAATTAGTTGATGGTTGCTTATTTATAGAGTTGCCATTGATATACTTGAGCTTTTTTCCTTGCAAGAACTTGAGGTTTATGCATCCTTGTCTTGAGCTAGCTTATACCATGTGAATATGTAATGGATGTGCATGATTTTGAGTGTTTTGATGCTTCATTTCGTACCTATATGTGCTGCTTTGTTGCCCTTCCTTCCATCCCCTCAAAACAACCCTGCTGCTGCTCTTTTTCCCGCTGTCAACCTCTACCCGGGCGGGTAGATTTTGTGAAGGAAAGTCCCGGGCGGGTAGATTTAGTGCAAAAAGTTTCTGCACTGTTTTTCCCGGCTGGGTACCCCTTCATACGAACTCCGTTTGATCTGATCTTTTGACATGATCAACCTCTTTGAGTCTAGAACACTCTCCAATTCGAATCACATTAAAATTCATTCTAGATTGTGAGATATAATCGTTTCATTTTGGTGTCGCCACTTCGCCGAAATTCTGCATTCGTTCAACTTCAAACCTCCGCCATTTTCGGATCCCTTTGAACTAAAACTTGTGATATGTATCTTTGGAAAGCCTTCTGTGTCTAGTTTCATTTCCAAAAAACAAAACTTGATTCCCATTTCTACAAATCAAGTTATGCCCGATTTCCTACAGCTTGTTCGTTTCGGTAAAACTGTCAGCTTTGGCCAATTTTCACTCGAAGCCCTATTTTGTGCTTTTATTCCATTTTTCTCGTTAATTCTCAACCCGGTTATGATCCTAAAATGTTAATGTGTTGAAATATGTTGTGCTTCATTGATTATTTTAAGTTTATGAATTCATTTGTTTGGTGTAATTGTGACTTGAATTCTTAACCGTTATATGAAACGTTTAACGCTTTCTTGCATCTCTAGCTCTTTCTTTGGATTTCAAACTTACGAATGCATATGATATGCTATTATATGATATTTTATAAGCTTATTTAATATAATATGAGTTTAATTCTTGAATTCTTTATGGGATATTTGGTTAATTGCCCCGATGTGTCTAAGTATGAATGTATATGATGTGCATTGCATCCATTTGCATTCTTATGCATCGTCGTGCGTCTAATTGGTTCATGATCAAGTCTAAGTCATAAGTTTGTGATTATTTATCTCATATTTGGGCTCGAGAGGTGTTGGATCCACCATTTAACTTCTTCTTGGTCGGCAACACTCTTTCGGGAGCACTTTTGGTAAAAGGTGAGGTTTAGGACCTTTTTGTTTAGATAAGCGACCTATGGCCTAAATGCGATGATTTCTCACCCGCATGCGAATATAATATATATCTACATATTAGATACGTGCCTTATGATACGTTTATGATTTTATCTTATGATTAACGTTTTGAAATATAAGTACGAGCGTATATAAGCTTAAAATGTTTTGCAACGAGGCTATGCTCCAAATCGTGTATCTTCATGCTAGCTATGGAATAGGAGACACGGATAGGTATGTCTATAGCATATGCTAAGTTGCAAGGTAAGGTATGCTCCGATAAGGTACATAAGTTATATTTTAAGTTCTGTAGCGAGTTAAGTACGTTAATGAGTTATGTTGTAATGTATTGATTCGTATTGGTAATGATGGCCCTGGAGTTGTGGGTAAGGGAGGCCCGAGACGGCCATGGGGTCGCCGGTTATGACCCCTGTACACATCTCCACAGTTAATTCGGATTACCCCTGATCTCATCAGGAGGTTTGGTGAGTGATGGAGATCCTGAGGGTTTGGAGTAGCTTGCACTCCCCTCGACTGTAATGGATGGTTAGGGTCGTGCAACCCTTCCATCACCGGAGAAGGAGGCTAATTTGTAAGTATGTCATTCGTTTGTTTGTATTTACTTGTGTGATTAGTCATAGGAGCCTAGGATGGGACTAGGTACTCGTACTCGCCGAGCTTTTGTACGATTCGTTGATTATGAAACGGGATAGGATCTTTCTTTGAACTCTAATACGTTTGTTTGAATTATGTATTGTCTAAGTTCTTTTTGAAAATGATTTGGAGTGTAAACCCCTTTCCCGGTTCATAATCTTTTGCTTGATATGTGCTCTGCTTTATACTTATATAATGTGTGGGTGTGCGTTAGCCCCCTCACTCAGTCGGTGGACTGACCCTCTCCTTTTAACTTTTCAGTTGCAGGTTTTGCTTCGTGCTAGGCGGAGTCGTGAGTCGGTCGAGTTCTAGTCCCTAGCTCTAGTTGCATTTTCACTTGCATTTAGTTACTTTTGTATATGATTCGAATTTGTTAATGGAATTGTGTATGAATTCTTATTTTATATATTTCGGGACAGGCTTCTAGGGATAGTTGAACCCGTTTTGTTATTTTATCTTCTTGGACTTGATCATATGCTTTCACTTTGCTTTTATTTTGAGTGCTCTGGTTCTGTCTTAGCTCCACCTGGCTTAGCGTGTGCGTGTAGGTTCCCGTTCACTTAGTCTTGGGCTCATGTATGGATTTCTATTTCATATGTGGGTTTGGGGCTAGGTGCGGGGAATGTGGTGGCTCGTCGCTCCGGGCGCTACATCTTAAAGTGGTATCAGAGCTCCAGGTTGCAAAACCGGAGTTCTTATGTCGTGTTGTGTCAAGTATAGGTCGTACGGCGTAGGAGCAACGGGTTACAATTGCTACTTTCTTTCATTAATTGTTGTTGTTGCATATTTTAGGTGCGCTGGTTGTTTCATTTTTGTGCCATAAACATACACTAACCGGCATGCATAAATCTATATTGTGGTTGTTGAGAATTTCAGTATGTCACCACGTCGACGAGATTTCGGTCAATCGTCAAATCTACATCATTACCATCAAGAGCAAAGTCATGCCGAGATACGACCTATGAACCCGATGGCGATGTTATATCGTGATTTTAGGGCATTCAACCCTCCCCAATTCAAAGAAGGTGATGATATTCGAGCTGAAGAGTGGATTTCAGAGATAGAAAGTATCTTTGAAGTGTAGCCGTGCAACTCTCAAGATATGGCTCGCCTCACAATATTACTTCTACAAGGACAAGCAAGACAATGGTGGAAAAGGGTTGCCTCGCAAGTGGAAGCTACTAGTGAAGGTTTGACATGGGATGGCTTTTGTAACACCCGAGTGTAAGGTGCCACATCCCCCGCACCGAGACCCGACCCGCATGTGAAATGGATAATCCACACACAAGCTAAGTCACGGCGAATGGGGACATACACACACACATATCTAGGCTAGGCGGGACTAACCCTTAAACCATAAATCAGAGAAAAACATTAATAATGCGGAAGCAATAACAATCATATATACCATGAGCACTAAAGCTCCAAAATAGAGTTCATATACAAAGTCTAACCAAGCATTCAAGTTCTATCATATAACGCTCCAAAATCATAATCATATACAAAATGATATCATGAGTGCGAGTGTGACAGAATGAGAGTGCTAAACACTAATGCAAGACCTAGACGACTTGTATTTCCGCCTAGCACTCCTTAACCTGCACAAAAACCACTGAAAACAAACCGAGTTCAGTCCAAAAGGGACTGGTGGGTATAAAACAGGCATAGTATATAAATATCGCAGAATTTAACATATACATGCAAGTTGTAAACCCGTAAGAAGTTTTAGAAGATTTTCCAAGTGGGTAAGATAAAGAAAGACATCTACGGATTTACAACGGTCATATTCATTCATAATTAGTCATAGGGTTATAAGCTCGGCGAGTGAGCGTGCATAATCTCCAACCTTCTCCTCGTGTAATCATATCATGATTATTGGTTTTCATACATATCTTTCGTGCACATACATAAATGATCATAATCATACGTATACACCTTATTCCTCCGGGTGGTGGAAGGGTTAGCTAGACCCGACCACCTCATACATAATGGCTAGTGAGGTACATCAATCCTCAAAAGCCCGACTAGCATTTCCTCGTCAAAACTCCTAAAGAGGTCCGTTTCATCGTAAGTTTGGTTTGAACTAGTGTATGGGATCACCCTCGGCCCTTGCCTCCCCAGATCTCCACATACACTAATTCCCGGGGCCCGCGAACATATCATACATGCAATCTCGCCAAAACATAAGGTAGGATTCAACATAAAAGATGGCTTACATTTGAAATCATTTACTCATGAAACGACTTAATATACATATAATATAATTTTGGCTTAAAACGTTGCACATTGAGGGTGTGTAGGGTTGCTTTAGCTATTAGAAGAAAAACCCACCTTGAACCGACAAAAGAAGACACAAAAGCCTCACTGACCGGTCTCGTCTCCAACAGGATCAAAATCTGTGCAAGAAGGGTGAAGTGAGACTCAAATGACCAATTAAGACGCTCGACAGTGAAATGATTATAATATGAAGATATAAAAGAGTATATAAGGTAATGAACACGTTCATGTGCACTATTAACACGTTACAGACATATAAACGATCATTATATTCATTCCAAGAAGTATTTGAATCCAATCAAGTTCATATCTTACATATATCATATCATATCAATTCAAGGAATTCAAATAAAGACCATAACACATAGTATAACCTGTGTACTTATCATGCAAGTCATAAAACAAGCAATGCACATCACTTAGGGTTCAACTTCAAGAGTAAATCCCATGCATGTACACATTATGATCAAGGAAGACATATAAAGGCATATCTCGGGAAATATTCAACGAAAACTCATAGGATTTCACAACACACAATATAGCACATTATATGACATGTTAATGAAGTGAATGAACTAGAAATGATCCAATGAAGCCATGCAATTCATGTACAAAATACGAAATTCCATGCAAAATTGAACAGGGTCGCGGCCGCAACCCATTTTCTTCATAAAATGGTAGTAGCCGCTACCCCTTTATAAATTGCCCGAATTTTTGATGAATTTTCATAATACGTGAGCAAAAATGAACAGTGGTCACGGGCGGGACCAAAATACAAGTAAATCAGGTCGCGGGCGCAACCTGAGAGACACAATCACAATCATGAAAGAGGTCGCGGCCGCTACCATTTTCCTTCATGGATCGATCGCGGCCCCGACCAACCAGTTTCAGCAGCAAAAAAGGCAACGAAAAACAGATCAGGCCATGCCAACACTTCTCCAACAAGATCAAGTATGTTATGAACATATAAATGCAAGAAAACAACTCCAATCCAATACACAAACATGCTCCCAAATCCTAGAAACGTGACATGGAGGCAAAGGTGATCAATTCATGCTACATCTTCAAAGTTCAATAATGAAAGCTCGTAAATGCCTCAACTACCAGCTAATTCATCACCATAAATGCAAAGAAGAGATCAAAGCAATCATAACCAAGCTTGGAATCATTCAAATACCTTAATAAATGAAAGAGATCAACCTAAGAGTTCATAACCTAAATATTCTCCAAGTCAACCAAAACTCATGAAACCATGATCAAAATTAGGGATGAATAGATCAAAATGACACATATTGAATGCATAATACAACCCTAAGCTTACCTTGTAGATTGGTGGAGGTTTGGAGGAGATTTGAGCTTGAATCTCCAAGGATGGCTTGAGTTACGGGATTTCCTGGAATGTAGAGGAGAAATAGCTAAATTTCTCTAAGTAAGAGGCTTTGTTCCGGTTAAGGGAGGGTATGGCTGATTAGGTGGTTGAGTTAGGGTTCCATAGGCTTAAACCATAGTTAATTTGGTTAAGAGGTGAAAGAGTTATGGCTAATTTGTAATGGATGGTTAGGGTCGCGTAACCCTTTCATCACCGGAGAAGGAGGCTAATTTGTAAGTATGTCATTCGTTTGTTTGTATTTGCTTGTATGATTAGTCATAGGAGCCCAGGATGGGACTAGGTACTCGTACTCGCCGAGCTTTTGTACGATTCGTTGATTATGAAACGGGATAGGATCTTTCTTTGAACTCTAATACGTTTGTTTGAATTATGTATTGTCTAAGTTCTTTTTGAAAATGATTTGGCGTGTAAACCCCTTTCCCAGTTCATAATCTTTTACTTGATATGTGCTCTGCTTTATACTTATATAATGTGTGGGTGTGCGTTAGCCCCCTCACTCAGTCGGTGGACTGACCCTCTCCTTTTAACTTTTCAGTTGCAGGTTTTGCTTCGTGCTAGGCGGAGTCGTGAGTCGGTCGAGTTCTAGTCCCTAGCTCTAGTTGCATTTTCACTTGCATTTAGTTACTTTTGTATATGATTCGAATTTGTTAATGGAATTGTGTATGAATTCTTATTTTATATATTTCGGGACAGGCTTCTAGGGATAGTTGAACCCGTTTTGTTATTTTATCTTCTTGGATTTGATCATATGCTTTCACTTTGCTTTTATTTTGCGCGCTCTGGTTCTGTCTTAGCTCCGCCTGGCTTAGCTTGTGCGTGTAGGTTCCCGTTCACTTAGTCTTGGGCTCATGTATGGATTTGTATTTCATATGTGGGTGCGGGGCTAGGTGCGGGGGATGTGGTAGCTCGCCGCTCCGGGCTCTATAAAGGTTGGTCAAGTGGTTTGAGGGTTCTTTCTCAAAGGTAATGACCCGGGTTCGAATCCCTTTGGCTACTTGCGTGTGTATTTAAAAAAAAAAATAGAGATAAATAAAAGTAATACGTCTTGTATTAAAAAAAAAAAGAAAAAAAAAAAGATGGAAGACTGAGTCCTCACTTAATATAATAGCATAGATAATTAGATTGTAATGAGAACGTGGATGTTGCGACTTGGTTTTTCTGTGGGTGTTGCTCTTCGTATATTATGCCCATGCATGCAAATTCCTCAGTGATTTCTAGTAGTTTAGGTACACTACAAAATTAGATATAAATTGTAGTTGAATGAAACTACCTTAAATCTGCGAGCTTACTCACTCTCTTATCTTTGAAGAGCTTACTCACTGACTAATCTTTCAAGAAGAGATATTTTTTATTATGGCCTGAAGTAGAGTTCACAGAAATTTTCTTGGTCATGATAAAAGCTTCTGGTGCATCTGTTAGACATACTTTAATTTCATAGATAAAACCGAATTATGAAATACGCAGTGGATTTGAATCGTATACTAACCTCCAGCCATTGCTAATTTCTTATTTCTTGGAATTACCGAAATATGCCAGAAAAGCCTTGAGAGTTCCCGATCACGATGTGCCACACAGAGTGATCTTCTAAGCACTCAAAACTTCACAATTGATGGAGTGGAGAGAAGACTTGAGATTTTTGTGCTTAGGGACCTCCTCCATACCCCCCTTATTTATACAAGAGTCTTCCCATCAAAGACTATGTGTTTGGAAGGTAAGTTTGACTTAATAGACAAATTACGTGATTCTTGGGCAATCAATAAGGCAATGAATCATGGGAAAGATCAAAAGGACTGATTTGGTCCAAGAATCATGTGATTGATTTGCTCAATCAATTAATATGATTCTTACATTCTCTCACTTGGTCCGAATGATCCATATGTGCTTGACTAGAAATACAATGCATGAATCATGGCGATATTTTCTCTTTAGATTGTGAGTAGTATCTTCCATGTATCACGATGCATTATGTTTCTAAACGATTCCCAACTTTCTTTATGAATAAACCATATGTTCATTCTAGGTCCTTTAAAGATATTTCTCAAACAATCAATAAATGTGCATACAAAACTTAAATACGGGAAATATCAACTTAATAGAGTTTCATTTATTACATAGTGGAACCAAGTCCCATTGTGACTACATGATCCTTAAATTTCTGTGGTGGCTTGCCCTTAGTCAAAGGATCAGCTAACATAAGTTGCGTGTTGATGTGCTCAATGACCACTTTCTCATCTTTAACACGCTCTCGTATGGCTAAATACTTAATATCGATATGCTTGCTTCGACTTCCACTTTTATTGTTTTTAGACGTAAAGACAGCAGCTGAATTGTCACAATATATCCTTATTGGCTTAGATATCGAGTCCATAATTCTAAGCCCAGCAATAAAACTCTTTAACCATACTCCTTGTGAGGTAGCCTCAAAACAAGAGACAAGCTCAGCCTCCATAGTAGAAGTGGCAGTTAAACTTTGCTTGGCGCTTCTCCAGGAGATAGCTCGACCGGCTAACATGAAAATGTATCCTGATGTTGATTTATGAGAATCAACACAACTGGCATAATCAGAATCGGAGTAACCAACCACCTCTAAGCTATCTGATAGTCTGTACATAAGCATGTAGTCTTTTTTTCCTTGTAGGTATCTCAACACTTTCTTTGTAGCTCTCCAGTGGTCAAGACCTGGATTGGACTGATACCTTCCCAACATTCCAATTACAAAAGCTATGTCAGGTCTGGTGCAAACCTGAGCATACATTAAGCTTCCAACAATAGAAGCATATGGAATGTCCTTCATTTGCTCCATCTCAAAGTTGTTCTTCGGGCATTGGCTCAAATTGAACCTATCACCCTTCACAATTGGAGCAACGCTAGGTGAATAGTCTTTCATCCGAAATCTCTCCAAAATTTTGTTGATATAAGCTTCTTGAGATAGACCTAAAGTATCTTGATGTCGATCTCGATGAATCTTGATGCCAATGACGTAAGATGCATCACCCATATCCTTCATATCAAAATTTTTGGAGAGAAACTGTTTCACCTCATGTAGCATATCTCTGTCATTAATTGCAAGGAGAATATCATCTACACATAGAACGAGAAAACAAATTTTGCTCCCACTAACCTTCTGGTATATACATTGATCCAAAATGTTCTCAACAAATCCAAATGAAGAGATAACATTATGAAATTTTAAATACCTCTGACGAGAGGCTTGTTTCACTCCATATATAGATTTCTTTAACTTACATACTAAGTGTTCACCTTCACTAGAGGAAAATCCTTCAGGTTGTTCCTGTTGGGAATAGTGCCCTAGAAAGCCGATTGTATATCCGCTTTGTACTTTTTCTTATTGTAATCACAGACAATCTTTGAATAAAGTAACGAATTGAGGCAACACTTCTTTATATGCTCTTGTTTGGTATGCGTTTACTTTAATTGTGCATGTATGAGAACTGCCCTAATCCTGATGACTTTAGGACTCTACCATTTAGGTGAAATGGTTCATGAAACGAGCCCTATATCACATAAGTCATGATTAGTAAAATACTCCAAGCCGATGAGTCCTACAGACAGTGGGAGTGTCAACCTGACTCCTCTAAGGCTTGCTTGTGGGATCACGCCCTTAAGAAGGACCACCTTGTTTCAGGGAGGTGCAAAGTGTATAGTTGATACGTGCGTGATACATGAGGGTGCTTACTTAAATAAGTAAGTTCACTGAGGTGCCCCGTGTGAGAAGATTCCTAAATGGGAAAGGAAGTTTCTATTTCAGGAAATGGAAACTTCCAGATTAGGAAATATCTCACGAGTCATTGATGTGATTAATTGATCCTTAGACTTGAGGTTCCATGTAACTTTATGAGTTAACTCTGTAGTCTTAGGTATAAGCTTTAAAGGGTGTCGCCTTAGACAACTGGTTCGAGGCTTATGCTGGGGCTGCACAAGTGACTCATGGAAGTGAATGAGAATCAAGAAAGGACCTACACTTGCATTTGCAAGGTAATCTCTTATTGTGTAAGTCATTCATATGCCATATGGAGTCTTTGGCCAAGGCAGTAGATCAAGACATCAAGAAAAGGGTTTCTTGGATTGAGATCAAATGGATATGAAATGCACTTAGCTTTAAGACTAGATTATTAGGGTTCAGATTATTCCCTTACCCTAGATCTTGGTTGAGAGATAGTAAGTAGGAGGATTGTATCTCACATGAATCAATGAGTTAAAGGTTCTGTTGAATCGTGACATTCCAATTCAGCTAGGGGTTAAACACTTGTTGCTAGACTATGGTCGTTTAATCTGTGGACTGATTAATTAATTAGTGAATTAATTAATTAGGATCACTGCTAATTGAATTGAGAACCTAGAGGGTCACACACAACAACTTGGTTACATGAGTTGAGGCTTTGAAATGATTAAACGAGTTAATCGAGCCGAGAGGGTTCCACACGTGTGAAACCACACGTGTAGGTCACGTGAGTAGCACGTGTCCTTGGGACACGTGTCTCACACGTGTATATATATATATATTTCCACACGTGTGAAACCACACGTGTGGGTCACGTGAGTAGCACGTGTCCTTGGGACACGTGTCTCACACGTGTATATATATATATATTAAATAATTAATGTGTTAATTATTTAATAGACTTTAGTTTAATTTTGAATTAAAAAAGAAAGTCTTATTTTGGAGAAAAATAATCTATTTAATTAATTACGAATTAATTAATTAGATAAATAAGTTATTTATTTATTAATAAATAAAGTATAATAATATCCAAAAGGGTTTGGATATTTTAGCTCTCTTAAAAGTTGATTTGAATTAGAATTCAAAGTCAAAGTTCAAAATTACTTGATGATCAAGTAATAGGAGAGAGGGACCAAATCCTTAGTCCAATAGGACTAGGTTCGGCCGCCCCTCTCCCTCCTATATATAGGGGAGCTCGAACTCCCCTTAGAGAGTGATTGACAATTCTTTTGGTTCATGTGTTGAACACCATCCTTTCTCCAAGATAAAATAAACCCTAGGTTAAGCCTAAACACTAACTAGAGAACTAGCATCCTTACTAGTTAGATTGTAGTCAAGTTGGTGGACTATCTCTAGAGAGCTTCAAGTTAGAAGTTTTAAAGATTCGAGCTTTACCCAGGAGAGGGGATCAAGCCGCGAGAAGAGTGTTCTTGGGTGGCTTGAAACGCTTCAAGAAAGATTATTGAAAAGTAAGTTTCTAATCTCTATGAATTCGGATTCACGATTGCGAGTTTTGATCCTTTTTGTTGGAAAATTTTTTAAATTTCCACTGTTTTCTGATTCCGTTTTTCCAACAAGTGGTATCAGAGCCACCTCGTTAATCGTGTTTCTGATTTGTCTCAATTAAACTGAAGAAATTCTTAGGCTTGATGCGATTGAGTATTTGTAACTGTTTTAGAAAGCCTGAATTACGAAACAGTAATTTTCCTGAAAGTTTCTGAAAACTGTTTGAAAATTTGTTTTAGATTTGAGACTGTATAAACTGGTTTTGGATTTCTTGGATTGGTTTTTCTTTTGAACGAAAACACGAAACGAAAAGCCTGGATTACGAACACGCTAAACCCCGCAAGCAAAGGCGGCGCACGCATGGGCATCCTCGCCCAGTCCCTCCCGCAACCGCGCGGGAGGCCTTCCGGGCGTGCCTAGCCCGAGACGCCCGCCCAGGCTGCTCGAGAATCCTGCAAGGCGTGCGGGATCCCTCGCCCAGGCCGCCCGTAAGAAGCCGGAAGGGGCCGCCGGGCCCCGTTTTTCTCGTAATCCATTTTCGTATTTCGTGCAATCCAGTCCCGATTTTAATTTTAATTTTAATTTAATTTTATTAAAAACTGTTTTATTAATATTTATTTAATTTTGAATAAAACTTAAAATTTGGATTTTTGAGAAATAGAAACGGTTTATAATTTGGGAAATTACAGCTTTAATAAAATTATTAATTTTCAGAAATTAATTGGAATTTTATTTATTTTAGTAATTTGGGATTTGTTGAAAACTTTTATGAACAAGACTCGCATCAAGTCGTGTTTTAAGTCATTAGGACTTGAAACGGGAATTTTAATTTATTGGCTAAATTTAAATTCTCGCAAGAAGCATGTTAGGTGATCATGGGTTTAGACTTATGCATGGTTTTAATTTATGCACATGGATGGTTTAAATTGGGGTTGGAGCCCTATAGTTGCGTTTTTCAATTGAGGTTGGAGCCTCACTTATGTGCGTACTGTTATGTGATTTATTATGTGACTTTCCATATTACTGTTTTGAGGCCAATATGAAGATTGAGCCTTATTACTTTTCAGTATTTTTTCATTTTTTGAGAGTAGAATAGGTGGTGAGGTTTTATTTTCATTTTGGAGACAATGCACCCATGGAGTAAGATGAACCACATTCAAGTAACAAAGGAGGCCATAAGTGAAGACCCCACAAAATGTTAGGGAAGGGAATCTCAATTGAAAATGTAATAGAGATAGGGCTCGTATTTTGTTCCCGCTTTCCCTTATGTGATTTAAACTGTTTATGTGGCATGTATATTAGAACTTGTGATTGTGGAGTGGCTCCCACATATCACGCATAAGATAGGTAGAACCCATGATCATCTCATGTTAGTATCATGCTAGGACATGTTATCTGTTTATGTGCTTGTTTGAAATGCATTTAAATTGTACTTGCATTAATCAAGACTGATAAAATTGGATAACATATATGTTGGTGAGGTCGAACCGGACAACTCTCCGGTTGATTCGAAAATTCCCGTTAAATATTAAGCTAATTTCGAACAATAGGTGTTTAATTCGATATGCAAATTTTGAATTAAATTCCTAGCATTCCATCAATAGGTTTTAAGTTTAGTAAGTGAAGCTAGTTATTGTCCGCGAGTAGTGGGATAGCTAGTAGAGCTTATTGGTTCTTAGTTACCTAATTGATCATTTTAAATGATCAATATTTCGTGGTCAATTTTGGCAAGGGCGATATCCGCGAGTCGTGGGTCGTTCGAACTAAGTTTTGATCATGATCATATGATTGATGGGTCTAGCTTAACGCCTAAGTAAATATAGATGTTGCACGAGTCGTGGGTCCATATTGAAACATAGGTGATGCAAAAACAAATTACTAAGAGTTCTAAAGGTGTTAGAATTGGTAAGTTGTATCTACCTAGGGTTTTACTTAGAATGTCCGCGAGTCGTGGGTTCGAGGTAAAATGCTTAGGATCTTAGTACCCATTGGGAAACGCGTTCCTCTTAGATCTTTGGGAATTATAGATCTTTGAAAAACAGTGGGAGTTACATTAGATTAAAGACCTTATCTTTTGTATATCATTATAATTTAACATGCTCACATTTTCTCTGCTTAGCATCTAGGTTGTAGTTCTGTGATTCTCTACAATATGAAATGCAAACCCATTCGAATCCATCCTTAAATCAAAAGAGTTGACTAAGTCCTAACTAACTCTAATTGGCTTCGGACCCTAAAATTCGTTTTAGATTCCGAGTAGAGAAATGTGTTCTCTAAAGGGCGAAGTTTTCAATTGTGAAAATTCGACCCGGGCCAAAAGAGAAGCGATCTGAGGTGAATGGATTTCTCTAAACCACTTAAGAGAAATTGAACCACCTCATAAAAATGTTACAAGGTATAACATTATGGAATTATTCAATATTCCAAATGAGGAAACAAGTGCACACGAACAAGGTCTAAAGATTTATTTGAAGATCTTGTGGTCTCATTAACTGAGAAAAGAGTTCTCAATGCACTGATTGCTTACGTTGCTTCCACCATCATTCAAACCCTTTATGCTCAACTAGAATGATGCTAATGTAGCATAGTTAATCATTTAGTTGATAATGGTTGAGAGCATTCTCAAGAAGGAATAAAAGGTTGAGACGGTTAATTCTTCTTCTAAACTCACTAAGTTAAAGGCTTGAAGGCGTAAAGAAGAAGAAACCCTTAAGAGCCCAGTTGAGGGGCATGTAAGGGGTACGCCCAAAAGACACTAGAGATCAAATAGGACGTTTGCTTCTATGGTAGCAAATAAGGACTTTGAAAGGGAACTGCAAAGTGTATGAGTACTCTGAAATGTTACCTCGTTTAGTAATTCTACTAGGAATAGAATTCACAAGTCTTGAGTTGATTCTGCATAATCTGTTGTGCAAAGACTCAAAGCATTAATGTTCTGAACATACAACGAGATAACAAAAGTAAGTGAGACGATAAAGCTTCGAATTACTTTGGAACGTTGAGAGATAAAAGGATTAGCAAGTTAGACATCTATCATTTTACGAAAATGAACCTAGAGAGTTAACTTTCTATGAATCCTATCTTGAAGGGAAACGTTCCCGAAACATAGTTTAGGTGAAACGTGGAACGTGCCAAAATTATAGTGGATTTCGATCCATGTTGATGAGTGTAAGATGCTTAATGTAAGCACTAGATACAATCGTCAGTTTGATCATTATGAATGAGTGTACTTGCTGAAGTACAAATTCGAAACTTATATGAAATTCTTAGAATTTCAAAAGGAGGTTAGGAACCGAAGTAGTCGTAAGTTATAGGCAAATCGATATGATCGAGATAGCCAATATCTTAGCAACTAATTCCTTAGTCTTCTTGGAGATAATAGGATTATCTCTTAGTAAACTAATTCGAGAACACCTTAGTGTTTCCGAATGAGGGAATGAAACCTAATGGGATATGGTCCATTCCATAGCAAGCTTTACTGACTTATAATCATTCTAGGAATAAACTCCTAGAATATGCAGTTAGAGATTTTGAATTTAGTACCTTCCAAAACCAGTCCTTTAGTTGCACTATGCAATGTGGCATAATAAATTCCCAAATTATTCTTAGCCAAGAATTTAGTGGAATCCTCTTAAGTGAAGAGGATAGTGGGAGATAAGCTTGAAATGAGTTCAAGTTTATACAACAATATTGGATATCGTTTCTGCGATTCCCTTAGATAAAGTTTGTTTGTCTCAAGGAATATATCTTTCTTAAGGAATCGTTCTTATAGAAGAAGAAAGGCAAGCAAGCAGACCTCAAAGAAATTTGAGAATAAATATCCACGCCACATATAGAAGAAACGAGCCCATCTTATAAAATTTAGCTAAATTTTAGAGTATGTACATGTGTGAAACCCTCCTCTTAAGACGCGTTTAGAACACGTTCCTAGATAGCCGAGTAATTACTTAAAGAGGAGACACTATCAGATTTGGAATCTGAGTAGTAAGCAAGCCTTGAAATCCAATATGGATTCCATATATTCAAACCAAGTTTGGACCTTGGTTGATCCACCTGATAGGATCAAGCTAATAGAGCATCGAGTAAATAGAAAGCATTACAACCTTCTTAACGATTGAAATGCAAAAGTCCATTTGGATTGTGTTTACCACATCCTCATATTCTGACTATGAGATATGGTAAATGAATATGAGAGCTGTCTTGTTCAAATTGAGATTGAAAGAGACTGAAATAAGGTATTTCTATGAATCTCATATTCAGTGGGAGTATGCATAAGGTATGCAAATCCCTAAGTCAATCTGTGGATTGATAAAGGCTTCTAGGAGTTAGACAATTCGATTCCATTGTATAGTCAAATCGTTTGACACAGATGGAAGTCGAATAAGTCTCAGAGTGTACATATGAAAGTTAGTGATGTAAGAGTCAATTTTGGTTCTTTAGAAGACGACATCCTTCTCATTAGGAATGTAAAGGATGACGTGAAAGTTACCAATTCTTGTTTAAGAAACAATTTGGCATGAAAGATCCTAGTGATTATCCTAAATTCTCGACATTGAGATCTATAGAAGATAGATCTATGAGCATAAATGGATTATCGCAAAATGAGTACATAACCACGGTACTAAAAGGAGTTAAATTATGGACAATGGAACATCTCTTTTGAAGAGTATGTGTCCTAAGATAACTTTAAGAAAGTTAGAATGTCCAAAATCTCTTTAAGTGAAAGGGTGCATAATGTATGAAATGTTATGTACTAGACTTGATATGGCGCAACACTAAGCGTAGTGGGTCAAATCTAATATGACCTTAGAGAAGGTCATTAGATTTCTGTAAAGGATGTCCTCAGAGTATTTGAGAAGAAATGAGGATATGTATTAGTTGATAGAGCCCAAAAGATCTTGTTGTTAGAAGGATATTTGATGTAATCGTTCATCAAACATAGATGATTATGAAATCATTGAAAGGATACAACTTCTACCAGAATGGTAATGCAATGTGTTGGAAAGGGGTTCCAAGGACGGACATTGCAAAACTCGACTATCGTAGTTGAGAACTTGGTAGTATTATGTAACGCTAAGTTAAGTGTTTGGGTAAAAAACTCCATCTAACTGGTTAGATGAAGTTCCTAGCATGAAACAACACCTTTATCATATTGTATGATAAAATGGATGGTTGCTCAAGTAAGAGAACCAAGACCTCACCAAGAGACTGAACACATGATTACGAATCACATTATAAGGACAACGTCTTTCCTTAGAAATGTGTAAATAAGAGGGTTACACCAGCAGAGAACTTAGCAGATCCACTTTGGAAACGCCCAAAGTCAATAGGTTCTCAAAGTGTATCTTAAGAAGATGGGACTTAGAGTACCTAAATGGCTTTTACGGGCAAGTGGGAGATTGTTGGGAATAGTGCCCTAGAAAGCCGATTGTATATCCGCTTTGTACTTTTCCTTATTGTAATCACAGACAATCTTTGAATAAAGTAACGAATTGTGGCAACACTTCTTTATATGCTCTTGTTTGGTATGCGTTTACTTTAGTTGTGCATGTATGAGAACTCCCCTAATCCTGATGACTTTAGGACTCTACCATTTAGGTGAAATGGTTCATGAAACGAGCCCTATATCACATAAGCCATGATTAGTAAAATACTCCAAGCCGATGAGTCCTACAGACAGTGGGAGTGTCAACCTGACTCCTCTAAGGCTTGCTTGTGGGATCACGCCCTTAAGAAGGACCACCTTGTTTCATGGAGGTGCAAAGTGTATAGTTGATACGTGCGTGATACATGAGGGTGCTTACTTCAATAAGTAAGTTCATTGAGGTGTCCCGTGTGAGAAGATTCCTAAATGGGAAAGGAAGTTTCTATTTCAGGAAATGGGAACTTCCAGATTAGGAAATATCTCACGAGTCATTGATGTGATTAATTGATCCTTAGACTTGAGGTTCCATGTCACTTTATGAGTTAACTCCTTAGTCTTAGGTATAAGCTTTAAAGGGTGTCGCCTTAGACAACTGGTTCAAGGCTTATGCTGGGGCTGCACAAGTGACTCATGAAAGTGAATGAGAATCAAGAAAGGACCTACACTTGCATTTTCAAGGTGATCTCTTATTGTGTAAGTCATTCATATGCCATATGGAGTCTTTGGCCAAGGCAGTAGATCAAGACATCAAGAAAAGGGTTTCTTGGATTGAGATCAAATGGATATGAAATGCACTTAGCTTTAAGACTAGATTATTAGGGTTCAGATTATTCCCTTACCCTAGATCTTGGTTGAGAGATAGTAAGTAGGAGGATTGTATCTCACATGAATCAATGAGTTAAAGGTTCTGTTGAATCGTGACATTCCAATTCAGCTAGGGGTTAAACACTTGTTGCTAGACTATGGTCGTTTAATCTGTGGACTGATTAATTAATTAGTGAATTAATTAATTAGGGTCACTGCTAATTGAATTGAGAACCTAGAGGGTTAAACACAACAACTTGGTTACATGAGTTGAGGCTTTGAAATGATTAAACGAGTTAATCGAGCCGAGAGGGCTCCACACGTGTGAAACCACACGTGTGGGTCACGTGAGTAGCACGTGTCCTTGGGACACGTGTCTCACACGTGTATAATAGACTTTGGTTTAATTTTGAATTAAAAAGAAAGTCTTATTTTGGAGAAAAATAATCTATTTAATTAATTACGAATTAATTAATTAGATAAATAAGTTATTTATTTATTAATAAATACAGTATAATAATATCCAAAAGGGTTTGGATATTTTAGCTCTCTTACAAGTTGATTTGAATTAGAATTCAAAGTCAAAGTTCAAAATTACTTGATGATCAAGTAATAGGAGAGAGGGACCAAATCCTTAGTCCAATAGGACTAGGTTCGGCCGCCCCTCTCCCTCCTATATATAGGGGAGCCCGAGCTCCCCTTAGAGAGTGATTGACAATTCTTTTGGTTCATGTGTTGAACACCATCCTTTCTCCAAGATAAAATAAACCCTAGGTTAAGCCTAAACACTAACTAGAGAACTAGCATCCTTACTAGTTAGATTGTAGTCAAGTTGGTGGACTATCTCTAGAGAGCTTCAAGTTAGAAGTTTTAAAGATTCGAGCTTTACCAAGGAGAGGGGATCAAGCCGCGAGAAAAGCGTTCTTGGGTGGCTTGAAACGCTTCAAGAAAGATTATTGAAAAGTAAGTTTATCTAATCTCTATGAATTCGGATTCACGATTGCGAGTTTCTATCCTTTTTGTTGGAAAATTTTTTAAATTTCGGCTGCTTTCTGATTCCGTTTTTCGAACAGTTCCATATATACCTGTTCCTCTAGATCACCATTAAGGAAGGCTGTTTTCACATCCATTTGTTGCAGTTCAAGATCAAAATGAGCTACCAATGCCAATATTATGCGCAAGGAATCCTTTTTAGACATGGGACTAAAAGTCTCAATGTAATCAATTCCTTGTCGTTGTGTGAATCCCTTTGCAACCAGTCTGGCTTTATATCTCTCTATGTTGCCAAATGAGTCCCTTTTAGTTTTGAAGACCCATTTGCATCCAATAGCCTTTAGACCATTAGGCAACTGAACGAGATCCCAGACACCATTACACTTCATGAAATTCATTTCTTCCTTCATAGCATTGTACCATAACTCTGAATTTTCACAACTCATGGCTTGCAAAAAGAATTCGGGATCATTCTCAACATTATAGTCAGATTTTTGAAGATATACAACATAGTCATTAGGGATTGCTGATCTCTTTTCCCTAGTAGATTTTCTTAATGTTGGGGCAACATTTTCCTGAGGGATACGTTGCTCAACTTGTTCAACAGCCGGTTGTACCTCAGGGTTGTTGTGAACAATAACCAATCTCTCACTTGAAGAAGGATGTTGACTTGTCACAGGGTTATCCTGAATAAAGTCACTCCCACTAATTGAGTCATTTTCAAGAAATTTTGCATTTCTTGATTCCACAATCCTTGTGCTATGTGATGACAATAGAATCTGTATCCCTTAGACCTTTCGGCATAACCGATAAAGTAACCACTTATGGTCCGAGGATCCAGCTTCTTTTCTTGTGGATTGTAAACTCTTACTTCACATGGGCATCCCCATACCCTTACATGTTGTAAACTCGGTTTCCAACCCTTAAATAACTCAAACGGTGTCTTAGAGACAGCCTTGGTTGGAACTCGATTCAATATGTAAGCTGCTGTTTTAAGAGCTTCAACCCATAAGGACTTAGGCAGTTTTGAACTACTAAGCATACTGTGCACCATATCCATTAAGGTTCGATTTCTTCGTTCTGCAACACCATTTTGATCAGGTGATCCCGACATGGTTTATTGGGCAACTATACCGCTATCCTGAAGAAATTTCGCAAATGGGCCTGGTGCTTGTCCATCTTCTGTATATCTACCGTAATACTCACCACCTCGATCTGTTCTCACAATCTTAATTTGCTTACCGTATTGTTTCTCTACTTCAGCCTTGAATACTTTAAAGGCTTCCAAAGCTTCATTTTTGTGATGAAGCATGTAGAGATACATATAACGTGAGTAATCGTCTATAAAGGTGATGAAATATTTCTGACCATAAGCATCCATGTCTGGGCAACAAATATTAGAATGGTTGATTTCTAATATGGCAGAACTTCTCTTGGCCCCCGTCTTAAACTTGTTAGTTTGCTTTCCCTTTATGCAGTCTATACAAGTATCAAAATCAGTAAAATCTAAAATACTAAGTATTTCGCCCTTTACTAATCTTTTAATTCGCTCAATGGAGATATGTCCCAATCTCCGATGCCATAGAGTAGAGGAATCCTCATTTATAACACATTCTTTAGTACCAACTTGAACATTCATAGCATTAAGAGTGACATCAGTTTGTAATTTAATGGAATAAAGACGATCAATTAATAAACCATTCCCAACAAGTTCAGATTTATAATATAAATTGAAATTATTGTTCAAAAAACTGAAATTGAATCCAAAAGGAGCAAGTCTTGATACAGAAATTAAATTTCTAGAAAAACAGGGAAGGTAAAAGGTCTTTTCCAATATTAAAATAAAGCCACTCTCTAGTACTAAATCGTAGGTCCCTACAACCTCAACTCTTGATTGCATCTTATTTCCAGAATAGATGCATTGTTCAGCTCCCACTGGGTCCCGCAGGTTTCGTAATCCCTGTAAGGAATTCGAAATATGGATTGTAGAACCCGAATCAATCCACCATGTGTTATAAGCAACATTAACCATATTAGATTCATAACAAATAAGACAAATTGAGTTACCTTTCTTCTCAAACCATTTTTTGTATTTGACACAATCCTTCTTCATATGTCCCTTCTTTTTACAGAAGAAACACTTGGATTCTTTCTTGATGTCAGCTTGGGGGCGTAACTTCTCATGTCCCCTTTTCTTGACTTGAGCCGATCCCTTTCCATGAGCCAATAGTGCACTTTCTCCCATTTCAAGTACCAAACGGGCCTCTTCCTGATCACACATGGTCAATAGATCATCTATTGTCCAGTTGTCCTTATGTGTATTATAGGAAATCTTGAATGGCCCATACTGACTTGGGAGAGTGTTCAGTATATAGTGCACTAGAAAGGATTCGGACATCTCAACCTCAAGTGCCTTGAGTCGTCCCGATGAATCATGCAACTTATTGATGTGATCTCGAACACCTTTCACACCAGAGAGCCTTAGTGATGTGAACTTCATTATGAGAGTACTGGCCAAAGACTTTTGAGAAATTTTGAATTGTTTTTCAACAGCCGTCAACAATTTTTTAGCATTCTCAATATGTTGGACAGAGCTACGGATATCAGCAGGGATTCGACTCTTTATGAACATGAGACTTAGGTGGTTAGACCGCTTCCATTTTTCATAAAGAGCCTTATCAGCCGTAGTGCTGCTATCCGTTACGATAGGCTCGTCCTTTCTTGTAGCATAGTCAATGTCCATGTATCCCAAATGAAGGAGAACACTTTCCTTCCAACTTTGGAAATTTTCACTAGTTAAGACAGGGATTTCTACTCGGGTATCAGTCACATAATTGAAAACTGCAAAATACAACATACATGCTTAACTTAATATTTGAGGCAAAAAATTTAATCATAATTTACCAATGCAATTATGAAAATAATGAATCTAGCGACATAAAAATTGCCTGTGGGCTAAATTTTTATTTCAATTAGATTCATTCTTTATGATAGAGTTATCATTCTATCCTTTAAATAAAATTACCAAGTTCAATTCCATAATTCCTATGGGTAATTATAGAAGGGCACCCAATAATTTTATTTTAATATGCAAGTGACTAATTATGTATATATACTTACATGTCTATTTCTTAAATGACCCAATCTTTAAAATTTTAATCAAAGATGCTGTGGCTACTCTTTTAATTAAAATTTATGAATCATATAGACAAAATCTAAAATTGAATGGCTTCATACTTTATGTGATTCTGGACGAATAATTTTATTCAATTTAGGTTGCTGTGGCTAGACCCAATTAAATCAAATTACTCAACCACTTGACATTATATCTGATGAGACATAAAATCATGCTCGCGTCCGAGCCGTCTACGTGTCGCCATCAGCCGACTTAAAGATTGGACGCTCGCATTGTTGGGCTCGCGGGTCAATCCAGCCCACTCACTTGCTGGCTAGTACAGGCCCATGAGCCTCGGTCAACTGTCCTGGTAAAGGGTTAGGGCTGTCAAACCTGATGCTCTTACCCGGTCCTCAAAGCCACCCTTCCCAGGGAGGCACCCACATGAGGGCCCTGCTCTCTGACGCTCGTAGATTTGACGCTCAAGGATCATCTACCGGGGGAGACCCAATCGCCCGCCCTTCGAACGTCACCAAAGCTAGCGTAGGATCTTCTCCCTTGTGGGGCGTCCGTACTCCTGTAAGACTAACCTTGGGCCTTCCCAACGAAAGACCCTCGCCAACAACCTCTGACACAGAGGCAGTGGGTGCCTTGTACCTGACACGCCGCCTGCTTTTCAGATACGTCGTTCTCTTACCCTCACAGGCCACCACGTGTTAGGGCAACACAGGTTTGGGACCACATGGTCCAATTACCCAATCTACCCTCACCCCTAACATAGAAATAGGGGAGAACATTTGCATTCTTCCCCAAGTCATCTTCCACAATACATACTGCATTCACTGTTCTGAGCATTTTTCCTCCATTTTTCTCTTCTCAAGCTTCACATTATCTTCACCACAGTTGCATCACCACTACATTTGGGCACTCTTGGTTTTATCCTAGCTGGAAGAACCCACGCTCAAAAGGAAACCCAGTTCCTGAGGCCCTCACGCCTGTGATGGTCTTTCCCTTTCCATACAAACATTAAAGTGTTGTTGCATTTTAGGAAGTCCAGTTTCTTGCACCATCATTTTTTGGCGCCGTCTGTGGGAAATCCATCACATCATCTTCAAAGTCATCTGATCCTTTTCTAAGCTAGTTGAGTTGTAACATCTTTTTCTCTAAACATGGTGTCTGCAACAAGGTCTGGGGTGCTAGAAAAGAGGAATGTCCTTCCTCCTGTCAATGAGGAAAACGCACGGGACAACGCCCCCGTAAGAGTTATGCCCCGGCCCACTGCCGGAGATGGGGTTGGAAACACAGAGACCGCCGCTGCAACTCTCCTTCCGGGTGGAAACGAGGTAGGGGGATCCGGCTCTGTTCCTCCTCCCCCAGCCCTCATTCACAATGTTCCAGCCTCCCATCCCGGTGTGTACTCCATGGCCATGCCACCGCCGAGATATGCTTATGTGTAATCCGGGATGATGCCCGGAATGATGCCCATGGTTCAGCCCTATCAGGTGGGGACGTTACAACTCCCCATGTCACTTCCGAGGGAAATACAGAGAGTGGAAATGCCCCAAATCACAACCCAAAAACTTCAGGCGCTTTATGCGCAATGCGAGGGGCACGTGGTACAGAACGCCTGGGAACACTTCACCGCCGCATGGGCTCAACCGCCTCCGCCGCCACCCGTTCAGGGAAATGAAGCCCCATCGAGAGTCCGTCAAGGACAGCAACCCGCCGGATATGAAAGGGCCCCTCAGGATGAGAGGGCTGAAAATAATGAAGAGGTCCAGTCGAGGGCCATAGAAAGGGCAGGCCGCAGAAATGCCGGCGACCCTCAACTTGCTGCAGTGCAGGATCAGCTCAAGGGACTCCAGAATGTAGTGGAGCAGCTCTCTCGAGCACGGTCTCAAGGCCCCCATGGCAAGGGCGAGAGGTCCATGGCCAGAGACGCTCGCCGTCCACGCAGCCAGATCTCCCACCACCATAAAGAAGCAGACTACGAGGAATACGATCCTGAAGACAGGGATTACAGAACCTTGACGGGTGCGTCCCCCCTTATTGACGAGGTTGTAATAACTAGCATGGGGAAGGGCAAAATCCCCACGTCCGTCAACAGGTATGATGGGACAACTGATCCGGCCGAGCATCTGGATCACTTTGTGCACCTGATGCATTTGTACGAGCATCCGAGCAATTATTGGGCCAAAGTATTTGTCACCACCCTTGTTGGGATGGCTCAGGATTGGTATAAGAAGCTTCCTCCACGCTCGATTCGAGGGTACGCCGATCTGACAGATGCCTTTATAAGCCATTTCAACTCCCTGAAGGCGCCAGCCCCGGCAGCAACAGCTCTCTACAGCTTAGTCCAGGGGCCAAATGAGACGCTCAGGTCCTTCATGGGAAGGTTTAACAAAGAAATCCTACTGGTGGAAAAGCCCTCGATGGATTTCTTGAGGCATGTACTTTTTGGAGCGATCAATATGAAACACTATGTCAGCAAAGAATTGGTGGAGGAGGTGGCCAAGAAAAAGCCACGCTCGTTGATGGAGATCAGGGATATAGCTGACTCTTTTTTCACCCTCGAGGATATGTACATCGCGAGGGATCAGAAAATGGCGAACGCCCCTCGCCCCAGCAGAGTCCCCGAGGACAAAGGAGATTCTAACAGGGGTCGCCGCCGGAGTCCTATCCCCGCTCGCCACAATTCTTCGCCTCCGCGTAAGTTCGAACGGATTCCCCTCAACCGCCCAATTACTGAGGTGTATTCCATGGCGGATAAGAAACTCTTCAAGAGACCGCCAAAGTTGAGGGAGACTGAGGCTCAAAAGCACTCAGGAAAGTACTGTGTTTTCCATAAGCAGAAGGGGCATGATACCAACGAGTGCCGCCAACTCGAGAGCGAGATCCAGAGGTTTATCGCTGGGGGGCACCTCAAGGAGTTTGTGAAGGTATTAGAAAGGTATGACAAGCATTGCGTTGAGCGAGCGCATGCTAGAGGAAGAAGTCGCTCGCGTCGAGGAGTCCCCGGCACCATCACACCGAAACAAGCGACCGCGGCAAAGGGAAAGCTGTAGATACGGAGAACCAGTCCTTTGCGGTCATTCACATGATCGGTGTGGAGGACCCTCGGGGGGCGATTCTAATGCTTACCGGCGCCGCCACATTCGGAGTTAAGACCAGAGATCATCTCAGCTCAAGCCTGTGCTCTCCGTTAACAGCTCTTCACGCTCGAAGGAGAATGACATTGTTGGGTTCACAGGGAAAGACTTGGAACATATTGTAACACCCCATGGGATTGGTGAAACCTCTGACTATCCCATGGTGGTTAGTTTAGATGTTCATAACCACGTTGTAAAGAGGGTCTTGATTGATAGTGGAAGCTCTATGAACGTTCTCCCTTATTCAACGTTTCAAAAAATGAATATAACAAACATTCTGCTCGAACCCCTCAGAACAGCCCTCGTTCGCTTTGGGGGTTCCGAGATTGTCCCTCGAGGACAGATTCGCTTGGCCACCTCTTTTGGTCGCGCCCCACAGTGAAAAACTTTGAGCGTCCTTTACGCAGTCGTTGAAGTGGACCTCCCCTATAACATCATCATTGGACACCCGACCCTCGTGAACTTCAAAGCAATAATCTCCACTTATCATCAGAAAGTCAAATTCCCCACTCCTGAAGGCACTAGCGAGGTTCTGTGCAATGTCAAAGAGGCCTGGGAATGCTACATCCTTTCCCTTCGAAGCCACAAGCCCAAACAAACCATTAAGGCAGGATCCACCAAAAAATCAGTTGACTTCCCCAAATTGGACGAGGATGGCCCCGAACGTAAACGGGCCAAACTTTACAAGAAGAAGAACAAAAAGAAGACCCCCGACGAAGCCCAGCGCACGGAGGATGGGCCACCTGGGGCCATCGAGGGATCCTCCTCCGAGGAGGAGGGTGACGGACCCTCGCGTGAGAAAGGCGGCAGGCTTACAGGGAAAAAACGAGCGCTCGAGGCTCCACGGCCTGAAGTTCGCATTGAGCCCATCGAAAAGTTTTTTACCATCGAGTTGGAACTAGGGAATCCAGATAAAACCACCCAGATTGGCTCAAATCTCGACAGTCCCTCACAGATTATGATGATTGATTTTCTCCGAGAGAACCTCGACGTATTCGCTTGGAAGGCCTCCAATCTCACTGGAATAGATCCGAGGGCCATAGTTCACAGGCTCAACGTGGACCCGGCCTTCAAGCCAGTCAAACAGAAGAAAAGGGACGTCCATGGTTTCAGGAGGCAAGTCATCGAAGAAAAAGTCAATAAACTCCTGGACGCCCAGTACATTGAGGAGATTTTGTACCCTGAATGGCTCTGCAACGTAGTGCTCGTTCCCAAGAGTGCCAACAAATGGCGCATGTGCAATGACTTCACAGATCTCAACAAGACGTACCCCAAAGACCCATACCCCCTGCCGAGGATTGATCAATTGGTAGACTCAACAGCGGGGTGTGAGCTCATGAGTATGATGGACGCCTTTCAGGGATATTATCAGATCTTCATGGCGCCCGAGGATCGCCCCAAAACCTCGTTCGTGGTGCATGTAGGCGTTTACTGTTTCAAAGTCATGCCGTTTGGACTTAAAAATGCGGGTGTAACTTATGAACGCCTAGTCAACAGGATGTTCGAGCGCGAAATAGGAAAGTCCATGGAGGTGTATGTAGACGACATGATAGTCAAGAGCGAGCACCAACATTCCCATCTGGAGGATCTCAAACAAGCTTTCAACATCCTGTGTCACTGTGGAATGAAGTTAAACCCCTCCAAATGTACATTTGGCATTCAGGGTGGTAAATTCTTGGGGTACATGGTCAGTCAGCGAGGTATAGAGGCCAATTCGGAAAAGATTAAAGCAATTCTTGATATTCCCTACCCTCGGAACGTGAGGGAAGTCCAAGTGCTGGTAGGAAAGATCATTTCCTTGAACAGGTTCATCTTCCGCTCGGCAGACAGGAACTTACCTTTCTTCAAAATTTTGCGCAACGCCCGGAACTCCGCCTGGAGCGAGGAATGTGAGAAAGCTTTACAGGACATGAAGCAATACCTTGCGAGCGCACCACTGTTGACTAAGCCTAACCCTGGAGAAAACTTATTCATTTACTTGTCAATCTCCTCAGAGGCTACGAGCGCTGTCCTCGTGGCGGTCCGCAAGCGTAAACATATGTCAGTGTACTATTTAAGCAAAACATTGCAGGGGGCGAAGAAGAGATATATGGAGATAGAAAAGTTTGGTTTTGCGCTCGTTAATGCATCTCGAAGGCTAAGACCTTATTTTCAGGCTCATTCTATCACAGTGCTCACAGATCAACCACTCAAACAGGTGCTCGCAAAGCCGGACGTCTCAGGGAGGTTAATTAAATGGTCCATTGAACTCAGTCAATTTGATATCACTTTCGAGCCTCACACCGCGATACAGGCCCAGGTAGTGGCAGACTTGTTGGTGGAGCATTTCAATTTGGATATTTGGTTCTCGGTGGAAGAAGGGTTATGGCTTCTGCACACAGATGGCTCCTCGACCTCACAAGGGGGGAGTCGGGGTGACCCTCAGAGATCCTCACCGTGTGGAAGTTGATTACGCTATCAAACTGCCGTTCCAGGTCACCAACAACGAGGCGGAATATGAGGCTCTAATCCAAGGGCTCAGGATAGCCCTCCAGAATGGTGCCGTTCGGGTTGCCACGAGCAACGAGCTCAACGAATAAGAATGGAAATTCTTAAGGGGGAGAGTCGATTGGGATTAGTTGGAATTGGGAATTTTACTTAAGTGGGCTATCTCATTAGGAGCAATACGATTTCAAGAGTCACAAACAATGGGAGTTCTTAGAAATGGAAACAAGGGATAGAATTATGAATTCAAGGAAAGCTTCGGAATTAACTTTACAGGATGAGGTGAAAGATAATTGAGAGCAACTTCAGTTACAAGATCAACGCCGTTAGTTCCTATTTCGGGAGCATACAAACTCAATCGTCTAAGGTTGCAAGGATAGTATTTCACGAACGAGTTCCATGTCTCGAGAAATATCAAGAATTGATAATGAGAATATAGGGATGGAAGTGAGAGTTCGTTTCATTAAGTGTTGGAAGTGTAGGATTTAGGGAGAAAATGACACATTCAGGAATTAAACTTCCGAACGGTGGTGTTGGAAAGGATTTGATCAAGGGTGAAAGGCCGAGTAATCATAAAATATCTGTATCTACATCAGACATCTCGGGGCATGATATTGTGTTCAGAAGATAGACCGTGGAATAGAGACCTAATGATTATCAAAGTGTCGAATACATCAGGAAATGTCAAGGTAGGGCGCTATGGTTATACAAATCTCCAACAAGGAATCAAGTATCAAATTGGATCAATCTAATGAAAGAATTCCAACCAACGGTGAACGGTACATCTAATCATGCATATCACGTGCATCATGGATTTTATTGTTGTTGTACTTACTTTCTTATTAGTTGTAACTGGTTATATATGAATGAGAATTATGTGATTAACATGATGCTACTTGGCCTATGTGACATTTATGTGAATGTTTCTACAATCTGTTCCCTTGAATTGCTTTCGTGTGTGTGTATGAGAGATGGGGTTCTCTCATTTCTTGTTGAGAGACGGAGTTCTCTCATTTCTTGTTGAAAGACGAGGTTCTTTCATTTCTTGTTTGAGAGACGGGGCTCTCTTATTGCTTGTGCATCATTTTAAAAGTCGGCAATGGACCTGGGGACCAGGTCCTTTTAAGGGGGAGAGAATTGTAACGCCCCGATTTTCACTCATGTGTTATGCTTCATTATATTAATAGTTCATAACATTATATGTAATATATTCTCATGCATTTATATGAATTAATTGATAATGTGACTAATTGTTCATATATGACCTTATTTGATCACTTCTTGAAAATTGGTGGACTTAATTGCATAAATTCTTTGGACTTAATTAATTATATGCTATGGAATGAAACTTGATTGCATGCACTCAAATATTCAAGGACTTAAATGCAAAATGTGTTGAGTCATGTATATAGTTGGAAGACTTTGATAAATATCTCATTCATCTCTCTCTCATTCCATTTTATTTCATTTCATCAAATTTCCCACACACACTCACACACTAAATACCGATTTTTACACCATGGAAGAGAAGGAGGAGATTTCATCATTCCAAGTTAATTTCAAGGAGGAATTGCATGAGTTTGAGGCATCATCATCATCATCCCTTCATATCATCCATTATATTTTCCATTTAAAGGTATAGTATGAAAGTATATGAATTTCTTGATCCATGCTTGGGTAGGGTTGATGATCTTGGTGGGATTCCTTGAATATATGAGATTAGAAGCATGTTTAGGTCCTTGTTTCTTCATTTCTTGCATGAAACATGAAGTTATGTTGAAGTTGGAATATATGAAATTTTATGGGTTTTGCATGATGAATTCTTGATGATCTAAGTATGTTACCTTGGATTAAATGTTACTTAAATGTTGTATTTAAGTTATATGCATGTTATATGATTGTTTTGGAGCATTTTGGTTGAGTTTTGTAACAGCCCGTATCAGGACCTAGCTGAAAACAGTAAATCAAAGAGGACAAGAATGCGTTTATATACCTTGGTTCACCTTTACAAATGTTCATGCATTGCATTCTTATGTGAACAATGTGCATTCACTAGTCGTATTGTGTTCTAAGGGGGATTTCCTTACCACGAACCAAATTCACTATTCATTTCCCGATCCTACCTTGCCCTAGCATCTCATTGGAACCCTAGAGGTTCATAACTCATGCTTCCCAGTCATATGAACATGTTTTCGAAGCTTCGAAATCCTTTCTTGATCATTAGGGGTATTTTGGGAAATTTTGTTAAAAGTACTATTCATTTTCCGTACCAGCACTACGCCATTTTATGCGAGAGACCTCAAAGAACCTATACGTACTTTCTTGGAATTTTTCAACTCTCTTTTCAATGATTTGAGGTTTCGTTTATGTGTCCAGAGCAATTTAAGAATTTATTTTCAAATAAAAGTTTCCGTCGGTTGAATATATTTCCTTCGTTAGAATGATTTAGCCCTTGAGATCATCACCATAACGTTCCTCGAATTTTTCTACAGTTTTGGAAAGCCTTTTGGATCTTCAAATCTTATCCTAGTATTTATTTCATAATTTAATTAATTTTCGAAATTCAAGAAAATCAAATCTTCTGAAGCTTATAACTTTTAAACCGTACGTCCGATTTCGACCCGTGAGTAACCGTTTCGAAGCTAATTTTATTTCCTAGCTCTTGGACACTTTTCCAACTTCAAAAATACGCAGGAGAAAGGTGAAATTACCAGAATACCCCTGCTGTGACAATTATGTAAAGAAGGAAACCTATTTTTGGAAATTTCACAAAATACCCCACCTCTAGTCCCTAAAATAAATATTATTTGCACTTTGGTCCTTCCCAACAACTATAAATAAGTGGCTTGGGGTCTCATTTGCTCCCTTACTCCAGCCATTTCACACGCCTCTCTCTCTCCCCCTTAAGGTTAGTTTTCTTATTTTTTTTATGTTTTAATTAGTTTAATTTATGTTTTAATTTATGTTTTAATTTATGTTTTAATTTATTTATTAATTATGCTAGGTTTAGGATTTAATTTATGTTTTATTTTATGCATGAAATATGTGATTTAATTTATGTTTTTAAATATTCATGAATTTATGAATTATGTTTCTTATAGTATAGTTTATTATGAAATGTGTTACATAATTTAATTATGTTACAATTTAATTATGTGACAATTATTATGACATGTTATATGTTACATTTTAATTATTTTATGATCATACTTAGGTAATTTAATTTATTTCATGATTTAATTAAATGTTACATGTTATTTAATGTTACATAATTAAAGTATAACCTATAGTTTTAAATCTTACATGTTTAATTAATTGTTACATAATTACTTGACCAATTGATATATGTTATGGTATACATGTATAATATACGTATACGTATTTGATTCCAATATGTATAAATACGTGTGTACTTTCGTATAAATACTATGTGTATTTCCTTAATAAATACGTATGAACTTTTGTATAAATACCGTATGTATTCTAGTATAAATACCGCATGTATTCTTGTATAAATACTGTATGTACCTTGTATAAATACTATATAAATACGGTAGGTATCCCCGTATAAATACCGTATACGTACAGTATAAATACCGTATACATACTATATAAATACACGTATACATACAGTATAAGTACAGTATACATACAGTATATATACCGTATACTTGAATAGTGACCTTTGACCTTTGACTTTGACCTTGACCAAGAATTTTGACTTTTAACCTAAATGATCGTTTCAAAGAGACTAATTCAACGGTCAAAGCCTTTTTCAAAAATTCTCAAAAACAGGGGATCAAAGTAGGTTTCAAAGTTCACATTTCTTTTCTAAATGAGATTGTTTTAAGACCCTAAGAATATATACCCTTGAGTTCTTGACACGAGCTTTCAACTGAGACTAATCGTTTACTTGAATCCTTTCTTCGAAAAGATTATTCCTTGTTTAAGTGTTCCGCATTCTTGTTGATCTTATACTTCAATACATGGATATCCTCACTCAATCATGAATCATTTATATAGTTTGGAACTCAGTTCCTTAAGGCTCATGTCTATGATCATAAATTGATTAAAGATTGTTCGATTGCATTGATCTATTAACTCAAGTTTAAGGACAACTCACAATCAACGTTTCATTCTTAGTTAAATGATTCTCCTGCATTAAATGGTATTACTATCTTATGTACTGCATTACATGAATCCTATTATGCCTTCATGCTTTGATGGTTATTGAATAATTATCATGAAATCTCGCCACATGATATGATATACTTTGATAACGCTTTGTCCTGTACATGTGATATCGTTATGTGTTATTGAATGTCTTAAGGTCGTCCCTACTTGCTTATGAGACTATATGGTTTTGGATAGAAACTTAATCATTCACGACTCACAGGTGAAGTCCGGATTTACTGTGGCTCTGGTATTATTGCATAATACCGTATCTGTAGGTGAGGTTAAACTATTTCAACTGGAACCATGAATATTCCTTCGTTTTCAAATGATTTCAAAATCAACGCCTTCGGGTGCAAAGACTCCTATCTTTCAAGTTAACGTTTTCCCATTTGGGACAATGCTTCGAGTTTAAAGTCAATGATCTCTGATATACGTTCTGTTCACTGTTATACTGCTTTGATTAAAGGTTCAGTCATCTGAACTCTGTGTGCTTATGCACCTTTGTTATTCTGAAAGCAAGCTTTGGAAATTTTGCTATGTTGGGCCCTGGCGGTATGGTTAAGTAGTAGACCGGGAGGCGTGCGCCAATGGCTACTATGAGACTGGCCGCCGTAATGACCTTGGTGATGGTTTAATCGGAGGTTGGTTACTCCACATCGAAGGTCGGGAGAGGTGGTAAATTCCTCCCGTTTTGCACGTCACCGCGGGGTAGCTCCCTGGGCGCGACAATCAGGGGAGAAGGGGTGGTGCATGTGATTATGGGTGTTGGGATCCTAATGGATCTCGATACCAACTTTGTAAATGTTTTTGAGGAGTAAAGGATGGATATGGCCTAGCTTGCGGGCAACTCTGGTTTTAAAGTCTGGTTCATACTTTTGGAAAATATCCCGTACCCTGTTCCCCGTTTATAAAGTATATATGAACCAGAACCTCTGATGTGTGTGCATGTGTGTGCTTGCTTGGAAATCTCTTTTCAAAGTAATGTTTTGGAATACGATTCTGAAATAAAGATTCCGAAATTCAGTTTTAAAGTACAGCTTTGAAGTAAATCCTTTTTTGAAAACCTAAAGTTTAAGTACTTATATTGTTTCAAAAGTCATGCCTCACTTAGTCCTTTTGACTAATACCTCCACCCTGTTTTCTGACCTCATGGTTTCAGGTTCAGTGATTGCTTGTTGGCTGGTATCTTGAAGTATAGGAAATCTTTTGTTGTGCTCTTGTGGTCAGGTTCTTTTGAACCATCTTGGTCTCCACCCTCTTGATGATAATGTAGCGTTCGATTAGGTACTTATCGATCTAGCCTCCGGTGTCCTTTGTTACTTGTTATATTTTCCTTGACACTCTATCGAAATATCTCTTTCAATACTCAATTCTTGTATAGTCCTTGTACTTGGTTACTAGCCTCTTGTGCTTATGATTTATGTTTCGAAAGTTTTAAATTTCTCATATTTCCGCTGCAATATTCCCTTCTAAGTACTCTGATCTTGTATTGTTTTGTCCGTTCGCCGGCGCGCTTCTTGGGGGCTAGGTCTCCTAGCCACTTGAGAGGTACGACGGTGCGGGGTTGTGGCCTCTTCGGGGTGCTACAGCTAAGGTGGTATCAGAGCCCCAGGTTGCGGAAATCTTGGGTTCTCAGAGTCTCACAAGTATTCTCGTGTCTTTAGTGCTTAAATTGTGATTGATCATTGTTTGGGGCGGCCGACCAACATGTGATTTGTTACAATTGTAGTACTAAAATTTTTTTTTCAATTGAGTCAACCGTCTAGTTTTATCAACATCAAAACTCTTGAGTTCTATTGAGTCTTTCAGTACTTTTGGAAAACAATTCAATTGTTAGAGGTTACGATTTTCAAATTTTACCTCCTTCATCGTCTTACTTGCATCTCCAGCTTGCGGAAATTTCCTATTTGCACTTCTAGCCCGATCGTGCTTCAAGTCCTAGAGTCACTTCAAGATACGGACAAGGCCCCTATATAATGTGTTTTATGTGCTACTTGGATACTGATTACTTGAATACTGAGCATTGATGACTTGTTATTCCCTGCGTTGACAAGTGCTAGCTAATTGATAATTGATGATCCTTGATATATAATTGTTACTGGATTATTGTTGATTGGAATAATGAATGCTGATTAGCTTTGGTTCTCCACTTTGATATGTACTTGATACTTGTTAATAAGTGCTCTGTGACATGTATACATGTTTCATGAATATTGCCTCTGTGACATGTTGTGCACCATTCCTGACCCACATGCATTATATTTTAATCATTGTTCCTGACATCAGAAAGTACTTGCTTTGGAATGAAGAGGGAACTCGAATTTTGCTAAATATGGCCAGAAGTACGGTACACACTCTTAACACGCCAGTTAAGGTTCTATAACCCTGGCGCCATGCATTCATCGCATCAAAGTTATATCTGGGCATACTTGTTCATGATTGAGTACTTGGTCATGGAAACATCATATTTAATCTCTTTTGAGATTTGCTTTGTTGCACCATTGGTATATAAACGCATAACTTTATCGGAGGTTAATCGCTACTACTCGTCGAATTCTGTCATGCTGCTAGAATGAGATATGGGATCATCCAAGGAAAGGATAAGGGTTGGGAAGAAGAAGAAACAAAGTATGCGTTATGGGAAGGTAAACGGTAATCTTCGTGAGAAGACGTAGCCTGTTCTTTGAATAAGCAATAAAGATCAACTCTTGTAAGAGAAATGGAGGTAGTATATGTGTTCTTAAAGGAGTTTTTGGTCATCGAAACTTATTTCCTCCTGAGCATAAGTGTGTGAAGACTATATCAGACATGAGGGAAGTAAGACCACTTTTGAGGAAAACTATAATAAACAACTCCGACTTAGTACAAGAGGATGGAAGAAGTAACTTATTAAAGTTATAAAATTGAGGTGTAACTACCATAGCGCGTTGTTGTAGGAAACGCTCGCGTTATGTGAAACATCCAGTTGGTATAATGATACAAAGAGAACTGAATTCCCTGATAGTAAGGAAAATGTGATATCTCCTACCACTAATCGAGAAGTTATTTGGAAAACTACGAGGTTCCCGATTACGGTTCAAGTTGGATTTGAATAAGGGTAGCGTTTCCCAAATCGAAGGACAAAGAAGGATGATCCAGAACCGTTTTCCAAACAGAACTAAGGGCACTCCAATTTCACAAAGATATCGCGGCATTGACTATTATATCTACAATAATTGAGAATGTGTTGGATTTCCAGAGGGTATCCTAACAAGTTATCCTGAGCTTCGTTGGCAACATCCTGGTGTACTTAATGGCTAAAGATGCATGATTCATATGACAACTAGTAGTGGGCACTTCACTGGAGCACAAGTTAACTATTAAGTTCAATGAATACAATTTTAGGTAGAAAAAGAGAAACACTCTTTGATCATATCACTTGTGGCTCAGGAAGTTGCAGATAAACCTTCAAGGATAGGAACAACGATGGATTTGATATTATCACGGAATACATCTAAAGTAAAGGCTTCTTGTAAGATGGAATATTATAAAGTGTCTCCAAAGAAATTAAGTAAAGATCGGCTTCTGTACCCATAACAACCTTGTTGAAAGAGTAAGAAGTACCTTCTTGCTTTAGTGATGGACACTTTGTTGGATCACAAGCCATAAGCCAAGTTCAGATATTGCAAATTTTGGCCGGAGAAAGAGTCACAATTCTCGGGCGTATCGCAACTGTTTAGGTATTAGAGTGGACCCCTCGAAAATTGAAACGATTTTGGATTGGAAACAACCAAGGAATCCTTCTGAGGTAAGAAGCTTTTTGGGACTCACAGGATACTATCGAAGATTCATGCAGGATTTTTTCGAGGATAGCTGCACCACTTACTCAGTTAACCAAGAAAGAAGGAAAATTCGTATGGACAGAGAAATGCGAACAGAGCTTTCAGGAATTAAAGAAAAGATTAACTACGCACCTATACTAACATTACCAGAAGGGAAGGAAGGTTACACCGTCCATACCGATGCTTCAAAAGAAGGGTTAGGATGCGTTCTGACGCAGCATGGAAAGGTGATAGCATATGTATCCAGGAAGCTTAAACCACGTGAAGTCAACTATCCCACCCATGATTTGGAGCTAGCAGCGATTGTCTTACCCTCGCAAAATGGAGACATTACTTGTATGGGGTAACCTTTGAAATATTCACGGATCATAAAAGTTTGCGGTACTTTTTCACTCAAAAAGAGCTAAACATGAGACAGAGAAGGTGGATGGAATTCCTGGAAGACTATGATTGTATAATTCAATACCATCCTGGAAAGGCTAACGTGGTGGCTGATGCATTGAGTCGAAAGGCTAGTGCATTGCATGTCGAAGGACACCCAACGGAGTGTGGAAGGAAACCAGCTCAAGTGATTCCTAAAGTTAAGTTGGCAAATCTAATAATTTCGTCACCGCTGAAGGATCGGTTGATAAAGATGCAAGCTATAGACGGATGGATTAAGAAGTGTCTCAAATCCAAGGAGAAAGATGATGACACAAAATTCAGTAAAGGTGAAGGTGGAATCTTGAGATATAAGAACCGAGTTTGGGTACCCTCAGCTATCCGAAAAGAAATACTTGATGAAGCACACAAAACACGCTATACGGTACACCCTGGAGGAACAAAGATGTACCAAGATCTCCAGAAGCAGTTTTGGTGGAATGGAATGAAAAGAGATATTGTTGAATATGTCAAGAAATGCTTAGCTTGTCAAAAAGTTAAAGCAGAACACCAAAAGCCAGCAGGAAAGTTACAACCACTACCAATTCCTACATGGAAGTGGGAGCAAATAACCATGGACTTTGTTACTGGGTTACCTAAAGTTAAGGGAGGACAAGACAGTATATGGGTCATAGTTGACAGATTGATTAAATCAGCACATTTCTTATCGGTTAAGATAGCAAATAAGGATAACTCTTTGGCAAAACGGTATCGGGAGAAGATTGTGAGATCTCATGGAGCACCTGCTAATATAGCGGCTGATAGAAATCCAAAGTTTACATCATAATTTCGGCAGAGTATTCCAGAGTTATGGGTAGAAACTTGGACTTCATCATAACAGGCCATCCTTAGACATATGGATAGTCACTAAGGATGATAAAGGGGCTAGAGGACATGATGAAGGTATGTGCACTAGACTCTCGGGTACCATGCAGAGACGTTCTAAATTTTGTTAATGAAGGAAGTACCGTAAGGATCAAGCTCAACCGATGGTTTAATCCAAATAAAGATTTTTGGAAACAAAGTTACTTGGTTTGAGATATTGGAAAATTACCTAACAAAGATCCTGAGAAAAAGACACGACATTTGGAAAGTAATGTGGTAACCAAAGAAAGATACAAGAACATCACCCGAAGTTATCCCCGGAACGGTTGTGGAATCTGAGGACAGATTCCTTTTAAGGGGGGAAGATTGTAACAGCCCGTATCAGGACCTAGCTGAAAACAGTAAATCAAAGAGGACAAGAATGCGTTTATATACCTTGGTTCACCTTTACAAATGTTCATGCATTGCATTCTTATGTGAACAATGTGCATTCACTAGTCGTATTGTGTTCTAAGGGGGATTTCCTTACCACGAACCAAATTCACTATTCATTTCCCGATCCTACCTTGCCCTAGCATCTCATTGGAACCCTAGAGGTTCATAACTCATGCTTCCCAGTCATATGAACATGTTTTCGAAGCTTCGAAATCCTTTCTTGATCATTAGGGGTATTTTGGGAAATTTTGTTAAAAGTACTATTCATTTTCCGTACCAGCACTACGCCATTTTATGCGAGAGACCTCAAAGAACCTATACGTACTTTCTTGGAATTTTTCAACTCTCTTTTCAATGATTTGAGGTTTCGTTTATGTGTCCAGAGCAATTTAAGAATTTATTTTCAAATAAAAGTTTCCGTCGGTTGAATATATTTCCTTCGTTAGAATGATTTAGCCCTTGAGATCATCACCATAACGTTCCTCGAATTTTTCTACATTTTTGGAAAGCCTTTTGGATCTTCAAATCTTATCCTAGTATTTATTTCATAATTTAATTAATTTTCGAAATTCAAGAAAATCAAATCTTCCGAAGCTTATAACTTTTAAACCGTACGTCCGATTTCGACCCGTGAGTAACCGTTTCGAAGCTAATTTTATTTCCTAGCTCTTGGACACTTTTCCAACTTCAAAAATACGCAGGAGAAAGGTGAAATTACCAGAATACCCCTGCTGTGACAATTATGTAAAGAAGGAAACCTATTTTTGGAAATTTCACAAAATACCCCACCTCTAGTCCCTAAAATAAATATTATTTGCACTTTGGTCCTTCCCAACAACTATAAATAAGTGGCTTGGGGTCTCATTTGCTCCCTTACTCCAGCCATTTCACACGCCTCTCTCTCTCCCCCTTAAGGTTAGTTTTCTTATTTTTTTTATGTTTTAATTAGTTTAATTTATGTTTTAATTTATGTTTTAATTTATGTTTTAATTTATTTATTAATTATGCTAGGTTTAGGATTTAATTTATGTTTTATTTTATGCATGAAATATGTGATTTAATTTATGTTTTTAAATATTCATGAATTTATGAATTATGTTTCTTATAGTATAGTTTATTATGAAATGTGTTACATAATTTAATTATGTTACAATTTAATTATGTGACAATTATTATGACATGTTATATGTTACATTTTAATTATTTTATGATCATACTTAGGTAATTTAATTTATTTCATGATTTAATTAAATGTTACATGTTATTTAATGTTACATAATTAAAGTATAACCTATAGTTTTAAATCTTACATGTTTAATTAATTGTTACATAATTACTTGACCAATTGATATATGTTATGGTATACATGTATAATATACGTATACGTATTTGATTCCAATATGTATAAATACGTGTGTACTTTCGTATAAATACTATGTGTATTTCCTTAATAAATACGTATGAACTTTTGTATAAATACCGTATGTATTCTAGTATAAATACCGCATGTATTCTTGTATAAATACTGTATGTACCTTGTATAAATACTATATAAATACGGTAGGTATCCCCGTATAAATACCGTATACGTACAGTATAAATACCGTATACATACTATATAAATACACGTATACATACAGTATAAGTACAGTATACATACAGTATATATACCGTATACTTGAATAGTGACCTTTGACCTTTGACTTTGACCTTGACCAAGAATTTTGACTTTTAACCTAAATGATCGTTTCAAAGAGACTAATTCAACGGTCAAAGCCTTTTTCAAAAATTCTCAAAAACAGGGGATCAAAGTAGGTTTCAAAGTTCACATTTCTTTTCTAAATGAGATTGTTTTAAGACCCTAAGAATATATACCCTTGAGTTCTTGACACGAGCTTTCAACTGAGACTAATCGTTTACTTGAATCCTTTCTTCGAAAAGATTATTCCTTGTTTAAGTGTTCCGCATTCTTGTTGATCTTAAACTTCAATACATGGATATCCTCACTCAATCATGAATCATTTATATAGTTTGGAACTCAGTTCCTTAAGGCTCATGTCTATGATCATAAATTGATTAAAGATTGTTCGATTGCATTGATCTATTAACTCAAGTTTAAGGACAACTCACAATCAACGTTTCATTCTTAGTTAAATGATTCTCCTGCATTAAATGGTATTACTATCTTATGTACTGCATTACATGAATCCTATTATGCCTTCATGCTTTGATGGTTATTGAATAATTATCATGAAATCTCGCCACATGATATGATATACTTTGATAACGCTTTGTCCTGTACATGTGATATCGTTATGTGTTATTGAATGTCTTAAGGTCGTCCCTACTTGCTTATGAGACTATATGGTTTTGGATAGAAACTTAATCATTCACGACTCACAGGTGAAGTCCGGATTTACTGTGGCTCTGGTATTATTGCATAATACCGTATCTGTAGGTGAGGTTAAACTATTTCAACTGGAACCATGAATATTCCTTCGTTTTCAAATGATTTCAAAATCAACGCCTTCGGGTGCAAAGACTCCTATCTTTCAAGTTAACGTTTTCCCATTTGGGACAATGCTTCGAGTTTAAAGTCAATGATCTCTGATATACGTTCTGTTCACTGTTATACTGCTTTGATTAAAGGTTCAGTCATCTGAACTCTGTGTGCTTATGCACCTTTGTTATTCTGAAAGCAAGCTTTGGAAATTTTGCTATGTTGGGCCCTGGCGGTATGGTTAAGTAGTAGACCGGGAGGCGTGCGCCAATGGCTACTATGAGACTGGCCGCCGTAATGACCTTGGTGATGGTTTAATCGGAGGTTGGTTACTCCACATCGAAGGTCGGGAGAGGTGGTAAATTCCTCCCGTTTTGCACGTCACCGCGGGGTAGCTCCCTGGGCGCGACAATCAGGGGAGAAGGGGTGGTGCATGTGATTATGGGTGTTGGGATCCTAATGGATCTCGATACCAACTTTGTAAATGTTTTTGAGGAGTAAAGGATGGATATGGCCTAGCTTGCGGGCAACTCTGGTTTTAAAGTCTGGTTCATACTTTTGGAAAATATCCCGTACCCTGTTCCCCGTTTATAAAGTATATATGAACCAGAACCTCTGATGTGTGTGCATGTGTGTGCTTGCTTGGAAATCTCTTTTCAAAGTAATGTTTTGGAATACGATTCTGAAATAAAGATTCCGAAATTCAGTTTTAAAGTACAGCTTTGAAGTAAATCCTTTTCTGAAAACCTAAAGTTTAAGTACTTATATTGTTTCAAAAGTCATGCCTCACTTAGTCCTTTTGACTAATACCTCCACCCTATTTTCTGACCTCATGGTTTCAGGTTCAGTGATTGCTTGTTGGCTGGTATCTTGAAGTATAGGAAATCTTTTGTTGTGCTCTTGTGGTCAGGTTCTTTTGAACCATCTTGGTCTCCACCCTCTTGATGATAATGTAGCGTTCGATTAGGTACTTATCGATCTAGCCTCCGGTGTCCTTTGTTACTTGTTATATTTTCCTTGACACTCTATGAAATATCTCTTTCAATACTCAATTCTTGTATAGTCCTTGTACTTGGTTACTAGCCTCTTGTGCTTATGATTTATGTTTCGAAAGTTTTAAATTTCTCATATTTCCGCTGCAATATTCCCTTCTAAGTACTCTGATCTTGTATTGTTTTGTCCGTTCGCCGGCGCGCTTCTTGGGGGCTAGGTCTCCTAGCCACTTGAGAGGTACGACGGTGCGGGGTTGTGGCTTCTTCGGGGTGCTACAAGTTTGCTTTGGATTTTGATCCCTTTTCTTCCTCCTTCGAAGAAACCCCTGTTTTGCCCCTTTTTCCAGCCCTGGAAGGGTACCCGAGCGGGTACTTTTTGTGCATAAAAAGTACCCGGGTGCCGAAAAGTTTCTGGACAGCTCTACCCGGTCGGGGAACTTTTCCCTTGAATTTTACCCGGCCGGGTACTCCCTCATCCGAACTCCAAATGACCTGATATTTGAACTGTTGGAAAGCTGTTGAAGTCTAGAACAACCTCCAATTGGAATCACCTCAATATGTTTTCCCATTTGTGAGATATTATCAATTCTTTTTGGTGTCGCTGCTTTACCGACAAACTGCATTCACCCAACTTCAAGCTTACGCCATTTTCTCCTCGCTTTGAACTAGAAAACGAGCCATATATCCTTGGAAATCCATTTGTGTCTAGTTTCATTCCCAACAAACAAAACTCAATTCCAACTTCTACAACTCAAGATATTTCCATTTTCCTATAGCTTGTGCGTTTTTGAAAATTGTCGGGTTTTGCGAAACTTCACCAAAACCCTTCTTATCGCTTTCTTTTCACTTCCTTGGCTCCCAAATGTGAATTATATGACTTATGTACTTGGTTTATTGATAATTATACTTTTATTTGACATTCCTTAATTGTTATTGGATGACATATTGATCATGACTTTGCCGTGCGTCGTAAATGGTTCATACGAGTTGAGTCTTACGTATACTTGTCCTTGTTACACAGATCACTTTCCAGGTGACAAGGAGCACGCTCAGTAGGGTGTATCCTTGAGTTCTTTCATTGGTAAAGGTGAGGTTTAATTGCTAGATATATAGAACCCATACAACCCTATGTGATCTTTTGGCCAAATTGTGTCTATATATCTATAGTTTTACAAATCGTATTGAGTTTCAATTGATTCTATTGAACCGATTGATTGATTGATCGTGTTTTGGCGAGTAACCATGAATCGTGCACCGTGGGCCCGAGGGTGAGTGTATGAGCCAACTGGGGAAGCATGGGCTGACGGGTAACTTTGCACTCCCCTCACATCGTGGGGATGAACCCTAAATCCACCAGGAGGTTTGGTGGAGGAAGGAGTCCCGGGCATAGGGACTCATGAACCCTATGCCCACCGTGATTGGGTGGTGGGGCCTTGCAATCCCACCATCACAAAAGGAAGAAGGATGGACGAAAATTGCTTATTGTGCACTGTAATAACTTGTATGCTCACTTAATCATTGATAATCTAAATATTGGTAATGTTCACTGCCGGAGTAAGGTTGGAGATTTGCCCTCACTCGCCGGGCCACGAATTGATTGTATTGAATTGATTAAATTGATAAATTGAATTAGTTGTAACCTTGGGCGATAGTATCTCTTATTTTACTACATTGTATTGTTATTTTCCAAAATTATTACCCGGGATTATAACTTGGATGTATGTACGCTTATATTTATCTATACCCCTCACTCAGTCTTTGGTTGACTCACACCTCACACTTTTCAGGTTTTCAAGGGTTGCATGCTAGGCGGGATCGAGTCAGGTCTTTTGTTCAATGGGTCTAGCACTTGTCTTCCTCATTTTGTTGTACATTATTTATGCATATATGTATTGTTATGTCTCTTGGTACCTATGTATTTGGTACGAAAAATTTGGCTATCTTTGGAATTGGATTTATGTAAATGATGGAAGGATTATGTTAAAGACATGAATGTATATTATGCTTCCATTTTATTGATTATGCATGATCGTATTTAATTGAGGGTTAGTCCCGCCTAGCTAGTGTGTCGTTTTTTTTTTACTGTCACCCGTTCGCCATGAGTCCGGTTCATATATGGACTACCCATTTCATGTGTGAGCTAGAGTTATGGTGCGGGGGTGTGGCATCTCGGCATTCCGGGTGCTACAAATTAGCTTGGCTACCTTCTTCGGTCGCGCCTTACAGCAAAAGACGCTCATGGTCACCTACGTGGTGGTCGAAATTGAGATTCCTTATAACATCATAATAGGGCGACCAACCCTCGTTGATTTCAAGGTGATCATCTCGACCTACCATCAGAAGATCAAGTTCCCAACCCCCGAGGGGGTTGGCGAGGTTCTTTGCAACGTTCAAGAGGCTTGGGAATGCTACGTGTTATCCCTCAAAAAGCCCAAGGTGGAGAGGACGTTCCAAATCGGATCTACTAAAAAATCAATGGATTTTCCCAACTTGGATAAAGATGGCCCCGTGTGGAAGAGGGCCAAGATAAATAAAAAGAAGAACAAGAAGAAAGATCCCAGCGCCGGGAGTAATCCCGAGGGTACCCCACTTGGAGCGATCGGAGAATCCTCCTCGGAAGAAGACACAAATGAGGGCGATCAAGAAGCCGCCGATAATCACTTGACAGGAAAGAAAAGATCGCTCGAACTTTCTCGCCCAGAGGTCCAGATTGAGCCCGCAGAAAAATTCCCGACCATAGAGCTGGAACCTGGCAACAAGGATAAAACCACCCAGATAGTTTCTAGCCTTTCTGGACCCTCGCAGATTATGATGATCAACTTTCTGAGGGAAAATATTGATGTTTTTGCTTGGAAAGCATCTGATCTCACTGGAATTGATCTGAGCGTCATAGTCCACAGGCTCAATGTGGACCCTTCTTTCAAACCAATCAAACAAAAGAAAAGAGATGTCCATGGATTCCCGAAGAAAGCTATTGAGGAAAAGGTAAATAAACTCCTTGACGCCCAATATATTGAGCCCATATTGTACCCGGAATGGCTTTGCAATGAGGTCCTCGTGCCGAAAAGTGCGAATAAATGGCGAATATACAATGATTTTACGGATCTCAACAAAGCTTGTCCCAAGGACCCTTATCCATTACCTCAGATTGATCAATTAGTGGACTCGACCGCCGAGTGTGAGCTCATGAGCATGATGGACGCTTTTCAAAGGTATTCCCAAATCTTCATGACCCCCCGAGGACCGTCCCAAAACCTCATTCGTGGTACACATAGGGGTTTACTGCTTTCTGGTTATGCCTTTCGGGCTAAAAAATACAGGAGCCACATATCGGCGCCTCGTTAACCGGATGTTTGAAAACGAGATTGGTGGATCCGTGGAATTGTACATGGACGACATGATAGTTAAAAACGAGCGTCAAGCCACACATTTGGAGGATCTCAAGCACACGTTTGGCATCTTGCGCCAATACGGTATAAAGCTAAACCCCTCTAAGTGTACATTTGGAGTACAGGAAGGAAAGTTCTTGGGTTATATGGTGAGCCAGCGCGGAATTGAGGCTAATCCGGAAAAGATCAAAGCCATCTTGGATATTCCTTCCCCTCATAACACCTGTGAAGTACAAGTGTTAGTGGGAAAGATCATCTCTTTGAACAGATTCATCTCCCGCTCGGCAGACAGAAGTCTCCCGTTCTTCAAAATTCTACGCAACGCTCGAAATTTCTCTTGGACCGAGGAATGTGAAGAAGCATTATGAGATATGAAAGCTTACCTCTCGAGCGCATCGCTGTTGACAAAGCCAATGGAGGGTGAAAACTTATTCATATACCTCTCTGTCTCCGCTGAGGCCAAGAGCGCGGTATTGGTGGCTGTACGTGAGCGCAAACATTTGCCGGTTTATTAATTAAGTAAGACGCTACAAGGTGCTGAAAAGAAATATCTGGAAATTGAAAATTTTGCTTTCGCCCTCATTAACGCGTCACGGAGGCTGAGATCTTATTTTCAAGCGCACTCAATCACTGTTCTCACGGACCAACCCTTGAGACAGGTTTTATCCAAGCCAGGCGTTTCGGGAAGGCTAATAAAGTGGGCTATTGAATTAAGCCAGTTTGACATAAATTTTGAGCCAAGAACAGCCATACAAGCGCAGGCAGTCGCGGACTTATTAGTTGAACGCTTTTGTTTAGAGCCCGCCGCTCCTGAAAACAACGGTTTGTGGGTCCTGCACACAGATTGTTCCTCGACCTCTCAGGGGGGAGGGGCAGGGGTAACCCTCAGAGACCCCAACAGAATTGAAATAGACTTTGCAATCAGGTTGGATTTTCAAGTCACGAACAACGAAGCAGAATACGAGGCTCTCATCCAAGGGTTGAAAATTGCCTTCCAAAATGGAGCTTCCAGGGTCACGGCTTATGTTGATTCACAACTGATCACGAGTCAGATTGAAGGAACCTATGTGGCTTGAGAAACCACCATGGTGCAGTACTTGGGAAGAGCGAAGGAGATAATCGAAAAGTTCAAGGAATTTCACTTACTCCAGGTCCCACGAGCAGAAAATGAACGTGCACACGCTCTATCCAAGTTTGCTTCTGCTCGAAGGATCCTATGAACATTCCATCACGTTCCTGAGAACAGAGGTACCGTTGATAAAAGAGAAGGATTCTGCTTGAGCGGTAGTTATGATTGATCCCACCGATCCATGTTGGCTCGATGACATCATCAGATTTCTCAAAGATGGCACTTGTCCTACTGACAAGGTGGAGGTACGAAAAATCCAAAACAAGGCCCCTCATTTTTCCCTGGATTCGAAGGGGAGACTATTCAAGAGATCCTTTCAAGGTCCACCTATGAGATGTTTGAGGCCCTCACAAGCCAAGGAGACCCTCGAACATATTCACGGTGGAAGCTGCGGAAATCATTCTGGAGGGCGTATTCTCACCAAGAAAATCCTGAGAAGCGGGTTCTATCGGCCCACGGTCCTCCAAGATGCCATTGCATTTTCCAAGAAGTGTCCTAAATGCCATTTTCACTCTAATGTTCCCCAATTGCCAGCTGCTCAAATGGCCCCTATAGATGTCTCTTGGTCCTTTGATCAGTGGGGTATTGACATCGTGGGCCCCTTGCCCATGGCGGTCAGACAGAGAAAGTTTATCATTCTAGTCGTCGATTACTTCACAAACTGGGCCGAGGCCGAGACCGTTGCAAAAATCACCTTCCGAGTGGTAAGGGACTTCATATGGAAGAACATCATTTGTAGGTATGGCATTCCGAGGGTACTCATTTCGAACAACGGATCCCAATTCATAGTAGTAGACACCTGAGAATGGTGCTCGGAATTGGATATTGAACAATGTTTCACTTCGATGGGTCACCCTCAGGCTAACGATCAAGCTGAAGTCACCAACAGGATCATTCTGCAACATTTAAAGACTATGCTTGAAAGCAAGAAGAATGAATGGGCCGAGAAGTTACAAGGGGCTTTATGGGCTTATCGCACCACCCCACGAGAGGCTACTGGCGAAACCTCTTACTCACTTGTCTATGACTCAGAAGAAATGATACCTGTAGAAATTGCACAGGAATCCGCTCGAGTAGCATATTTCGAGCCGGGAACCAACGAGGAAAATAGAACGTTTAAACTGGATCTTTTGGAGGAAAAAAGAAACATAGCCTGGGCACGTATTCATGAATACAAAGCATCCGAGGCTCGGCAATATAACAAGCGAGTCAGAGAAATAATGTTCCAGATGGGGGACTTAGTCTTGAAGAAAGTTGAAGTCTCTAAGCACGTGGGGAAGTTGGATCCCAATTGGGAAGGCCCATTCAAAGTTATACAAGTCAGAGCTAACAATACTTACACGCTCGAGACACTCCAGGGCTAGCGTCTCCCACGGTCATGGAATGTATGTAACCTTCGACGGTTTTATGTTTAAATCCTACAAAAGCTTTGTAAAAACCCACTTCGTAACCCTCGTTTACGAGCGCATTTTATTAGAATAATTTCACTTCAAAAGAAGGTCTTTTATGATTCTAAGTATGGTAAACGATTCCCTCTGTAAACCTAGGCAATAGCCACACAGGTTCAAGACACGCGAATCCCCCCACCCCCTCTCTCTTTCGAGGGTGAGATATGTTTGACGTGCGCCAAAATCCCGTCTAGAGGTTCACCCTCTTTGGGAAACTGGACAAGCGCTGAGTACAATCCAAAGGCGAAGAACGAGTCCAACCGGATCTCACTCCTAGTTCGCGCTTGGAACGCCAAGCAACCGCCTGAGAATAGCGCTCGAATTCCCCAACACGGGAAAATCTCCCCGTAAGCATATACGCAAGGACGCCCGTGGCGACCTCTGGTCACTCTTGAATGAGCCCCACGTGTCCAAATACTTGGGTGGAGATCTTTTAGACAAGTTTTTCCAGGTCTTGACCGGGGAACCCTCGAGGTGTGACCCTCGCGTCAACCGAGGCCGGATAGATTTCTTAGTGACCAGGGGCCCTTCGTGGAAGATCCCCTCGTGCATAAGCACGGGTGGAAAGCTTTCAGACAAATTTTCACAAGTCTGGACCGTCGCGTCCACAATGACTTGGTAAAATTCTTAATTGACCGTCAACCCTCGCGGAAACCATCCCTCGCGTCTTACATTTGAATTCAAACTTTTAGGCAAGTTTTTACAAGTCTTAACTAGGGTGCCCTCAAAATGGTACCCTCGCGTTGTCAAAAGACTTCGCATAAATTCTCAAGTTTTATGTATCTTATTTACTTAGCTTTTTTGCTCAGTTCTTAATGACAAGAATATGATAAAACTAGCGCACAAATAAAATGCATAAAAAACAGAAGCATTACAGCAAAAGGGAAAATATTCATTCATTCATAGAAAAAAAAACTGACGCTCGACAGTACAAAATACAAGGACATTCACACCCTTGAAGAGCTCATTCAAAACAAGAAATTACTACAAGTTCAGGAAGGGGAAATTGTAGTTCTACAGGAGGAGAATATCAGGCATTTGGAGCGGGGCCATCTTCTAAATCAACCATTTCATTTTGGGCTTGGGAAGTTGGCTCTGAGACTTGTAAAATCTGGGCATTAGAAGCTGGAGCATTTGAGGGCACATCGGCCTCAACCGCAGGAGCGGGAATTATCACATTGGCCGGAGCGGATTGACCGTTGGGAGCGGAAGCGTTCTCAACAGCAGACGCTTGGGGTACGATTTCTGGAGGGCCCTCGGGAGCGGGTGCAGCTTCAATGGCTCCCTCGTTGATTTCAGCGCGAGGCCCTTCCTCCGCCTAACGAGCCGCCTAGAATTCATCTTGAAGGATTTCCACCAAGTAGTTGTACTCTGGCGCATTCAGGTTAGCCTCTGGATCCGCACCATCTTCCTCGGGAATCGTACAGCGCTCGTCAAACCTTAGCCCCATGTCCGAGCGTCCTCTAGAAGAAGCCTCCACCAAGCCCAGATAAATAAGTTACTCAGTTACCAAGTTAAAGACATTTTGAGCCTCGTCGTAGCAGTGAAGGGAGACGGCAAATCCGAATGCCTTGGAATGGAAGAATTTGATCAGGGCCTCTTTGTTTGCCCTCTCGATACGCTCGAGAAGGAGCCTTCGGAATTCTTCTTCACAAGTTTTCCTTGTAGCCTCCGTAAACTGCTGTTCGGCTGCATTAAGCTTAGCGATCCACCCGTTTGTCTCCTCCATCAACTTCTTATAGTTTTCTTTGACGTTTGAAAGCTTAATACGGTGTTTTTTCCCAGACTCCTCGAAATTCTTCAAATCCTACTTCAACCTGTCATGTTCGGCCCCAACCTTGGCATGCTCCTCCTCAAGGGACTCAAACTTGGCCCTTAGCACCTGGTTTTCCTCTTGGAGTTGAGCGATGTTGGCTGCTCGCACCATCTTCTTGTACTTAACTTTGCGCTCGGTGTACATGGTCGCTCGGCGCTACAGGTTTCTGACCCTCGGGAGTATTTGCTACATTTTTAGAAGGAAGAAGGAAGTTCCTATACTTAGCGTTTTTCAGAAGCAAAAAGGAAACACTTGAAAAGAGTGAGAGGGATGAGAAGTCTTACGGAAATGACGGCATGGGCGAGATCCTCAACTACTTGCTCCACACTCTGGGAGTATAACTTCTTGTGATCCCCAGTAAATTGGACCCTCTCGTAAAGCCCATATGTGATGTTCTTAGCGAATGCATGAGTACTCAACATGGAAGGACCCTCGCTCGGGGGACGGCCAAATGACTTATCGCCAGCACGCTCGAAGTTCCACAGCTGGTCTTCTTCAGATGAAGAGGTCTCACCATCACCACAGTCTCCCTCGGCCACTTGCTTGCCCTTGCCCTTGCCCACGATTGGGATGGTATCGGGCATTCTTTTTATCTTTTTTGAGGGCTGAACTTGGCCCTCTTGAAGTTCTCTTATTACCAGGCTCGAGCGTGGCCTCTGTTGGTTGGCTTAATTGGATGTTTGGGGCCTCTCTTCGCCCCTTGGATTTGCATTGTCCCCCTGCCTCGGGACAATGCGGGTTTCCAGGGTGGTCGCACGATTATCCCCTCGGTCGCGCCCAGTCGTGCTGGAACTCTCGCCTTGATGGCCCCCACGACCATTACCTCGGCCGGCCCCACGGCCTTGACCTTGCTCTTATGGGTTCGGGGGTTGCTGCTGCTGCTGTGGGGCGCGAGTGTTAATCAGGTTGGCCATGTTCCTCATTCCTATTCTTCTTGCCATTAGTTTGCTTTCCCCTGAAAAAGAGAAGAACGAGGGTCTACTTTTCCACATAAAGACAAGCAAAATGCAATAAAAGTTAGTAACCCTATCTAAAGTTAGTGCCCTAAAGATCTAACCATCGTTCTCCAAATTTCGAGTGGGAGGGTTTTTGATCATATCGGGGTCGTTCATGAGCCCACAAAGAAACAGGACCTCCTCAGCGTCTATCAACTCCTTGGCCTGGATAAGCCACTTTATATTTCTAAAAGTAAGGGCCAAGTTCTGAGCCCAGGATAAGGGGAACGAAGGATCCAAGCGAGATCTTACGAGGGGCCTGTCCCCGTGATCCACCCACTCTCGAGGAAGGCTAAAGTCCTCGCCCTCAGGGCCCCTCACGAAGAAGAACTTCTCCTTCCAATCCGTCCCATACGATGTCGAGGGCGCTTATATCAGCCTCAAGTTAGATTTGGCTTGGACATAGTAAAAACCAGCCTGAGGAGACGAGTGTGGGGAGCGGACCACTTGGAAGAGACTATTAAAGTTGTGAATAGAGGGCTCATTCCCGCTACACTTCATCAGAATCACAAAAGAGGTTATGAGGGCTATTCCATTGGGTACTATTTGAGAAGGGCTCAAGTTCAAAAGATTCAGAATACTGGCCACTGGAACTGAAATTGGGAATCTTAACCCCCCATACTCGATGTCATCTCTGTAAACTGCCATTTCGCCTGGAGGGGGATAGTTAGCCCTTTCGTATGGCGTTGGGATCTTGTAAGTGAACCTCTCATCCTAATATCTGGGAGCCCTCATTGACACTAGATCCCCCATGGTTATGGTACTGGGGGTCTCATCAGGTGTCCTCTCGGTTGCTTGCATACCCGAGCCCTCACCCTCGACGGATTTCTTGGTTTTCTTGCCCTTCTTTTTACGCTTTACTGGAGGTTCTTTCGAGGGCCCGACGTCCTTTCCTTCTTCTGGGATAGGAGCAGGAATGACCACTGTTACAGTGTGGCGGTGAGGATGTGTAGCACTTTCCGTCAATGGCAACGTCACCCCTTGCCTCTCCGTCTCCAACACCAGATCCATCTCCTCAAAGAGGTGTTCAACACCGCCGGTATCTCTCTCCCCCATGGTGGACACCGCTGCATCTAAGTCCTCATCCCTTGATTCCCCGAAGATTCTGGCCACCGTTTTATGGTGTGGAGTATGATCATGGGGGGAGGAATTCTGATTTGCACTTTCCTCCAATTCATGAACAAATTCTTCGACGTGTTGTTCAGACATGGTTTTCTGGTTTTCGAAAATATGGGGAAGAAAGGAAGATTGTAATGGCGGATGGGGCTTCGGGAGGATTGATCCTAGCAATTCTTGGGTTAGCAGAGAAGGAGTTAGAAGAAGGTTAGTGAAATACTTAAGAAAGAGTCTTGAGAAGTTCTGGTTCGCTGGGAATCTCTGGAAATCTGGTAAGATCTTTGATGTTCTCTGAATGCTTGAAGATTGTAGTGAATGCGTAAAGGATGAAGAAGATGTGGGATCCCCCTATTTATAGGGTGAGAAGTTGGTAAGATTTGGAATATTAAATTCAAAACGCAATCATTTCCCGCCTAGGTAACCGCCCACTTTTGGGAACCGTCACACACATCCCGGAGTTCACGCGCTGTTTCTTGAAAATACGCACTCACTCGCCCTGCGGCATTTAATTCCTGACGTCTCCAACAGTCAATATGAAAAGACAGCATTAAATGCTTGATTAGAACAAGGGTGCCCAACACGCAAACTCTTTGTATCTCTTTAAACGACCGTCACCCTCGGAAGTTTAGGAGGATTCGAATTCTACAGTCCTCATTACTAAGGACTTCAGAATTGGGGGGCAAAATGATGTGGCCAAAACACGCTCAACCCACGTTTTGACACGTGGCTCGGGTCAGTTGGCCCACGTTTTGACACGTGGCGCTATCAGCAATGACCGCGTGGCAATTTGGTCTCCACGGGCGTACCATCCTCCACTCCCCAAAATATTCCAGCCTCGGAGAAAGAAGCAAACCTCGAGCGTCAGTTGGTTTCACCAACAATGCATCCACACGCATTCACACTCGATGAACCCTTCTCACAAGGATACACAAGGGAATGCCCCCCCCCCCCCTCGGGAGACTCGAGACCCTAACTCCATTTTTCCCTTGGAGCTGCGAGCCCACCAGGCACATAGTGAACACGAGCGTGTGCCTAGCCCTCGTTATCAGCCCAAAACGGCTCTCTGACATACCGTACGCGCCCGCGCACCTGCCACTGTTGCCCGCACCACCTTTTCACCAGCTTTTACAGAAGATTCCTCCTAGGTTTCCCCTCATTACGCCACGTGTTTGGGTAACATCAGGGCAGGACCACAAAGCGCAAATTACCAAAGGGTCTCTGACCCTCAACTATAAATAAGAGACTTCATCTCTTTCCACGTAAGCAATCCTCCTTACTGTAACTCTGCAATTACTTTCATCTCCTCTTTCATATCGTCATTTGACTTGAGAGTCGGAGAGCCAAACTGGGAATCACCACCAGTTCCCCCCAGCTTGGCTTTTTGACCGTTTGTTTAGTGTTTGTCCTAGCAGACTGAACCCACCATTTCCGGCCACACTCTCCAGAGTTTTCATCCTCCGTTTCCCCACAAAAACAAATTCAGAATGTTGGAGTTTAGATACCAGAAATCAGACCCATCAGTAGGCATGACAATTAAAAAATCACATAGGTATATTTGGATAGATTAAGTGATTTGAATTTGAATTTATAACTACAATATGTCAACAAACTTACCTTAAACACAAATGATCATGCATGAAATTCATGTATGAAAAAGGAAATTCATATATGGATATAGAAAGAAAAATTTACCTTCAAGAAGAATGATGCTGCATGAAAAAAAATTTTGCATATGGATATGAATAGAGGTAAGAAAATAATTTTTCAATTAGAATCCAAAAAAACACTTAATTAGAATAAACCTTACCTCGACGAAAAATGATCCTGGAAAAAAATTATATGATTAGAATAAAACTTACCTTCAAGAATGATAGAACGGAGAAAAATAGTTAAGAATTGAGTGTGACAATTAAAACTTTAAATACTAATTTTTTATGGTGTGTGAATTATCACCAAAATTTTAAATATGAATATTCTTTGTAACAAACTTATCTAAAATATTGAATTTGAATTGATAACTAAATATCTATACAAAATCTTTAATTCATTTGGATAAAGTGATTTGTTATAGAAAACAGAATTTCATATGTGATTTGTTATGGAAAACAAAATTTTATATTGATTCTAAAATAATTTGAATTGATAACAAAATATCTATACAAAATCCTTAATTCTTTTGGATAAAGTTGATTTGTTATAGAAAACAGAATATTATATGTGATTTGTTATGGAAAACAAAATTTTATATTCATAACGTTTTTTAAATTTAAACTTTTTGAACATAGAGAATTTGAGAAATATTCATTTAAAATCTATTGAGGTATTTAAAAATTTTTAAGACTATCCACCTGTATATTTATGTGGATAGCCTCAAGGGTGGTAAATTATATACATATAGATTATATTAAAAATAATTATAAAATAAATATTAATATAGAAATTTTAATTTAATATATATTTAAATAATAATAATTTTATTATTTGTACCCGCAAGGAGCGTGCAGATTACTAAGTATATAATTAAATGTTTTTACACTCAATTATTTCCCGGGAACCAAACCTCAAAAGGAAGAAAGAGAGTCCCTCACTCCTCCAATTCTCAATTTCTCATTCCAATTTCCAAACAATTCGTCTCTCTCAATCCCTAATCAACACCACTTTTTTCCAGGAACTGCTCGATAATCGATCACAATTGGATTGGTCAAATTCAAACAATTTTTGTTTGCAACACAAGATATATTTCGAAAAGAAAATGGTGTCGGCTAATAGGGAGATGGTGGTGTACTGCTTTGACACACTGGTGGCGCACTACAACGGCGAGCAGGCTCCTTCCCCGGCTTTCGATGAGGGTCAACAGTACGAAATTCGCCTTCTTTCTTTATATAATTATTTTGATTTTGTGTTATAAAGTATATAGCTTTGCCTGTTTCAAGTTTCAATTTGTTTATATGGTTTCAGCTTGGTGATTATCTAGTTTTTCAAAAAAATATAATTTGTGGGCTTGTGTAACTGAACCGTTGGAAGAACATGTGCTGGATTTTGTTCAATGTTCTTCAGGTTGATTGACTTACTAGTTACTACTACTCTCTGCTTGCCTTTCTTAGTAGTCAGTAGTGTGCTTATAATGTGTGCTTGATTCTCCTGTGTTTGTGTTTCACAAAATTTTCGAACAAAAACTGCTGAGATGGATCAGTTTTTATGGGAACTTTTGTTTCTGATTTATATTATGCAGCTAAAAAATAACCCCAAAATTCTTGAATTACGAAATTTGATCAGCATTGAATACTGATGCAAGTGCTTTGCAGGGGCAACGTATTATCTCTGTAAATCCCCCCTTGGTTGCATGGTGCAAGACCTTGGAACTGAAAATGGATTATGAACCTTTTTTTTACTTACAAAATCGTTCCTGTACTTTCCTGGTTAAAAGCTTCTATCAAGAGTAGACATGTCATCACAGATTTTTCCTAGTTAAAGTTTTGGATGAATCTTTATTCGTTTTATTTGATGATAAAGGTCAAGCATTGTCTCTTTTTTCAGTTCACTTGAATTAATCTATACCTGAACTGGAATGGTGATTTATTATTTTCTCGTAACAAAAGAAAGGGTTATAACACTTTCAACTGGCTGGATTTCAAAATCAATCAATGAAGTATGTGTAACAACAAAAATTTTTGATATATGGTTTATGTCTCGTCCAAATTACACTCTGGTTTCAGCCCATTATTTGTAACCTGGAAGAAAGCGAGCAGTGGTGGGGAACCACGTTTACGTGGGTGCATAGGGACTCTTGAAGCTCGGTGCATAGTTAATGGTTTCAGGGATTATGCTTTAATAAGGTAATCAAACATCTTTACATTTTTGATCTGTTCGCTACTTTCTTCTGTTATGTCTTGTCGAATCTTTTGTTGAATGAGATGAGTCTGCCATGCACTGCATTTAGGATTGTGCTTTCGGTCAGTATATACACATGCAGAAACAGCATTACGTGTCTTTATTCTTTATCAGGTGAAAATTATCTTGCTAGCAGCTTATGGTCCCACCTGCTTATGACCTTATTTCCCATTTTGATGCAACATGTTGATTTCGTTTTGAAAATTAATAGCTCACCTTGCTGAAATTCAATCTGGATTGTATAGGGAATTAGATTTTATAACTATAAATATGTCTTTTGGCATATGTTAGGCTTCAAGAAATTGCTCAATTGTATGGTCAATGGTGGGATTAAAAACAAAAGCAAAATTTGTTTTGTTTTGCCTCTCTGTTAAACTTAGAGGGTGTTTGGGTGAATTAGTTAGTTTTCTGAAAGAGCTTATAATATGTGTAAGACCTTATAAGCTGTCATAGAGTGTTTTACAAACTTTTTATTAAAAGAGCTTATAAGCTCCATTTAAATGAGTTGGGGAATTCCAACTTATTTTAACATCCAAACTCATTTCCCTTCTTTTTAACCATATTAATTACTCAATTGTCAGTACTAACATTATAAGCGCTCTTGTTATTCTTTTTATCTAAACACTTTCAGAGCTTATTTTTAAAATAAGATCCTACATCTTATAAGCTCCAAAAAGATCTCGTAAGATGTGAAAGCTTATAAGTTCCTCAAAATAAGCTTAGCCAAACATCCTATTAGTACAAAGCATGTGCTTATTAAATTTTGAGCTTGAATATTTTCTGGGGAGTTATAAATAAGCAATTGTGGCTCCTGAATGGCCAAGATTGACCCGAGTTCATGAGATCGTTTCAATTGGTCAAGGTCTGCTAAGAGTTCTGAATTCCTGGAAACAAATATTGTTTTGTTATCCTATTGCGTCCTGAATCCTGATATTTTTGATTGAGTAAGATGTATGCAAATTACGGGCGTGACTCAATACAGTCCAAATAATGGCTGATATCAAAGTTAATAACAGCTATTAACTTGCAGTGGTTAGGAGGATGAATCCTGGGCTGTGGATACAATAGAAAGTTAAGAGCCTTAGAGTTTTCTCACAACAGCGAAATGCGTGATAATTTAATCACTGAACTCCATGATCTACAACATTTCACCTTCATCAATGTAGTTTGGTTATGAAACTTTTGCAAGTGTGATAATAACTTTAGTATGAAGACACCGGCATTTCTTAGACACTAGTCATAAGTATTTGTGATGCGTGAGCATAGATATCTATATGTCACTGCAACCAAAAAATTGATTAGAAAAAGGATAGGACCTGAAATTGTATTAGTAATACCAAACCGGACTTAATTGTTTGTGAATCTAGGATGTGGTTTTCCATCTATTCTTTTATGATCATTAGTTTGCTTTCTCGGCTTTCCAGTTCTCGGCTTACAGCATTCCAATTAACTTTGGCATTTGTTCTTGTTATGATGCTATCTTTTCTCTCCTCTACTCAAGCATCTTTTAATGTCATTGAGGTTATTTTCCTCACCTATGTTTGATATCCACTATTTTTAAGAATTAAAATCGCTATTATGAATATATTATGCATGAAAATATTGAGTTGGATTTTAGTGTAGAAAACTTGTTGTATTACTATTGATCATGGTGCTCAACTGCATAAAGTCCCTGTTTTATATTTTACAGTGCCCTCAGGGACCGCAGATTTCCCCCAATACAAGCTAAAGAATTGCCTTATCTGGAATGCACGGTTTCCATACTGACTAATTATGAAAATGCTAATGACTACCTTGACTGGGAGGTTAGTATTCTACATGGTTTTTGACGAATTGCATCTTTGAATAGCCTCCACATAATGTTGGTTATTACTTATTTGTAATTCACAAATTTGCACCATTGTACTATTGGCTCTGGATTTTAACTAGTAATTGGAATTGGCTCTCAACAAGTCAATTAGCTACACTATTATTGTCAGTTATCATAGCAAATTATGGATGCTTTATTTTGTCTTTATTTTTTATTTTTAAAGTCAGTTTAATCATAATGTTAGGCTCGTTAACATCCTTAGAATCAATACCTAACAGTAAATGTCGAATTGGACCTTATATCTGATTGCAATCATTTTGATGCAGGTTGGGAAGCATGGAATAATAATTGAATTTACTGATCCTGACTACAATGCAAGGCGAAGTGCCACCTATTTACCTGAGATTGCTGCTCATGAAGGTAGACCTTCTGTTGTGAAATCCCATTTATGCATTTTTTATTTTTTTTTTAAGCATCCCATTTCTGCTTGATAGGAATAGGTTAGCAACATCATGATGGCCATTGTCTGGTCTCTTTTTGAGAAAAAAATTTCTAACTCCCAAAATAGAACCGAGCATGCAAAATGCACCTACATTTTGCTAAATATTATGAAAAAATTCTGATTTTTTCAATCACGAAACCCCTCCTAGCTCAATTGTGAGAAACATGATGTGTTTAAATAGCCAGTACCTCGAAGGTTGGTTTTGATTTTATAATTATAATGAACATCTAATTTTACCCTCAGGATATTATTTGCTTACCAAAATTAAGCCGATCAAATTATCCTTCATGGTATTTGTGATATTTGTAGAAGTTTACTTGATATGATGCACACATATCTTGTAATCATTTCTTAACAGTTAATATATTTTTTAAGCATTATCCTATAATATAAAAACTTGATGTGACCCCATGAACCGGGAAAAAAAGTGCATGAAAAATGAGTTCTAAAAATAAAAGGGATAATTACATACAGGTCCCTAAGGTTAGGCCTAATTACAAGCCGGTCACTATTCTTTTAAATATTACACTGTAGTCCCTAAGCCTTGTTACTTTGTTAATTTTTGTGTACTTTTAGGGACGATTTTCCATTTTTGGTCATACATTATATATAAGACTCACAAAACCTTCAGGGACATAAGTGTATTTTTACAAAATTCGTTAATGGACCTCACACAAAACAAGAAATATAGGGACTAAAGTGTAATATTTAAAAGAATAGGGATCGACTTATAATTAGGCCTAACCTCAGGGGTGGTGGATGTAATTTGCCCAAAATAAAATACTACATACACCGACTGTTTGCACAATTACTTGAACTTCCCCTGAGGTTTGGGAAATTACGAACGCTTCCGCTGTTAAGTAATATATAATTACATGTGGATCCATAAACTTTCAATCTCTATTTTTTATATAATACTTACTGGCCAATATTTCATTTTAAGGTTCATAACTATACTAGTTATCTGGGCATACCAGGGGAAGTTTGTGTAATTACTGTAACTATCCCTAATAAAAATTATACTGGTATAAAATGTTGCATATGCAAAATACCTCTTGCTTCGAAATTCTGATATTTTGCCTTCTCTATTATTCAAGGATGGACAAAGCTTGAAGCGATAGACTCATTGATAAGAAAATCCGGTTACAGTGGCGCCATCACCGGACAACTGAGAAAGAGTATTCAACTTACCCGTTACCAAAGCACACTATTTACCATGGACTACAGTGATTATGCTGCCTATGTGAAAACAAACAGAGGTGTTGCTCCCACGATTAATGGGGCAAAACCGTGAAATTATTGACTCCTTCCATTTCAGCTGCAAAAATTACTCAGCAGCAGATTATTCATTTATAACAGATTGGTGGATGCAGACAATACTTGCTCCATTCTGCTCGGTACGATTATTTACTACTTGGTCGTTGTTTCTAATGTTATCTGCTAACCGTAGTGGATGAAGACTGGTGTAAACTTATGGTGTTGTAATTTGATGTCTTTGTTGTGTTTAAACTTAAGTTGTCTCTGCTTTGCCAATTTGCCATGCATCATTGCTCCTATCTTTCTGTAAAATCATTCCGAGTTAAGAGTGTTTTCTTTTTTTTTTGGGATAACACATGCACACCCAAGTGGGATTCGAACCAGGGACTTTGCCTTCGAGAATGAACCCATTAACCACTTGAACCAACCCCTGTTGGCATTCTGAGTTAAAAGTGTGAAGTAATGTTTAACTATCCTTTCTTTCCTTCCATTTTATTTAATAGATGGTATTTTTAGTGTTAACGTTCTACATATGGCTCGTTGCCTCGGTGTTTCCTAGGATTAGGCATGTTATGGATTATGGAATCGACAAGGACTCCCGTTATATGAGTGTTCAATTCCCTATTCAGCCGGATTGCGAGCCGAACCAACCTAGCTGGTTAAGGTCCGAGCTTTGATTCGATACATGAGCTTGAGCGGGGCCATGGATCTAGATATACTCGAGCTGAATTCGAACCGCCAAATGAGCTAAACTTGGGTTGGAATTTGAGGTGTTCGATGAGCTTGAGCCCAAGCTCATGCTATTAGGGTCGAGCTCAGGCTATCAAAAATGCTAAAGTTTGGCTCAGTTTGTATACATGTCTATTTGAGCTTTTGGTGGCATATATATATATATATATATATATATATATTAAATTACATTATGATTATTTGATTCCCCAGCAAAGCTAAACTTATATTCGTCGTAAACTGTCATTCCATTCATATAATTTTTACGAAACCACCATCCAATTTTTATAATTTTTACAAACGACCATCTCATTTATACGATTTTTATAAAACCTCCATCCCTCCCATCTACACAATTTTACCAAACCATCATTCAATTTCTACTCTCATCTATACTATTTTTACATAACTGTCATCCCTTCCATCTATACAATTTTTACGAAACCACCATCCAATTTCTACGACTTTTACAAACTGCTATTTCATTTATACAATTCTTACAAAACCATCATCCCTTGTATAATTTTAAGTCGTTTTCAATGCTTGAATACCCCACACATGAAGTGCACGTGTGTTTTTAAAAAGAGTAAATTAGTCTTTCCATTATCTTAGTTATTATCTAACAAATTAGGGTTTCATGATTGGTAAATTAGGGCCGAAAATCTCTTAAATTTTATTTTCTCAAAACGTCAAACACAATAGTCCTTATGATTTTTGAAATTAGTTGGTTCATCCGCATTTTATGTGTTAAAACTATTTGATACATCCGCTTCTTTCTAAAATGATTTGATATGCTCTTTTCGTTCTTTCATTCCTATTCATTTTTTTTCCCTCAAGACTGATGTATTAATGAGTAAGAAATTGTTTTGTTTATTTTGTATGTTTATTAAAGTATTATATTCATCATTCAATAGACAGAATTTGATAAAGTGAAAAGTTATGAACCACAGCTTGCGGAAGTGAAATAGAAACTTAAATGTATTCAATCAGATAATTTCTTTTTTAAAACCAGAATGTAACTAGTCAGATAATTTATTGTTTCATATATCATTTTAACATATTATCCCAATTTCAAGTGATGAGATGATTGAAGAATGAAAAAAAATAAGAGTTGTAGTTGCCTTTTATCATATTAAAACTTCAGAGAATGACCAAAATAATAAAAAAAAATTAATTGATCTTTATTAAAAATATATGCAAATTGCGTGTAGACTGTGGAGTATTCAAACATCGGAAAATCACTTAAAATAAAAAAAAAAAAATCGCTTAAAATTAGATGAGAATGAAGATTTATAAATGTCACGTAGATGGAATGATAGTTTGCAATAAAAATAAGTTGAGTGATACAGTGTTAAAATGAGCATAATTTAGATGGTAAAAAATTATCCCTAATTTATTTGCCTAACCTTTTGTAAATAAAAGACAGAAAAAATATATGTTTATAATACTTTTATACACTAATGACAACTTGTACACTAAGGCCGCGTTTACTTCTATTGTAACTGGAGGTTGGGTGTACCACCCCAAACGGAAGGCACCACATCCCCCGCACTTAGACCCGACCCGTATATGAAATGGTAAATCCATACACGTGCTAGATCAGAGCGAACGGGGACTCATTCACTCACTATGCTAGGCGGGAACTAAACCTTCGAAACCAATTAAACAATTCCAACAAGATAAATTTAATTGCGGAAGCGGTTCATATATTCCAAAAGTTATATCAATCATATAGACGGGTTCAACTAACATAGTGACCTAGTCCCGAAATTCCATCATAAATGTAAATCATAAACACAATCATGAATACGAGTTCAATCTATCCCTAGAAGCCTGTCCCAAATCAATAACAAAAAAATCATAATAATTCATACATTCATGCCAACTTAAACAATTTACAATATGCAATGGAGTGACTCGGACTAGACCACAATACTCGACAGACTCGGACTCCCGCCTAGCGCTCCAAACCTGCCAAAACTGAAAACAAAGCCGGGTTCAGTTTATAGGAGACTGGTGGGTATAAAACAGGGTTTAATATGATAAATAGTGCAAAATTAAACACCCTCACATACAAGTCATAATCTCGTGCGAGGTTTTGAAACATTTTCCCAAGTAGGTGAAAACAAAGAAAACAACGCTCAGGATTACAACGATCAATTTCATAATTCATTCATTCAATCGGTCATTACGTGAGCCTGGCGAGAGGGAAAATTCTCCAGCCTACTCCTCGTGCGTGCATTTATTCATTTATTCATTCGTTCATTAGTGATCACTCAATCATTCATTCGATTACAATCATTCGTTCATTCAATCGTTTATTCATTCAATCATTCGTTTAATCGTTCATTCAATCATTCGTTCAATCATTCAATCACTTACACCTTTTTCCTCCGGTTGGTGGATGGACTCGGCCAAAGCACCGTCCACCCAATCATTGTGGCCAGTGAGGTTCATGACTCCCCAAAGGGCCGGTTCCCATTCCTCGCTAATCTCCTAGCGAGGGCCGGTATCACCGTCATTGTGTTGGGACTAGCGCATGGGGGTCATCGTCAACCCATGCTTCCCCGGATAGCCATGTACACATAGTCCCAGGGCCCCCATTCAATGTGATCACTGATCTCGCCAAAACATTAGGTTAGGGATTCAATAGATAAGAAAAGGCATTAATGTGAAATCAATGACTCCTTGGAAATGACTCGATATAAATATACATATACTTTGGCTTAAAACTTACACTTTGAGGTATATCGGGTCATTATTTAACTAATAGAAGAGAAAGCCACCTGATACACCTTACCGAACAATACCAAGGAGAAAAGAAGACTTGGAAGTAACCTATGAACCCGACAAGTCTCCGCCCTGGAGAAAACTGTACAAGAGACAACACTGTGCAATCGTGAGACTCAAGACTCCAAATGAACCATATATGATGCACGACAATGCATTAACGTGATATGATATGCATAAGAAATAACAATGTGTCATGGAGATATTCATGTATACAATTAATGTCACTTAAACACATAAACGATTCAATCGTTATTACACGAATAAATCGTGCCAATTCATTATCATTCGCTCGTTCAAGATGAATCGTTTATTTAATATCCCATTCATAACACGTTAGAATACATGTTAACAATGCATATGAACCATTTAGAGGTGCAAAGAATCCATTAAGTACAAAAGGAAATGCAAGGGTTGCACTTAAGCGTTTATGCATAAAGATCACGTTTATACATCGTAAATCAAACCATAAAATTCATAAAGATATCATAACATATCTTTCGACATAGTAATAATTCATTCATATCATACAAGAAGCAAAGAGATATCATTCAAGACAAAGAAACGAGGCATGAATTCATACGTGCATGTAGGAAGGCATATAAAGCATATCTTGTTCAATATTGTGACACCCCGAACGGAGGTCCCCACATCCCCTGCACTGTGAACCCGGTCCACACATGAAATGGAGAGTCCATACATGAACCAAACTCACAGCGAACGGAGACAGAACAAACAAAACCTGTGTTAGGTGGGACTAGACCCTGTACCAACAAAGCAATGAAACAGGAATGCGGAAGCAAGGCAATCATTCAAATCAATTCAGTGGAATAAATGCAATCAAAACGAATGGTACATACGGGTTCCACTAGTTCAAGATCCTGTCCTAAACTGTCCTGAATCAATACATTGCAATTACACATGTACGGGTTCAACTAGGGCCCTAGAAACCTGTCCCGAGTTTAATAGAATATTAAAGATACAAATATGGCCTACAAGGCCCGAATACAAAGCAGGAAACAAGTAAACGGTACAATGCAGTATGCAGGACCAAGACTCGAACAAAGGCCTCACAAGACTCCCACCTAACGACCACTGAACCTGCAAGACAGAACTAAAAACAACGAGAGGGAGGGGTCAGCCAACTGACTGAGTGGAGGGGGTACACATGCATATACATATATAATCAGAAAATCAGGCAGGCATAATTCCACTATACGTTTTAGTATTAAATAAACAGGAGACAGGAATCAGGATTAAATCAATACGTACGGGTGGAATTATGTCAGGGCATGCAAGTCACGTAAACGAGATATAATATGAATATGTCGATATCCGTACGCCTTTGTTGATGCCCACTTTACCTATACGATCCACGAGCTCCGGTACTGAACAGAGACTGAGACATACCAGAGGTTACAGATATCTATGCTTAACATTTTAGGGGACCCGGCGAGAACGGGTAATTATTCCATCCTGGACTCCTCTTTTCACTTATTAAACGATAGGTACAAGCTGGTAATCAGGAAACAAGCAGGACACAGGAGTTTATAATTATAACAGGCGGGAAAACAAGTACAGATTAATCTCCTTTCTCCGGGTGCAATGTGGCCGGTAGCTAACCTCCACATCCACGCATCAGGATGATCTTCGGGTTCATGACTCCCTCAGATCCGAGCCCCATCTCCCACCAAACCTCCTGGTGAGTATCCGGGTAGTCCAACAGTGTGGGACTTGTGCAAGAGATCACCGTCGGCCCTATACCTCCCCGGATCACTCAATACACAAGCCCTTTGGCCCCAGGAATAGGAACAAGAACCACTCCGGCTAGTCCAGCGCTAGAAGAGCCGAGGGCAATTTCAGGATCTCGCAAAACAGGCTCAGGGTTAACACTATGCAGTTTATAAATCATTTCCGGTACATAGCCGGTATAAAAGATATGGTTAACTGTAATATGAAAACCATTTGGCATACTTTTAATTCATGCAAGGTCATAGGTCGTTTATAAAGAAAACCCTCACCTCCGAGTGCAAGAAAGACCAAGAGAAGGACCACGAAACCGGAAAGTCTCCACCGAGAAGATCACTGTGCAAGAATGGCAATGACAATACTCGTGAGACAAGACTCAAAATGGAACCAAGTAGGACGCACGGAAAGAATGTTTATGAAGTGATGAAACTTGTCATGACATGTTTCAATACGAAATAAAACATAAGAATTTCATGGAATGGTGTGATCGTGTTCATATGCTCAATTTCTCAAACGAATTCAATTCATATATAAAGCACGAGTTCAAACAATCAAGTTTAAGCAAGCAAAGACCAAAGAGTATCAAATAAAGCATAATTATTAATTAAGTATGCATATAATTCATATAAGTCACATACGGGAGCCAAAGGGGGTGAAAGGAAAGCAAGAAGGACGGTTTGGCGAAGTTTGGGAAAAGCTGACAGTTTTCGGAAATGCGCAAGTGGTAGAAAACTGGATTATCTCGAGTTCTAGAAGTTGGAATTGAGTTTTGTTTCTTGGAGATGAAACTAGACACATAGACCTTTAAAATGGTATGTGGCTCGACTTGTGGTTCAAAGCGAGGTGAAATGGCGTAGACCCGAAGTTGGGCGAAATCAGATTGTCGGTAATATGGCGATACCAAAAAGAATTGATTATATCTCACAAAATAGAAAGGATAATGAGTTGATTCCAATTGGAATTTGTTTTAGACTTCAAAAGGTTTCCAACGTCTCAAAAATCAGGTCAAACGGAGTTCGGATGAGGGAGTACCCGGCCGGGGAAATTACAAGACAAAATCTACCCCGGCCGGGGAAAAAGAGTGCAGAAACCCTCCTGCACTAAAGTACCCGCCCAGGTACTTTTTAGTACAAAAATCTACCCGCCCGGGTAAGAAAAAGAGGCAGAAACAGGGGTTGCTCGAAGGGGAAAGAGAAGGAAGCAAAAACCACATCAAAGCTAAACCAAAACACTCCAAATTGAAGGCATAAGTTCATGTATGCATGCTCTAACATAAAATGCTATCAAAACGGCATGAAACGAGCTAGAAACAAAGTTGCCATTAAAGCACAATCAAGCTCCATTAATGGAGTTTCACTCAAGCTTCAACCAACAACCCAAAAACCACCAAATATTCATCATATACACTCATAAGAACAACATATATCAAGCTTGAAACAAGGGAATCAAAGCACAAAGCATATTCTCAAATTTTCTCAATAATACACTATTCATCATCTCTTCCATTCAAGCATCTAACCAAGGTTTCAAGAAAAAAGAATCGGATAGAATGAAAGTTCACGTTGCAAGGATTAATAATCTTACCTCGGATCGTCGGAGAGGTGGAAGATAAAGTCAAACTTGAGCTTGAAAGGGTCTAGGGCTTGGGAGTTTCTCATCTCTCTTCTCCAAGTATGAAACGTGAGAATGAAGGGCCAAATGGGTTATGTTTCAGCTCTAAAAGGAGCTGAAACGGGTTGGTTCAAATGAAAACGGGTCGATTTGAAAAGACCCGATCCATTAGGATTGGATTTTAAAATGGTAGGCTGATCAAATGACTTAGAAATTAAAAGGTTAATTCATTGAATCTGAATCATCGAAACGAACTCAATGTTAAGGTTGGAATTCGAATCCGAATTCCCGAGCTCAAGGTAGCCACAAACGACCCCAAAACACCCTAATTAAGATTAGGTCCTTAACTAGTAATTATTGGACAATTGAGTCCAAGAACAATTTGAATAAATTCTAAAATGTACGTAATTAAATAGAGTTACACGTTGACACGTAGGCATGTGATTCACTTAAATCATGTAATTACCGAATTAAACTCACATGTGACCTCGTACCTGGCTTGCTGGAAAACGGGATATCACAAATATTACATATAAAATCACCGAAATCACGTAATAAGTTCATAGTAAATCATATATTACATGAAACAACAAGTATACAATACATGAGTAGGTCAAGGAAGTTAAAGAAAAGTAAGAAAAAGGATTTGAGCAACTTTGGGTGAAAGCTGACAGTTTAACGTACGCACAGGCTGTAGAAAATTCTATATATCTTGAGTTCTAGACATTGGAATTGGGTTATGTTAAATGTATATGAAAATAGACAGACAGGGCTTTCCAACGATATATAGCTTGAAATTTGGTTCAACGCGATGTGAAAATGGCAAAGGTTTGAAGTTTGATGAAAGCAGATTATTGGCGAAGTGGCGACACCAAAATGGATCAATTATGTCTCACAATCAAGGAATGATTTTAAGGTGATTCCAATTGAAGGGTTTTCTAGACTTCAAGAGAGTTTAGTGGTCCAAAAATCAGGTCAATCGGAACTCTTTTGGGTAGGTAACGACGAGCAAATAACAAACGAAAGGAGATAAAAACATGCAGTGCAGAAGGGCGCAACCTAAACTCGAAAGTAGGCTGAAAAGTGATCGCGGCCTCGACCCAAAATGACCTAAAAATGGTCACGACCGCAAAATGGTACTATAGAAGTCGAAACATGGGAAAAAAAGGGTCGCGGCCAGCACAAAAAATGAACTAAATGCGGTCACGGCCGCGACCAGTTGCGCAGCAGCAGCAAAACAGCGTAACAGCAACAAAAACTCATGCCAAACCAATCCTAAATCAATCTAGCATGCAAAGGCAAGTTTATGCAATGAAGATACATCAAATTCATGCCATATTCCATGCTACAACCGAAGCAATATGGAAGGGAAGAGGAAGGATGGATCAAATATGCATAACTCTTCCAATTTCATAGAAAAGGATTAATGGTAACCTCAATTAAATGCAACTACCACCTGATATGAGTTCACATAATCAACAATGAGTATCTTAGGATCAATTAGGATGTATAAATTCCAACGAATAGACAAGAGATTCACCAAATTCATCAAATGAACTAAAACCCATACTATTCATCAAATTCATCATAACATGCTCATTTCTCCAAGGAATTCAGCAAATAAGGTTTCAAATTAAAGATAAAAGGATGGAGAATACATTCATAAACATACCTTTCAACTTTGGGGCAAATCGGATGAGTATTGAGCTCAAAACTTGAAAATTGAATAGTGTTCTTCCTCCTTCTTTTGGGGTTACGGGTAGCAGCTGAGAGAGAGCTCTTTTTCCTTCTCTTTTTTGGCTTGGTAGGAAATGAGTGGCTGATGGGGTGATAGGGTATTGAGTCATGAAGATGTGGGTCCAAGTCTCATGCAATTTGGTTAAGGATTGCTCAAGTTATGGCTAAAACAATCAACGATGGTACGTTTCGCACGTGAGGCTCGGTTCAGATGAAATTCCGGGATTTAAACGGGCTTAGAAAAATATGAATCTAGGTTCCTTGGTTTCCTTTCTTCGTTATGAGTCCAACTCCTCTTCTAGAATTTGAATCCGAATTCCCTAACTCAAGATACGGCGTCCAGAACTATAGGTGCGCCGAATGCTCTTAATCTCCCAACTTGGTCTCATTCCCAAAATAAAATTCGTTAACACACCAAACACGATCGAAAACATGAAACGAGCACGTAGAATGTTCATAACACATAAATCTACAACATACTAAAATTACACAAAATTCCAAAATCAATTCAAGTAGGAACGACACACAATCAAAACATTTAAGTGCATAACATTCAAGAATTCATTTAAATTTCAAATATTTTCATATTCAAATATTTCAATTAATCACATATTTGACAATTTAATAATAAAAATTAAATATTTAAAACACTTATAACAATTAATTCGCGTAAATCGATAAACACATACGTCATGCTATACGACTGAAAAAAACCGGGGCGTTACAACCTCTCCCCCTTAAAAGAATCCGTCCTCGGATTCACTGTTCGCCCGGAACAACCAATGAGAGAGCCCCGTCTCTCACAAAAAACAAGAAGAGAACCCCGTCTCTCGAACAACAATGAGAGAACTCCGTCTCTCGCAAACAAAGAGAGCACCCCGTCTCTCACAAACAGTAAAGAGAGAGAACCCTATCTCTCGAACAACAATAAGAGAATTCCCGTCTCTTACAAGCAACGAGAGCACCCCGTCTCTCACAAACACGATAAGAAAACCGCACTAAGGCCTAAAATATAACACACCAAAGAATAAACACCACGAAGAAGACATCAAAATATTTAATTAGGGCAACTTATAATTAAAACGATTACACAAATCAAGGTAATAACTATAACTTACATGCAACATCGATCATACAACAGTAGTTAACAAGCCAGGTGATTAAAGCACATATTATCAAAATTATTTGAATTAACAATGGGTGTATGCATATGTCATGAATGTCTGATATACCGTTCACTGTGGAAATGAATTTGAAGCTAAGGCTTCCATGGTCCCAAGGTATGGTCCGAACCCAAAAGCTAGCTCGACTCTTGGCTTGTCTTTAATATTTTCAACGTGTCCCCTTGAGAAGTTGATAAGACCCTCGATTGGTCCTATTCTTGATCCCACTCTGATTCTTATCCCTTCTTACCTTCTTCCATTTCTCGGTTATGTGTTGACCCTGATCCAATCAACCGGCCCTTCCAAAACGAGTCTCCAAATTTTGGATCAGCCTTCTTTACGATTCATGTCTTCTTCTGTAGTTTGATGAGGCTTTTGAAATTCGAATAACCTTCCTAATTAACGGTCACCGTCTTCTTCCCGAGTTCTTTCCTAATCGAGTGTTCAGATTAATCTCTTCATGGATCTTTTCCTTATTCTTTCATCCTCTTGGTGCCATGGAGCGTGTATTTAATTCCGGCCCACTCAAATTTCTAATTGAAGGGAAAACTTCCTAGCTAATTCTTGAGGTTCAATTCAAGCCCTTAAATGGCTAACCCTTTCTGATTCCTTTTCTCTCAAATTCCTTTAGGTCGTCATAGAAACCGACGACTGATTTAGTAGAGTTTTATTTTGTTGTGTTGTCCGAACTTTTTCCACACTTATTTGAAATAATTTCTATGGTCACCATCAGCAAGACATGATGGTTCGATTTAAATTCCTTTCCTCAGAACTGATATAAAAGTCCAGCAGAAGTTCCCTCCTAATCCCATCATCCTCCGAACCCGAGTTACGATTGGAAGGTTGAACTTGTACGTGTTTCCTAACAAGAAATCGGCGGCATTGTATGTCTTGGTGTTCCCTCAGTAAAACTTATCTTCACTTTGAAGGTCTTAGACTGATAGACCAACCCATTCTTTTCCCATCTCTATCATTAGGGTTTCCATGCCTACCAAGACTTACATTTTCATTGTTCCTACTAAAATACTTCTCCGAGCGCAACATTACATTTATGTTTGTCTCTCAGTCACGCTCTCCCCCTTAAGAGTTCCGCCTTCTCAAATTAAACTTTATCTTTGATCTTTTATTAAAATTCCTGATCCTCTTTAACCGAGTAATTCTAGCTAGAAGATAGTTTGGTATATTACCCACATTTACATTGAGTTGATGAATTTGGAATAACATCCCTTGTCCATTGCTCCCTTAATTCTCTCTTTGAATTTTTTTTTTTTTTTTTAGTCCAGAATTCTATTCTCTTTTCCCGTTTGATCTGAATAACTCGGAGTCACTTCTAACCCTTAATTTCTAGAATTTGATTTTCATCTCCATTTTAATCCTATCCCCTAAAATGTCCTTTCTGACCCGGTTCGATAGAGCTTCGGTTGAATTAGTAGTTGAAGCATTAAATGGAGAAAGTATCCTAAAAAGTAAACACTCAAACAATGCATGTTTGGGTTAGGATGTTCAATGCGCGTAGCACATATTTTCAACAAAGAAGATGTAACATGTAATCATTAATTACGATAATAAAACGCACAAAGTAAGAATTTAAATAAGTAGATACAATGTATGATGCACGTGCTATGAATGCATTGAACCTGTCACCACAGTAGTGGCGTTAGCACCACATCTTATCTTTGATCTCGATGTTGTAAGCATAAATTGTATGGTTGAATACGGCTCTGTCATCAACAATGATTCCCGATCCTTATATTCTTCTTTTCTTAGCATTAACACATGCATGGAAGTCCCGAAAAGTTGATATAGCTCCATTTCTTCCAACTTCTCTTCGTTTCTCCGCTTTATATCTACTTGTTGATCCATGATAGTTGGTATATTGATTATGCTCGCTTGCAAGGTTCCGTTGTGAATCCACGAGGTTGGTGTCTCTCCATTCCATGCATTTCGGTTGAGAACTTCTAGCATTTCCTATAACAATTCCCGGACCTGTAATTACCCTCGAACTTCTCACTTTAACTTTCCATTTCAACCATCTCCTACAATCTTTGAGATCTCGGTGGTGAACTTTGAATGATTCTATCTTGCGTTGAATATCTTTATACTCAGATGGATATAAATTCCCTCTCATTTCTTTGCCTCACGTATCTTTTGAATTGGTGCTTCAAGTGCCCACGATACTTCTATATTGATAACCTTCAAGTATGGTTGAGAGGATGAAATTGACGAACTTCTTCTTTAATCAAGGTCTTTGCTCATGATGCTGAACAATGGAATGTAGCATTTTGTAGCCATGAAGATGCAACACACTTCCTTCAAATCCCATTGGCTCCATAAACCATTCATTGATAAGTCGGAGACATTTGTAGTTGAGGTTGATATTAGCTTTGTTAGCGTGATAACACCCTATAACCAAAGATTCAACTCGAATATAGATGCATGTGGGTCAGTGCATGCTTATGGCACGTATTTATAACTGCAAACACTTATTAGATGCAAAATAAAACAAGTAAAGCAATAAGGTGAAACAAGTAAAACAATAAAGTTGAAAGTGAACCCCACATGTCAAGTAATTCCAATAATTCGTGTCAATTAACGATGAAAATTCAATGCAATGCACACGTTGACAAGTTGTTCCTATGTCGTACGACCTAAACTGACTCAATCACGACATGAGAACCCCGGTTTTGCAACCTGGAGGCTCTGATACCACTTAAGGATGTAGCACCCCAAACGGAAGACGCCACATCCCCCGCACTCAGACCCGACCCGTATATGGAATGGGGAATCCATACACGTGGTAGATCAGAGCGAACGGGGACTCACTCACTCACTATGCTAGGCGGGAACTAAACCTTCGAAACCAATTAAACAATTCCAACAAGATAAATATAATTGCGGAAGCGGTTCATATATTCCAAAAATTATATCATATAGACGGGTTCAACTAACATAGTGACCTAGTCCCGAAATTCCAACATAAACGTAAATCATAAACACAAACATAACTACGGGTTCAATCTATTCCTAGAAGCCTATCCCGAATCAATAACAAAAAAATCATAATAATTCATACTTTCATGTCAACTTAAACAATTTACAATATGCAATGAGGTGACTCGAACTAGACCACAATACTCGACAGACTCGAACTCCCATCTAGCGCTCCAAACCTGCAAAAACTGAAAATAAAGCCGAGTTTAGTCTATAGGAGACTGGTGGGTATAAAACAGGGTTTAATATGATAAATAGTGCAAAATTAAACGCCCTCACATGCAAGTCATAATCCCGTGCGTGGTTTTGAAATATTTTCCCAAGTGGTTGAAAACAAAGAAAACAACGCTCGGGATTACAACGATCAATTTCATAATTCATTCATTCAATCGGTTATTACGTGAGCCCGGCGAGAGGGCAAATTCTCCAACCTACTCCTTGTGTATGCATTTATTTATTCGTTCATTAGTGATGACTCAATCATTCATTCGATTACAATCATTCGTTCATTTAATCGTTTATTCATTCAGTCATTCGTTCAATCGTTCATTCAATTATACGTTCAATCATTCAATCACTTACACCTTTTTCCTCCGGTTGGTGGACGAACTCGGCCAAAGCACCGTCCACCTAGTCACTGTGGCCAGTAAGGTTCATGACTCCCCAAAGGCCCGGTTCCCATTCCTCGCTAATCTCCTAGTGATGGCCGATATCGCCGTCATTGTGTTGGGACTAGCGTACGGGGGTCATCGTCAGCCCATTCTTCCCCGGATAGCCACGTACACATAGTCCCAGGGCCCCCATTCAATGTGATCACTTATCTCGTCAAAACATTAGGTTAGGGATTCAATAGATAAGAAAATAACTCCTTGGAAATGACTCGATATAAATATACATATACTTTGGCTTAATACTTACACGTTGAGGTATATCGGGTCATTATTTAATTAATAGAAGAGAAACCCACCTGATACACTTTACCGAACAATACCAAGGAGAAAAGAAGCCTTGGAAGTAACCTATGAACCCGACAAGTCTCCGCCCTGGAGAAAACTGTACAAGAGACAACACCGTGCAATCGTGAGACTCAAGACTCCAAATGAACCATATATGACGCACGACAATGCATTAACGTGATATGATATGCATAAGAAATAACAATGTGTCATGGAGATATTCATGTATACAATTAATGTCATTTAAACACATAAACGATTCAATTGTTCATTACACGAATAAATCGTGCCAATTCATTATCATTCGCTCGTTCAAGATCAATCGTTTATTTAATTTCCCATTCATAACACGTTAGAATACATGTTAACAATGCATATGAATCCATTAAGTACAAAAGAAAATGCAAGGGTTGCACTTAAGCGTTTATGCATAAAGATCACGTTTATATATCGTAAATCAAACCATAAAATTCATAAAGATATCATAACATATCTTTCGACATAGTAATAATTCATTCATATCATACAAGAAGCAAAGAGATATCATTCAAGACAAAGAAACGAGGTATGAATTCATATGTGTATGTAGGAAGGCATATAAAGCATATCTTGTCCAATATTACATATAAAATCACCGAAATCACGTAATAAGTTCATAGTAAATCATATATTACATGAAACAACAAGTATACAATACATGAGTAGGTGAAGGAAGTTAAAGAAAAGTAAGAAAAAGGATTTGAGCAACTTTGGGTGAAAGCTGACAGTTTAATGTACGCACAGGCTGTAGAAAATTCGATATAACTTGAGTTCTAGACATTGGAATTGGGTTATGTTAAATGTATATGAAAATAGAAAGACAGGTCTTTCCAACGATATATAGCTTGAATTTTGGTTCAACGCGATGTGAAAATGGCGAAGGTTTGAAGTTGGATGAAAGCAGATTTTCGGCGAAGTGGCGACACCAAAATGGATCAATTATATCTCACAATCAAGGAATGGTTTTAAGGTGATTCCAATTGAAGGATGTTCTAGACTTCAAGAGATTTTAGTGGTCCAAAAATCAGGTCAATCGGAACTCTTTTGGGTAGGTAACGACGAGCAAATAACAAACGAAAGGAGAAAAAAACATGAAGTGCAGAAGGGCGCATCCTAAACTCGAAAGTAGGCTGAAAAGTGATCGCGGCCTCGACCCAAAATGACCTAAAAATGGTCACGGCCGCAAACTGGTACTGTAGAAGTCGAAATATGGGAAAAAAAGGGTCGCGGCCAGCAGAAAAAATGAACTAAATGCGGTCACGACCGCGACCGGTTGTGCAGCAGCAGCAAAACAGCGTAACAACAACAAAAACTCATGCCAAACCAATCCTAAATCAATCTAGCATGCAAAGGCAAGTTTATGCAATGAAGATACATCAAATTCATGCCATATTCCATGCTAAAACCGAAGCAATATGCAAGGGAAGGGGAAGGATGGATCAAATATGCATAACTCTTCCAATTTCATAGAAAAGGATTAATGGTAACCTCAATTAAATGCAACTACCACCTGATATGAGTTCACATAATCAACAGTGAGTATCTTAGGATCAATTAGGATGCATAAATTCCAAATAATAGACAAGAGATTCACCAAATTCATCAAATGTACTAAAACCCTTACTATTCATCAAATTCATCATAACATGCTCATTTATCTAAGGAATTCAGAAAATAAGGTGTCAAATTAAAGATAAAAGGATGGAGAATACATTCATAAACATATATTTCAAATTTGGGGCGAATCGGATGAGTATTGAGCTCAAAACTTGAAAATTGAATAGTATTCTTCCTCCTTCTTTTGGGGTTACGGGTAGCAGCTGAGAGAGAGCCCTTTTTCCTTCTATTTTCTGGCTTTGAAGGAAATGAGTGGCTGATGGGGTGATAGGGTATTGAGTCATGAAGATGTGGGTTCAAGTCTTATGCAATTTGGTCAAGGATTGCTTAAGTTATGGCTAAGACAATCAACGGTGGAACGTTTCGCGCGTGAGGCTCGATTCAGATGAAATTCAGGGATTTAAACGGGCTTAGAAAAATATGAATCTAGGTTCCTTGGTTTCCTTTCTTCGTTATGAGTCCAACTCCTCTTCCGGCATTTGGATCCGAATTCCTTAACTCAAGATACGGTGTCCGGAACCAGAGGTGTGACGAATGCTCTTAATCTCCTAACTTGGTCTCATTCCCAAAATAAAGTTTGTTAACGCACCAAAGACGATCAAAAACATGAAACGAGCACGTAAAATGTTCATAACACATAAATCTACAACATACTAAAATACACAAAATTCCAAAATCAAATCAAGTAGGAACGACATGCGATCAAAACATATAAGTGCATAACATTCAAGAATTCATTTAAATTTCAAATATTTTCATATTCAAATATTTCAATTAATCACATATTTAACAATTTAATAATAAAAATTAAATATATAAAACACTTATAACAATTAATTCGCGCAAATCGATAAACACATACGTCATGCTATACGACTGAAAAAAGTCATGGCGTTACATTACGGGCCGTCATCATCCCAATTCTGGCGTTTACTTTTTGATCGCCAAAGCCTTGAACATCTGTACGGGTCCGTAGGTCGCGGCAGAAATGGCAAGCTCCAACAGACACGCCAATTTGCCATGTCTGGCTAACCATGTCGTTTCTTGCCGGTGGAAAATGACCAAACAACCCTACCTTTGCATTTAATTACGCGAGGTTGCCATTGAATTCCCAATTCCCACCAAAATTTTCGTTCTCCCGCTGCGATCCTCTGCCTGAAATTTTTCTAATTTTCCCTCAATTTTAACATTGCAATATTGAAATTACATATTTCGGAAGACCTTTGGAGCATTCATCAGACTACTCCAGCAGGGTTGTAGGTAATATCTGGTCTCCTGCATTAATTTTTCCAGTTTTCCTTGAAATTGTACCTGACAAATGCCCGACGCGCAGGGTTTTGGGTTGTTGTGACTATCACAGATTATCCTCCTCACACCACCAAGGTAATATCGGTAAACCTCAAATTTCGAAAATGTTCTTTGGTTGTGTAGATTTGTATTTCTTGCAGTTGTGTTAGCTTAGTTGACCAGATCTGTTGGAATGATAATAAATATTGCTGTGATTCTGGATATAGTTCTTGTCCCATTTCTTAGAAATGAGGGTTGAATGGTGGTGTATCTGTAGGCTGCAGGCGTGTTTTTGGTTGTAATTGCTAGTAGAAGATAAATTTTTTGTCTATAATTGATATGAGTTTTTTTGGTAAATTGTAGAATGGACAGTGTCTTTAACGACGAAGAAGCTTTGATTGCATTGGAGTTAATTCGATTTCAAACCATGAATGTGTTGCTGCTAGTTTATTTGATTTTGTGGACTGGTGTGTTGGACCATGATTCTAGGAAGCGAATTTATCAACAGTATAGTTGTTTAGCTAGAATACCTGCACAAATTGAGCATCTCCATGGCCTGGTTAAACTGAGTGAAACTGATTGTATTGAGCAACTAAGATTAGGGCGTAATGCTTTTACTAAGTTGTGTCTTGTTCTTGAACAAAGGGGTAGGTTGTGTGCAACCCGCGGGATGTCTGTAATTGAACAAGTTGCCATGTTCCTTAGTGTACTTTCGCACCACCAAAAGGTTCGGGTAGTTAAGAAGTCATTTACTCGGTCGAGTAGAACTGTAAGTAGACATTTTAATAGCGTTCTTAGGGCTGTTGTGAAATGTTACAATGTTTTTGTGGTGAAACCTGTTCCTATTGAGGATGATTGCCAGGATGAGCGATGGAAATGGTTTAAAGTGAGTTTAAATTTGCAATTTTTTTGAATGTGATTGCCCTTGAGTTTCCAATAACTTATATAAGTGTTGATGGTTATTGTTAGGGATGTTTGGGCGCTTTAGATGGTACGTACATACCCATTACAGTTTCCACGGCTCACCAGGCCTGTTATCGTAGTAGGAAGGGTATTGCGTCAGTGAATACGTTAGCTTTCTGTGATCGCAATTTGAACTTCGTATATGTCTTAACTGGTTGGGAGGGTTCCGCGGCCGATGGTCGGGTTCTAAGAGACGCTATCCATAGACCAAATGGGTTTAAAGTTCCTAGAGGTTTGGCTTTCTGTTTTGTTGTGTTGGCTTCTATTAGCAATGTTTGTGTAATTAATCCAATTTTATAGGGAATTACTACCTTTGTGATGCCGGTTACACGAACGGGGAGGGTTTCTTAGCCCCATATAGAGGAGTCAGGTACCTCTTGAAAGAGTGGGGGGCAGGCACTGCTAGACCACAGAACTATAAAGAGCTGTTCAATCTCCGCCACTCAAAAGCGAGGAATGTAATTGAAAGAGCATTTGGGGTTTTGAAGGTTCGTTGGGGGGGGGGGGAGAGTGCTTCGTAGTCCTTCATTCTACCCGATAGAGACATAAAATAAAATTATAATTGCCTGTTGCCTACTTCACAACTTCATCCGTGTTGAAATACATATCGATACTTTAGAAGCTCTTGTCCCTGATGAACCGGAAGTCGATGAGACTGTGGGAGAGTACGTGGAACATGTTCAGGTGACCCAAGCCTGGACCAATTGGAGTGAAAACCTTGCCCAGACTATGTACAACGAGTGGCCCAGAAGACAATAGTTTTTCTAGATATATTGTTTTTCCAAAAACAATATGTTATATTTTACTTTCTGTGAGACTTGTGTACTTTATAGTTGCATGTAACATGTAATGGTACAATATGTAATTGCACTTTATGGGAAATACATTGTCAATGTCTGTATGGCTTAGCAACTGTTATGATTTTATCTCCTCTGTCTTAATCTATGCCTTTATTATGCGTTAGCTGTTTAATTTCTCTTTTAATGATTGTAGATGTCTTCAATGACCCCTATGGAAGGTACGGGAACATCGAAAGTCAAAGGGCGGCGTGACTAGACGATACAAGAGGAAAACAACCTGGTTTTAGCGTTCAGGGATATAATTGTTGGAGGGTGGAAGTCACCAAACGGTTACCGAAGTGGGTTTCTTGTACAGCTGGAGTAGAAAATGAAAGATTACATGCCTAGGACAGACCTGAAGTTCGAGCCTCATATATCCTCGAAATATACATCGTGGAAAAAGACGTACCATCAGATTTCCAATGCCTTAAGTTTCAGAGGGATGAATTGGAATTCAAGCACCTTCACTGTTGAGGAGGAACCTGGCGAATGGAAAGTTTTCTGTAGGTTAGACTTTAATTGTAGAGCAATATATGCTGATGTTATTGATACTGCATTTGAAAAGTCCCGACACGTGCTTGAGTTATTTGAAAGTCTGTTTCATTGAAAGTGGGAGGTGTTTTGTTATTTCTGAAACTTCCTCAGTCCACTTGTAGTTTATCTATGTAAGTTACAAATATACAAATATATGAGTGTCTGGACAACCTCAAACATTTGCAAGTACGTGAGGTCATTTATTTTTTTGTAGCTTCAGTTTGATGGTATTATTTCATTGAGTAAATCTGCATGTGTTGTACAATAACACCTGGTTTGTCCAATTTTTGCAGCAATTCCCCAATCATGCCTGCATTCGGGGTAAACCTTTCCCTGTATACGAGGCTTGGTTGGAAATATTCGGGAAAGATAGAGCGACAGGTCATAACACAATGGACTGGTCCGCAGCAGCAGAGCATTCCCCGGTTGATGTGACTAATAATAGATATGAGCCAGAGAGCGCTGCACACCGCTCCCATGGGCTGACAGGTGCAGCAGAGGATGAAGTTAACCAACCTAATCCTGTTGCCTCTGAGCCACCGGCAGCAAGTACGACATCCGATAAGAATAAGCGCAAATGAGCTGACCAAAATGGGAACCTGATCGTCGACGTAATAACCAATTTCTACCATGAATCGACTCACTCAATGCGCGATGTTGCTTCGCTGCTTGGAGCTGCCAAGGATACCATGAAAAGGCAAGAGGATGTGTTTGAAGCAATTGGAGAGTTGCCCATGTTCATCGATATACACGACTAAATTAACGTATCCAACATGTTTGTGAACAATCCAAGCTAGCTTAATATGTTCTTTGGGATGAACACCGCTACTAGGCAAGTGATGGTTCAAATGGTGATTAATGGTAAGCTACGCTGAACGTTGTTGGGTTTAGTTAGTTTGCTTTTTGTTATGAACTCTAGGTGATGCACTACAAGGTATTTGCTGGCGCAGGTTTCTTTTTGGGCTGCCCCAAGTTTAACTAAAACAATATATTTTGGCTTGTATTTGTCCCTGGTACTATCTCCAATGAACACTATAGCTTAATGTTAGTAATATTTTGGTTCTAATGACATATGTAAAGTGTGTGAAGCACCTTTGACATTTTCTTTAATTCGGATGTTATAGATAAGCTTTTTGTATTGCACCTTTTGATATAATATTTTGTTCGGGGACTGGTGTAATACTCCAGTTGGTGCTACGTTAAGGTAGATTGTGGTGAATGCAATGGAATTTCAGTTACACAGTGCAATAGGGAGCATCGCTCCCTTTCTTATTTGAAATTGAAATGCGTACACAGAAGCTTAATCAAAGCACATCAAGTGGGTACAATATCTTCAAACATATAAATAGGTGGTGCCACATCAACCTTCATCTGAGTCGGAGTACACGATCGAATCAATAACTAGGTCGGGTGTGTCCGTTATGAAGTTCGAAAACATCCTCTTTCGAAAAGTCTCATGCAGGGGATCCCATAATGGGAAGGCATTAAGTCGAAAATTCCTTTCGTTCGGCGACTCCTAAAATAGCATTTGTAAGGAAATAAGTAAGACCAAATTAGGCGATTGTACTTAAACGCAAATGTATTAAGAAAAGGCAAGTAACCTGTGGTAAATGGTTTGCGGTGTACTCTTCGATAACTTCAATTTCATCGTTCGTGCTATCATACATTACACCGGGAATTTTTAGAAATTTATGAAAATCAATGTATTCCGCTCTCAGAGAAGTAACTACCCGCCTCACGCGTCCTTGTCCTACACCACCATACAATTTCTTTAAAATGTTGTTGGCAACCACCCCAACAGCGTAGTGTGCTTCCACCGTGGTGGTGAGGACATGATCTACAATGCAGTCGTGCAACTCATAAGCGATTAAAGTTCATAGACAATTAGCGCATGGATATCTTGGTCGTTCTCCCATCTTACTAGTTGTTGTATTTTTTAGAAGATTCACACCAACACAGAAGGCAAGACAGGTTTATTTATAGGCCTCAGTCACTCTATTTATAAGGATGGAATAGCTGTTAGATCAAAGTTCTTTTTCCATGAATTAATCATGCATACCCCTCATATTTCCAATGCCATACATGATTGTTGCGTGGAATAGGCACTTCAGCAGTGCCTCATGCGCATGCAAGAATCAAATCTGACAAATATATATGGTCTGCTAAAAAAATAAAGTTTACGAGACCGGGAATCTTGTTATACATGACAATATCAACTTGCATATAAAGTTTCCCATAGTTGACATATGCCATCTGAGGAAAATTACAAGAACAACTACATATTTGAATCAAAGCCATTACATCTACGAAACTTGCCGACAATAACCATTACCAAACATCAATTACATTTAAGCAAAAATATTACATAACAACAATCGTTTCAATCTTCATCTGAATCTGAGAAAATTTGCGGATTCACGTAGTTGCGCTCACTTTCTCCAGCAAACATAGGGAATTTTTTCTTCCGAAAACTTTCATGAGCTACCTCCCAGAGTGGAAATCCATTCTTGAAATAGTGCACGTGATGTAAATTTTCCTACATAAATGTCACAAACTCACCATACAATTAAGATTGCTTCATAACTGTGCATTTTGTATTAAAAAAGGGAAATTTATTTAGTGTTCTACCTCTTTCAAATGGTGCTGGTAGTATGCCGGTCCCACAGTAACTTTGTTCGTGACCTTGTTGTATGAAGCCCCTTCAAGCTTTGTAAACTTTCTGAAATCAACATAACGTGCGCACGCACCCTTCACTAAATCACGCATTCTGTAGTAATCTAATTTTTCCTTAAAACGCTTCGCCACCTCTGTGGCACATTCTACACATGCAAGCTCCACTTCGGTAGGAGATACAACATTCGTTTACGTTACATAACTCAACAGTTCCTGTAACATCATTACTTGCACACAATTTTTACAGGGGAAAATTTGAAGGTTTGGTTTACTGCTCCCAATATTCATGACTGTTCACTCAAACAAATTATAGAGTCGCACACATAAGACAATGTGCTGTTAATTTATATGTGTAAATTTTTTAAAAGGTGTGCATATTACAGCTACACTCACAGGTTGGGAAACACATGAAAGCATTGACAACAAGTGACAGCAGAGAATATCTTTACTATTTCAGATTCACATGTTTTGCATTTTGTTCAAAAAGATTGTGCTAAAGAATCTATGAACATTGCAGCAACTTTATTTGTATTAGAGATGTCAATCATGCTACAACACTTTTGACAATTGAAGCACGCCTACTCAGGGTAATACATGTATATATTAGACCAACTGATGAACCACAATTTCTTGTACCGAACAAAAATTGTTTTAATTATTACAAGCAATGTATCTCAGTCAAATGGGGAGCAGTAGTAAGAAAAAACTAAAACTCAGTTTTGAAGAACATCAGTACCCTTGCTTCAATTGTGAAGCAAAAGTTGCCCTAAGTTTACTGGTTGATCATGGAAAACGGCATGGTGTCAATGATTTATCAAAAGCTTTACGAGCCGTCACACGTATTGCAGAATTAATGAGTCAAAAGTTCAACAAGTTCTACAACTACTCTGATATAAGAGATATTGTTGCTGTTTTACGAGAAAGATATCTAAGGTTTGAGACATTCGTTGCCAAAAAAGATGTTTTCTACGATATGACTTCAAACATGTTCACAGTCGGGAAGATGTACATTGCGCAGAAAAAAACATTGGTAAATGTCAAGTTCATTTGCAAAATTGTAACGCCCCCACCCGTACCAGAACAAGAGGAGAGCGGCGTCTCAACCCCCGCACTGAAGCACCTCTCAAGTAACGGTGTGAGCCATCACTCAAGAAATACTCCAGCGAACGGCTGTCTATCAGAACTATACATGTACAACGATGTGGCTATGCAGCGGAAAATCAGAGTATTTTAAAACTTTTCAAAACATGTGCGTGATGGCATGTAACAAGCAAGAACATATTGATCGTGTAAGAGAGACTCGGCATATCAGAACATATAATAGATTCACATATAAGTACCGATACAGCAAAGTTCAAAATATCGGTAACGGAGTAGCAGAAAGAGTATAACAAAGATACTCAAGTATTCAAAAACATATACAGAAACATTAAGTGATGCAGCCATAAAACATATGCAGGACGCAAAAGAGGAAGTAATACTAAGTCCTGACAGAAACAAAAATGACAATCTAGAGCTTCAAGATACCTCTAGACTGCGGCTGCAAGACCTGAAACCACGAGGCAAGAAAACGGGAGAGGTATTAGTCAAAAGGACTAAGTGAGGGAATACTTTAAAGAAAGTACTGAATTAAAGAACTTGAAGTAAAGTTCGAAACTGTTAAATGCAATGCTTTGAAGAAGAACTTGAAACAAGTTCGATTGATAAAACTCTTTGAATGCGATGCTGTAAAAGAATGCACGTTAAAAACATTTTCATGAATGCTATCACACGCGCACACATATGCAGTTGATGGTTCATAGTTCTTTCATAAAACGGGATAAGGGTAAAGTGAACTTTTCCAGATATGAACCATCCTTTATGAAACAGAATTTTGCCCGCAAGCTAGGCTCCTCCATCCTTACTCCAGAAAACATGATTTGGTTGAGCATCGGACCAGGATCAACAATAATTCCACGTATAGTAGAGTATCGGACCAAGACCAACAATAACCCCACATAAAGTAGAGCATTGGACCAAGGTCAACAACAACTCCGCACACAGTAGACTATTGGACCAAGGTCAACAACAACTCTTACCAACACACACAAACATGCACCATCCTCCACCGGTTGTCACTTCGGGTAGCTAGCCCTAGGCGACCTGTAAACATGTAATGGGAACAGATTTGCTGTCCGTTCCCAGACAGATTGTCCTGACTTAACAAACCTCCTGTTAAAAGTCGGTGTCAATTGTCTAAGTGTGGCGGCCGGTATTGGTGATGTCGTTGGCGCTCACCTCTCGAGCATCACCTCCACACATAACCGCCGGGCCCAAACTGTAAACTGTATGCTTGCATTTAAGATTAGTAGTGACCAGAGTATCACTCCAGTATGCTAACTATAACATGTGAAACTGTAACTGTAACATATGATGCTGTCTGTAAAACATATGATTCTGTCTGAAAACATGTGATTCCGTCTGTAAAACTGTACTTTGAAAACATATGCAAAACATGTAACTGTCTTTGAACAAGAATGCAGAACTTTGGAAAACATGTGCTGTAGATCAAGGTATACTATTAAAGTATGAATGATCCTTTTAAGAGAACGTCCCGATAAAAGGGATAGTTCAAAACGATGTTTAGCTTTGAATTTCAAAACATATGATACGATAGTATAATCGTGGTTCCAGTTGGAAAACATTTATAACTTCACCTCACCTATCAGTAACAAAGGTAGGTAGACAGATTATGCGGTGCCCTGGGGATCCCAGTGCTCAACTTTAACTCCTGTAGGTGGTGTACTAGAGTGAGCTTAACAACTAAGACCCACTACTAACCAAGATGCATATGAAATGCAAGAAACAATGAACAAGGAACATGTAAAGAAGATGTAACACAAGAGAGTAATACCATTTAAGGTATTCAAGAAAGGTAACACACAAAGGAATACATCAAAGTGAGTTACTCTTAACGTTAGACTATGATCTTACTATAACCGAGTAAGCTTTAGTCAAATTATGAATCCTATCGCAAACCTTAGGTTAAGAAACAAGTCCACGAAAGAAAACACATTTTAGACCCTGGATATGGAAACCCTAGGTGCAAATGTCTATCGACAATGCACAAGTTTTAATTCATTTTTACTATTCAAAAGCACTATTCAAAAGTACTATTCAGATTACTATTCATGATTACTATTCACAGGTTACTATTCACATGTCGGGTCAAAGGGTCGGGTCAAACCCTTACTATACACACACCCACACACACACGGTACACACACACACCATGCACGAACACACACACACACACACACACCCTAATCAAATTATGATCTTGATTATATCCTATAGTTTCAAGTTCATGTTAATATAGTCAAGTGTGATCTAGGTTAAAGGTATAACCTATAGTTAAGAGATCCAATTAAGGCATAAGATCAAGTTATGAAACACTATTCTATCTTGGGTTATAACATGTGACACTATTAAAGTGTATATCATGATCAAGGCACTAATCCATTAATCCAACTCATAACATAAACTCAATTCATAATTCAAGAGTCATATAACAATGTGACAACATGTCACAACATATCTCATATCATATCATATCATATATCATGAACCTTTAGGCATGTAACATGTAACAATTTAATTCCATATCAACATGTAACAAGTTGTGACATAATAAATTGTAAATCACTATTCCATTAGCAAGCATGCATGAACATAATTCAAATTCCATAATCATGCATCAATTCTCATAATATAACAAGCATATCACATGATCATAGCATATACTAGAGCAATTCATAACATATTCAAGCATATACTAAACAATTAAAACATATAAACATCTACACAAACATATCATGAAAACTATATAATAAATGCATAAAATAAAATCCTATATGGCTTAGGGAAGACCCTAAGACCCAACCTAAACATAATATAAACATACCATAACATAAAACATAAACTAAACTAAACATAACATAAAAACAAAACAAACTAACCTAGCTCTAGTGGGGGGTGCCGACGGCAAGAGGGGGAGGAGAGGGAGAGAAAGGGTGTTGTCAACACAACTTTGAGCAAGGAATGAAATGCCATGGGAGGGGTATTTATAGGTGTGAAGAAGCCCCTCACCTTGCAATTAGAGATGGCTTAAGGGTAGGAGAGCAAAACAAGAGTTCATCCACTTGTGTCTTCTAGAAGCTTTAGGGATTAAGAAGGAAAAAATGGGGCTGCTGGGGGTAGTTCTGTAATTTCGTCCCCCAAGGCTCGAGGATAAGTGGCTGGAAGTATAACCATTCCGACGGCAAGAAAATTAGCTTCGAAACGCATATTCATTCGTCGAAATCGGATTTACCGTTTGAAAGATACATTAGTTTTAGTGAATAAAAGTTTTGAGCTCGAAACTCGACATGAGTGAAAAACGACTTTCTAAAATGATTTTCAAGTCCGGATTGCTTCTAAAATTCAAGAAATAAATCGAGAAGCGTTTTGAGTCCAAAATCGACTATAAAACGTTTTACCGTTAAAAAGTTGAAAACGTAGGATGAATAGTGAATTCTCACGTACGAACGTACGCTTCCAAATTTCAAGCTAGGACTTGAATCAAGAGTTGTAAAACATCTCAAAAATCTTGAAATAGCTCAAGTAGTGCAAATCCGAAGAGAAAACATTTTCCGAATGAAAACCGTTCGTAAAAGGAATAGTAAATTAGGGTTTTCAAAACGTTTTCAATAAAACAAAGTTCCAGAATGGATTTCCAAGCCAAGAATGATTTCAAAAGACTCGTCTCGACTCAAGGATCGATTCGACTGTAACTTGGGTAGAAAAAGGTATCAGAATCAAAAGCTCATTTTCTGATGAATAGTAACTTTGGTCGGTAAGTTCCAAAAATACCCTTATGGCTCAAGAAAGACTCTCTGAGTTCGGGAAACAAGTTCAAACGATTGGGAAACATGTGTGATGAACCTCTAGGGTTCGAGTATCAATATGAACAAAGTAGGCTCGGGTTATGAATAGTAAACTGTATCAAAGGTCAAGAATTCCCCCTTAAAGCATGTCAGAACATATACGAGCACAAAGTTCATGTAAGAATGCAATGCATGATGATTCAAAAAGTTGGATCACGGTCTATAAACGCTTTACCACTGCCTTAACTTACTGTTTTCATCCAGGCCCTGTTTTGGGCTGTTACAATCACCCCTCCTTAAAGATAATCTGTCCTCAGATTCTTCCGCTGTAACTGCAAACAACTCAGGGTGATGTTTCTGCATTTTCTCTTCTGTCTCCCAGGTTGCCTCTTCTGTCCCATGTCCTTTCCAAAGGACTTTAACCAAAGGAATCTTCCTATTCCTCAGCTCTTGAAACTTCTTATCAAGAATCTTAGCGGGCTTCAAAACATAAGTCAAATCCGGTTCCAACGGTATCTCCTCTACCTGCACAACCTCTGTCTCATCCGAGAAACACTTGCGAAGCTGAGATACATGAAATACGTTGTGAATTCCTATAAGACCTACAGGCAAATCCAATCTATAAGCAGTCGGTCCAACTCTCTCTAGTATCTCATACGGTCCAACATATCTCGGGTTTAACTTTCCTCCTTTCCCAATTCGGGAAAACCCTTTTCTTGGCGATGCCTTCAGAAATACCTTTTCGCCCACTGCGAATTCCAAATCCCTTCTTCGACGATCAGCATAACTCTTCTGCTTATCCTGGGCAGCTTTCATTCTCTGGCGAATGATCTGAATCTTCTCTGTCGCTTCTCTTATCCATTTGGCAGAATTCACTCTGATCGGTCCTTCCTCAGTACATCTCGCTTCATCCAAATCCCAGTATAACGGGGATCTACATCTCCTTCCATACAGAGCTTCATATGGAGCGGCTTTAATAGAAGCTTGATAACTTTTATTGTATGCAAACTCCACAAGAGGTAAACAATCTTTCCAACTTTCTTCGAAGTCCAAAGTCTTAGCATATCTTCCAAGTATTTGATCATCCTTTCAGATTGTCCATCCGTCTGAGGATGCGCTGCAGTACTGAAGTTCAACTTTGTTCCCATCAAAGTCTGAATTTCTTTCCACAAGTGCGACGTGAATTTCGGATCTCTGTCCGAGACTATACTGTTCGGGACTCCATGTAATCTGACAATCTCTTGTTGATACAGCTTTGCCAACGTGCTGACCTTATCCGTCGTCTTAACTGGCAAAAAGTGCGCTGACTTTGTCAATCGATCAATGATCACCCATATACTATCTTGTCCTCCTCTGACTTTGGGTAATCCAGTGACAAAATCCATCGTGATTTGCTCCCACTCCCAAGTCAGAATCGGTAATGGTTGCAACTTCCCACTCGGCTTCTGGTGCTCAGCTTTAACTTTCTGACAAGTTAAGTACTTCTTGACATAGTTGGCTATGTCTCTCTTCATTCCGTTCCACCAGAAATGCATCTTAACATCTTGATATATCTTAGTGCCTCCGGGATGTATCGTGTACTTAGTCTTATGCGCTTCATCGAGAATCTCTTTCCTCAAAACAGTTGGTACGCATACTCGACCTTTGTACCTCAATATTCCATGTTCATCAACCCTGAACTTAGTCTCATCATCCTTCTCCTTAGATTCGAGACATTTCTTAATCCACTCGTCGTTCTTCTGTGCCTCTAGCACTTGTTCTTTCAAAGGTGATATAATCACAACGTTCGCGATTCGAGCTTTAGTTATCACCTCCATTCTCTCTCTTTTATCAGTCTCGGGGTTGGCAGAAATCTGTGCCAAACGAACTTTCCTGCTTAGAGCATCTGCTGCAACATTCGCCTTTCCTGGATGGTATTGAATAATGCAATCGTAGTCCTCCAGAAATTCCATCCATCTCCTCTGTCGCATATTCAACTCCTTCTGAGTGAATAGATATCGCAGGCTCTTATGATCAGTAAAGATCTCAAACGTAACTCCATACAGGTAATGTCTCCATTTTCCCAGAGCGAAAATTATCGCTGCTAACTCCAAATCATGTGTCGGGTAGTTGACTTCATGCGTTTTGAGTTTCCTTGATGCATACGCAATCACTTTTCCATTCGGCATCAAAACTCCTCCTAGTCCTTCTTTCGAAGCATCGGTGTAAACTGTGTATCCTTCCTTTCCTTCTGGTAACGCTAACACGGGTGCAGTTGTTAGCATCTCTTTCAACCTTTGAAAACTCTGCTCACACTTCTCCGTCCATTCAAACTTCCCTTCTTTCTTTGTCAACTTAGTGAGAGGTGTAGCTATCTTCGAGAAATCTTGGACAAACCTCCGGTAGTAACCAGCTAATCCCAGAAAACTCCTCACTTCTGAAGGATTCTTCGGTGACTTCCAATCCATGATTGTCTCGATCTTCGAGGGATCTACTTCGATTCCAGATCCTGATATGATGTGTCCGAGAAATGTAACTCTCTCAAGCCAGAACTCACATTTACTGAACTTTGCATATAGCTTGTGATCCAGCAAAGTGCGTAACACGATTCGAAGATGTTCAGCATGTTCCTCCGGTGTCTTCGAAAATACCAAAATATCGTCGATGAAGATTCCTACAAACTTATCGAGAAACGGCTTGAATATACGGTGCATCATATCCATGAATGCAGCTGGTGCGTTCGTCAAACCAAACGGCATTACTACAAACTCATAATGTCCATATCGGCTGTTGAAAGCAGTCTTCGGAATATCTGCTTCCCTGATCTTCAATTGATAATACCCTTGTCTAAGATCTAACTTGGAGTAGACCTTTGATCCTTGTAGTATGTCGAACAGCTCTTCGATATGAGGGAGAGGATACTTATTCTTGATTGTCATCCTGTTCAGCTCCCGATAGTCAATGCATAAACGCAATGATCCATCCTTTTTCTTAACGAAAAGTACAGGCGCTCCCCACGGCGAGGTGCTCGGTCGAACATATCCTGACTCAATCAACTCGTCCAATTGCTTTCTCAGTTCATCTAATTCAGCTGGTGCCATTCTATAAGGTGTCTTTGAGTACGGCTCAGCTCCTGATATCGTCTCGATCGTAAACTCCAACTCTCGGTCAGGAGGTAACGAATCCAAATGCTCAGGAAACACTTCTAGGAATTCGTTCACCACTTCCACTTCTTCGATCTTAAGTTGATCTTTCGGTCTATTCAAAAGATAAGCCACAAATCCACTAGCTCCTTTCTGAATCAACTTCTTAGCTTCCATCGAAGAAATCACTGATAACTTCTCAACTTTCCTTTCTGATGTCCCACTTTCATCTTCTTCCAAGATGATCTCTTTCTTGTAACAATCCAACTTAGCTCGGTACTTAGACAACCAATCCATACCAAGTATAACATCATATCTTGTCATTGGTAACTCAATAAGATCCGTCGGGTAACAACGGGTACCAATACACACAGGGCAGCGTTTATATACTTGATCCGTAACAAGGCAAGTTCCCAAAGGAGAACTCACTTCAAATTTATATGGCAAGTATTCAAGCGGAAACTGTAAATGCGCACATAATTTAGAAGCAACAAATGAATGCGTGGCACCAGGGTCATACAAGACCTTAACTGGCGTGTTAAGAATGTGCACAATACCTTCCACAACAGACGAAGGATCAACCTCCTCCTTACCATCCAAAGCATAAGCTCTGCCTTTGACCACCGGTTTGTTCGTCGTACCCACCACTGCTTTTCCTTTATCCTGGACCCCAAATCTCATGATCTTGTGCGGGCAACTATCCATCTGGTGCTCAGGGGAACCACACGCGAAACACTGTCCAGCTTTCTTGCGACAGTTCTCCTCAGTGTGTCCCGTTCGGCGACAATATCGGCAAACAATTTCCTCTGGACCTGGCTGAGGTGCTCTCTGCTGTTGTGGCGCCTTCTGATACTGCTGTGGCGCTTTCTGCTTCTGTGCTTGCTGTTTCGGTGGAGCATTCTGCTGCTGACGCTGTGGTGTTACCATTGGCCTCTTTCCAGTTCCTTGGAGAAAAGATCCGGAAGGTCGCTTATTCCCTTGATAAGGCTTAGGGTTAGAAGGTCCTTGACGGGCAGTAGTTATCTTGATCTCTTTGTGTGCATCCTCAACCCTTAGCGCTCTATCAACAACCTGGTTGTAGGTCTCAATAACCAAAGATGCAAGTGCCAACCGAAGTTCAGGCTTCAGTCCATCAATAAACCTCTTCGTCTTGCGACGCTCATCATTCAGAATATGAGGCGCATACTTGATCAGCCTCACAAACCTAGCTTCATACTCCATCACATTCATAGTTCCCTAAACCAGACTCATAAACTCAGCCTCTCGTGCATCACGAGTCACTTGAGGCGTATACTTCTGCTGAAACTCCCTGTTAAACTCATCCCAATTCCCTTCAACGTTATTCTCAATCCACATGTGCTGAATGTGCTTCCACCAATTGTATGCAGCTCCTTCCATAAGAAAAGTAGCATATCGAACTCGTTCACGATCCTCTGGGTAGATCTCCATAGCCTCGAATATTTTCTCAAGACTGGTAATCCAATTCTCAGCCTTTATGTCGTTCGGTTCTCCATAGAACTTAGGCGGATTCATCCTCAGAAATTTCTCCAATGACCTTTCATTAGGAGGATTATCTCTCGGTGCACAAGCCCTCATAAATTGTCGTAGCACATCCCTTAATTCCGGAGTTCCTTCCCTTTCAGGGGGTGGCGTGACATCTCTTTGGGGTGGCATGACATCTCTTTGGGGTGGCAGTGGTGGTACACGATTCCGGGGTGCTCTTCTCGGTGGCATGTTGTTACTGAATTCATAAGCATTCAGATACATATATTCGATGCATGACATATAATGATTCACAGAATCCGTAACCACGTATTCACATTCTCACGTAGTCACATATAAGTATGAGAATAACACATTCCCATAACAACATGTCAGCAAAGATTCAAGATCTCCAAACATATCATATAATCAGAAACAATTGTCAGATAACATGTAAACGAGAACAGAAGCTCGGGCAACATATCAACATATCAGAAACATGTATAACATATCCCAAAACATGATTAACATGTAAAACGGGAACAGAACGTGTACTATCATATCAACAAGAACTGTAACATGATCAGAAGCATGATCAACATATCCAGAAGCGTATTCAACATATCAAGAACAATAGCATGCTATCAATAAATGAAATGGCATGATCCTATCAACGGTCCTAATGGTATCTTGAAGCAACTCTACGACTCATGCAATGACAGTTATGGAAAGCAGTAAACAGATATTCAACATAAAGCCAAAAGTGTTATAACTGTGCAAGGTTTGGTAAAATTTACTACAGGCCACATGTTAACAGTATTAATTCAAAATGGGGAGGACCCGATACTATCGAGTTGACTCCCTTACAGGCCTTACCAATCCGTCCAACCCTGCTGAAAATAACCTAGTAGGTACCAAGTCATCTGAACCGTCATCCGTGGTGCCAAAATTCGGGGACCATCTACCAGAGCTATACATCCCCTCATCCAAAAGTCAGTCCTGAACTGTCCCGGCTATACGTCCGCCATCCATAGATAGATATATATGCATCAGTACTATATACAGAAATCTCCCATCAGCAATCAACCCTGATAACTGTGGTCCAAAGAACCCCTGGTGGTGTCATCAAAAACGACAACGAGCTCACCCTGTCCGTGTCCTGCTGGCTCATCTCCGCCATCATCATCATCATCAGATCCTCCATCGCCTCCATCAGACTGCTCCTGCATAGGCTCGGGCTCCTGAGAAGCCTGACTGACATCCTGACCCTCGACCTCCTCAACTGCCTGCTCATCGGATAAGTGATAGGTATCATACAGGCGAGCTCTCACACGGGCACGGTAGTGCTGGTGACGCTCCATAGAGGTGTCGCGATCAATAGTCATCTGCATAAGATCTGCCTCCAGCTCAGCAATACGAGCAGCCCTCTGATCAGCAATATGAGTCATCTCTGCAGCATGCTCACAAGCGATGTCCCTGTCAATCTAGTACTGCAGTGACTGATCCTGATAGCGCAGAGACTCTAACCTGACCTCACGGGTCCTCTGATACTCCTGAAAGTAACCATCTCTCTCAGACTCGAGATAGTGCACAACTCTGTTAGGATAGGAATACCCAGGTCTACCACTGTTCCTAGACCTACGCCAGGTGTAGAAACGAGTGCCTCCACGGCGAGAAACTGCCACAGTACGCGGGGCCTCAAACTGCTCAAAGAAAGCCTCATCCATCTGCTGATTAGGATCCTGGTGTGGCTGAACTGCCATAGCTATACAGAAGATACCACAGATATGAAATCCAGATAACAGAACCATGCAATCCCCAAATATCCTGTCTCGATGCAATATGAGAATGATCCTGGATGCAATGCGTGAACAATCCATGATGCAACATGAGAGCAATCTAGGTTAAGTCTCTTCTTACTTAACCCGATGCTCTGATACCACCTCAGGCTGTAACGCCCCCACCCGTACCAGAACAAGAGGAGAGCGGCGTCTCAACCCCCGCACTGAAGCACCTTTCAAGTAACGGTGTGAGCCATCACTCAAGAAATACTCCAGCGAACGGCTGTCTATCAGAACTATACATGTACAACGATGTGGCTATGCAGCGGAAAATCAGAGTATTTTAAAACTTTTCAAAACATGTGCGTGATGGCATGTAACAAGCAAGAACATATTGATCGTGTAAGAGAGACTCGGCATATCAGAACATATAATAGATTCACATATAAGTACCGATACAGCAAAGTTCAAAATATCGGTAACGGAGTAGCAGAAAGAGTATAACAAAGATACTCAAGTATTCAGAAACATATACAGAAACATTAAGTGATGCAGCCATAAAACATATGCAGGACGCAAAAGAGGAAGTAATACTAAGTCCTGACAGAAACAAAAATGACAATCTAGAGCTTGAAGATACCTCTAGACTGCGGCTGCAAGACCTGAAACCACGAGGCAAGAAAACGGGAGAGGTATTAGTCAAAAGGACTAAGTGAGGGAATACTTTAAAGAAAGTACTGAATTAAAGAACTTGAAGTAAAGTTCAAAACTGTTAAATGCAATGCTTTGAAGAAGAACTTGAAACAAGTTCGATTGATAAAACTCTTTGAATGCGATGCTGTAAAAGAATGCACGTTAAAAACATTTTCATGAATGCTATCACACGCGCACACATATGCAGTTGATGGTTCATAGTTCTTTCATAAAACGGGATAAGGGTAAAGTGAACTTTTCCAGATATGAACCATCCTTTATGAAACAGAATTTTGCCCGCAAGCTAGGCTCCTCCATCCTTACTCCAGAAAACATGATTTGGTTGAGCATCGGACCAGGATCAACAATAATTCCACGTATAGTAGAGTATCGGACCAAGATCAACAATAACCCCACATAAAGTAGAGCATTGGACCAAGGTCAACAACAACTCCGCACACAGTAGACTATTGGACCAAGGTCAACAACAACTCTTACCAACACACACAAACATGCACCATCCTCCACCGGTTGTCACTTCGGGTAGCTAGCCCTAGGCGACCTGTAAACATGTAATGGGAACAGATTTGCTGTCCGTTCCCAGACAGATTGTCCTGACTTAACAAACCTCCTGTTAAAAGTCGGTGTCAATTGTCTAAGTGTGGCGGCCGGTATTGGTGATGTCGTTGGCGCTCACCTCCCGAGCATCACCTCCACACATAACCGCCGGGCCCAAACTGTAAACTGTATGCTTGCATTTAAGATTAGCAGTGACCAGAGTATCACTCCAGTATGCTAACTATAACATGTGAAACTGTAACTGTAACATATGATGCTGTCTGTAAAACATATGATTCTGTCTGAAAACATGTGATTCCGTCTGTAAAACTGTACTTTGAAAACATATGCAAAACATGTAACTGTCTTTGAACAAGAATGCAGAACTTTGGAAAACATGTGCTGTAGATCAAGGTATACTATTAAAGTATGAATGATCCTTTCAAGAGAACGTCCCGATAAAAGGGATAGTTCAAAACGATGTTTAGCTTTGAATTTCAAAACATATGATACGATAGTATAATCGTGGTTCCAGTTGGAAAACATTTATAACTTCACCTCACCTATCAGTAACAAAGGTAGGTAGACAGATTATGCGGTGCCCTGGGGATCCCAGTGCTCAACTTTAACTCCTGTAGGTGGTGTACTAGAGTGAGCTTAACAACTAAGACCCACTACTAACCAAGATGCATATGAAATGCAAGAAACAATGAACAAGGAACATGTAAAGAAGATGTAACACAAGAGAGTAATACCATTTAAGGTATTCAAGAAAGGTAACACACAAAGGAATACATCAAAGTGAGTTACTCTTAACGTTAGACTATGATCTTACTATAACCGAGTAAGCTTTAGTCAAATTATGAATCCTATCGCAAACCTTAGGTTAAGAAACAAGTCCACGAAAGAAAACACATTTTAGACCCTGGATATGGAAACCCTAGGTGCAAATGTCTATCGATAATGCACAAGTTTTAATTCATTTTTACTATTCAAAAGCACTATTCAAAAGTACTATTCAGATTACTATTCATGATTACTATTCACAGGTTACTATTCACATGTCGGGTCAAAGGGTCGGGTCAAACCCTTACTATACACACACCCACACACACACGGTACACACACACACCATGCACGAACACACACACACACACACGGCATGCACACACACACACACCCTAATCAAATTATGATCTTGATTATATCCTATAGTTTCAAGTTCATGTTAATATAGTTAAGTGTGATCTAGGTTAAAGGTATAACCTATAGTTAAGAGATCCAATTAAGGCATAAGATCAAGTTATGAAACACTATTCTATCTTGGGTTATAACATGTGACACTATTAAAGTGTATATCATGATCAAGGCACTAATCCATTAATCCAACTCATAACATAAACTCAATTCATAATTCAAGAGTCATATAACAATGTGACAACATGTCACAACATATCTCATATCATATCATATCATATATCATGAACCTTTAGGCATGTAACATGTAACAATTTAATTCCATATCAACATGTAACAAGTTGTGACATAATAAATTGTAAATCACTATTCCATTAGCAAGCATGCATGAACATAATTCAAATTCCATAATCATGCATCAATTCTCATAATATAACAAGCATATCACATGATCATAGCATATACTAGAGCAATTCATAACATATTCAAGCATATACTAAACAATTAAAACATATAAACATCTACACAAACATATCATGAAAACTATATAATAAATGCATAAAATAAAATCCTATATGGCTTAGGGAAGACCCTAAGACCCAACCTAAACATAATATAAACATACCATAACATAAAACATAAACTAAACTAAACATAACATAAAAACAAAACAAACTAACCTAGCTCTAGTGGGGGGGTGCCGACGGCAAGAGGGGGAGGAGAGGGAGAGAAAGGGTGTTGTCAACACAACTTTGAGCAAGGAATGAAATGCCATGGGATGGGTATTTATAGGTGTGAAGAAGCCCCTCACCTTGCAATTAGAGATGGCTTAAGGGTAGGAGAGCAAAACAAGAGTTCATCCACTTGTGTCTTCTAGAAGCTTTAGGGATTAAGAAGGAAAAAATGGGGCTGCTGGGGGTAGTTCTGTAATTTTGTCCCCCAAGGCTCGAGGATAAGTGGCTGGAAGTATAACCATTCCGACGGCAAGAAAATTAGCTTCGAAACGCATATTCATTCGTCGAAATCGGATTTACCGTTTGAAAGATACATTAGTTTTAGTGAATAAAAGTTTTGAGCTCGAAACTCGACATGAGTGAAAAACGACTTTCTAAAATGATTTTCAAGTCCGGATTGCTTCTAAAATTCAAGAAATAAATCGAGAAGCGTTTTGAGTCCAAAATCGACTATAAAACGTTTTACCGTTAAAAAGTTGAAAACGTAGGATGAATAGTGAATTCTCACGTACGAACGTACGCTTCCAAATTTCAAGCTAGGACTTGAATCAAGAGTTGTAAAACATCTCAAAAATCTTGAAATAGCTCAAGTAGTGCAAATCCGAAGAGAAAACATTTTCCGAATGAAAACCGTTCGTAAAAGGAATAGTAAACTAGGGTTTTCAAAACGTTTTCAATAAAACAAAGTTCCAGAATGGATTTCCAAGCCAAGAATGATTTCAAAAGACTCGTCTCGACTCAAGGATCGATTCGACTGTAACTTGGGTAGAAAAAGGTATCAGAATCAAAAGCTCATTTTCTGATGAATAGTAACTTTGGTCGGTAAGTTCCAAAAATACCCTTATGGCTCAAGAAAGACTCTCTGAGTTCGGGAAACAAGTTCAAACGATTGGGAAACATGTGTGATGAACCTCTAGGGTTCGAGTATCAATATAAACAAAGTAGGCTCGGGTTATGAATAGTAAACTGTATCAAAGGTCAAGAATTCCCCCTTAAAGCATGTCAGAACATATACGAGCACAAAGTTCATGTAAGAATGCAATGCATGATGATTCAAAAAGTTGGATCACGGTCTATAAACGCTTTACCACTGCCTTAACTTACTGTTTTCATCCAGGCCCTGTTTTGGGCTGTTACAAAAATAGTCCACTAACTATTGAGGCCCGTTACTTATGTTCATTCATGTTTCACGTTGGAGGGTGTATTTTGGCCACAGGAGCATGCCATCGAGAAAAAATTCATGAAACATGGATTCCCTAACTACAAAGAAATGCATATTTTGTTCAAAACACTGAAATTTAATCTGTTACCTGGGGAACCCGCTGAACATGATCAAGATCCACTCTATTTCGCACAAACAGATTCGGAGTGTGCCGATTTTGATGAAGACTACAGAGTCGCAGATGACGGCAATGATGCCTACAACTAAGAAGCGTTATACCAGCATTAATCTATTTCTGTATGTAAGTTAAAATAATGAAATATGTTGGTTTCCTTTCAGTAAATGATAATTCTGCTGTTACAAATCTATTCCTATATCTCAAAACAACCAGCCGTCATACCACCAACAAAGAATTCCTGAATCTCAAGAAAACCAACTGTTTTCATAAATTATCCCCTGAGCACCGCAGTTATACATATTATTGCAAACATTCCCAAACCAAATTACGAAGAGTGCTACAACCGACAAACAATACTACCATAATGAATCGTTGCATAACAGGGGATGCAATGTTCAAAATTATTGTACCTAAAACAACACATTAATTAGGAAAAAATATATTAACTTTAATTCATGACAGGTCCTTCATGAAGACCTTCCCCGAAAATTTCACTGAACGCTACCCAATGTCGCTCCCCATGATTATAATAAACCAAGTACCTTGCATTATCCTGCAATGCCAAACCCCCCCAAAAAAGAAATAAAAAATTAATATTTTCAGCATTTTACCGTAACACGGAAGTACACAACAGATCCAAAGTGGAAGTACAAATTTAGAAAGAATTTACCTTGATTACTTCCTTCTAGTAATACTCATCTAAGAAAAGCTTATTTGTCGTAGATTCGTAATGACTCCCGGAGAAAGTGAGCAAGTGTTGGAACATATGATACCTGGTTCTAAGCATTCTTATCTTTTTTATGTAGAACTCCCTAGTTTCAGTAAGCCCATTCTCTCGATTGAAAGTCTCCAACAAATTTTTAACAGTCTGAGCTTCAGTTGTCCTACTTATCAAAACACCAGTTCGAGCTACAATGAGGAGGTGCCGAACAAGACAATTTTCCTTTGATTGATCCCAACCATTTTTAAAGAAAATACGCTCTGGATTAAACAAAGCAGCACGTTGGGTAAGATCAGCGGATGCCATTGCTACTCAGTTTAATGTGCGTGCAACAAATACGATTTTAGGTGACGTATGAATATAGATACACTACCCATTTTATAAGGGAAATAACTAGTGTCTTAGTCACTATATCATACAATAATTGTGTTGAATAAACTACAACATTGCATGCCAAAAATGTCTACTTCTTACAGCTGTGAACCGAATAAAATCTAGTTGCATATGAACAAAATCTGTGACACTGGTCTGTATGCCTACAATCCAGTACTAGTCCTATTAAGTAGTCACAACATACTGTAGCAAAAAGTAAGGTTCCCTATGTTAAAGACACATCCTTTAATTTCTATAAATACCATTCCAACACCATGGCCTGCAATGCAAGCCCTTATTGCCATACCCAATATCCTAGCATATTGAAGCCACAATAGACAAGGTAAGGTTATTGGCTATATAGAAACTTTGAATTATAATTCATATTTCATGAAGCAATGTTTGTCAAATATTAGTTTAAAAGTAGCTGCAAAATTATCTGTTTTTTTTCAGGCTACGAGAATGGCAAGCAACAACCAAGGAATTACACAGCCACAATGGTTTTATACGGACGAATGAACAAAGGTTATTGACAAGAAATTCATTGTCCCCCCATACCTTCACGCGTGGGTTCTCAATAGACCGCTGTGATTCTCTGACAAAGAAGAGCTAATGCAAATACAAGAAAAAATTAACAAAACATTTCAAATGGATTTCAGCTACGACTTCATTAAAGACAGATTTACAATGGTTTACAACAGATATGTTACCTGGAAATTCATTATTGACTACGAGGGAGTTAAGTACAGCAAACGTAACAATTCTGTTCAAGCAACACAGTCCATATAGAATGAAATGTGCCAGGTAATGAGCTTGAAACGCTTCATTAAATTCAAATAAATACTAACAGATTACAAAATTCTACGCTCTTTGTTCTTAAAGGAGATTAACATGGTCCGAGCTTACAAAGATGACGATGAATTATGTGGTTCCATTTGTATGAGATTTTTTACCCCGAAGCCGACAGAGAGTTGCTGCTCCAGCGAGCAGTAAACTGGTCAAAGGATCTTGACGAAATTATAGCCTACACAGGTAACTAACATATTTTTGTTTTGTTACTCCACACAAAAAATCTCATCAAACTCAAAATATCGATTAGGTTTGGAAAAAAACTCAAACTCTGCATCAGCTACATCAAGTTCTGCCCGAGGAGAAGACCGAATGTCGGGAATTGAATTCCCAGGAATGCTTGTGTAGAAGCCAGCACCGACATTCTAGTTTTGTTCAAGTAATAGTAAAAGCACCAAAAAGAGCTCGAAGGGATCTTGCTGGACCTCGAAACAATCATTTGAATTCTGAGTAGCTATCTAAGTTTTGTTTAGTATTGTCCAAGGGTATGAATTATGGCGTACTTTGTAGATGTTCATTCATTTTCCCAGAAATGCGCTTACGCATACAACATTGTACGCCCACTTTCCTAATTATTAAATATAAAAAACTATCTTCATTGCAAGATACAAACCATGAACATGATGACAACAAAAATAGATATGAAGCTACATGGATAAGTACAACAATTGACATAATCTATTTCAGCAACAACAATAGGACAAGAAACACCACTATTAGACAACATATCAAAACAAAAATAGTACATACCAAACAGCCGCAAATTAGAACACGGGGATTCATTTCGACAATGTTACCAACACCACCAAGGGCTGAGAATTTGCTGCGCACAGGATACATCGCCAGGCCGCTGCTCTCTCCCACTTCCGACGTATCCCGCTCTTTAAGCGATTGATTCCTCAACGTACAACGAGAATCAGCATCAAATGTAGGAATACAATCGAAAACCTCATTGTCAGCACTGAGGTACTGTCTCAGCTCACGATACTTATCATCCCATATCGCATTGGCCCAAATAAACCATAGCCGATGTTTAGTCTCCTGAGGACATATGTAGTAGTATCTTCTTAGAAACTTTGAATTTCTCCCACTGCAACGGAACGACATCAACCCTTTACAGCAAAGACATGGAACCCTAAATTACCGAACCATTTGAGAACACAAAATTGATGCCCCAATTTCTGAAAATTAATTAATTTCATCCATTACAGTAATCGAGAACAAGGGAAGCGTATAATCAGAGAAGGCGCACCTCTTTCGACCGAGGTAAAAAAGGCGGTGAGCGACGGACACTAATTTCCTTCCTGTTGAGGAAAAGCTTTCGCAGATCTTATTTTGGGGGAATTGGTAGAACGAACAAAGGCACGCTGGTATTGGATTTAATAATGTTAATAAGGGCGTAATGGTAATCCACCTCAAAACCGACAATCTGGCCAACAAAGTAAACAAAAAAATACTTATCTGCCAAATCCGATATAAAAGGTAAACAAAAGAAATTGGCATGATGCTTAACTAATCTAACCCCCATAAACTTTACATCCATTATCCCATTTACAAAAGTAAATGCGGCCTAATATGACTACTAGCAAGATTGTATTGTTATCTGAGTTCCCTCTTTCTCTTCGAAATTTCTATGTAAAGAATGGCAATGAAAGTGTTACGGCCGCTGGATCTGTTGTGGGAAAGATTTTGAGTTAGATCGACGTTTCACTGCCACTTGAGTTACTATGACATAGAAATGAAGAAGGAAGAGCGACAAGTTGGAGCTATTTGATAATTCTTCCATATATTGTTATAAATCAGGTAATTTCTACTACTTATCTGGGAATCTACAAATGTTTCAATCTGCTTTTCGTTACTTCAGTACAAAATCTATTCCGCGAGAGAGAATCAAGATTGAGTTGGGTACTGTCAATGGGTTGAGCGATGCACTTCAGTTGTATGAGAAAATGACGAGAATGAATCCTTTGCCTAGTGTAGTACAATTTACTCAATTGCTTTCGCGTTTGGTGAAGTTAAAACAGTATCGCATGACCATTTCTCTTTCCAAAGATATTTACAATTTGGGGAGGATTAATACACTATGAGCATTGTCATCAATTATTAATGCCTTTCTAATCAGGTTGAGTATGGCTTTTCGATTCTTGGTTGGTTCTACTGAAGGAGATGGTAGATTACAAAATTTATCCAACTGTGATAACATTCAATATTATCATTGATGCTTTATGTAAGGAAGGGTTGGTGGATAAAGCAAAAGACACGTACTCCATATCAAGATGCAGAAAATTTGGTTCCTAGCATAGTCACATACAATTCATTGATGGATGGATATTGTTTGCAAGAGCGACTTGATAAAGCTAGAAAAGTTTTTGATTCTATGGATTGCAAAAATATTGCTCCTGATGCTCAAGGTTATAACATTATGATCAATGGATATTGTAGGAAGAAGAAAATAGACGATGCTCTATGCTCCAAGGATTATTCTCTGCCAAAAGATTTTCTTTCACAATACAAATTTTCGATGAGTTGCAAGCTGTTGGTCTTAAACCAGACTTTTATACTTACTGTAACATGGTACACGGGTTGTGTTTGAATGGGCATGTTGAACACGCATTGTCTTTCTTGAATGCTTTAGATCACGAAGGAGTACCTCTTCATATTGAATACTATAATATCATGATGGATGGGTTTTGTGAAGCCAAAAAACTACATGAAGCTCAAGCTATTTTTAATGATCTACCTTCTAAGGGACTAGAGGCTAATGTTGTAACCTACAGTATCCTGATAAAAGGATGTTGTCAGGATTGGCAACTCGAAAAAGCTAAAGATCTTCTTTTGAAAATGAAACAGGTAAATTTGTTACCAAATGAACATAACTACAATGTTGTTGTTCCAGAATTTCTGAGGAGTGGTGAATATAGCAATGCATCAAAATTTCTCAAGGAAATGCTTGCAAGAGGATTCTCCCATGATTTATTTATATCAGACTTGTTATTTGATCTAATTGGGGAAAAGGAACGTGATCCTTTGCTTCTTGAAATGATTCAACAGTTGGCTCCGAGTACACTAAAACAAAATTTATGAGCCAAACAACACATACTATTTTAGCTATTGTATATATGTTGTAATAGATAGTTGCTGGTAGTAGATTACATTTTGTTAATTAAGTCAGTAATTAGTTATGCGAGTTTATAAGGTTGACTTGCATGCCTCTTTTACTTCAGCTTTTATTAATTGGCAATATTTTTATTAGTGTTCGCCTATTCGGTTTAACGATTAGTGTTTTGTTTATAGTGTAGTTCCCAATATATACATTATTCATTCCGGTATTGTCTAGTTATGCACCATGGGTGAAATCATACTTTTAATTCCCTTTCTTTCTAAGGCACTTAGTGCCCAACCTTTATTAAGTAAGTGTGCGTGGGTGATAGGGATGTAAATGAGCCGAGCCCAGTTTTAGCATTTTTTAAAGGTTCGGGCTCGAGCCCGCCCCACAAACTTATGGCTCGGGCTTGGCTCGCGAGCCATCGAATCCCTCCAAAGGCTGCTCGGGTGTAGCACCCCGGGAGCGAAGGGCACCATATCCCCCCGCACCATAGCCCGACACGTGTAACGAAATGAAAACTCCGCACACGCACCAAGCTATAGCGAACGGAAGACAAACAAAACTCTCACCTAAGCTAGGCGGTCTAGACCCTAAAACAGAGTACGCAACAAAAATAAAACATACGCGGAAGCAACAGGATCAACAAATATCAACATACATGCTCAAGGGAATAAAGTTATACATGCAATGCCACTCTAGGGCCAAATAAATCTTACAAAATTTCCAAATTCGAGTCATGATTATAATCGAATACAAATATCCAAAATACCAAAACGAAAGATAAAGATGCAGTATGCAAAAGACTCGAACAACTCGACTCGAACGGCCCAAAAGAAAACCGCCGCCTAGCTCAGACCGAACCTTACACCTGCAACTCAAAAGCAAAGGAGAAAAAGGGAAACAACATCGAGGGTCAGTCCTAAAGACTGATGAGGGGCTAACCCACGCACACGTACATATACGTAATAGCAAAACATGTTCAAAGTCATAATATTAATGAAACGGGGCGTGGTTTTTGCAATCTAAAACACTTTGATCCCGTGATACTATATATAGAAGAAAAGTTAGGCCGAATGCCAAAATCCACCAATTTTAATAACTAGAAGTCTACTCCAGTTTCGTGAATCGAATTCATAATCAAAATCAAACTAACTCGGTGAGTACGAGTTCTCTGACCAACCTCCTTCGAATCAATTCAAACTTAAATACAAATTCAAACGAAAACTAAATCAAACGTACCTTCCCCAACAACGGGTGATAGAAGGGTTGTGCACACCCTAACTATCCAAACATTATGTATGGTCGTGAGTTTCATGACGCTCACGCCCGAGGATCCATCCCCCACCAAACCTCCTAGTGGGTTCCGGGTTGATCCTATCTAATAGGAGAATGTGCACAGGGGTCATAACCGGCGACCCCATGGTCGTCCCCGGTCTCCCTTACTCACATATCCGGGGCCCAGATTCAAACTCAAATTCAGGGATTCATATAAAAGACTTATCTTTCAAAGTCAAACCTCGCTACGTATCCAAATTCAAATTACACACACTAACCCGTTTTCAAAACAAATAACCGAAAACATATCTACGTATATATACAAAGCGTTTTCAAAAGGGTTTCATAACAAATTCCCACAAAATACATAACAAACATGTATTTAAATATATATATATATATATATATATATATATATATATATACACGTAGGTCACATGCGGGCTTAAAACACATTTAGGGTTGTAGGTCTTAAAAACTAAAAGAAAGAAACCTCACCTTGATGAACAAACTGAATAAAACGAACAAGAACCACGCCTACGAAGCGGCTCCATACCAACGAGCAACTCCACTCGAACAATCTAAACAAGGGAACAACACTTAGACTCAATATGAACCAAGGAAACGCTCGGCAAATACATATGAATGCAAATGATGCAATGCATTTCATACAAGGTCGCACTTAGGCATTTTGAAGCAGAAATCGGAATATCACATAGATAATTCAAGAATCAAACTCATAACATATCAAATAAGCTCGTCTCATATCATATAATAGCAAGATCGAATTATTTAAGATCATAATATATAAAAACTAATTCAAATAATTAAATATATATAATATACATAACACATAATTGAGAAACAAAGAAATATAGGCATATGAATTAATTAACGTAGCATAAGGTTTGCATGAAATTCACTATCAACATATAATTACCTAGCATGCATATATTCACGTAGAAATACATTACAAATTACATGCATAACATATTTGTATATATATATACATGCAACCACAAAACATACATATAATATAATATATACATATATATCTAAAGCATGCAACTAACAAAAATTAAGATTCAATCATATTATATGCATGGGAGAAAGTACATATAACATAATATGTTGCATGAAATTCCTTAATACAAGAATTAAATATATATGTCATACATGCAGCTTAACAATTAGGAAACAATTAAACAAGGCAGCAGTTAAAGTATGCAACAGGAGCTGCGAGCCAACTCACAAAAAGCTACTGCCATAGGCCGCGACACAAAATCAGCTAGGAAGCTGCGCGGCCGCGACACGAACCCAGAAACTCAACTGAACAAGCAGTAGGAAATAAATGCAGCAACAACAGCCCCTGTTTTTCTTCTCCATTTCGGCAGCAACAAAGAAAGATACCAAAGCAAGCAACACAACCATAAAACAATAGCAAAGCAGCGGGAAATGAAGGCAAGAAAGGCAGCAACTACACGCAGCAAGAACTACAAGAAAAGAGCTCACACACATGCTTCAATTCCTTCCATTTCAGCCACAGTTTTGAAGCTCCAAACATGGTAAAACTTCACATACTCGTACATAAATTAAATTCAGGTAAAAATAGATATACAAGAAGCTAAACTGATCAAGTTTCATGCCTCAAATCACATAGAATCGAAAACAAGACATGGATTCAAGAATTCAAGCTAAAACCTAACTATTCATTCTCTTCATCAAAGCATACTCAAATCACCATGGAAATCAGCAAATAAACACTTAAAATAAAGAGGAGAAGATGGAGAATAAAAACATGGACTTACCTTTTGAATTTGAGGCGAAATGATGGAGTATTGATCTTGGAAAGGCAAGGTGAACTGTGCAGATTCTTTTTCCCCCTTTCTCTCTTGTTTAGCTGCTTGTCTGTCTCTCTCCAAGCCTGAGTTCGAAGTGAGGGGCTAAGGGAGGTTAAATGGTTTAATTAGGGTTAATTTTGCTCAAGAATCAAGTGATTTGGTTAAGAAATGAATTAGTTATGGCCAAAATACTCCAAGGTGGTGAATCTGCTCGTACAGCTCGTTTCGGACAAATTTCGGAGGCACAAATGGGCTTAGAAAAATATAAGGCTAGGTTCCTTAGCTCCAAATCTTCGTTATGAGTCTAGGGAAACTTCCGGAATTCGAATCCGAATTCCCGATCTCAAGTTATGGACTCCGGAATCCAAGGTGCGCTAAAACTCCGTTAGGCCCTCGAGTTCCCAAAATAAAATATACCGTATCAAACAAGTCCAAAAAAAATAAAACGAGCACATAAACGAATTCATAACACGTATAATTCATGCATATCAAATTTTCACAAAATTTCAAAACAAATTGAAACTCAAACGAATTAAAAACAAGTTCAAAAACTTAAAAACGTTTAAATATACAATTATATATTTTAACAAATAATTCAATTAATTTAAAGTAATTCAAGAATAACAAATAAACATTAAAATAAACTTACAATTACATAAATAAATAATTTAAATGCGCATTTAGCTCTTTCGTAAGTGCGTACCTGTACGACCGAAAAACCGGGGTGTCGCTATCTCTCCCCCTTAAAAAGGACCTGTCCTCAGGTCCGAATTAGGGTCTTGATCAACGCCGGAAAAGCTCAACTCCACGCTTCCACTGCGCCACTCTAATTCGTTCTCAAGTGGCTTCTCGGATTTTTTTTTTAATCCTACCACAAGAACTCTCACCGAAGGAAAACTTCTAGTCTTCGACTCGAACCTCTACCGAACCCCAAAACTCTAACAGGTTGCTCACGAACGACGAACCCCTTTGTAGGAAATGCTTCTGAGAGGTCTCAATCTCCTACTTCGACTCAAGTGGCCTTCATCTCCGAACCACGAAAGCTCTCACCCAAGACGAACAACGAAACCATAAGACAATGGCCAACTCATTAAAATGAGTGACCGCTCCAAGTCTCATCGATATCTCCTTAACTTTAGCAAATCGGAAACATAGTCCTTAGCCATTTGCTCCCACTTCCAATTAGAATATGGAAGTAGTTGGAGAATCCTTCCGGTTCATGATGCTTGGCCTTCAACCGATGGCATATTAAACATTGCTACACGAAGTTTGCAACGTCTCTTCTTACGCCGATATATCTATACCGGTTCTTTAAGTCCTCGAACAAACTCGAACCCAAGAGTGGGGTAAGTCTCATGATCTTGCCCATCCCGAGATGTAGGCTAAACTCTTCCGTAAGAAACACACAATCAAAGCCTTCCTTAGTGCCTCGATTGTAAACGAAGTAGTCTTGAGTGCCCCCGATTAGGAAAAAGCCGATGCGGAAGGTAACTCTCTTCTACCGCCTCTTCCCACTCTAAAACCGTACCTCTTTCCTGTCAAACGAATCAACGGTTGGCAATCTTAAAGAAAAGATTCGCCTAATATACCCCGTTAACACAAGAGACTTCCTATTCTAAGGTAATTCTCAATTCTTCTACCCGAATGCGTAGTCGGTTATACCCTTGTTAAAACCAACTCAACGCGAACAACGGAACTCTGAAGCAGAAAAAACAACTCTTCAAAGCGAGCAAAGGGTATTTATCTTCCATGGTTACCCGCGTAGCTCACGGTAGTCGATATTCACCCTAGAGTCCCGTTTCTTCTTAGGAAGGACTTAAGCACTTCACGAAGTAGTACTCAATGGGTGAAACCACCTTCTAAGAGCTCTTCGATCTATGCCTTCAGCTCCAACAACCATGCTAGACCCATTCGGTAGGGAGTCTTCAAACAAGTTCAACTCCGGGATAAAGATCAACGACATCTCAACGTCCCTATGAAGTACTAGAGAATCCCACCTTTCAAGGAAACATCAAAATACCTTACTTCGATCTTTGTCTCCTCGAGCTTGGCTCGATCCCTCAGTTAACCCAAAGGTAAGCCACAAAGCTCATCGCACTGTCCCGGATTAAACAACCGCTTCCAGGAAGGATACAAACGGGCTAGCCTTCAATCTATTACCCGAAATATCGTTGAGCCCAAAATGGACCTCCTAAAGCAACCCACCCACTCAACTCGGAGCCCGAACAACCAGCCCACGCCTAAGGTAACACCGTACCTCACTAGGCGCCTTCAAATGAACCCACCGAGCAAACTCGACCCTCACAATTCATAAGTCACCCGAGCACTCTAGCTCACCAAACTCTCTTCCAAGAAGAGAGTTCACACGAAGGAAACAACACAAGCAACAATAAGCTCCAAAAAGCAACGAAATAAGAAAGTAACCAACTAGTGGGTTTCCCCGAGATTAGATATGCATGAATGAGATGCCATGAATGTAAGTACCTCAATTTTCGGGTTCGATTCGATTCCCAATTTGAAACCTTTGGTTTCGTCTCTTTTGTTTATTAGCCCTCGAACGGTCACACTAAGGAAACTTGTGCTCTGAAGACCCGTAAGCGTAACATCTCCGAAACTGAATCCAACATCCCTCGTAAGTATGATTGGTCCCTCCGCAATGGGCGCACGGTTGGATTCTCTCTCTGATCGAGGTGTCTTCCGGGGCTTAGACTTCTTGTTACTTCTCTTCTGAGTTTGTATACTTTGCCGAGACGGTCTCTGCTCCACTTGCAAGTTGGAACACGAACCTAATGCGAGTGGTCGTTCCGGTGTCTCTCTCTCATGCCTCTTTCTTACCATCCATATATTTTCGACCCGTAGTGCTTTCTCAACGGCTTGGTTCCAAGTACTCGTATTTCTGACAATCAAAACATTTCTAAATTCACTCTGAAAGCCTTCTATAAAGTAATTAGCCTTCATCCCATCATCATTTATGATATGTGGCACGTAGGCGCCTTACCTCTCGAATTCCTCCAGATATTACATAACCGTCTTGTCTCCTTGTTGAAGTGTGCGAAATTCTTCGAATCTTTTATTTCGTAGAACGGTCCGTGTATACCTCTTTCTGAATTCCCGGACAAACACATTCCAAGTTAATTCTTCACTTGTCGCTTCTAGTTGTTGAGTAACTCTTGACCACCATAATTTTGCTTGCCCTTGTAGAAGTAGGGTAACAAAATGAACCATATTTTGAGGGTTACATTGCCACACTCGAAATATTCCTTCTATCTCCATGAGCCATTCCTCGGCCTTAATATCATCACCTCCTCGGAATTATGACAGATTGAAGGTCTCAAACTCCCAGTATAGGGTTGCTATCAGATCCATTGGTTGCACCGTAGAAGATGATGGTCCTTGGTTAGGTTGGAAGTGTTGAAACATCGCGGTCATGAACTCATCGGCATTGAAGGATGGACGAGGGTGTTGATGTGAAGGTTGACCGCAGTGTTGTCGACGTGGTGACATCTTGAAAATCTCAACAACTACAATAAAGAGATAGGTGCATGTCGGTTAGTAAATGCATGTTCATGTGAACAATTAATACAATTAATAACAAATAATCACATAAATGGTGCAAATGAATGCAAACAAACACATAATTCTAAGCCGAACGACTTAGACAGATCCAACGCGACACTAAAGTTCTGATTTTGCAACCCGGAGCGAAGGGCACCATATCCCGACACGTGTAATGAAATGGAAACTCCGCACACGCACCAAGCTATAGCGAACGGAAGACAAACAAAACTCTCACCTAAGCTAGGCGGTCTAGACCCTAAAACAGAGTACGCAACAAAAATAAAACATACGCGGAAGCAACAGGATCAACAAATATCAACATACATGTTCAAGGGAATAAAGATGCAGTATGCAAAAGACTCGAACAACTCGACTCGAACGACCCAAAAGAAAACTGCCGCCTAGCTCAGACCGAACCTGCACCTACAACTCAAAAGCAAAGGGGAAAAAGGAAAACAACATCGAGGGTCAGTCCTAAAGACTGGTGAGGGGCTAACCCACGCACACGTACATATACGTAAGAGCAAAACATGTTCAAAGTCATAATCTTCATGAAACGGGCCGTGGTTTTTGCAATCTAAAACATTTTGATCCCGTGATACTATATATAGAAGAAAAGTTAGGCCGAAGGCCAAAATCCACCAATTTTAATAACTAGAATTCCACTCCCATTTCACGAATCAAATTCATAATGAAAATCAAACTAACTCGGCGAGTACGAGTTCTCCGACCAACCTCCTTCGAATCAATTCAAACTTAAATACAAATTCAAACGAAAACTAAATCAAACGTACCTTCCCCAACAACGGGTGATAGAAGGGTTGTGCACACCCTAACTATCCAAACATTATGTATGGGTCGTGAACCAAGTTGCAATTTATCACAAAACAATAGTTGAGGATGCAAACGAAGACTTTTTTTAGTTCGGGATGCAAAATTCAAAAACCGTGATAGTACAGGATGTTCAGAATATTTATCCCTATAATTTATAATGTATGCCCATTGTTATTAATGAAGTTTACCATAACAAATAATGATATATGTTTATTGTTATTATTTTTTTATTATTCTGACATAACTATATAATACATAAATTAATATATGTCTATTGTTATTATTTTATTAGTTTAAAATATCCGGTGAATCTTATGGGATAATCCACTTAGAAAAATACACTGGAGAATGGGGTACGGTAAATGCTAGGACACCAAAAGGTTGAAATGCTTAAAATAACCCAATCCTTCAAATTTAGCTTCACTAATCACTATCATATATGTCGGTAAAAAGTAAATTCTGGGAAAAAAATAAATAAATAAATAAGAACACAACACAGTTTGTAAACAAAGACAGAAGAGTTATCCATTTATGAATTGAGGAATTTCGAGCAGAGAAGAAATGAGGACAAGATTTCCCATGTCTGTGAAACTCAACTAAAATGCCAAAATATACAACTTCATCTAGTCATGTATTTCTCTATATCTACCAGAAAAGACACTATCATGTTCTAACAATGAAGCCGAATATATAACTTCTCACCCCATTCAAATTCAATACACATGTAATTTACATATTCAAGTCAGTTTTCCATGACCTTTGATCGCTAGGATGTTTGGTGACGTGTCTTGTCATTCGAGACTTCCTCTGGGGCTATAATGGACGTGCATGACACGATACATATACGGCGATACAGATTTTTTTTTAAATTTTCCACGTGAGGAGTGTCGGACACGATATCTGACACGACACTGCAAAATGATATTTTTAGAAGTGTCCGTGCATCATAACTATGGGGTCATGTTCTTTAGGCATATGACCCTTTTATTCTTATTTTCTGCATCACAAATGGAGAATTTTACACATAATCAATCATCGATGTAGTGAGTTCAAGTCATTGAAATCTATTATACCAGAATTGGATCCAAGCAATCTCCACAGATATTTTCTGGTGCAAAATTGGATCCAAGCAATCTACTATGGCCAATTTATGGATTTGAAGGGGTTTTTATGAATAAGTTAAATGGGGCGATTTTCTATAGATGGTGTCCTTTTTTTCGTGTATTTTAAATATGGTGTACTTTTGAAAAATATTTTATTTTTGGTATAAACCATTTTTTGAAAAAGTGGCTTCATTAGTTTTTTTTTTCTTTCAAATTTTTAATTAAACCGCTCTCTGTAAAAGGGATTTCATTAATAACACCCCAACCACTTAGGTGATGCCACGTGGCCTCCTCGATTCACCAAATTATAATATTTACTACAAATTCTTACAAACAATACCCTAAATCTAATAATTTAACTTTTCAACGCTAATTACCCAAAAATTACAATAAAATATATATTGATTAGTAAATTTTGTAGTTTGTGTTGTTTGTTTAGTAAATGTTTTGTTAATGTTGTGTTTAATCAATGTAATATATGTTTAGACTTTTAATCGATGTATATTTCCAGACCTGCCCCAGATATGATTAAACAAAATGGATTAAAAAGTAATTTTTTTAACCGTCAAATTTGAAAGGAAATTGATTAGCGGGATCAAATTTGAGAAAAATGTGACATTATGAGACGTAATGTGAAAACATAGCAACTGTTGGAATTAAAATTGGAAATGGGTTACGCTATGAGACGAAAATGAAATTTTCTCTAAATTAAATTATATTGTGATCATTTATTTTTTCCCGCAATAAAATAAAGATATGATTCAAGCTGAAAGTTTTTGTACACAAATTAAATGTGACATACACTTAATTTTTATCATAATAATATTTTACGCAATGCATATTTTTTTTTAAAAAAAACAACTATTAATTTGGTCTATTAATCAATGGTTTTTTTTTTTTTTTTTTTTTTTTTATAATTTACCTAGTTAATAGACCAAATTAATAATTGTTTTTTTTTTTTTTAAAATAAGAAATGTAATGCATATCATGCATATGTTTAGACATCCATAATAAGTTATTCAAATATTTTAAAATGTTAATGTATATTTCAAAACTTTAAAAAATTAACATGTTAATATACACCCAGATACGTAACTCATAATATCTTTTCAACACGAATTAAAATATGACATATATTTATATTAAGACAAATATTATGGTTTGTTAAGTACTTATTATTATTATTATTATTATTATTATTATTATTATTATTTTGAAATAGGGGGCCCTCGAACGAGAGGGCGCTGATCAAAGATCATTACAATAATCCAAAACCAGAGCAAGAAGAAAAGATGGCAGAACAGAGCCACCCTCACAGGTTGGAGTCACGTATGACCTGCATCATTAGCATCACAATGAACAAACTGAAATGTACAACACATGAAGGAAGAGGAAAACAGCTTGATATGTTGAATAATGTTACCATGGGCAGAACAATCGTCTTCGAGGAGCAGCAATTTGTTAATGAAACTTAAGCGGTCACTCTCAAGTCTCAACCACAATATTGTTCCTGTAATGTACTTATTCCAAGGCACGGGCTGTACCGGTGGCTTCAACACCTTCAGGCTCCAATAAGCCTTCGAACAGCTCACACATCCAACCAAGACACACACTCTTCTGGTCACGAGCGACAATACAAATACCCATTTCACCCGCCTCCACAAACAAGGCCCCGTCAGGCGTCAACATTCGGTTTCAGAATTCCGGGACCCCCCGGGGGGGGGGGGGGGGCGTCTCCCAAAAGGTCCAGAGAGAGCAAAAGCAATGAGTTTGTCGGCACCATCCATCCTCTTCTTAATTATTAAGAAACCACTATAACCCCCATAGAATCAACACGAATTTAGCACATTCGCAGCATCAAAAATAGGGAAAACATGCTCGACCCTCTCTTGGACTCCCTAAAAAAATGCGAGATGAGAGTCGACGAAAGAAGCGAGATCGCCTAAACCTGACAAGCGAAGGGGCAAACCAAAAAAAAAGGAAGAAATTGCATCGATAGCCCTTGTGTAGGACGAAAAAACAAAAAAGGACCCTGATTAAAGAAAAAATTTGTCCAGAAAACCTCGTGTTTGTTTTTCTTTGCACGAAAAATCCTGCATCGGGAGAATGTCTTACAAGCACGTTGACTGCTTGTAAATCGAGTTTTTCTTCACTCTTTCGTGTAAAATAACTGTATCACCCCAACCGGAAAGGCACTGCATCCCCCACACTATGAGCCTGATCCACACATGAAATGGAAAGTCCATGCATGAACCCAGCTCACAACGAACGGGGACTCACTCACTCCTTAGGCTAGGCGGAAACTAAACCTTCGCAACCAAATAAAAAAGAACAAAGATAATTGCCAAAGGCGGAAGCATAGCATAAAATCTAGGACTAATTCAAGCCACAAAACGGTTTCAACTAGCACAATACCCTATTCTCGAAAATTCGTGCATAACATAATTCAATAATCATAATCAGTCATACATTTATCCACTCTTGAAAAATCAATCAAATTACAAAATGCAAAAGAAGTGACTCAAACTTAACCAATACACTTGTCAGACTCGACTTCCCGCCTAGCACTCCAAAACCTGTAAAAGAACTGAAAACAAACCGGGTTCAGTCTATACGAGACTGGTGGGTATAAAACGAGGCATAAGTAGCATATAACAACAATATTTAAACAATCACATGCAAATTATAATCCCAAATGAGGTTTTTAGAGCATTTCCCAAGTGGGTGAAACAAATAAGTCATCAAAAGGGATTATAACATTCATTTTTCATTAGGTCGATTGTGGCCCGGCGAGTGGGCGTGCATTGTCTCCAACCAACACCTCGTGTAGTTCGTTAAACATTCTTTCTTTCTTTCTTTCATTCATGCAAAACATTCTTTTGTGCACAATTATGAACATTTACACCTTCTTCCTTTGGTGATGGCCGGGTGATCGGCCCTAACCATCCATTCATTGACCAAAAGGGGAACATGATTCCCCAGATGACACTCAGCGTCCATTCCTCGCTAACTCCTAACGAGGTCCGGTTACGCCGTTCGTTGGTGGAACTAGTGTGAGGGATCACCGTCAGCCCATGCCTCCTCGGATCACTGTTGGAAAACACGAATCAGAAAGCAGCGGAATTTAAAAAATTTTCCCAACAAAAGGACCTTGGACTCGCAATCGTGTAACCAAATTCGTAAAGATAGAAAACTTACTTTTCTTTTGTTCTTTCTTGAAGCGTTTCAAGCCACCCAAGAACGCTCTTCTCGCGGCTTGATCCCCTCTCCTTTGGTAAAGCTCGAATCTTCAAACTTCTAACTTGAAGTCTCTAGAGAAAGTCCACCAACTTGATCACAATCTAACTAGTAAGGATGCTAGTTCTCTAGTTAGTGTTTAGGCTTAACCTAGGGTTTAATTTAATCTTGGAGAAAGGAAGGTGTTCAACACATGAACCAAAAGAATTGCCAATTAGCTCCATAAGGAGCTCGAGCTCCCCTATTTATAGAGAGGGGAGTGCCGAAATTCCTAGTCCTTTATGGGCTAGGATTTTGGTCCCTCTCTCCTATTACTTGATCATCAAGTATTTTCCAACTTTGACTTTGAATTCTAATTCAAGTCAACTTTTAAGAGAGCTAAAAATATCCAAACTATTTTTTGGATAATTTTATACTTTATTTATTTAAAATAAATAACTTATTTTTATCTAATTAATTAATTCATAATTAATTAACTAGATTATTTTCTCCAAAATAAGACTTTCTTTTTAATTCAAAATTAAACCAAAGTCTATTAAATAATTAACAACTTAATTATTTAATATCCAATTAAATAGTCACGTGTGGCACACGTGTCATAGTGACACGTGTCCAGTCACGTGACCCACACGTGTGGAACCCTCTAGGCTCGATTAACTCGTTTAATCATTTTAAAGCCTCAACTCATGTAACCAAGTTGTTGTGTGTGACCCTCTAGGTTCTCAATTCAATTAGCAGTGACCCTAATTAATTAATTCACTAATTAATTAATCAGTCCACAGATTAAACAACCATAGTCTAGCAACAGGTGTTTAACCCCTAGCTGAATTGGAATGTTCGGATTCGACAGAACCTTTAAGTCATTGATTCATGTGAGATACAATCCTCCTACTTACTATCTCTCAACCAAGATCTAGGGCAAGGGAATAATCAGAACCCTAATAATCCGGTCTGAAAGCTAAGTGCATTTCATATCCATTTGATCTCAATCCAAGAAACCCTTTTCTTGATGTCTTGATCTACTGCCTTGGCCAAGGACTCCATATGGCATATGAATGACTTACACAATAAGAGATCACCTTGCAGATGCAAGTGTAGGTCCTTTCTTGATTCTCATTCACTTTCATGAATCACTTGTGCAGCCCCAGCATAAGCCTTGAATCAGTTGTCTAAGGCGACACCCTTTAAAGCTTATACCTAAGACTACAGAGTTAACTCATAAAGTGAGAAGGAACCTCAAGTCTAAGGATCAATTAATCACATCAATGACTCGTGAGATATTTCCTAATCTGGAAGTTTCCATTTCCTGAAATAGAAACTTCCTTTCCCATTTAGGAATGTTCTCACACGGGGCACCTCAGTGAACTTACTTATTAAAGTAAGCACCCTCATGTATCACGCACGTATCAACTATACACTTTGCACCTCCATGAAACAAGGTGGTCCTTCTTAAGGGCGCGATCCCACAAGCAAGCCTTAGAGGAGTCAGGTTGACACTCCCACTGTCTGTAGGACTCATCGGCTTGGAGTATTTTACTAATCATGACTTATGTGATATAGGGCTCGTTTCATGAACCATTTCACCTAAATGGTAGAGTCCTAAAGTCATCAGGATTAGGGGAGTTCTCATACATGCACAGCTAAAGTAAACGCATACCAAACAAGAGCATATAAAGAAGTGTTGCCTTAATTCGTTATTTTATTCAAAGATTGTCTGTGATTACAATAAGGAAAAGCACAAAGCGGATATACAATCGGCTTTCTAGGGCACTATTCCTAACAATCTCCCACTTGCCCGTCAAAGCCATTCTAAAGCTACTCTAAGTCCCATCTTCTGAAGATGACTTTGGAAAGCTTCTCGACTAAGGGGTTTAGTAAGTGGATCTGCCACGTTCTCTGCTGATGTGACCCTCTCGATTAGCACATCTCCTCTTTTGATAATATCACGGATTAGGTGATACTTCCTCATAATGTGCTTGGTCCGTTGGTGAGATCTTGGTTCTCTTGGTTGAGCAACCGCCCCAGTGTTGTCACAAAACACAGTAATGGGGTCTTTCATGCTAGGAACAACATTCAACTCTTGAATGAAGTTTCTTATCCAAACACCTTCCTTAGCTGCATCATTTGCAGCTAAGTATTCGGCCTCAGTGGTCGAATCTGCAGTGGTTGTTTGCTTGGAACTCTTCCAACTCACTGCTCCGCCGTTTAGGCAGAAAATGTATCCTGACATTGACTTAAAATCATCTAAGTCTGATGCAAAGCTTGCATCGCAGTATCCTTCGACAGTAAGATCTTTCTGACCTCCGTAAACTAAGAATAAATCTTTAGTACTTTTCAAGTACTTAAGAATATTCTTCACGGCAGCCCAGTGACCATCTCTAGGGTCAGTTTGGAAACGACTTGTCACACTAAGTGCATAAGCCACATCCGGTCGAGTACATAACATTGCATACATTATGCTACCTATTGCTGATGCATAAGGTGTATGAGTCATTCTCTCCTTCTCAAGGTTAGTCTTAGGACACATCTTCTTTGAAAGACATGTTCCTACACTCATAGGAAGGTTCTTAACCTTTGCTGACTCCATATTGAATCTCTTCAATACTTTGTCAATGTACATCGACTGTGATAGTCCTATTAACCTTCTAGATCTATCTCTATAGATTTTGATTCCAAGGATATAGGACGCATCACCATGATCTTTCATCTCGAATTGGTTCGATAACCATAACTTAGTCACTTTCATGTCATCCTTCGAATTCCCAATAAGAAGGATGTCATCAACATAAAGTACTAAGAATTGCACTGAGGTCTCCAATTCCTTTCTATACACACATGATTCATTCGAAATTTGAATGAAGCCAAACGCTTTGACCGATTCATCAAATCGAATGTTCCAATTCCTAGAAGCCTGTTTCAATCCATAGATTGATCTTTGGAGTTTGCAAACCTTTTGCTCACTCCCATTGAATGTGAAACCTATGGGTTGCTCCATATAAATGTCTTTGTCAATGTCACCATTGAGAAAGGCAGTTTTCACATCCATTTGCCATATCTCATAGTCATAATATGCAGCAATGGCAAGCATGATTCGAATGGACTTTTGCATTGCAACCGGTGAAAAGGTTTCGTCAAAGTCCACGCCGGGTCTTTGAGTGAATCCTTTTTCAACCAGTCTTGCTTTGTAGGCTGCAATGCTTCCATCAACTCCAAGCTTTCTCTTAAAGATCCATTTGCAACCTATGGGTTTGACCCCATCAGGCAAATCTACCAAGGTCCAAACTTGGTTGGAGTTCATGGAGTCCATTTCGGATTTCATGGCTTCTATCCACTGTTCAGAGTCAAAATCTGAAAGTGCCTCCTCATATGTTGAAGGATCATTATCCTTTTGAGAGATTTCATGGAAGAATCCATACCATCTCTCCGGCTGTCTAGGAGTGCGTTCAGAACGCCTTAGAGGAGGGTTTTCGTGTGTATCGAAATTCGTGATTGGTTGTGGTTGATCAGAGTGGGACGTTTCTTCAGTGGGTGGTTTGGGGTCACCTTGTACTTCTTCTAATTCTATGATCTTGCCTTTCTTTTCTTTAAGGAACGGTTCCTCCAGAAAAGTAGCATTTCTGGAAACAAACACCTTTTGTTCAGATTGATCATAGAAATAGTATCCTATGGATTCCTTAGGATAACCTACAAAGTAACATAAGTTAGAACGAGATTCTAACTTATCTCCCACTGTCCTCTTCACGTAAGCAGGACAACCCTAAATTCTTAAGTAAGAATAACTAGGGATTTTACCATGCCACATTTCATAGGGCGTTTTGGGGACTGACTTAGAGGGAACTAGATTCAGAATCTTTGCTGCACTTTCTAGGGCATAACCCCAGAAAGAAGGTGGTAAGTCAGTGAAACTCATCATGGAACGAACCATATCAAGTAGGGTTCTATTCCTTCTCTCAGAAACTCCATTAAGCTGAGGAGTTCCCGGAGGAGTCCACTGAGAGATAATCCCATTATCCTTGAGATGATTAAGGAATTCTTCACTAAGATATTCGCCTCCTCGATCAGATCGAAGTGCTTTGATCTTGTGACCAGTTTGGTTCTCAACCTCCTTTTGAAATTCTAAGAATTTCTCAAAAGCTTCAGATTTATACTTCATTAAGTATACATAACCATACCGACTAAAGTCATCAGTGAAGGTTGTGAAGTACTGATGATTGTTTCTAGTGCTTACACTAAGCGGTCCACAAACATCAGTATGGATCAAATCCAAAACCTCAGTGGCACGTTCCACAGTTCCTTTAAAAGGAACTTTGGACATCTTTCCTTTGAGACAGGATTCGCAAGAAGTCAACTCTTTGAGATCATTTTCAGAGAATGATCCTAAAGTGTTTATCTTGCTAATTCTGTTCTTGGAAATGTGTCCTAATCTAGCGTGCCATAAGGGAGCTGAAACTTTGTCATCTCTCTTACGCTTTGTTTCTCGTTGTATATTCATAATATTGATATTTTGAGTTAGGTAAAGTCCATTACTTAGAGTACCGATATGAATGGAAGAGTTGTTCCGTTTGATAAAGTATTTACCATTCTTAATATAAGTTTCATAACCTTTGCAATCTAATATTGGAACTGAAATTATATTACGAATAATGCTCGGTACATAAAGGACTTTATTTAATACCAACTCAAAACTACCTAAATCTAATCTAATTGTGCCTAAAGCTCGAGCTTCAACGTTTGAGCCATCGCCGATCTTCAAGACACATTCTCCTTCTTTGAGTTGTTGGACTTCACTTAGCATCTGTACATCATTACAGATGTGAGTTCCACAACCGGTATCAAGTACCCAAGAACTAGAATTAATGGAAAGATTTATTTCAACGAGAAAGATACCTTTCTTTAGAGTAGCCTTGTACTCTGGGCAGTTTCTCCTCCAATGTCCCGCTTTGCCACAATGGAAGCAAACATCCTCTTTCTGATCACGCTTCTTCTTTTAGGCCTTTCCCTTCGAAATGCCACCAGTGGGCCTAAGGGGTTTCTTCTTCTTCTTTTGGGCTTTCTTACCCTTACCTTTAGAAGGCCCAGAAGAGGAAGATGGAGCATTCACCATCAAAACCTTATTGTCCTTCTTGATCGTGCTTTCAGCAGTCACAAGCTGACTAATCAGCTCAGCTACAGTAGCACCAGCATGATTCATGTTGAAGTTAAGGACAAATGGGTTGAATGATGGTGGGAGTGAAGCTAGCAACAAATCCACTGAAAGCTCATCTTTCAGTGGCATGTCCATGGAAGTAAGTTTCTCAGTAAGGGCAAGAAACTTGAGTCCATATTCATGGACACTTGAACCTTCCCTCATTCTCAAGTGGAACAATTCCTTTGAAGTGTTATACCTTGTAACACGTTCATGAGGGCGGTAAAGTTGCTCTAAGTGGTCGTAAATCTCCCAAGCAAATTCCATGGCCTCATGTTGCCTTTGCAAGTCCGGAGACATGTTAGCCAACATAAGGCAACGGGCTTGGAGATTATCATCCTTCCACTTCTGAATCGCGTCCCGCTCAGCCCGAGTGGGAGCCTCCCCTTCGGGACTGGGCTCCCTTCGAAGAGAACATAAGTTCTCTTCTCAGAATCTAAAATGATTTTTAGATTCCTCAGCCAATCAGAATAGTTGGGACCAGTCAACTTGTTTGACTCGAGGATCGATACAAGAGGGTTTTTGGTTGCCATTTCAAAACACGTAGAGAATCACAGAATCTACGACCTAAATGGTAAAACAGAGAACTAGTGAGCATGCTGAATTATAACGATATACAAAAGATAAGGTCTTTAATCTAATGTAGCTCCCACTGTTTTTCGAAGATCTAGAATTCCCAAAGATCTAAGAGGAACACGTTTCCCAATGGGTACTAAGATCCTAGGCATTATACCTCGAACCCACGACTCGCGGACATTCTAAGTAAGAACCCTAGGTAGGTACAACTTACCAATTCTAACACCTTTAGAACTCTTAGTAATTATTTTTGCATCACCTATCTTTCAATATGGACCCACGACTCGTGCGACATCCATATTTACTTAGGCGTTAAGCTAGATCCATCAATCATAAGATCATGACCAAAACTTAGTTTGAACGACCCACGACTCGCGGACATCGCCCTTGCTAAAATTGACCATGAAATATTGATCATTTAAAATGATCAATTAGGTAACTAAGAACTAATAAGCTCCACTAGCTATCCCACGACTCGCGGACAATAACTAGCTTTACTTACTAAACTTAAAACCTATTGATGGAATGCTAGGAATTTAATTCAAAATTTGCATCTCGAATTAAACACCTATTTGTTCGAAATTAGCTTAATATTTGATGGGAATTTTCGGATCAACCGGAGAGTTGTCCGGTTCGACCTCACCAACATATATGTTATCCAATTTTATTAGTCTTGATTAATGCAAGTACACTTAAATGCATTTCAAACAAGCACATAAACAGATAACATGTCCTAGCATGATACTAACATGTAATGATCATGGGTTCTACCTATCTTATGCGTGATATGTGGGAGCCACTCCACAATCACAAGTTCTAACATACATGCCACATAAACAGTTTAAATCACATAAGGGAAAGCGGTAACAAAATACGAGCCCTATCTCTATTACATTTAACAATTGAGATTCCCCTCCCTAACATTTTGAGGGGTCTTCACTTATGGCCTCCTTGTTACTTGAATGTGGTCCATCTTACTCCATGGGTGCATTGTCTCCAAAATGAAAATAAAACCTCACCACCTATCTCTACTCTCAAATTACAATAAAAAGAAAAAGACATAAAGTAATAAGTCTCAATCTTCATATTGGCCTTAGACAATTACACGGGGCATACCCTGGCCTCAAAAACAGTAATATGGAAAGCCACATAATAAATCACATAACAGTACGCACATAAGTGAGGCTCCAACCTCAATTAAAAAACGCAACTATAGGGCTCCAACCCCAATTTAAACCATCCATGTGCATAAATTAAAACCATAAATAGATCTAAACCCATGATCACCTAACATGCTTTTGCAAGAATTTAAATTTAACCAATAAATTAAAATTCTCGCTTTAAGCTCTAATAGCTTAAAACACGACTTAGATGCAATTCTTGTTCAAGAGCCTTTTCAATAAAACCCGAAAAACATTAAACTAATAAAATTCCAATTAATTTCCAAAATTAATAATTTTATTCTTTCATTATTTTCAGAAAAGAAAATTCATAATTTTCCCAAAATCCAAATCGCTTTAATTTCTCAAAACTCCCAATTTAAAATAATTTTATTTTAGCAAAAACTGGTTTTAAAAGATAAAATTAAAATAAAATTAAATCGGGATTTTACGGACTGAAAACACGAAAAACATGAAACACGAAAGCGAGCCCGAAAAGGGCCTATGCGCGCCAGCAGCGCGCACAGCGCGCGGCAATTGTCGCTCGCGTGCGTGCGCTGGCCGCGCATCATGCGCGCGCCGCGCGCAGCAGCGCCCGCCGCGGCTAGGCGAGCTAGGCAGGCGTCCCGCGCTGTTGTGGGACGGGCTGGGGCGCGCCCGGGACGGCTCCCGCGCTGTTGCGGGAGGAGTTGGGCGGCGGCGACGGGCCTGGGCGTGCGACGTGCTAGCATGCCTAGGCTCGTTGCTTTTTCGTATTCCGTTTCGTATTTTGGGTTTCCCCAAAACCCGGTTCAATCCAAAATTAAAAAATTCGATTTTGATAAATTTCAACTAAAACGATTTTCAAAAACAGTTTTAGAAATTCAGGAAAAATTACAGTTTCGTATTTCAGGCTTTCTAAAAGAACTCATGAATACCTAATTCGCATCTAAGCCTAAGAATTTTTACCAAATTCAGAATAATTGAGACGAATCAGAAACACGATTAACGAGGTGGCTCTGATACCACTTGTTGGAAAACACGAATCAGAAAGCAGCGGAATTTAAAAAATTTTCCCAACAAAAGGACCTTGGACTCGCAATCGTGTAACCAAATTCGTAAAGATAGAAAACTTACTTTTCTTTTGTTCTTTCTTGAAGCGTTTCAAGCCACCCAAGAACGCTCTTCTCGCGGCTTGATCCCCTCTCCTTTGGTAAAGCTCGAATCTTCAAACTTCTAACTTGAAGTCTCTAGAGAAAGTCCACCAACTTGATCACAATCTAACTAGTAAGGATGCTAGTTCTCTAGTTAGTGTTTAGGCTTAACCTAGGGTTTAATTTAATCTTGGAGAAAGGAAGGTGTTCAACACATGAACCAAAAGAATTGCCAATTAGCTCCATAAGGAGCTCGAGCTCCCCTATTTATAGAGAGGGGAGTGCCGAAATTCCTAGTCCTTTATGGGCTAGGATTTTGGTCCCTCTCTCCTATTACTTGATCATCAAGTATTTTCCAACTTTGACTTTGAATTCTAATTCAAGTCAACTTTTAAGAGAGCTAAAAATATCCAAACTATTTTTTGGATAATTTTATACTTTATTTATTTAAAATAAATAACTTATTTTTATCTAATTAATTAATTCATAATTAATTAACTAGATTATTTTCTCCAAAATAAGACTTTCTTTTTAATTCAAAATTAAACCAAAGTCTATTAAATAATTAACAACTTAATTATTTAATATCCAATTAAATAGTCACGTGTGGCACACGTGTCATAGTGACACGTGTCCAGTCACGTGACCCACACGTGTGGAACCCTCTAGGCTCGATTAACTCGTTTAATCATTTTAAAGCCTCAACTCATGTAACCAAGTTGTTGTGTGTGACCCTCTAGGTTCTCAATTCAATTAGCAGTGACCCTAATTAATTAATTCACTAATTAATTAATCAGTCCACAGATTAAACAACCATAGTCTAGCAACAGGTGTTTAACCCCTAGCTGAATTGGAATGTTCGGATTCGACAGAACCTTTAAGTCATTGATTCATGTGAGATACAATCCTCCTACTTACTATCTCTCAACCAAGATCTAGGGCAAGGGAATAATCAGAACCCCAATAATCCGGTCTTAAAGCTAAGTGCATTTCATATCCATTTGATCTCAATCCAAGAAACCCTTTTCTTGATGTCTTGATCTACTGCCTTGGCCAAGGACTCCATATGGCATATGAATGACTTACACAATAAGAGATCACCTTGCAGATGCAAGTGTAGGTCCTTTCTTGATTCTCATTCACTTTCATGAATCACTTGTGCAGCCCCAGCATAAGCCTTGAATCAGTTGTCTAAGGCGACACCCTTTAAAGCTTATACCTAAGACTACAGAGTTAACTCATAAAGTGAGAAGGAACCTCAAGTCTAAGGATCAATTAATCACATCAATGACTCGTGAGATATTTCCTAATCTGGAAGTTTCCATTTCCTGAAATAGAAACTTCCTTTCCCATTTAGGAATGTTCTCACACGGGGCACCTCAGTGAACTTACTTATTAAAGTAAGCACCCTCATGTATCACGCACGTATCAACTATACACTTTGCACCTCCATGAAACAAGGTGGTCCTTCTTAAGGGCGCGATCCCACAAGCAAGCCTTAGAGGAGTCAGGTTGACACTCCCACTGTCTGTAGGACTCATCGGCTTGGAATATTTTACTAATCATGACTTATGTGATATAGGGCTCGTTTCATGAACCATTTCACCTAAATGGTAGAGTCCTAAAGTCATCAGGATTAGGGGAGTTCTCATACATGCACAGCTAAAGTAAACGCATACCAAACAAGAGCATATAAAGAAGTGTTGCCTTAATTCGTTATTTTATTCAAAGATTGTCTGTGATTACAATAAGGAAAAGCACAAAGCGGATATACAATCGGCTTTCTAGGGCACTATTCCTAACAATCACCACTCACGTTGGGAGTATATAGGGTCATTTAACTAAATAGAAGAGAAACCCACCTGTACACCTCTTACCAACAATACCCAGAAGAAAAGGAGACTCGAAAGCGTCCTATGAACCCGGCATCTCCGCCCTGGAGAAAACTGTACAAAAGACAATGTAACGTGTGTGTGAGACTCAAGACCCCAAGTGAACCATATATGACGCACGGCATGCAATGAACATGATATGAGTGCATAAGAAATGATATTATGTAATGAACACGTTCATGTGCACTATTAAAATCTTTAAATCATATAGACGGGCCACTCATTCGTTCAAGGAAGCGTTCATATTCATTCAAGTCATGAATTTCACATTTTATAACAATTTAATTCAAGCATTTCATATAACGATCATATCACATACTATAACACAATTATAATTTGAGAATAGACAAATAATTACATTCAATTCAAGATTGGAAATTAGCAAGGAACATGAAATAGGTAACAAATTAATTTCCATAATTCAATTAAATCAAATTATACTTAATATATAATAAATAAATAAATAAATAAATATATATATATAATCATGCATAAAATATTAAATTACTTGCATGCAAATATTTATTTATATATATACATAAATGCATGCAACCATATTTGCATACATAAATATATACCTACGTAAAACCATGCATGTAAATATTTATTTAACCATATGCACGCATGCGTTCTATTAAATATATAATATACAACGTATTCTAATAAGATAAATGAATCAACAGAGTCTACCCAAATGAATATATACACCATAGATATACTGTTTTCTGTTCTTTATTTCTGATTCTCAACTAACATAAATATATCTTTACTTGCATGAATGGAGTACCAAATTTAAATTTCCATTTCCACATGTACTTAGTAAAAACAAAGATATTAAAGGATGATAATAAGAACCTGATTAACAACATACATATGAGGTATATTATTCAATATATATATATACGTACATACACAATACATGCATGCAATAAATATATATACAAACACAACATATACATATATATAGACACAACATAAAGAGGAAAGAAAAGGAAAGAAAGAAGCAGCAGCTACTGCAACAAAGCTACCCGGCCGGGCTTTTTCTTCCCCAAAATCTCCCCGGCCGGGGAGAGTTAGTTCAGTCACGCAGCAGCAGCTCAAGTGAAGCTATTCCCCTGTTCTAATTCAAGAAGTAACAGCAGCAGGTAGCAGCAACATAAGCCATATTTATACAAAAGCAAAAAGCACCAAAAACTCCCACAATTTGGCTGATAATCTACCGTAACTGAGCAAGGAAATAAGTAGCAGCTGACAGCGACAGTTCACAGCAAAAACAGGGCACGAACGAAGGCAAAACAGGGCATTACTTCACAAACTCAATCAACCATCAATCCAACATCAACAAGGTGCAAAAACGCAGCAAATGTCAGCAAGAAATCAGTCCCAAACGCAGCAGCAGCAGTTCAAGTCTTGAGGGAGGAAAATTCAGTTCCATTTTCATGCATTTCATAACAAGCTCATTAATGGTAACTCACTTAACAGCCAACTACCATAAAATACATGATCATAAATGAAATATGGAAGTTAAGATAATTACTTTCAAGCTTTAAAATCAACAAAAGCATCAAGGAATGCATGAGATCAACAATATGGCATTAAACCTAACTATTCATGTATCTCCTCAAAACTTCATGAATATGAGCTTAAAATTGGGGATGCATAGCTTAAAATGACATATTTGAATGCATATTACAACCCTAAGCTTACCTTGTGGATTGGATGGAAGATGGAAGAGATTTGAGCTTGAATCTCCAAGGTTGGCATGAGTTACGGGAATGACTGAAAGCAGGGGATTTTGGCTGAGTTTTCTGCAAGTAATGAGGGTTATCTCGGTTTGGGGTTAATTAAGGCTGATAGAGGGTTGAGTTAGGGTTCCAAGGAATCAAACCATGGTTAGTTTGGTCAAGCTTTGCGGAAGATATGGCCATTTTATTGAGCTGTGGCATTTTTGGCGTCCGTTGCATGTTTCGGTTGGATTTTGGAGGTCCAAATGGTTTTAGAAAAATATGAGGTTAAGTTCATTAAACCCGAATTTTTGTTACGAGTTCAGCGAAGTTGACGAAACTCGAATCCGAGTTTCCTAGCTCAAGATATCACATACGGAACCAAGGGTGCGCTAATTGCTCGTTAGCCCCCGACTTGGTTCCACAATTCAAAAATATATTCGTTACCACGTCAAACGAAGTCGAAAACATAAAACGAGCATATAAAAATGTTCATAACACATAAATCTACAACATACTAAATTTTCATGAATTTTCGGTATCAAATCATATAAGAACGACGCACGATTGAAACACTCATGCGCAAACGTAACAATTTCATAGCATTACAATTTAAATAATAAAATTCAAATTCTATTTTTAAATTAAAACTGAAAGTCACGGTTTTAAATGTGGAAATTAATTAATATAATTAAAACACGATTAATTAACATTAATTCTTAATTATCAATTAAATGAATTAATTAACGAAATAAAATTATAAAATAAAATAAAATAAACTAATAACAATTTATATTAAAATTAAATATTTAAAACACTTATAAACAATTAATCACATAGTTAAATGATTTAATTGCGCAATTTATAACAAATACGATATGTTAGTATAAATGAAAAACCGGGGCGTTACAACCTCTCCCCCTTAAAAGAATCAGTCCTCGGATTCACTACTCGCCCAAACACACAATGAGAGTTTTCCCGTCTCTCACAAGCAACAAGGAGAGAGCCCCGTCTCTCGAGCAACAATGAGAGAACCCCGTCTCTCGCAGGCAAAGAGAGCACCCCGTCTCTCAAACAAAATAAGAGAATCCCCGTCTCTTACAAACAACGAGAGCACCCCGTCTCTCAAACAAAATAAAGCAAGGAAGTCTCCAATACTTCCGAGCAACACCACGCAAAAACCATAATTAAAATCACGTAAAACAGCCAAAGCAGTTAATAGCTATCATCCACTTGATTATTAATTACTCCAAGTAAGTTGACATGATAGGAAATCAAAGCACCTGGTAGAAAATTATTTAAATTAAATTTGCATGGATGCATGTATCATGGATGCTTCATGTACCGTTCACCGATGTACATAAATTTGGAGTTGGGAGTTTCATTATACAATACATGATCTGCCTTGAAAGTGAGTGCAGAGTTTGATTTGTCTTTAATTTCTTCAGTATGCCCCGGTGAAGCCATAATAGATCCTCTTCAAATATTATTCTTAATTCCCTTCTGACTTTTACTGCTCCTAGTTCTCTTCGATCTCTCATCATTTCCCGTAATCTTCATTCGGCTCGACTAACTCTTTTTAATTAACCGAGCTTGACCTCCCCAAATACCCTTAGATCATCCGTCCCGAAATCAGATCCATAGTTATTTCCTTTTCCCATATCAAAACCTAACCTACCTTTGAAGATAACTGCCCTTGGTGTCTTTAAAAGTTTAAGCCCGACCTATATGTATATCACCCAAATCTCCTCCTGTCTTTCGTTCAATTTACCCTTTTCACTCTCTTTAAAACTTTAAGGTGAAATTTGGTATTCGGTCCCTACCGTTCCTTAATCGAAGATAAAATGTTCTTGATGATTCTTGAAGTTTGATTTAAATTCCCAATGCTCATCCTTGCCGGTTTGTCGCTTCTTAAATCCCTTACCGAACTCATTAAACCAAGCTTTGTGAACAACACCCCTTTTTCTATAATAACTTGAATTGGTTCCCTCTTGACAAATCGACTTAGGAGTTTCCCTAAACTCCTTCATAACTCCTTTATCTTCAAACAGACTTACAAACGTAAAAAGATTCGACGAGCAATCCTCTCTATTCTCTGTGAAAATCTTCAACCTGAATTTAGTGAATTAGCTTTCCTTTTAAATGGTCGACCCTTAACGTCGTGTTGTTCATCTCTGCTCACCACTATGAAATTCCCAAATCTTCCTTAAATGTATTTCCGTTATCTCTATTAATTATTTCTTCGGCCGCCACTTCAATTTTCAATTTTGCCTCTTGGATATGCTTTCCCCCTTAAAATTTCTGTCGTTACACTTTGAACTCCATCGGTCCTTCTTTCATCGAAATCCTCTCATCTTCCTTTTTAATTCTTTTGGTAATCGAAACCGCCTTCTCTAATCTTGTTCGATCCACACTCCGAAGCCAATTCTAGTCTCACTTTCCTTCGGAGTTCCTTTCCACCAACCTCTCCCTTACTTGAAGTTCTTTATTTCCCAAAGTCATCTTCCTTGTCATGTGTCATCCCTTTATTTATTTTCTTCTTAAATCGGATATGGCCCAGTCGAAAAGATACTTGACAAGTAAGGTGAAAGAACTTCCTACCAAGTAAACACTAAAATGCATGTCGGGTTAAAATGACGATGCATGTGGCACACTTACGACAATTAAACATGCAGCACATTAGAGCAACGAAATCAATTAGAAATGCACGCACGAACATAAGTAAAGAAGAATAAATAATTGATGCGAAGTATGATGCACGTGCTATGTATGTTTTGGAACCTGTCACCAATGTGGTAAGTTGTTAGCTCGGTAGCTTTTCTTCGTTCCTCCAATCGCGAGGTTACTTTGACTTGCTGATCATACTTCGTCTTTCCCACGGTCTTCAAGTTTTCCATGAATCTTTGTAAATGAACTTGTATCTGCCACTATCTAAGATTGCAATTTCTTGATTCCTAATTCTTCCACGTCCACGGAGTTAGCATCCAACTTCTCCTCGAAATTCGACCTCTACTTCTAGTCGTCACCTCGATCAAGAATCTCGTGCTTATCCTTTATGAGTTTAATTCACCTCCAATTGCTTATACTTGAGCGCATGATTCCCTTGCAAAGAGTCTTTGCCTTTCTTTACCGTTTCCATTTGTTGCTCTATATTTCCCAATTCGACCTCACAACATGCCAATTCAGCTTGGATTTGGAGAATGAACTCAAATCCTGTCCTTAGCATTATCACCCTCCATGAATTGTATTTATCATATTACTTATCTTTCTTTAACCCCTTCTCGACTTGCTTCCCATCTTAGTCAAAATCCCAAGAAGCCGAATCCAACCTCTTCCCAATCTTGACCTCTTTTCCATCCATTAGGTTTAGTTAGACATTCCCCTTTTTACGACTCTTGGTGCATAACTACCGCCGAACGTGTTTTAGCTTGAATCTTCACAATTCTCGCTATCTCTTCCATAATCCGAACCCTGAGTTAAGGTACCTTCAAAGTTCATTCACTCCATTCCTTAATTTGAATGACCCCGTTGAATCCAATTATGGCTTCTTATGTAAGAGAGCCGCATATGCCTAGCTTAGGGGTCATAAATATTCCTTGATCAACTCTTACCTTATCAAGTGTCTCTCTACCATTGCATCTCTAAAGTGGAATCTCCCATTCCGGATCTTAACCCTTGAACTCTAGCTCTATCTATGAAGACCACGCATCCCAAATTCTCTATTTTCTTTCCCCGGTGCATCCTTCCTATCCTCCATGCCTAAAAAAAAACTTACAATAAAGCGTTTTTAGCATGATACTTGGCCGTGGTTTGATAGTATCTTCATAACATGTAATTTATAGCTTATTTCAAGGATATATGCATGCGATTAGCGCATGCTCATGGCACGTATTCAACACGAAAGGCACTAATCCAATGTAAGAATACAACAGATAAGTCAACAAAATTTCAAAAATGAAGGCTATTCATATTCAAGGTCGATGCAATGCACACATTGTCACGTAGTTCCTAAGCCGTACGACCTAAACTGACTCAATTACAACATGAGAACACCGGTTTTGTAGCCGGGCTCTGATACCACTTAAGGATGTAGCACCCCAACCGGAAAGGCGCCGCATCCCCAGCACTATGAGCCTGATCCACACATGAAATGGAAAGTCCATGCATAAACCCAGCTCACAGCGAACGGGGACTCACTCACTCCTTAGGCTAGGCAGGAACTAAACCTTCGCAACCAAATAAAAAAGAACAAAGATAATTGCCAAAGGCGGAAGCATAGCATAAAATATAGTACTAATTCAAGCCACAAAACGGTTTCAACTAGCACAATACCCTATTCTCGAAAATTCGTGCATAACATAATTCCATAATCATAATCAGTCATACATTTATCCACTCTTGCAAAATCAATCAACTTACAAAATGCAAAAGAAGTGACTCAAACTTAACCAATACACTTGACAGACTCGACTTCCCGCCTAGCACTCCAAAACCTGCAAAAGAACTGAAAACAAACCGGGTTCAGTCTATACGAGACTGGTGGGTATAAAACGAGGCATAAGTAGCATATAACAACAATATTTAAACAATAACATGCAAATTATAATCCTAAATGAGGTTTTTAGAGCATTTTCCAAGTGGGTGAAACAAATAAGTCATCAAAAGGGATTATAACATTCATTTTTCATTAGGTCGATTGTGGCCCGACGAGTGGGCGTGCATTGTCTCCAATCAACACCTTGTGTAGTTCATTAAACATTCTTTCTTTCTTTCTTTCATTCATGCATAACATTCTTTTGTGCACAATTATGAACATTTACACCTTCTTCCTCCGGGTGATGGCCGGGTGATCGGCCCGAACCGTCCATTTATTGACCAAAAGGGGAACATGACTCCCAAGTTGGCACTCAGCGTCCATTCCTCGCTAACTCCTAACGAGGTCCGGTTACGCCGTTCGTTGGTGGAACTAGTGTGAGGGATCTCCGTCAGCCCATGCCTCCTCGGATCACCACTCACACCAAGTCCCTGGGCCCCATTCTGTGCATAACATTCTTTCTTTTCTCGCCAAAACATTTGCTAGGTTCATAAAGTAAGGGCTTACGTTTAAAAATCATTGACTCAGGAAAACGACTCTATATACATATATGCTTTTGACTGAAATCTTTACACATTGGGAGTAGATAGGGTCATTTAACTAAATAGAAGAGAAACCCACCTGTACACCTCTTACCAACAATACCCAGAAGAAAAGGAGACTCGAAAGTTTCTTATGAACCCGACATCTCCGCCCTGGAGAAAACTGTACAAAAGACAATGTAACTTGTGTGTGAGACTCAAGACCCCAAATGATCCATATATGACACACGACATGCAATGAACATGATACGAGTGCATAAGAAATGATATTATGTAATGAACACGTTCATGTGCACTATTAAAATCTTTAAATCATATAGACGAGCCATTCATTCGTTCAAGGAAACTTTCATATTCATTCAAGTCATGAATTTCACATTTTGTAACAATTTAATTCAGGCATTTCATATAACGATCATATCACATACTATAACACAGTTATAATTTGAGAATAGACAAATAATTACATTCAATTCAAGATTGGAAATTAGCAAGGAACATGAAATAGGTAACCAATTAATTTCCATAATTCAATTAAATCAAATTATATTTAATATATATATATATATATATATATATATATATATATATATATATATTATCATGCATAAAATATTAAATTACGTGCATGCAAATATTTATTTATATATATACATAACATGCATGCAACCATATTTGTATACATAAATATATACATACGTAAAACCGTGCATGCAAATATTTATTTAACCATATGCACGCATGCGTTCTATTAAATATATAATATACAACGTATTCTAATAAGATAAATGAATCAACAGAGTCTACCCAAATGAATATATACACCATAGATATACTATTTTATGTTCTTTATTTCTGATTCTCAACTAACATAAATATATCTTTACTTGCATGAATGGAGTACCAAATTTAAATTTCCATTTCCACATGTACTTAGTAAAAATAAAGATATTAAAAGATGATAATAAGAAGCTGATTAACAACATACATATGATGTATATTATTCAATATATATATATACGTATATACACAATACATGCATGCAATAAATATATATACAAACACAACATATATATATATATACACAATATAAAGAGGAAAGAAAAGGAAAGAAAGAAGCAGCAGCTACTGCAACAAAGCTACCCGGTCGGGCTTTTTCTTCCCCAAAATCTCCCCGGCCGGGGAGAGTTAGTTCAGTCACGCAACAGCAGCTCAAGTGAAGCTATTCCCCTGTTCTAATTCAAGAAGTAACAGCAGTAGGTAGCAGCAACATAAGCCATATTTATACAGAAGCAAAAAGCACCAAAAACTCCCACAATTTGGCTGATAATCTACCGTAACTGAGCAAGGAAATAAGTAGCAGCTGACAGCGACAGTTCACAGCAAAAACAGGGCACGAACGAAGGGAAAACAGGGCATAACTTCACACACTCAATCAACCATCAATCCAACATCAACAAGGTGCAAAAAGGCAGCAAATGTCAGCAAGAAATCAGTCCCAAGCGCAGCAGCAGCAGCAGTTCAAGTCGTGAGGGAGGAAAATTCAGTTCCATTTTCATGCATTTCATAACAAGCTCATTAATGGTAACTCACTTAATAGCCAACTACCATAAAATACATGATCATAAATGAAATAAGGAAGTTAAGATAATCACTTTCAAGCTTTAAAATCAACAAAAGCATCAAGGAATGCATGAGATCAACAATATGACACTAAACCTAACTATTCATGTATCTCCTCAAAACTTCATGAATATGAGCTTAAAATTGGGGATGCATATCTTAAAATGACACATTTGAATGCATATTACAACCCTAAGCTTACCTTGTGGATTGGATAGAAGATGGAAGAGATTTGAGCTTGAATCTCCAAGGTTGGCATGAGGTACGGGAATGACTGAAAGCAGGGGATTTTGGCTGAGTTTTCTGCAAGTAATGAGGGTTATCTCGGTTTGGGGTTAATTAAGGCTGATAGAGGGTTGAGTTAGGGTTCCAAGGAATCAAACCATGGTTAGTTTGGTCAAGCTTTGTGGAAGATATAGCCATTTTATTGAGCTGTGGCAGTTTTGGCGTCCGTTGCATGTTTCGGTTGGATTTTGGAGGTCCAAATGGTTTTAGAAAAATATGAGGTTAAGTTTATTAAACCCGAATTTTTGTTACGAGTTCAGCGAAGTTGACGAAACTCGAATCCGAGTTTCCTAGCTCAAGATATCACATACGGAACCAAGGGTGCGCTAATTGCTCGTTAGCCCCCGACTTGGTTCCACAATTCAAAAATAAATTCGTTACCACGTCAAACGAAGTCGAAAACATAAAACGAGCATATAAACATGTTCGTAACACATAAATCTACAACATACTAAATTTTCATGAATTTTCGATATCAAATCATATAAGAACGACGCACGATTGAAACACTCATGCGCAAACGTAACAATTTCATAACATTACAATTTAAATAATAAAATTCATATTCTATTTTTAAATTAAAACTGAAAGTCACTGTTTTAAATGTGGAAATTAATTAATATAATTAAAACATGATTAATTAACATTAATTCTTAATTATCAATTAAATGAATTAATTAACGAAATAAAATTATAAAATAAAATAAAATAAACTAATAACAATTTATATTAAAATTAAATATTTAAAACACTTATAAACAATTAATCACATAGTTAAATGATTTAATTGCGCAATTTATAACAAATACGATATATTAGTATAAATGAAAAACCGGGGCGTTACAATAACTATTTTGCCCATATTTAATATTTATTAAATAATGTATATTATATACATATATATACAACTATAAACATAATTATTTATAATATATATATATATATATATATAACACCAGTGATCGTCCGGCTTGCAACCCAACATCGAGCGGAGGAAGAGATAAGAATGGAGGAAATTGAGCACGGTGGTGAGAAGGAGAAGATGATGATGGTGGTGCTGGAAAAACAGAAAATACGGGAGGCGATCGGCAGCTGAAGAGGGGGTGGCTAGGGGAAGGGTCGTCTGCGGCTGAGGAGATTGGGGAAATCAGATCTGCGTTTGTTTCTATCCATCAAAAAAAAAAAAAAAAAAAATTCTTCATGTGTTTGTTTGTACTTCAGGTATCTCAATTACTATATTTTTACATCTTATTTATTATGCTTTTCTTATTTGATATTTGACAACATCTTTGATATATTTTAATTTTTGGTTTACATTTTATATATATAGTATCCTTTCATTACGTTGTTATGATTTTATATATATTTTTGAGTTTGCAGATCATATATATATTTTTCGGGTTTATTTAGTACCTACAAAATTTGTTTCAACATCCACATTAGAAAATTTCAATTTCTTTATTTATATGATTTTTCACACTTATAATTCAATATCTTTTAGAATGATTAGCATATGAGTTTGTAATATATGTGTTTTTTAGTTTTTTATTTCATTTTTACGAATGAATATGTAAACATTTATATGTGTTTTAAAAATAATCTTACATGTATTTTTAATTGATTTTATCCCGTGCCTTGGCACGGGTTTGTAACTAGTATTATATATATTATATAATATTTACATATTATATATATTATATTTATATATTTTTAAAAATAATGTTTATATTATTAATATATATATTTAATAAATATATTTCAAAAATGATATTAAAACGTGATTTTTAATGTTTATATATTTTTATTACATTATTATATATTACATAATATACTATATACATATAATATAATATATATTCCTATTTTTAAAATAATACGTATATAACATTTATATATATTTATTCATTAATATGTATATTTTTATTATGAATATTTAAAAATAATCTAATTATAATATTTTTTGTAATGTAAAATATGTGATGGGTCTGGATTTAGTGTGTCAGATTCCGATCACTTTAGAATTTGTTTTTCGTGAGGAAACCAGTTGAGGTTCGCCGGAAAAGATGGGGGTTCTACTTGCTAGGACAAACACCAAAACAAAGTCAGAAGGCCAAGCTGGGGGAACTGGGGGTAATTCCCAGTTTGGTTCTCCGACGTTCAAGTCAGATGATGATCTGAAGAAGAAAGCAAGTAAAATGCAGAGTTGCAGTAATGGGGATTGCTTACAGAGATGGAGATGAAGTTCAGTATTTATAGTTGAGGGTCAGGGACCCTTTGGTAATTTATCCCTTTGTGGTCCTGCCTTAATGTCGCCTTCACACGTGGTGCAGTAAGGAGAAACCTAGGAGGAATCTCCTGCAAAAGCTGACGCCAAAGGTGGTGCGGGTAGCAGTCATAGGTAGGTGCGCGGACACGTACGGAGTGTCAGAGAGCCATTTTGGGTTGGCAACGAGGGCCGTTAACACGCTCGTGTTAACCATGTATCTGATAGATCATTGGACCGAGGGTTGATCCGTGCCAAGATGATGAAATGAGAGGGAGTTGGGCCCCTTGGTTTACTTATATGCAAAAGTACATACGAGGGGAGTGAGCGCTCGTGGGTGCCTCACCTGGTGAACTTGGGCCTTGCTCTGGGGTATAAGGAGTGCTCGTTGGTGAGCGGCTATGTCAGCCACGCGTCACGTGGTAACGGTGACATGTGTCACTCCTATGTCTCAACTCTCAGGGTGGATGACGCTCGGAGGAGATCTGTTTTCGGGGTTGGGGAGGCCACGTGTTAAAACGTAGGCCAAGCGTATTTTGACCCCATCATTTTGCCCCCCAATTCTGTAGTCCTTAGTAATAAGGGTTGTAGAATTTTCAGCCTTCTTGACGCTTCGAGGGGGACGCTGGTTTTAAGGACTTAGCGTGTTGTGAAATCCTCCTCTGGCAAGGAATTAAATGTAAGTCATTCCGAATGACTGCTAGTGGGGCCCCGCATTAAATGCTGATGCGCGAGTGGGAGCGATTCTCAAGGTAACATCGCGTGAATCTCGCAGAGTGGGCGACGGTTCACCAAAGTTGGCGGTTTTCAATGCGGGAAATGATTGCCTTTTTGAAATCAAATCCCAAAATCATACCAACTTCTTCCCTTATAAATAAGGGATTCCAAATCTCTCAAAACCTTTACGCATCCAAACTTCCAGAGCACACTTTGAGAGGGAATTTGCAGAGCATTCTTCAAAACATTCTTAGCCTTCTTCAAGTTTTCTAGAAAATCCCAAGGTAATTTTCTTGTGTAATCTTCTGACTTCTGACTTGCTAACCCTAGTACTTGTTAGGATCAAAAAGTCCTCCCCGAAACCTTTTGTTTTCCAGAATTTTCGTGTTACAAAACCTTATTCAAATCCCCCTCACTCTCCAGAAACCATGTCGAAAAATTTGTCCAGGAAGTTGAGGAGATGGCCAGTCAAAATTCATCTCCTAGGGATGAGGAGTTGGATGCAGCAGTGGGCGCCATGGAGGAGAGGAATCGGGGGGGGGGGGGGGGGGGGGGAGGTTGAAGATATATTTGAAGAGATGGATTTGGTACTGGAGGCCGAGAGACAGGGGGTGACTCTCCCAATAACAGAGAGCGCAACTCACAGCACCATTACCCGAGGGGAGATAGCGTCTATGATGGCACCCATATATTGGGACGAGCGTTTCTAGTGGAGGATCCCTGCTGACCACGAGCGTGCTAATAACCCTCCCCCTGGAGAGATGGCTGCTTCAAGGACTCAGTGGCATTTGGAGGCTTGAGATTGCCCTTTCTAGTTCCAATGGCCAGTATACTCAACGATCTCAACTTGAGTCCCTTGCAGATTGTTCCAAATGGCCTAGCGCTCATAACCACCTTCATCATTCTTATGAGGTGCACAGGAAACCAACCGTCCATGCGGAACTTTAACGCTCTTTTCCAAGTCGCCAGATCTCCTCGTTCGTCCCCGAGGGCCGGCTTCTTCTACATCCAAGCTAAAGCCGGCTTGAAGTTGATCAATTCCCCCTCGTCTACCTACGGAGTAGAATGGAAGGAGAAGTTTTTCTTCATGAGGGTCCCTCAAGACGATGATTTTGGGGTCCCCTGAGAGTGGGTTTTGCAAGGGGAGGCCTCCTCGTGAGGCACCGACTAGACCCTACATTCCCTAAAAACTGGGCACAAGACTTGGCGGGGGCTCTGAGGGACGAGGGCTGGCTGATACAGGCTAATGACCTCATTGATGACGAGGAAGTCATGTTCCTGTGTGGGATTACAAATAACCCCCATTTCCTCAAGAATCCTCCCGCTCGACATTTGGAGAGAGATGGTTAGATTTTAGGGCGCTAACTGTAGATAGAATTACTGACTTTATAAATGTACTTGTTCTTCTGTAAACCGTTATGCGAAAGTTTAACCCTCATTCTCTTTCACTTTTCCAGGTGCCAACATTATAATGGCTGGAGGAAACATGCACAATGTTGCCGACTTCGTCTGCAACCATCAACAATGAGCGCAGGCATAAGATAATCAGCAAAATCCACGAGGCCGAGGGACTGGTCGCGGTGATGGCCGAGGGGGCCATCAAGGGGCAAGTTCAAGTACTGCCCAACAACCCAGGGGCCGCGGGGAAAACCGAGCGGCCAATATTGAAATAAGAATCGTCACGAGGCCGGCAGACACCATCGCACCCAGGGGGGGGCACTCCTCCTGTCATAGAAACTATAAGGCCGTACCCGAATATGGTCATCTGGGAACATCAAGGGGACGACACCCAAACTTCCAGAAAAAGGAAGAGGATACCCGATGCCATCCCCATAACGGGCAAGGGCAAACAGGTGCCCGAGGGCGCGCGCGGAGACGGGGAAACTTCCTCTTCTGAGGAGGAACGCTTATGGAGCTTCGACCGCATGGGGGATAGGCACTCTGAGCGCATTCCTAGTGAGGGCCCTATTTTTCTGTCCGCGTGTCCCCCCTCGAGGACCATTACTGAGGGACTCTATGAGAGAGTTCAATTCAGTGGGGACCACCAGGAGCTATTTTCTCAAAACTCCGAGAAGGTGGCCGTGGATATGGTCCACGCCCTCATTTCGGTAAGTCTCCGCTCATTCCTTCCTTTAATCAGACATTTCTTTATGTTCTTAAAAACATGCTAAGTATGAAATACCTTCCCTCTTCCTTTCTTTTGAGAAAATGCAGCAAGTACTTCCGAGGGCCAAGAATCTCCAAATGCGCGCCACTGTTTATTCCGAGCGCAAAGCAAAGTACAAGAAGATGGCGCACTCGAATGATCCAGCTCAGATCCAAGAGGAGTTGGACATGGAGAAGGCCAAATTTCTCTCCCTCGAAACTGCGCACAAGAAGTTGGAGGCCTACGTCAAGAAGCTGGAGGATGACTTCAAGAAATCCGAGTCTGCTGAGAAGAAATACCGCACGGATTACACTAATCTTAGCGAACACTAAAAAAAATTGATGGAGGACCGGAACGGATGGGTCACCAAATTCAACGCTGCCGAGAAGAAATATGCGGATGTAATGACGCAGCTTCCCGAGCGCCTTGAGAGGGCCAACAAAGAAGTAATCATTAAGTTCTGCCATAGCAAGGCCTTCTCGTTTGCCGCCTCGCTCCACTGCTATGACAAGGCTCAAAAAGCTTTCAACTTGGCTATTGAGAAATTAATTCATAAGGGCTTGGCGGACGCCTCCGCTCGTGGGCGTTCAGATATGGGGTTGAGGCTCAACGAGCGTTGCGAGAAGGAGGAGGAGAGAGATGAGGATCCTGAGGCTAATTTGGCTGAGCCGAAGTACAACTTTATAGTTGAGCTCCTTCAAGATGAATATATGTGGGCTCATCCTGTAGAAGAATCGCCTGAAACGGATCAAAACGAGGGGACTAATGATGCCGTATTTGCCCTCGAAGGCCCTTAGGACCCCGTACCTCAGGAAAACATCCCCTTTCCTTCTACTGATAATGCCCTTGCGTCAGAAAATACACCTGTTCTGCCGGTCGAGGGTGCCGAGCCCATAGCTCCATAAGCCCAAGAGCCTGTTCCGCAAGCGCAAGAGCCTGTTGCACAGCACGAGGTGGTGAATCTTAAGGAGGATGTCGCTACAGCCGCTTGAAGTTCCTTTCTGCCTTCCAAACAATTCCCCTTATATTTTTTATGTTTTTGAAATGGATTCTAGGGGCCATGGTGCCCTTGTTTTGTAATTTTTGTACTCCTTGCTTTATTAATGAGGAATTTCCTTTCCATGACTTGGTGTCTTTTAATCTATGCTTTGTATTCTTACTTTGCGCTTGCTTTATCAAAATATTGTAACATTTAAGATTCCAAGTAATAAGCTAAGTAAAAACATCGCAAAACTTGGAAAATTTTGCTAAGTCTTTGAATACGATGAGGGTCTTACTTTGGTATGCCCTTGTTCCAGACTTGTGAAAATTTTGCTAAGTATAGTGAGAAGGATCTGCGGTGAGTCCTTGACTAACACGAGGGTCCAACTTTGAGGATACCCTGGTTAGGAACTTGCAGAAATTTTGCACAAGAGATCCTCCCCTGTGGGGTGTAGCTTGATCAAGGTATGAAATGAGTTCTAATTTCGAGCGCTGGGCGCTTGGTTGGCGAGCAACCTGGGCTTACTAGAACATTTGCATATGCACATTAGGTTCTTCACTGCTTTTCCAAGTGCTTGTTCAGGACCGCTCGTGAGATGATTGCGAACGCTTTTGGGAATGGGTTTGACCTTCGTTCTTCGCGAGCGTGTGGCGCACGGGTTGAGCTTAAGAGCATTGTTGGTCACTTAGGAATTTTAACAAGTCATCGTAGACGCAAGGGTCTAGAGTAGTGAAAACTTGTTCAAAAGTTTTCCATCCTAATGCTTGAATGCAAGGGGTTCCCGTTCCGAGGGTCCTATTTTCGGGGGAGCCCTGGCCGGGACCTGTGAAAACTTGTCTAAAAGTTTTATCTCAATCATTCGAGCGCTATCTGGTAGCGTGACCGGTTAGGCTTGTCCTTCTCCTCAGAGCCACCGCTTGATTATTACCCCGAGGGGGTAGACCCCTCGTGGGGATCTTACTACTTTTGATGAGCGTACATTGCCCTCGAAAGGGGGATCCGCGTGCCTTAGACCTGTGTGGCAATTACCTAGGTATCCAAGGGGGAATCACTTACCAACCGTAAAAGATATCTCACGCATAAAAATAACACTTCAATAGATAATGCTTGCTAAACAGGTAATACATAAATTTTAAAAGTGGGTTATTTACAAATTATAAAACAACTTAAACATAAAACCTTCGTAGGTTGCATGCATTCCATGGACGAGGGAGATGCTCGCCCTGGAGTGTCTCGAGGGTGTATGTGTTATTGGCCCTGACTTGTGTAACTTTGTAAGGGCCCTCCCAGTTGGGGTCCAACTTGCCTACATGCTTTGAGACTTCAACCTTCTTTAAAACCAAATCTCCTAACTGGAAAGTTCTTTCTCTGACCCGCTTGTTATACTGTCGTGCTACAGATGCTTTGTACTCATGAATGCGTGCCCATGCTTTGTCTTTCTTTTCTTCCAAAAGATCCAATTCCAAGGCTCTGTTATCCTCGTTCGCTCCGGGCTCGAAATATGTCACGCGGGCGGATTCATGGGCAACTTCTACTGGTATCATTGCCTCTGAGCCATAGACAAGGGAGTAAGGGGTTTCACCAGTTGCCGCTCGTGGGGTGGTGCGAAAAGCCCACAAAGCCCCTTGCAACTCCTCGGCCCACTCGCCCTTCTTGCTTTCAAGCATAGTCTTTAGGTGTTGCAAAATGATCCAGTTGGTGACTTTCGCTTGCCCATTGGCCTGAGGGTGACCCAAGGAAGTAAAACGCTGTTCAATACCTAACTCTGAGCACCATTCCCGAGTATCAGCCGTTATGAATTGGGATCCATTGTTTGATATAAGCACCCTCGGGATGCCGTATCTGCAAATAATATTCTTCCAAATGAAGTCCCTTACTACTCTGAAGGTGATTTTGGCAACTGCTTCAGCTTCAGGCCATTTAGTAAATAACAAACTTTTTATGTCTGACCGCCATAGGCAGGGGGCCTACAATATCAATGCCCCACTGATCAAAGGGCCATGAGACGTCAATGGGTATCATCTGGGCAGCTGGCAACTGGGGAATATTAGAGTGGAATTGGCACTTAGGACATTTTCTGGAAAAAGCTATGGAATCTTGGAGGACCGTGGGCCAGTAGAATCCACTCCTCAGTATCTTTTTGGCAAGAATGCGTCCCCCGGAGTGATTCCCACAACTTCCTCCGTGCACGTGCTCGAGGGTCTCCTTGGCCTGCGAGGGCCTCAAACATCTCATTGGAGGGCCTTGGAAGGATTTCTTGAAGAGTCTGCCCACGCTGTCCAGCGAGAAATGAGGGGCCTTGCTCCGAATTTTTCATGCCTCCACCTTATCGGTAGGGCAAGTACCATCTTTAAGGAATCTGACGATGTCATCGAGCCAACAGGGCTCAGTCGGATCAATCATAGCTACCATTTGGCTGGGCTCTTTCTCCTGAATCAACGGTCCCTCCGCTCTGAGGAATGTGATAGAACGTTCACAGGATCCTTCGAGGGCAGAAGCGAATTTCGAAAGGGCATCTGCACACTCATTCTCTACTCTAGGGACTTAAAGCAAATGAAATTCCTTGAACCTTCCGATTATCTTCTTCGCTTTTCCCAAGTACTGCACCATGGTGGCTTCTCGGGCTTCGTACGTTCCTTCAATTTAGCTTGAAATCAATTACGAATCTACATAAGCCGTGACTCTAGAAGCCCCATTCTGAAAAGCAATTCTCAACCCTTGTATGAGAGCCTCGTATCCTGCTTCATTGTTCGTAACCTGGAAATCCAACCTAATTGTAAAGTCGATTTCGACTCCGTTGGGATCCCTGAGGGTTACCCCTGCTCCCCCCCCCCCCCCCCCCCTCTGAGAGGTCGAGGAGCCATCTGTGTGCAGGACCCATAGACCGTCATTTTCAGGAACGACAGGCTCTAAACCAAAACATTTAACCAATAAATCCGCAACTACCTGCGCTTGTAAGGTAGTTCTGGGCTCAAAACTTAGGTCAAACTGGCTCAATTCAAAGGCCCATTTTATCAGCCTCCCAGAGACATCTGGCTTTGATAGAACTTGCTTCAAGGGTTGATCCGTAAGGACGGTGATGGAGTGCGCTTGAAAATAGGGCCTCAGCCTCCTTGATGCATTAATGAGAGCAAAAGCGAATTTTTCAATTTCCAAGTAATTCTTTTCTGCGCCCTACAGCGTTTTACTTAGGTAATAGACAAGCAAGTGTTTGCGCTCGTGCACGGCTACCAAAACTACGCTCGTATCCTCTGTAGCGATCGAAAGGTACACAATTAAGTTTTCGCCTGCTACGGGCTTCGTTAAGAGGGGAGCGCTTGATAGGTAAGCCTTTATATCCTGCAAGGCCTTCTCACATTCCTCAGTCCAAGAAAAATTTCGACCGTTACCCAGAATTTTGAAGAAAGGGAGATTTCTGTCTGCTGACAGGGAGATGAATCGGTTCAAAGAGATTATCTTCCTAACACTTGCACTTCCCGGAGATTGCGAGGAGATGGAATATCCAAGATGACCTTGATTTTTTCCGGATTGACCTCAATCCCACGTTGGCTAACCATGTAACCCAAGAATTTCCCCCCTCGTACTCCAAAAGTACACTTGGAGGGATTTAACTTCATGCCATACTATCGCAAAATAGCAAATGTGCACTTAAGATCCTCTAAGTGTGAGCCTTGGCGCTCACTTTTGAAAATCATGTCATCCACGTACACCTCCATAGATCCTCCAATCTCCGTCTCAAACATCCTGTTAACAAGGCGTTGGTAGGTGACCCCCGCATTCTTGAGCCCAAAAGGCATGACTAAGAAATAGTAGATTCCCATGTGAACAACAAATGAGGTTTTGGAGCGATCCTCAGGGCCATGAAGATTTGGTAGTACCCTTGGAATGCATCCATCATGCTCATCAACTCACACCCCGCGGTCGAATCCACCAATTGATCAATCCGGGGTAATGGGTATGGATCCTTGGGACAAGCTTTATTGAGATCAGTGAAATCATTGTACATGCGCTATTTGTTAGCGCTCTTGGGTACTAACACCACATTACACAGCCATTCCGGATACAGTATAGGCTCAATATATTGGGCCTCGAGGAGCTTGTTAACTTCATCTTCAATAACCCTTTTTCAAAAACCGTGCACATCTCGTTTTTTCTGTTTGATTAGTTTGAAGGTGGGGTCCACGTTGAGCCTGTGGACTATGACACTCGGGTCAATCCCAGTCAAATCGGACGCTCTCCATGCAAAGACATCAATGTTTTCTCTAAGGAAATCTATCATCATTATTTGCGAGGGTCCTGAAAGATTGGACCCAATTTGGGTGGTTTTATCCTTGTTCCCCGGTTCCAGCTCAATGGTAAGGAATTTCTCAGTGGGATCAATTCTGACCTTTAGGCGAGGAAGTTCAAGTGCCTTTTCTTTCCAGTTAGACGGTCGTTGTCCATTTCTTGCTCACCCTCGTTGGCCTCTCCCTCTGAGGATGATTTTCCTACTGCTCTGAGCGGTGGGCCCTCGGGGTTCGTTCCAACGCTAACATCCTTCTTTTTGTTTTTCTTTTTGTTCATCTTGGCCCTTTTGCGCACGGGACCATCCTCGTCTAAATTGGGGAAATCTACAGACTTCTTGGCGGACACAATCTGGAATGCTTTCTCTGTTCTGGGGTTTTTGAGCGACAACATATAGCACTCCCACGCCTCTCGGACATTGCACAAAACCTCTCCAACCCCATTTGGGGTGGGGAATTTGATTTTTTGATGGTAAGTGGAAATGATCGCTTTGAAATCTACGAGAGTCAGATGCCCAATGATGATGTGGTAAGGGATTTCAATTTCTACTACCGCGTAGGTAACCATGAGTGTTTTTCGCTGTGGGGGGCGACCAAATGAGGTGGCCAAGCGAATCTGTCCTCTTGGGACAACCTCAGAGCCTCCAAAGCCAATGAGGGCTGTTTTAAGGGGCTCGAGCGGGATGTTAGTAATATTCATTTTTTGGAATGTGGTATAAGGCAAAACATTAACAGAGCTCCCACTATCAACCAAAACCCTCTTTACAATGTGGTTATGGACATCTAAACTAACCACCATGGGGCAGTCAGAGGTTTCACCGACCCCATGGGGTGTTACAATGTGTTCCAAGTCCTTATCACTAAACCCAACAACTTCATCCTCCTTGGAGCGGTACTCGCTTGTTTCCTTGATAGCGTAGACTTGTTTGGGTGCCGAGGGGCGTTGATCGTAGCTTCTGACATATCGCCGATGGGAAGCATTGGAATCCCCTCCGGACGACCCTCCGGCAATCATGTTGATGACCTCAAAGGGGGCATTCTCTTGTTCCCTGGCCTTTTGTTTGCCGCGGTGGCTGCTCTCTAGGGGGGCCTCGTCCTCTTGGGCTCCTTGAGCGTGATGAGCTCTTCCTCCTCTCCCTTGAATGCTCGTTACAGCGCTCATTGTAGCGCTCCAACATCTTCACAAATTCTTTCAAGTGCCCACCCGCGATGAGTCTTTGGATTTCAGCTTCCAACTGTCGGCACTCATCTGTGTCGTGCCCCTTTTGTTTGTGGAAGGCGCAATACTTGTTCGAGCGCCTTAACGCCTTTGTATCCTCCATCTTTGTGGGCCTCTTAAAGAGCTTTTTGTCGGATAGAGCGAAGACCTCTGAATTTCATGGGGGAGGCAGTGATTTGCTGCGTTCTCTGTGAGGCTCTTCATGCCCTCGCTCGCTCTTAAGGGGTCCAGAATGTCTAGGGGCATTGGACCCATATATGTGCTCAAGCGTGAAATAGGGCTCGACAATCTCTCTCATTCCATGAGTGATGAGGGGCGCTTTTTCACAATTGAATCCGCAAACTTCTTGCTCACATACTGTTTATGATTGCAAGCCTTGATGAGTACATGTATCAGAAAATCCATTAAAGGCCTTTCCACCAAGAGAACCACCTTATTGAAACGAGTGAAAAAGGACCGAAGGGATTCACGCTCGCCTTGGATCAGGTTGTACAAAGCAGTGGGGGCGGTGACTGGTGCCTTCAATGAATTGAAGTGATTGAGGAAGGCATCAGTGAGTTCGCCATATGAGTGGATCGAGCCGGGTGGCAGACTCTTGTTCCACTCTTGGGCCATCCCCACAAGGGAAGTAACAAAAACCTTAGCCCAATAATGGCTAGAATGCTCGTACAAGTGCATTAGATGCAGAAAATGATCTAGATGCTCTGCGGGGTCTGTGGTTCCATCGTAGCGGTTGATGGAGGTAGGAACCTTGCCCATGCCGGCTTGGGCCACTAAAACTTCTTCTATAAGGGGAGAACCCCTCGCAAGCGGATGATGACCGTAGCACCCAAAGTTTTCCTCCTACTCCAAATGGCGTGGAACATGCTGCTGTCGAGCGGGCGACGAGCGTCTCTGGCATTGGCTCGTTCGTCCCCAGCATGGGGGACTTGAGACTGCGCTCGAGAGAGCTGTCCCACCATCTCCTGCAACCCCTGCAGCTGGTCTTGCACAGCCGCGAGGAGGTTGGAACCTTCCTTTCTTACTTGGCTCCCTCGCTGGGAGGCTTGTGGCCCTCGTTTTGACGCTTGAGAGTGGGCCTCCTCATCAATGTCGATCCTCTCCACGGGCGCTTTGCCCTTATTCGCTTGGGGATGTTCTTCCCCTCCCCGGGCGGGGACTTCTTTCTCCCTTTCAGGAGGAGGCGGTGGCTGGGCCCTCAAAATGGCCTGTGCCGCCATGAGCGGGTGCGCCTGCAATCCTCCCAAAGGAGGGGCGATTTGAGCGGCCTGCCCAGAGGGAAAATACATGGAAGTTAAATTTTTCCATGCACCCTGGGCCGCCTGGACCTCACACTGGGTGTAGTTGGCATGTAGTTGTTGATGGGTCAGGGGAGGTAGCTCCATTCCATCAATCTCTTTAGGGACCACCACCGGCAACTGAAGCTGTCCGGCGTGGTACGGCTGTACAGCGGGCATCACGGGGGCGGGAGTTAACACGTACCCAGGGGGTGGCATCACGTAGGAATGCCCTCCTGGGTTGGCTTGGGCGTTAGCCTACTGACTCTGGGGGAGGTTTGGGTAAGCCGGAAGCGCAGAACCTCCAACTACGATGGTGGAGGGTTGCTCAGGAGTGACCTCTGTCATTGGCACCACCGGCTCAATGGGGGGTAGGGCCCCTACGACGGGCGGCGCTCCGTCTGTTGCGGCCGGTGGAAGAGTGCTAACGTTGGGCTCGCGGGGAAGGTCATCTCCTCCCCCCACTGCGCCTGATCTGGTAGCAACCATGGCTTGAAAGGCAAAGGGTGTTTGTTTTTCAACTAGCGGAGAAGAGAGAAGATTGGAAGTACTTTCTCACAGACGGCGCCAAAAATGATGGGTCTTGATTTAGTATGTTAGATTCCGATCACTTTATAATTTGTTTTTCGTGAGGAAACCAACTGAGGTTCGCCGGAAAAGATGGACGTTCTACCTGCTAGGACAAACACCAAAACAAAGTCAGAAGGCCAAGCTGGGGGAACTGGGGGTGATTCCCAGTTTGGCTCTCCGACGCTCAAGTCAGATGATGATCTGAAGAAGAAAACAAGTAAAATGCAGTGTTGAAGTAATGGGGATTGCTTATAGAGATGGAGATGAAGTTCAGTATTAATAGTTGAGGGTCAGGGACCCTTTTGTAATTTATCCCTTTGTGGTCCTGCCCTAATGTCGCATTCACACGTGGCGCAGTGAGGAGAAACCTAGGAGGAATCTCCTGCAAAAGCTGGCGCCAAAGGTGGTACGGGTAGCAGTCATAGGTAGGTGCAAGGACATGTACGGGGTGTCAGAGAGCCGTTTTGGTTTGGCAACGAGGGCCGTTATCACGCTCGTGTTAAACATGTATCTGATAGATCATCGGACCGAGGGTTGATCCGTGCCAAGATGATGAAATGAGGGGGAGCTGGGCCCCTTGGTTTACTTATATGCAGAAGTACATACGAGGGGCGTGAGCGATCGTGGGCACCTCCCCGGGTGAACTTGGGCCTTGCTCTGGGGTATAAGGAGCGCTCGTTGGTGAGCGGCTATGTCAGCCACGCGTCACGTGGTAACGGTGACATGTGTCACTCCTATGTCTCAACTCTCAGGGTGGATGATGCTCGGAAGATATCTGTTTTCAGGGATGACGAGGCCACGTGTCGATCACTGGTGGCGCCACGTGTTAAAACATGGGCCAAGCGTATTTTGACCCCATCAATATGTATATTTATTTATATAATGTATATAATTTTTGTATGAACGATGTAATTGTATATAATAATAATTACAATATTTTTATTGTGTACAACATGTGTATAATAATTTTATAATATATATATAATTTATTAAGATTTTTAATAAATATGATAATATATAAGAATGTGATTTGCAAATTATAAAATTTTTAATTTAAGTATTTTTCTTATATGTTTTTTTTTTTTTTTTTTTTAAATGAGTGAACATTAATCCTTTTGTTTGAAATGTACCATAAGGGGGTAAAACACATCAATTTATTGACCAACTAGAACGAGGAGGCAGTGTGCAAAAAATAAAAAAACGTTGGGTGTCTTGAACTAACATTTTTATGACAATGTTTTTTTTTTTCGCTTAAACACAAGGTTTTTTGTTTGCAGTTAATTCAAAAAAAAAGGTGTGGTTTACATCCTCACGGTCTTCAAAACAAATCGGACAATGGCGAGAGAGGAGCTTGGGAGCCGTTGGAAGAATATTTAGGCAATCACTGGATGAACTAAAATCATGAACTAATATATGGTATTTAAACAATCACTGGATGAATATATTATATATAACATATATTCATATTAAGATAGATATTATGTTTTGCCAAGTACTCAAGTTTATTAATTTGCCTAACCTTTTGTAAAAGTATAAACAAAAAGTTAATTTTCAATTGTTTTATACACTAATAAGACTAATAACATATTGGTTATTATCAAAAATAATAAGATGCACATGTAAATACATGTTTGAAAATTTAGGTGATTTTTATAATATGTTACCAACAATATTCATATTATTCATCGTCTGTCACTTTTAAATGAATATTTTACTTTGTGAATAGAATAATTGAGATTGAAAGATTGCCCTAATATTAAGGGTGTCTTTATTTTCTTAATTGGCGGTCAACGGGCTGTTTGGACTTTGGAGTTTTTTACTTTTTTTAATGGCTATATTACCATGTCTCAATTTTATTTTGATAGTCGTTACCCTTATATAATAGACCATTTCTTTGACCTTTGTACTTTACTGGTCCATAATCCAAAGATTACCGGCTTAATTAATTAAATGTCTCTCCCTCGAAAATCGCATCAAATTTTCAGAAAATCCCAATAATCACACCCACACCCAATAATCAAACGGAGAAGACAACCACACCCAATAATCAATCTCAACCTGCCTTCTGAAACACACCAGAAAATAATCAAAACTCAACATATTAAACGAAGATTCCAAAAGCAGCATTATACAAAGTTGTCATTTTATCAAATCCCTAACATACCAGTTTACTTAATTTATTTATATTTGATCCTAAAGTTCTCAAAAATTATGTTTTTATCACTTAATTTTTTAAAATCATTTTTGTCTTCCATCTCTAATCTTGATGGTTTTACTATTTGAAGGTACATCTTCCATATTAAAAACTAACTAAAGAAAATCAAAATTTTCAAATAGTATAAATACGTGTGAATGAGAAAATATAATATTTTGTAATATAAAGTTATTTTATAATATAAAATTTACTGTTACAAACAATACTTGTTCACACAACACATTTGTTCTTCTTAATAACTTTTACATATGCATCCTTTTAGAGAGAAAAAAGAAAAAAGACAAACAAAGATGTTTAAAAGAAAAAAATAAAATAAAATAAGAAGTTTATGTTGTGATTTATGCACGTATGTTGGTGTGAATTCTTGATTTATTTTTAATTTTGCTATAAATTCTTGATTTACTTTTAATTTTGCTATGAATTCTTAATTTTACTTTGAATTTCAACGGATTCTTTTATAAGAAAATTAGTGATTATGGATATTTTTTTTTACGATTTTCTTAAAAAGTTTGATAAGTTGTACCAAAATCCTAATATATATATTAGTCATTATGTTATATTTTTAAAGTTCTAAATTTATTGGGTTTATATGATAATATTAATCATTAGAGTTCTGTAGCACCCCCAATACGTAAGGATGCCACACCCCCGCACTATAGGCCGTTCCACATACGAAATGGGCAATCCGTACAAGAACCGAACCTATAGCGAACGGGTGACAATTAACAGAACCAACTAGCTAGGCGGGACTAGACCCCAAAAGACTTAAATCCAATACATGAAAACCCAAAAGCGAAAGAATAACATTAACGTTTCATCATTATACATCAAGTATCCAAAAGCTCGTCATATGGTAATTCATATCAATACATTATCATCTCCAATTATTAACAATAAATATAACATGCTAACCCTGGAAATACCACTATCATGAAAGTATAAAAATGCTAGACTCGGCTGGACGACCCGACCCGACTTCCGCCTAGCACGCCACGATGAAAACCTGAAATGTGGAGGCGTCAGTCTGTGAAGACCGAGTGAGGGGCATACATAAATATTAACACAAATAACATGCAAGTTATAACCTCGGGTAAGGTTTTGTAACTAAAATAATATAAGTGCAAGAATAGCATAGAACTCGTCCGAGATTACAACTACCAAGTTTAACACGGTAATCACTTTTATTACAACCATCAATGGCCCTGGCGAGGGGTGTGCACGATCTCCAACCAAACCTCTGACAGTGGACAAAGATTACATTTTCTCTTAATTAGGTTATCACACGAATCATTATAGTGCACACGATCAATAACACGAACTCCATCATTCTCTAATGGTGGTGGGTTTGCAAGGCCCCGAACCACCCACGATAACACGATGTACGTCGGGAACATGACTCCCACGTACGAGACTCCTTCCTCCACAAAACCTCCTGGTGGATTCAGGGTTCATCCCCGCGGTGTGAGAGGAGTCTAAGAGTTACCCGTCAGCCCTATGCTTTCCCGGTTGGCTCAAACACTCACTCTAGGGCCCACAGTTCACGATACACGATAATTCGCCAAAACATGATCAAGGTTCAATCACGATAACACGGTACACGACTTTCTTTTCATGAACACGATTGGCATTCAATGAACACGGTTTACTTTTAAAGAACACGACTTGTAACACGATACACAGCTAGTTGGTAAATCATTTGTTTGTTTTTGGGAAACGATTATAAAGATATATATATGTACATTTTGACCGAAATCCACGTAAAGGTTATATGGTTCTAGATAACTAGCAACTAAACCTCACCTTTACCGAAAAAATGCAAGCCGAGACACGGCCTACGAGTCCTGCTCCTCGTCACGGGGAAGCTGGTCTGTGCAAGAAATACGTGTGCACGTGAGACATGACTTTAAATGGACCAAATATGACGAATGGCGAATATGCAACGAGACTATGAACAATGTACAATGTAGCATGTAATTATCATGTTTTGGCATATAATCAATCATATAATAACAATTTGGGATCAAAGAAGTCATTGGATCAAAATGCCAAAATCATAAATTTAGGGAGTAACTTTTGTTCTGCCAACACGCTGGGAACGGCCGTTCCGGGTTGCAATGTAAACTGGGAAGGCCGTTCCCATGGTGTACCGAAAACGCCCCTGCGCTTTTAAAATTAAAATGGCGACTTTGATGGGAACGGCCCTTCCGGTCCTCAGGTAAAAAAGGGAATGGCCGTTCCCATGCGCGCGCCGAGTTTGAGTTTAAAGGAGTGGGAAATCCGTTCCCAGAATGAACTGGGTACGGGAAAGGCCATTCCGGTTCCTCTGTAATTACAGAAACAGAGCAGAACAGGGGACATCTTTACATTACTATGTGAATTATACATTCCTATGTAATTATATGAATTAGTTTTAATGTGAAATTCGTGAATTAAGTGATAATGTGCTTAATTGTCTTATACGACTTTAAGGGATCATCTCATAAATTTATGGACTTAATTGCATTTTCATGAATTGGGAGTTAGATGTCTAATTATTAAAGATGATACTTGATTGTATTCATTTAAATGCACGAGGGACTAATATGCAATTAGGTTGGTATTAGGCTTGTAGTGGATGATATAATATATCATATATGCATTCTTCTCCCACACACTCTCATACAATACATTACATACAAGAGAACACACACACACCTAGTGAGAATCGGTATTTACACCAAAGAGAGGAGGGAAGATTTCATCTAATCTCAAGCTATAATTGAAGAACTTTGGAGCTAAGATCATCAACATCATCACATCTTCACCTCATCATTTCTTTTCCTTCATTTCAAGGTATATATGGAAGCATTGCTTGAGCTCTTGATTATTTGGTTGAGTAGGGTTTGATGATTGATTGATGCTTTCATGTTTATTCTTGACTAGAAGCATGTTTAGGTCTTTTTCCCTTCAAGACTTGCATGAAACATGAAGTTATAAGGAAGTTGGATTATATGAGATTTTATGGGTTTCTTTTGATGAATCTTGATGATCAATGTATGATATGGGTATATATGTTAGATTTTATTGTGTTTCAAGTATGGATACATGTTTCCTCAAGTTTTGATTGCAATTGTTGGTTGAAATTTGGTGTTTGGGTTGGTTTTGCATGGAAACCCCTGTTTTCTTGCCCTGTTTTTCTGTTAGGCGCAGTTGACACGGGTGTGTCACTTTTTCCTTCTTCAGCATGACACGGGGGTGCTTGATGGGTTGAGTTTCTGTACCGTGACACGGGGGTGTCACGGATTGCTTTGTATTGGTGACACGGGCGTGTCACCTTCTGTTTGCATGCTTGTTGCCCGCTGTACCGTGACACGGGGGTGTCACGGATTGCTTTGTTTTGGTGACATGGGCGTGTCACCCCCTGTTTTCATGCATATTGTTTTGCGTGCATGGCTGTACGTGTATGCGTTATATACTTGGTTTATTGACAATCATGCTCGTATTTGACATTCATTAAATCGTTATTGCGTAACATATTGGTGCATGACTTTGCCGTTCGTCATAATTGGTTCATTCGAGTCGAGTCTTATTTCACACTTGTCCTTGTTGCACAGATCACGGTCCCGGTTTCGTGGAGCCCGCTCTGTGGGGTGTTCTCTGGCTTTCTTTTGGTTGGTTTGTCTAGGTGAGGTTTAAATTCTAGATAAATAGAACCCTTACAACCCCTATGTGACTATTTCGGCCAAAATGTATATATATATCTATAGTTTGCGAACTTTATGATTTTCAAATGATTTAGCAAAACCGATTGATTGATCGATTGATTGATTGACGGATTGATTGTTTTGGCGAGTCATTGAATTGCAGTGTGGGCCCGAGGATAGTGGCTCGAGCCAACCGGGAAAGCATGGGCTGACGGGTAACTCGAGTGCTATCCTCACCAAATGGGATGACCCCTGAACCCCCTAGGAGATTAGGGGAGGAAGGAGTTCCGGGCTTAGGGATTCATGTACCCTCTGCCCAGACTGATTGGATAGTGGGGCTTTGCAATCCCACCATCACCCGGAGGAAGAAGGAGTCACTGAAACTGCTAATTGTGTACAGTAAATAATTGCTTGATCACCTAATCACCTAATAATTGATTGATTGTACACGGTCGGAGTAAGGTTGGAGAATTGCCCTCACTCGCCGGGCCACCTATTGATTGTATTGAACTGAATTAATTGATAAATTGAATTAGTTGTAACCTCGGGCGATAGTACCTTCTACTCTAATAATTGTGTTTGATTTCCTAAAATTATTACCCGAGATTATAACTTGCATGTATGTGCGCATATATTTATTTATACCCCTCGCTCAGTCCGTTTGGACTGACACCTCAACTTTTCAGTTTTGCAGGTTCGTGCTAGGCGGGAATTAGAGTCTCATGTCTTTTATTCGGGTCTAGCACTGTACCTTCATACTTGTACATGTGTTGATACTAGTTATTTTGTAGTATATCTTGAATTATACTTAGATTGATATTGTAGTGATATGATTTGTCGGTACCTATAAGTAAATATGTAAATATGGTACCTATATGTATTGAATGCTTTTGCTTCCGCTATTTTATTGCTCTGAGTTGTTTTGGTTTTATTTGAGGGTACCCGCCTAGCCTTGTGTTTTTTTTTTATTGTGTCCCGTTCGCCATAGCTTCGGTTTATGTATGGATTGACCGTTTCATATGTGGATTGGAGCTATGGTGCGGGGGATGTGGCGCCTGGCGTTCTGGGTGTTACATCCCAAGGTGGTATCAGAGCCCGGTTGCAAAACCGCGGCTCTAGTGTCGTGTCTCGTGAGTCTAAGTCGTACGGCATAGGATTAATTGATTATCTGAGAGTCTTGCAACCTACTTGAACTTGTGTGACTCTATTTGAAGTACTTGGATTATGTGACTACGTGGTTTGATTACATTGTGTGTTGTAATTACACTCATTGCACTTGTTAATCAAACATGCATGTACAGTGTTTGAATTTCAGGATGGCTCATGACCGACATCACCATGATCGTTCTCCTCGACATCGACGTCATCATCGGCGTGATAGGACTCCTCCTCCACCTCAACCCCAAGATTTCTTAAATTCTATGGTGCGACTCATGGATCAGAGGCTAAGGGATTATGTGCCTCCAGCACCGCCAACTCCTCCACCACCACAACAGGTACCTGTCTCTGCTATTTTAAGAGAATTTCAGAATCAACATCCGCCGAGATTCCAAAAGGGAAACGATATTCAAGCCGAACAATGGCTTAAAGAAGTTGAACGGGTTTGGGAACTTATTCCATGTGAGTCTCGGGAAAAGGCTCGGTGCACTCTTACCCTCATCAAAGGGGAAGCATATTCATGGTGGGAGAGTACCAAAATCGTCTTGGATGCGGCCGAGGAGCAAATTACATGGGAGGTATTCGAAAGAGAATTCAAGAATAAGTTTATTCCGCCATCTTCGCGCACAAGAAGACTTAAGGAATTCACGGAGCTTAAGCAAGGAGGTAGATCGGTTGCCGAATATATAGCTGAGTTCTAGAGGTTGTCCAAATATGCTCCTAACATTGCTAGTGACGACTTCCACAAGGCTATGCAATTCGTACAAGGTTTGAGGCCGGACATTCAAGCGGCGATTGAAGCGGTTAACACAAGTACTTGGAAGAAGGCCACTACAAAAGCTCTTAAGGTTGAAGATTCGGTCAAAGCACGGAGATCCTCCTACAGATCGGGACAAGGTTCAGGTTCCGGATCAAGATGATCAGGTTACAATGCCGGCAAGAGGCCGATGGTGTTTGATACAGCTCGTCCTCCGTTTAAAGGCCCTATGAAGAAGTTTAAACCACAAGGGCCCGTCCAGAAGGCTCCTCAGCCACCGGTTATGCCGCCACCACTGGAGAAACCTAAGTGTACTTTCTGTGGGCAACCTACACATCACTATGATAATTGCCGAAGGCGCCTAAGGTTATGCCTAATTTGCGGGGCTGCCGATCATATGGTGGATACTTGTCCGGATCGACGTAATCCGCCGCCTGGAGGACAGAGGCCGATGATTCGGGCCCGTGCTTATGCCTTGGAAGGCGAGGAACATGATGCAGACGGGGACCCGACTGCTGTTGTTGAAGGTACCATTTGTATTCATAGCATCAACATACACACTTTATTTGATCTGGGAGCCACTCACTCCTTCATTTCTTGTGATGTTTCTATTAAATTGCCCTTGTGTGTTACTTATTCTGATGCATGCTACGTGGTTAGTACTCCTTTTGGTGGTAGTATAGAAACTAACCGGGTTTTTAGAGAGGTGACGGTGAGTATTGAGGGTCGGGTTTTCTCAACGGATTTCATTGAGTTGCCTATGTCTCGGTATGGTTCCATCTTGGGTATGGATTGGTTGTACAAGCACTACGCCACTGTTCATTGTCGGGCCAAGAAGGTTAGTTTGGGCTCTGAGATTGTTACGGGTCAGGGTTCGAAGACGGTGCCTTTATTATCTTTTTCAGAAGCTCAGAAATTGGTTCGTGATGGGGCTACGGGGTTTATAGCCTATATTCTTAATCAACCGAAGGATCAAGTGAAGTTAGAAGAAACCGAGGTAGTTAAAGAGTTTCCCGAAGTGTTTCCCGAGAGGTTGGATTCGTTACCGCCGAAAAGGGAGATAGAGTTTATGACTGATTTGTATTCGGATGCTGAACCTTATTCTAAGACTCCATATAGGATGGCACCGGCGGAATTGAAGGAATTAAAAGTGCAACTTGATGGTCTTTTGGAAGTTGGGTATGTAAGACCGAGCTCGTCACCGTGGGGTGCTCCAGTTTTATTCGTGAAGAAGAAGGACGGTACTCTAAGAATGTGTATCGATTACCGGGAGCTTAATCGGATGACCGTTAAGAATAAATATCCTCTTCCACATATTGAGGAGTTGTTTGATATACTCCACGGGTCTAAAGTATATTCGAAGCTTGATTTGAGGCAAGGGTATTACTAATTACGAATTCGAGCGGAGGATATTCCAAAGACGGGTTTTAATACCAGATACGGGCATTATGAATTCGTAGTCATGCCTTTCGGATTGACTAATGCCCCCGCCGCTTTTATGGACATGATGCATAGGATTTTCCAGCCGTTTCTTGACAAGTTCGTTGTAATCTTCATTGATGATATATTGGTTTTCTCTAAATCGGCCGAGGAACATGCAAGGCATCTCAAATTGGTTTTAAGGACGTTAAAGGAGCATCAATTATTCGCAAAGTTTAGCAAGTGTGAGTTTTGGATCGACCGGGTTTCCTTCTTGGGTCATATTATTTCGGGGAATGGATTAGAGGTTGATCCTTCAAAGATTGAAGCGGTGTTGAAGTGGGAGAAACCAAAGAACGCATCCGAGATTAGGAGTTTCTTGGGATTGGCAGGTTATTATAGAAGATTCGTGCAAGATTTCTCTATGATCGCTGCTCCTTTGACTCGGTTAACTAAAAAGGATGTGAATTATGATTGGAATGAGAAATGTGAGAGAAGCTTCGATGTTTTGAGAGAGAGATTGGTTTCTGCTCCAGTGTTAACTCTTCCAGAGGGTTCGGAGGGATATGTTGTGTATTCTGACGCGTCGAAGGAAGGTTTGGGAAGTGTATTAACTCAGAAGGGCAAGGTTGTCGCTTATGCCTTACGGAAGTTGAAGGATCATGAGAAGAACTACCCGACGCATGATTTAGAGCTTGCTGCCGTGATTTTCGCGCTCGGGAAGTGGAGACATTACTTGTATGGAGTGTCATTTGAGATTTTCACCGATCATAAGAGTCTCCAATATCTTTTCACACAAAAGGAGCTCAATATGAGGCAACGGAGATGGATAGAGCGACTAGAAGATTATGATTGTGTTATCAAATATCATCCCGGGAAAGCTAATGTAGTTGACGATGCTCTAAGCAGGAAAGTGGGTGTTTCGAACCTAGAAATAGGTGCAAGTAAGGGAGTTGAGCCTATTGTGATTAGAGCTCGAGTTTCCAATATCTCCATTTATCCGAACTTAAAGTACAGAATGTTTGAGGCTCAAGGAAAGGATCCAGGAGTTCAGAGATTGGTTTCTAAGGCTAGAGAGGATCCGGAGGGTCCATTTGGGTTCGATGAAACCGGTCTTCTTCGTTTCAAGAACCGAGTAGTAGTACCCGATGATTTGAAAAGGGTATTGCTCGAGGAAGCTCACATGTCAGCTTATTCAATTCACCCTGGAGGGAATAAGATGTACAAGGATCTCAAACAGTATTATTGGTGGTGTGGGTTGAAGAAGGATGTAGCAGAGTTTGTGAAGCACTGCCTCACTTGTCAGAAAGTGAAAGCCGAACACCAGAAACCGGGAGGTCTTCTTCAGCCGTTACCTATTCCTGAGTGGAAGTGGGAACAGGTGAGGATGGATTTTATATCCGGGTTACCTAGAGTGAAGGGTGGATTCGATGGTATTTGGGTGATTGTGGATCGTCTGACCAAGTCTGCTCATTTTCTACCAGTCAGAATGTCTTTCAAGATTCGGAAGTTGGCTGAGATTTACAACCGGGAGATTGTACGACTTCATGGTATTCCGGTGAGTATTGTTTCGGATCGAGATCCCCGTTTTACTTCAAAGTTATGGCGAGAGTTGCAAGAGATGTTGGGTACAAAGCTTCAGTTCAGTACGGCGTTTCATCCACAAACTGATGATGGGCAATCGGAGAGGGTTATTCGGTACTTGGAAGATCTACTTCGAGCTTGTGCTTTGGATTTCCAAACATCGTGGCATGATCAACTTCCTTTGGTGGAGTTCGCTTACAATAACAGCTTTCAAGCAACGATTGGTATGGCTCCGTATGAATTGTTATATGGGCGAAAATGTAGATCACCGTTGTTTTTTGATCTAGAAGAGTGGAAATGGTCAAAACAGGAAGGAGTCAAGAAAGGGAGAAAGCTTGAGAAATCTTCGAAGGTTGTGGAAGCTATGATTGAGAAAGTTCGAATTATACAACACCGGATGAAGGCTGCACAAGATAGACAGAAGAGTTACGCCGATATTCGCCGGAGGGATCTCACATTTGAAGTGGGGGACCGGGTTTTCCTGAAGGTATCTCCTCGAAAGGGATTTTCTAGAATTGGAAAGGGAGGAAAGTTGAATCCCCGTTACCTAGGTCCGTTTGAGATTATTGAGAGAATTGGAGAAGTAGCTTATCGAGTGGACCTACCTCCTAATCTTACCGGAATTCACAATGTTTTTCATGTATCTCAACTCAGGAAGTATTATCCGGATGAAACCGAAATTCTCCCCGTTGAAGAAGTGGAGTTGGAACCGAATTTATCTTTTGTACAGAAGCCGGTCAAAATATTGGAAAGGAAATTTCAAGAGTTGAGGAATCGGAATATTCCTATGGTGAAAGTGTTATGGCGGAGTGACAGGACCGAGGAAATGACTTGGGAGCCGGAAGAGAAGATGAAGAAGTTTCATCCGGAGTTATTTGCATCCGAACAATGAATCTGGGGACCAGATTCTTCTAAGGGGGGGAGAGTTGTAACGCCCCAAATTCCGAAAGTTCAGGTAAGCACGCCACGTGCGGGTCTTCGGGAGTTGGGGGGGGGGGGGGGTTTAATTTTATATATTTACTTGCTTATTATAATTTCATTACATTACTATGTGCATTATACATTCCTATGTAATTATATGAATTAGTTTTAATGTGAAATTCGTGAATTAAGTGATAATGTGCTTAATTGTCTTATACGACTTTAAGGGATCATCTCATAAATTTATGGACTTAATTGTATTTTCATGAATTGGGAGTTAGATGTCTAATTATTAAAGATGATACTTGATTGCATTCATTTAAATGCACGAGGGATTAATATGCAATTAGGTTGGTATTAGGCTTGTAGTGGATGATATAATATATCATATATGCATTTTTCTCCCACACACTCTCATATAATACATTACATACAAGAGAACACACACACACCTAGTGAGAATCGGTATTTACACCAAAGAGAGGAGGGAAGATTTCATCTAATCTCAAGCTATAATTGAAGAACTTTGGAGCTAAGATCATCAACATCATCACATCTTCACCTCATCATTTCTTTTCCTTCATTTCAAGGTATATATGGAAGCATTGCTTGAGCTCTTGATTATTTGGTTGAGTAGGGTTTGATGATTGATTGATGCTTTCATGTTTATTCTTGACTAGAAGCATGTTTAGGTCTTTTTCCCTTCAAGACTTGCATGAAACATGAAGTTATAAGGAAGTTGGATTATATGAGATTTTATGGGTTTCTTTTGATGAATCTTGATGATCAATGTATGATATGGGTATATATGTTAGATTTTATTGTGTTTCAAGTATGGATACATGTTTCCTCAAGTTTTGATTGCAATTGTTGGTTGAAATTTGGTGTTTGGGTTGGTTTTGCATGGAAACCCCTGTTTTCTTGCCCTGTTTTTCTGTTACGCGCAGTTGACACGGGGGTGTCACTTTTTCCTTCTTCAGCGTGACACGGGGTGCTTGATGGGTTGAGTTTCTGTACCGTGACACGGGGGTGTCATGGATTGCTTTGTATTGGTGACACGGGCGTGTCACCTTCTGTTCGCATGCTTGTTGCCCGCTGTACCGTGACATGGGGGTGTCACGGATTGCTTTGTTTTGGTGACACGGGCGTGTCACCCCCTGTTTTCATGCATATTGTTTTGCGTGCATGGCTGTACGTATATGCGTTATATACTTGGTTTATTGACAATCATGCTCGTATTTGACATTCATTAAATCGTTATTGCGTAACATATTGGTGCATGACTTTGCCGTTCGTCATAATTGGTTCATTCGAGTCGAGTCTTATTTCACACTTGTCCTTGTTGCACAGATCACGGTCCCGGTTTCGTGGAGCCCGCTCTGTAGGGTGTTCTCTGGTTTTCTTTTGGTTGGTTTGTCAAGGTGAGGTTTAAATTCTAGATAAATAGAACCCTTACAACCCCTATGTGACTATTTCGGCCAAAATGTATATATATATCTATAGTTTGCGAACTTTATGATTTTCAAATGATTTAGCAAAACCGATTGATTGATTGATTGATTGATTGACGGATTGATTGTTTTGGCGAGTCATTGAATTGCACTGTGGGCCCGAGGATAGTGGCTCGAGCCAACCGGGAAAGCATGGGCTGACGGGTAACTCGAGTGCTATCCTCACCAAGTGGGATGACCCCTGAACCCCCTAGGAGATTAGGGGAGGAAGGAGTTCCGGGCTTAGGGATTCATGTACCCTCTGCCCAGACTGATTGGATGGTGGGGTTTTGCAATCCCACCATCACCCGGAGGAAGAAGGAGTCACTGAAACTGCTAATTGTGTACAGTAAATAATTGCTTGATCACCTAATCACCTAATAATTGATTGATTGTACACGGTCGGAGTAAGGTTGGAGAATTGCCCTCACTCGCCGGGCCACCTATTGATTGTATTGAACTGAATTAATTGATAAATTGAATTAGTTGTAACCTCGGGCGATAGTACCTTCTACTCTAATAATTGTGTTTGATTTCCTAAAATTATTACCGAGATTATAACTTGCATGTATGTGCGCATATATTTATTTATACCCCTAGCTCAGTCCGTTTGGACTGACACCTCAACTTTTCAGTTTTGCAGGTTCGTGCTAGGTGGGAATTAGAGTCTCATGTCTTTTATTCGGGTCTAGCACTACACCTTCATACTTTTACATGTGTTGATACTAGTTATTTTGTAGTATATCTTGAATTATACTTGGATTGATATTGTAGTGATATGATTTGTCGGTACCTATAAGTAAATATGTAAATATGGTACCTCTATGTATTGAATGCTTTTGCTTCCGCTATTTTATTGCTCTGAGTTGTTTTGGTTTTATTTGAGGGTACCCGCCTAGCCTTGTGTTTTTTTTTATTGTCTCCCGTTCGCCATAGCTTCGGTTTATGTATGGATTGACCGTTTCATATGTGGATTGGAGCTATGGTGCGGGGGATGTGGCGCCTGGCGTTCCGGGTGTTACAGGAACAAAGCAAACACCCCAAAACTAGATCAAACTCACATTAAAATACAAGAATTCTGGTAATTCATAAACATACATGTTCAATATACCATAAAGTTCCATATAAACACCTAACTCATGCCTAATCTTCAAGAATTACAAGTTTAAAGTTTTCACACCAACTCATCCCATAATCTTGCTTTCTTCAAGAATTCATATTTCTAACCAAGTTATAATCATATATGCTATAAATTCCCAAACCCTAGCTATTTCATATTTGATCAAGAATCATCAAACCATGCATACACCCACCTTTGAAGAACAAGAAATGGAGAAGAAAGATGATGATGATGATTATACTCCAAAATTGAATTATTTCTTGAAATTCTTGATGAAAAATAGTTGAAATCTCTTCTTCTTTCCTTCTTGAAGAACCCGAGAGCAATAAGGCAGCTAGGTTGGGATATTTTTGGATAAAAATGAAATTGGAAACATGGGGAGCCTTCTTACGTGAATCACCATTTTTTAATTTGGTGAAATATACAATTTACAATTTGATCCTCCAACTCAATAAGTTAAGCAATTAAGGATGAAGAGTTTATTAAATGATCAATTAAGTCCAATAAATGTTTATGCAATTTGGTCCTTTAATTTGACAAATGAACATGTAGGGACATCTTGGCAAGTAATTCACTTCCGGTAAATATTTCACGTAATAAATATTTTCAAGTTATGAAATAAATTATAAATTGAATATGGATTCGTAAAATTTCATGAAAGTATAATGAAATGTAATTTATAAAATTATAATGAAACGTAAGAAATTAATTAATGAAAATCGGGGCGTTACAAGTTCTACGTTATATAAATCACTTTTCACAAAGAGAAGATAATTATTATCTGTGAGAAAAACGAATATAATTAATTATCTGTGAGAAAAAAATTTCTCAGACGTCTGGGAGATAAATAGAACCGTTTCTAATAACATTCCATATAATTTTATACAAATTTGATTCGTTGTAGCACCCGGAACGCTAGGTAGCCACATTCCCCGCACTATAGTTCAATCCACATATGGAATGGACTATCCATACATGAATCAAGCTTATAGCGAACGGGAGACAACAAAAAAAACACGACTCACTAGCTAGGCGGACTAACCCTCAAACGAATACAAACATGCATACTAATAAAGCGGAAGCAAAGTAAAATACATTCATTATCATCTTCGGGTCGATCACATCAATATATACATCCATCTTCCATAACAAGTTATGATATACATAGGTACCAAAACAATTCATGAGTCATACAAATATTAACATGAAAAGGGAATGCTAGACTCAACATGAAAGACCCAAATCCCGCCTAGCACTCAACCTGCAAAACCAAAAATATGAGGTGTCAGTCTATGAAAGACTGAGTGAGGGGTTTATATTTATAAGCGCAATTACCATGTAAGCCATAATTTCGGGTAAGATTTTATAAAGAAACAAAATAAAATTCAAGAATAGAATATATGCTCGCCCGAAACTACAACTAAGTCAATTTAGCAATTAATCAGTATCAATTCAGTCCGTGGGCCGGCGAGTGAGGGCAATCTCCAACCTTTCTCCAAAAGTGAACAATCATGAACGTTTCAATTTATTAGGCGATCATGCAAGTCATTATGTGCGATCAATTAGCAGTTTCATGAACCCTTCTTCCTCCGGGTGATGGTGGGCTTGCAAGACCCAACCATCCAATCATGGTGTACGTCGGGAATATGACTCCCACGCACGGGATTTCTTCCTCCACCAAACCTCCTGGTGGATTCAGAGGTGATCCCAACAATGGTGAGGATAGTGTAAGAGTTACCCGTCAGCCCTTGCTTTCCCGGATGGCTCAATACACTACCCTCTGGCCCACAGTGCAATCCAATTTACTCGCCCAATCAATCAATCAATCAATCCGTTCATTCATGAAATCCGTTGTAAATCCATAAGGTTTGAAAACTATAGGTATATATATACTTTTTGGCCAACACTTCACATAGGGTTGTAAGGGTTCTATGTATCTAGAATTAAACCTCATCTTTACCAACCAAAAGGAAGAAAGGAAACACCCTAAGGCGCGTGCTCCTTGCCTCCGAGAACGTGATCTGTGTAACAAAGACAAGTGTATGTAAGACTCGACTCTTATGAACCAATTATGACGAACGACAAAGTCATGCAATGTCAATCATGCTCTTACAATCATTAAGGGTCATCAACGAGTCCAATTAATCAATTAAATAGCAAGAAATAAGTATACAATATATAATTCAAGTTTCACAAAATTACACCAACCTCCCCTTGTCATAGAAAATCCCGAAATAACGATTTGTACATGGTAAATTATGAAATGTCATAAACATGATTGAAACAAGCATGATTTATTACAAATTTAGCAATTAAGAACACCCAAGGCATAAAAGAATTTATTGGAGAACGGATAATTTTTACACGAAAAACCACTGTTCACTCAGAGAGAGGTCCCGGCCGGGACACAATTAACGAGAGCAACCTGCTGGCCAGTCCCGGTCGGGACGGTTTTTAGTGCAAAAATGATCCGGCCGGGATCCATTTCTCGAAAAACAGGGCAACAGCAGGGGCAGTTTAAAACCATGCAAAAACCAACCTAAAACCAAATTTAATCCATAACAAATGCTCAAACACAGTATATACACATAATATCTCAATTATACAACAATCAAACCATGAAACATGTATCGAATCATCAAGAATCTATCCATAAAACCCCATAATATTTCATATAGACCAACTTTCATACAACTCATGTTTTCATGCAAGGCTTGGAATAAAAAGACCCTAAACATGCTTCTAACCAAGAATGAGTAAGAAATCCTAACATAATCATCAAACCCTATATCATCACATATTCAAATGATCAAACAAATCTCATTTATACCTTGAAATGGAAGAAGGAAATGGATGAAATGAGGAGATGAGAATGATGCTTCAACTTGTACACTTCCTCCTTGAATTAAAGCTTGAAATATGAGATGAAATTCTCCTTCTCTTCCTTAGTGTAAAAACCGTGTATGAGTGTGTGTAAATGTGTGAGATTTTTGTATGAAATGTGAGTGTATGAAATGTGGGAGAGATGGAATATACAAGATATATTATAAGTCTTCCACTAGCTCTCAAGAGTCCAATATTTGCACTTAGGTCCCTAAGCTATTTAAATTCATGCAACCAAGTTTCATTCCATGGAATATGGTCAAATAACTTCAACTCATGTTATGCAATTAAGTTCATAAATTTATGAAATTATCAATTAAATCATGCAATAGCAATTAGACACTTTATCACTCAATTCACGTAAATTCCACGTTACAATAATTTCATAGAAATGCATAGAAATATAATGCATAATAAAGTAATGAAAGTTATAAATAAACGAATAAAATAATTAAATAAAACCCCCAACTCCCGAAGACCCGCACGTGGCGTACTTACCTGAACTTCCGGAAAATTGGGGCGTTACAACTCTCCCCCCCTAGAAGAATCTTGTCCCCAGATTCACTGATTGGAAGAAAATAACTCCGGGTGGAACCTCTTCATTTTCTCTTCCGGCTCCCAAGTCATCTCTTCGGTCTTATCACTTCTCCACAACACCTTGACCATAGGAGTACTCCGGTTCCTCAACTCTTGATACTTCCTGTCCAAAATTCTAACTGGCTTCTGAACGACCGACAGATTCGGTTCCAACTCTACTTCTTCAACGGGGAGAATTTTAGTTTCATCCGGGTAATACTTCCTTAACTGAGATACATGAAACACGTTATGAATTCTGGTAAGACTCGGCGGTAGATCTAATCTGTAAGCTACTTCCCCATTTCTTTCAATAATTTCAAATGGACCCATGTATCGGGGATTCAACTTTCCTCCCTTACCAATTCGAGAAAATCCTTTACGTGGAGATACCTTCAAGAAAACCTGGTCCCCCACTTCAAACTTAAGATCTCTTCTACGACGATCAGCATAACTTTTCTGCCTATCCTGAGCAGCTTTCATCCGTTGTTGAATTTGTTGGACTTTCTCAATCATAGTACGCACGGCCTTAGAAGGTTTCTCAAGTTTCTCACCCTTCTTCACACCTTCCTGCCTCGTCCATTTCCACTTTTCTAAATCAAAGAACAACGGAGACCGACACTTTCGCCCATATAACAATTCATACGGAGTCATACCAATTGACGCTTGATAATTGTTGTTGTACGCGAATTCAACCAATGGAAGTTGCTCAAGCCAAGAAGTTTGAAAATCCAAAGTACAAGCCCATAGTAAATCCTTTAAATATCGTATGACCCTCTCGGACTGCCCGTATATTTGGGGATGAAATGTTGTACTGAACTGAAGCCTCGTACCTAAAATTCCTTGCAATTTTTGCCACAATTTTGAAGTAAATCGGGGATCCCTATCAGAAACAATATTATATGTCATTCGGACAGGTAGAAAATGCGCAGACTTCGTTAACCGATCCACAATCACCCAAATACCATCATATCCACCCTTCACCTTTGGTAACCCAGATATAAAATCCATTGTCACTTGTTCCCACTTCCACTCGGGAATAGGTAACGGCTGTAGAAGTCTTCCAGGCTTTCGATGCTTGGCATTAACCTTCTGACACGTTAGGCAATGTTTCACAAACTCGGCCACATCCTTCTTCAACCCATACCACCAATAATATTATTTTAGATCCTTGTACATTTTATTCCCTCCGGGATGAACCAAATACGTCGACTTGTGTGCTTCTTCGAGCAATACCTTTTTCAATTCGTCGGGTACCACCACTCGGTGTAGGCTACTAGCGGTGGAATATGAGAATCTACCTTCCATTTGCTTTCATTGTGGGTGAGTGGGGCACCGGATTAGAAGCTACCCAACCAAACCCCCTGAGCGTACACAGCCGGAAAACCAACCAACCTCACAAGTTGAGATTCCTAGGCATCAGCGAACGTAACCAACATCACTAACTGCGACCGAGCACTTCGGACCGTGGATGGTTGCGAACTATGGCCGCAACACCAAAGGAGGGAAGGCTAAAACGGGAAGTGGCGGAAGCGCCAGAACAGGTTTACGGTGGGTGAAAGGTAGGGCCGACACGGCCCAGGTTGATGGGAGAGGTAAATCTCCGAACCCTAAGCCGACAAACCGCTTTAAAGTTTTTGAAAACCCCCTCATCGCGGAATTGGAAGACTCAGATGAGGATGGATCTAGCATGAATCTCGCAGAACACATGCAGACTCTCAAGGAAAGTATTAGTCCACCTGGCGTGAGTGGCGAGAAAGACAATAACAACGCGCTAGAGGCCCCCAAGGAAATCGCAAACCGTAACACTGAAAGTGACGTGATGGGTACTACTAATATCATAGAATGTCCTCCTAAATTGGATTTGGTAACCAACACATCTCATGTAACTGTAGAATCCCCAAAGTCAAACATTCCTATTAAGAAAGGACCTACTGTAAACCGGGTCGAGAACCTTAAACCCACTATGAAATTCAAGAGAACCGAGGGCAAAGGAAAACGCACCGGACCGGTTAAGGTAGGAATTAGGGCTTCTGCATCACGTAAGAAACCTACCACAGTAGAAGCGTGGCTACTCACTCAAGAACACACAGAAGTGCCTATGCAAACCCCTTTACCATTCACAGACATAACCAATATACGTGAGCATGGCGAACGAAGCGCGCATGGAGGACCTCGAACTCACGGAGGAGTTGATAGCAGAAGCAAACATGGCGTCAATTTTCAGTTTGGCCCGCCCTTTCGGGAACATAACGTACATCTGCCCGAATTTTCATCAAGTGGAGATACGGGTGACCCTAGTTCCTTTGGCAAACCAAATCTTGACAGGGAGGATGGACTGGGAACAGCCGGAGGGCGAGATGAGGCGGTATCACCTGTGAATGAGGGAGTTGGTAACCCAAGTCGTTCGAGCAATCGAGGGCCGACCGCTATCTAATCCGATCACCCCAGATAACTTTCTTTACTTTCCAATAAGGGTCCTTTCGTGGAATTGTAATGGAACAGGGAACGAGATTTTTAGGCGTACCTTACGCGAGCTAATTCGAGACTATGTACCGGATGTGGTATTTCTCTTTGAAATAAGAGTTTCCGAAGTCCAGGCAGAGGAGGTCTCACGCAGTTTAGGCTTTAGTAATGTCTGCAGAGCTCCGATCCAGGGGCGCGAAGGTGGAATATGGATGCTCTGGAATGCGGTTAATATTAGGGTTGAAATTTTGGAGGTGACGAATCAACTCATATATGCTAAACTAGGCCCGCGTATTGGTACGGATTGGTGTTGCACCGGCATCTAGGAAGCCCGAACTCCAAGAAAAGAGCGGAATTGTAGAACAATCTATGGAGTATCCGGGCAACCATGAACTCTCCCTGGTTGCTAATGGGAGATTTCAACGATATCCGGGGCCTTAGCGAGAAAGATAGGGGGAACGCGGTTTCGTGGAGCAAATGCCTCAGGTTCTCGGAGGATATTGATAGTTGTGAGTTGGCAGAGCTTGAGACGAAGGGACCTTGGTTCACTTGGATGGGAACTGTGGTAGGTGGAAGACGGGTGAGCGAACGGCTTGATTGCGCTTTGGCTTCGCCAACCTGGATCAAGATGTTCCCGGAGAGCATCGCAAAGGTGCTCCCAAAAACCCATTACGATCATCACCCAATTTTGGTGGATAGTGAGAGGGGCACTGTGGCTCGAAAGAACAAACCGTTTTGCTTCGAAGCGGCTTGGATAGAACACCCTGACTGCCGTGAGATTGTTCAGAAACACTACGAAGTTGCACCGAATTTGTCTACCGTCGTTTTCTCGGTACAAGAGGAGCTCAGAAACTGGAACATACACACCTTCGGGAATATCTTCCGGAGGAAGAGGCTGCTCCAAGCTCGTCTAACGGGGATTCAAAAGATCCCTTATGCCCGCAATGGTGACAAACTGCACACTTTGGAACTAGAGTTGGTGAAGGAATACAATGAGGTACTTGCCCAAGAAGAGTGCCTCTGGTTTCAGAAATCACTCATCAACTGGCTGAAACTTGGGGACAGAAACACCAGATTCTTCCACCTGTCAACTCTGGTGAGACGACGAAGGAACCGGATAACCACGTTAATGATTGAGGGCAGGTGGAGCTCGGACGAGAATGAACTCAAGACGGAGGTGCGCAAGTTCTTTGCGACCTTATTTGCCTCACCTGTGTAGGCTACCGTGAGTATTCTCCCTAGAAGCAACCTATAGCGGCGCATGACAGTAGCTGATGCTAATAATGTAACACCCCGAGCGAAGGGCGCCACATCCCCCGCACCATAGCTCAACACGTGAAACGAAATGGAGACTCCGTCCACGCATCAAGCCATGGCGAACGGGTAACCAACAAAATTCAAACCTAAGCTAGGCGGTCTAAACCCTACTCAGAGCGCGCAATAAAAACAAATAGCGAATGCGGAAGCACCAGAAACTCACAAAACAAATAAGCATACTCGAGACATATCAAAAATAACAATTCAAGTTACAAAACCTTTACAATTTCGAATTTAAATTTATAACTTATACATATTTCAGAATTATCCAAAATGCATAAAGAAAACGAAAATACAGTGCATGAGACTCATGCTCGCCAAAACCAAGACTCAAAGACAACCGCCTAGCTCCAAATCTCACAAAACGGGTACCTGCAACTCAAATTAAAGGGGGAAAAAGATAGAAATAACGAGGGTTAGTCCTAGAGACTGGTGAGGGGGCTAACACACGCACCCATACATATACATAATGGCAAAGCATATACAAAACTGAAAGGGTTCATGAACCGGGCACGGTTTTTGCATTCTAAAACATTTAACCCGTGGTAATATATATAAAGAAAGAAGTTTGGGGCCGAAGGCCAAATCCAGTCAAGTTTTAGAGTTTAGAAATCCGCCCCCGTTTCAAAACCATAAACGAAACATAACGAACCGAAAGCTTAAATCCAACCCACTTACTTCAGAAACAAAGGCGAAGCGAAATACAAAACCAATCATAAATCAATCCCACCTCCACACTGTTTGGGGAAGAGAGGTGCCCCTCTCAACCCACCACAGAACGAAACTTGTGAACCGGAGGATCCCGCCCGGTTCCTTCGACGGCCAGCCAAAATGCGCTCCGTCGGCATAGGAGAACTAAGTCTCCCGTTGGTGGAGAAGTGCACAGGGGTCGTAACCGGCGACCCCATGGTCGTCCCGGGTCTCCCTTACCCACAACTCCGGGGCCCATCACACAAACATATATTCTTACACTGATCACACTTATCATACTTACCATACGAAGCTTATCCACAGATCATACCACGCTTACACACACACACCTTCTTATCAAAGCTTGTCAAAACAAACGAAAATAAAGCTTATATACTTATAAAAGCGTTTTCAAAGTCTCAGGACAAACGGGACAAAACCCACAAAATACATATCAAAACACATATCTATATATATATATACATATATATATCGCATGCGGGTTCGAAATACAAATAGGGTTTTAGGTCATCATAACTAAAAGGAAAGAAAACCTCGCCTTGTCGAACAAACCGGACAAAACGGGCCAAAAGGAGTCAAACGAACCACTTCCTCATATCGGAACGAACCTAAGAGCAAAGCAAAGAGCAAGAGGCAAACTTAGACTCAAAATGAACCATATTGACGCTCGGCGAATGCAAATGAGTGCAAGTGATGCGTATGAAGCTTAACAAATTGACATATAATGCATACGAGTTTATATTAAACCATAAATCTCATAAATCATACTAAACGAATTCACAAGTTTCATATAACACACATATCATATCATAAAACATGTTATCAAAGCATTAATATCATATAAAGAGCAACGATTGATCATGCAAGGCATATAAACAAGACAGAAGGTCATAAATGCAAGTTAAAGGAGTATATCGCACATATGAAGCCATAATTCGAAAACGAGCACATAAATCAAATCATAAATTCATAATACATAAGTTAACACATAATACATTAAGCTAACATTGCATATAGGCCACAAACGGGACAAGAGAAAGCAATTAAAAGCAACGAAACGACGAAAGAAACTCCCCCGGGGCACTACCGTGACACATGACACGGCCATGTCCAAAATGCAAAGGAAACGGACACGGCCGTGTCCGAATTTAATTAAATCAGATGCCCAAGTCGAGAGCTTTACACGGCCGTGTCAAGAATCAGTACAAACTGGACACGGCCGTGTCCAGTTCATTTTTCCAAAAAAAATCCGTTTTTGGCAGCAACATTTTCAAGGGCAAAAACAGGGCATTTCGGGAGCAGCTCTTGGGAAATTTCTTAGGTCTCAAACACACACATAACATGCATGAAATATACACAAAAGAATCACATTAAAAGGCCAAAGAATGAAGCAACAAAGATCATTCAAATCAAGAAATGAAAACCGAACAAAGAAGAGCATACCATGCATTCATGCCATGATCATTAACTTAGGGGCTGAGTTAGGAGTTAAAAGCTTGGGAACTAAATGCTAACATGCTAAGCTACTCAAATACTCCATGTATATGCAAATTGACACGAATTGGAGAACATTAGAACCACCAACTAATCACAAAATGCAACAGCAGCAGATCAGTTCGCACATAGCATACAAACAGGCCTCATGTTTCGATTTAGGAGCTGAAAATGGATCTAAAAGCTTGAAAGAGCAAGGTTAACATGTAAAGAAATTAGTATACAACATCTCCATGCAAATTCACACGAATTGGAGGCCATTATCTCAAGCAACAAGGCACAAAATGTCACAGCAGTTCCAAAACAGGGGAGCAGATTTCTAACCTAGGTTTGGGGCTCAAAAACTCATAATTTCATCAAAGGATCTTAAGAGAAAATCATCCAAGCATCATGTACTATCAGTTAAGTATCCAAAATGGAGCATAATAAGTTCATATGATCAGCTTTAGCACCCCAAAACAGCCACACAAAACTGATGCAAGAAAGGTATGAAAACAAGTCATATTCTAACTCATATATACAGCTGAAAAGGGGCATAAAAGCTTAAGGAAACCTAGCTAACATGTAGAACAACTCATATACTTCATGTCCATGCAATTTCACACGAAAATAAGCACAAGAGATCATCAAACCAAACCAAAATCCTGACAGCAGTGCATACGGGCGAGCAGATTTTTGCAGCAGTTTTCAAGCTCAAAACTCATCATATAAACCAAGGTTTTCAAGGCAAAACCGAGCATATTCATAAAGAAACATGTGTAACACATAACCAAGCATTAACACACGAAATTGGAGGCAAAAATTCCAACATTTGGTCTAAAAAATGTGACAGCAACTGGGTGAAAATGAGCAGACTGCAGCAATTCGGAAATTCCATTTTCAGGGCCAAAAACTCAAGCTTTCAATCATGTTATCAATGGAGAATCAACCCTAACACATCTAGCATGAAGTATAGATCAATCATGGAAGCAAAGAAGCTCATATAATCGACAAGGAAGCACCAAATCAGCCACAAACTTAAGCTAAGCCATGGATTCAAAAATATGAGCTAACCCTAACTATTCATGCAAGCTTCCATTCCCTTATTAAATCTGATGCATTTCATGAATTAAAAGGATCAAATGAAGTGTAGAAGAGAGGAGAATACATAAATATACTTACCTTTGAGAGTTCATGGAGTATGGAAGAGATTGGCTCCAAAAATCACAAGGTCTTGAAGAGGGCTTTCTTCTTCTCCTTTCTTTCTTCATTTCAGCAGCTTTTTCCTTCTCTTGGGGGTGAGGAGCACGAAATGCTGCTGATAGGGAGAGAGAGGGATGAATCAAGGTCATGTAAACCATGGTTAAGGCTTAGGTATGGTTAGTTTGGGCCCACAAATGTGAGACTAGTCAAAGATGGTGGCTTTTGCGCAAGCTGTTCGTTCCGGGCGAAAAACGAGGGTCCAAATGGGCTTAGAAAAATGTCAAATTAGGTTCCTTGACTTCATCTCTTCGTTACGAGTCCAACGCATCTTCCGGAATTCAAATCCGAATTCCCTAGCTCAAGTTATGGCCTCCGGAACAAGAGGCGTGCTAAAACTAGTTAGGCCCTCATGTCCCTCGTCAAATTCCAAAGGTTTAAAACCTCGACAAACGAATACGAAAACTTAAAACGAGCATGCAAACACATTCATAACTCACATATATCACGCATACCAAAATTTCACAAAAATCGAAATTGAATTCCGACACATAACGAGCAAATTATGAGCATACGAAACTTAAACGTTAAAATTCAAAGTTCATAAATATAAACAATTAATTTCATATAAATTCAAATAATCATATAAGCATTAAAATAACATTCAAATACGTAATTAAATAATTTAAAGCACATAAAACCCTCTCGTTACGGCGTACCTGGAAATCCGAACGATCGGGATCTTACAAATAATCTACAGCGATAGATTTCCGTGGAAGAATTATGAGATGTTGTCAAATCATTGTCCCCTTATAAGGCGCCAGGACCTGACGGCTTCCAAGCTATTTTCTACCAAAGTTTTTGGGGCAAGGTGGGATAGACCGTCTTTAAACATCTAGAGGAATGATTTAACAAGGGCCAAATTTTCGAAGAGATGGGAGTAGCTTTCATTTGCTTAATTCCAGAAACGGAAAGCCCGAGCCACGCGGGTGAATTCAGACCAATAACACTGCTGAATGTTACTTTCAAGATGCTCACTAAGCTGTTGGTGAAGAGACTGAAAGGCTTTATAGCAAAATTGGTGGGACCGATGCAAAGTTCCTTCGTTCCCGACAGGATCACACACGATAACATCATCATCCTCAAGGAGCTGATACACACTATGTACAACTCCAAAAGTAAGAAAGGTAGCATGCTCCTCAAACTGGACCTGGTGAAGGCCTACGACAAGATCAACTAGGTTTTCCTACGTGAGGCACTTGAGTATTTCGGCTTTCCGAATAACATAGTGGACCTCATTATGGAGAGTGTCATGGCCATTAGACCCCAAATCCTGTGGAACGGAGAACCAACCGAACCAATACAGCCGACTTGTGGAATACGACAGGGGGATCCCTTGTCCCCCTATCTTTTCGTCTTGTGCATGGAACCTCTTCATTACTTGGTTGAGGAGGTTGTGCTTTCGAAGCACTGGAAACCGGTGGTGACATGTAGGAAGGGTCAAAAAATAAGCCACTTCCTCTTCGCAGATGACATTGTCCTCACAACGGAAGCCTCTCCGAGCAACACTGCCTGTATAAAATCTATCCTGGAGAGCTTTTGTAACGCTTCCGGGCTTAAGATTAGTCCCCATAAATCGAAAGTTTGGTTTGGCCCGGTGACCTTGAGGAGCAGGCGTGACGTGGTTCTTCAAGAGCTGGGAATTGGGGAGGCGGCTTCAATTGGCAAATATCTCGGGGTGAATTTGGGTAATGGCAAATGATCCAATGCGGTGTATATGGAAGTCCTTGAGCGAGTGCAGAAAAGGCTGTCCACTTGGAAAGCCAAAAATCTGAGCTTGGCCGGACAGATGACCCTTATTCAGTCGGTTACGTCCGCCATTCCTACATATCATATGCACACAAGCTGGTTCCCAACTAGCTTTTGTAACAAGTTGGACCGAATCAATAGACAATTTCTGTGGTCTACGGATCCTGAAAAACAGAAGACGCATTTGGTGGGATGGAATAAAGTCATCCAAAGTAAGAGCGAGGGGGGACTTGGATTTAAAGAAGCCAGGAAAAGCAACATTAGTATGTTAGCTAAAATCGGATGGAATGTCTTGAAAGAGAAGGACAAGGTTTGGTGCGAGATGTTTAAGGCCAAATACTTGGATAATTCCCGAATCTTGGACTATACCGTAAAGCCAACCGCGTCGCCAATCTGGCGTGGGATAGTTCGTAGCTTGAAGAGCGTGGCCCACAAAGTCCGATGGCGAGTCGGTAATGGTAAGAATATTGGTTTGTGGGATGATGATTGGACGGGAGTAGGGTGCCTTCGTGACCTGATCGGCACGGTTCATCCGGCGGAGGAGGAAGCTTGCATTGTGGACATTTTGGACGCAAATGGTGGGTCGAATCTGGACAGACTTTGCACTCCCTTACCGCAAGAGCTTGCTAAACTCGTACTGGAAATACCACACCCGGTTAATACTGATGCGAGAGACAAAATCTTTTGGGCAGGACATCCTTCCGGAAATTTCAGCTGCAAGACCGCATATGAAGCTCTTAATGCTCCGATTACCAGTCCGGATAAGTCTTGGCGTATGATCTGGAGCAGTCCGATACTGAGTAAGCTAAAATGCTTCCTTTGGCTTATCAATCATAGAAGTCTAATGTGTAACGCACTCCGCGGGATCGTCACATAACAGAGGATGGGTCATGCCGTCGCTGTAAGGCCCCACGGGAAGATGCAGTTCACATTTTCCGAAGCTGCACTTCGTCGATACATTTCTGGAAAACAGTCGTGGGTGCTGGAGACTGGCACACGTTCCAAGCGATCCCTGTAACAGCCCAAAACAGGGCCTGGATGAAAACAGTAAGTTAAGGCAGTGGTAAAGCGTTTATAGACCGTGATCCAACTTTTTGAATCATCATGCATTGCATTCTTACATGAACTTGGTGCTCGTATATGTTCTGACTTGTTTTAAGGGGGAATTCTTGACCTTTGATTCAGTTTACTATTCATAACCCGAGCCTACCTTGTTCATATTGCTACTCGAACCCTAGAGGTTCATCATACATGTTTCCCAATCGTTTGAACTTGTTTCCCGAACTCAGAAAGTCTTTCTTGAGCCATAAGGGTATTTTTGGAACTTACCGACCAAAGTTACTATTCATCAGAAAATGATCTTTTGATTCTGACACCTTTTTCTACCCAAGTTACAGTCGAATCGATCCTTGAATCGAGACGAGTCTTTTGAAATCATTCTTGGCTTGGAAATCCATTCCGGAACTTTGTTTTATTGAAAACGTTTTTTGAAAACCCTAGTTTACTATTCCTTTTTCGAACGGTTTCATTCGGAAAATGTTTTCTCTTCGGATTTGCACTACTTGAGCTATTTCAAGATTTTTGAGATGTTTTACAACTCTTGATTCAAGTCCTAGCTTGAAAATTTGAAGCGTACGTTCGTACGTGAGAATTCACTATTCATCCTACGTTTTCAACTTTTTAACGGTAAAACGTTTTATAGTCGATTTTGGACTCAAAACGCTTCTCGATTTATTTCTTGAATTTTAGAAGCAATCCGGACTTGAAAATCATTCTAGAAAGTCGTTTTTCACTCATGTCAAGTTTCGAGCTCAAAACTTTTATTCACTAAAACGAATGTATCTTTCAAACGGTAAATCCGATTTCGACGAATGAATATGCGTTTCGAAGCTAATTTTCTTGCCGTCGGAATGGTTAAACTTCCAGCCACTTATCCTTGAGTCTTGGGGGACGAAATTACAGAAATACCCCCAGCAGTCCCATTTTAGCTTCATGATGCCTAAAGCTTCCAAGAGAATCTATCTAATTTTTGCTCTCCTACCCTTCTCCACATTTTATTTCTAAGGTGAGGGGCTTATCTTCAGCTATAAATAGAGGCCAAGAGGCATTTCATTCCTTGCTCAAAGTTGTGTTAACAACACCCTTTCTTCTCTCCCTCTCCCCCTCTTGCCGTCGGCCACTCCCCCCACTAGAGCTAGGTTTGTTTTATTTTATGCTTTAGTTTATGTTATGTTAGTTTAGTTTATGTTTTTATGTTATGGTATGTTTATATTATGTTTAGGTTGGGTCTTAGGGTCTTCCCTAAGCCATATAGGATTTTATTTTATGCATTTATTATATAGTTTTTATGATATGTTTGTGTAGTTGTTTATATGTTTTAATTGTTTAGTATATGCTTGAATATGTTATGAATTGCTCTAGTATATGCTATGATCATGTAATGTAGTTGTTATATTATGAGAATTGATGCATGATTATGGAATTTGAATTATGTTCATGCATGTTTGCTAATGGAATAGTGATTTACAATTTATTATGTCACAACTTGTTACATGTTGATATGGAATTAAATTGTTACATGTTACATGCCTAAAGGTTCATGATATATGATATATGATATGATATGATATATGTTGTGACATGTTGTCACATTGTTATATGACTCTTGAATTATGAATTGAGTTTATGATATGATTTGGATTAATGGATTAGTGCCTTGATCATGTTGTACACTTTAATAGTGTCACACGTTATAACCTAAGATAGAATAGTGTTTCATAACTTGATCTTATGCCTTAATTGGATCTCTTAACTATAGGTTATACCTTTAACCTAGATCACACTTGATTATATTAACATGAACTTGAAACTATAGGTTATAATCAAGATCATAATTTGATTAGGGTGTGTGTGTGTGTGCATGCCGTGTGTGTGTGTGTGTTCGTGCATGGTGTGTGTGTGTACCGTGTGTGTGTGGGTGTGTGTATAGTAAGGGTTTGACCCGACCCTTTGACCCGACATGTGAATAGTAACCTGTGAATAGTAATCTGGAATAGTACTTTTGAATAGTGCTTTTGAATAGTAAGAATGAATTAAAACTTGTGCTTTCTCTATAGACATTTGCACCTAGGGTTTCCATATCCAGGGTCTAAAATGTGTTTTCAAAATGTGTTTTCTTTCGTGGACTTGTTTCTTAACCTAAGGTTTGCGATAGGATTCATAATTTGACTAAAGCTTACTCGGTTATAGTAAGATCATAGTCTAACGTTAAGAGTAACTCACTTTGATGTATTCCTTTGTGTGTTACCTTTCTTGAATACCTTAAATGGTATTACTCTCTTGTGTTACATGTTCTTTACATGTTACTTGTTCCTTGGTTCTTGCATTTCATATGCATCTTGGTTAGTAGTGGGTCTTAGTTGTTAAGCTCACTCTAGTACACCACCTACAGGAGTTAAAGTTGAGCACTGGGATCCCCAGGGCACCGCTTAATCTGTCTACCTACCTTTGTTACTGATAGGTGAGGTGAAGTTATAAATGTTTTCCAACTGGGACCACGATTATACTATCGTATCATATGTTTTGAAATTCAAAGCTAAACCTTGTTTTGAACTATCCCTTTTATCGGGACATTCTCTTGAAAGGATCATTCATACTTTAATAGTATACCTTGATCTATAGTACATGTTTTCCAAAGTTCTGCATTCTTGTTCAAAGACAGTTACATGTTTTGTATATGTTTTCAAAGTACAGTTTCAGACAGTTTCACATGTTTTCAGACAGAATCATATGTTTTACAGACAGCATCATATGTTACAGTTTCAGTTTCACATGTTATAAGATAGCATACTGGGGTGTTACTCTGGTCACTGCTAATCTGAAATGCAAGCATACAGTTTACAGTTTGGGCCCGGCGGTTATGTGTGGAGGTGATGCTCGGGAGGTGAGCGCCAACGACATCACCAATACCGGCCGCCACACTTAGACAATTGACACCGAATTTTAACAGGAGGTTTGTTAAGTCAGGACAATCTGTCTGGGAACGGACAGCAAATCTGTTCCCATTACATGTTTACAGGTCGCCTAGGGCTAGCTACCCGAAGTGACAACCGGTGGAGGATGGTGCATGTTTGTATGTGTTGGTAAGAGTTGTTGTTGACCTTGGTCCAATAGTCTACTGTGTACGGAGTTGTTGTTGACCTTGGTCCAATGCTCTACTTTATGTGGGGTTATTGTTGATCCTGGTCCGATACTCTACTATACGTGGAATTATTGTTGATCCTGGTCCGATGCTCAACCAAATCATGTTTTCTGGAGTAAGGATGGAGGAGCCTAGCTTGCGGGCAAAATTCTGTTTCATAAAGGATGGTTCATATCTGGAAAAGTTCACTTTACCCTTATCCCGTTTTATGAAAGAACTATGAACCATCAACAGCATATGTGTGCGTGTGTGATAGCATTCATGAAAATGTTTTATAACGTGCATTCTTTTACAGCATCGCATTCAAAGAGTTTTATCAACCGAACTTATTTCAAGTTCTTCTTCAAAGCATTGCATTTAACAGTTTCAAACTTTACTTCAAGTTCTTTAATTCAGTACTTTCTTTAAAGTATTCCCTCACTTAGTCCTTTTGACTAATACCTCTCCCGTTTTCTTGCCTCGTGGTTTCAGGTCTTGCAGCCGCAGTCTAGAGGTATCTTGAAGCTCTAGATTGTCATTTTTGTTTCTGTCAGGACTTAGTATTACTTCCTTTTGTGTCCTGCATATGTTTTATGGCTGCATCACTTAATACTTCTGTATATGTTTCTGAATACTTGAGTATATTTGTTATACTCTTTCTGCTACTCGGTTACCGATATTTGGAACTCTGTTGTATCGGTACTTATATGTTTATATGTTATATGTTCTGATATGCCGAGTCTCTCTTACACGATCAATATGTTCTTGCTTGTTACATGCCATCACGCACATGTTTTGAAAAGTTTTAAAATACTCTGATTTTCCGCTGCATAGCCACATCGTTGTACATGTATAGTTCTGATAGACAGCCGTTCGCTGGAGTATTTCTTGAGTGATGGCTCACACCATTACTTGAGGGGTGCTTCAGTGCGGGGGTTGAGACGCCGCTCTCCTCTTGTTCTGGTACGGGCGGGGGCGTTACAGCCTGAGGTGGTATCAGAGCTTCGGGTTAAGTAAGAAGAGACTTAACCTAGATTGCTCTCATGTTGCATCATGGATTGTTCACGCATTGCATCCAGGATCATTCTCATATTGCATCGAGACAGGATATTTGGGGATTGCATGGTTCTGTTATCTGGATTTCATATCTGTGGTATCTTCTGTATAGCTATGGCGGTTCAGCCACACCAAGATCCTAATCAGCAGATGGATGAGGCTTTCTTTGAGCAGTTTGAGGCCCCGCGTACTGTGGCAGTTGCTCGCCGTGGAGGCACTCGTTTCTACACCTGGCGCAGGTCTAGGAACAGTGGCAGACCTGGGTATTCCTATCCTAACAGAGTTGTGCACTATCTCGAGTCTGAGAGAGATGGTTACTTTCAGGAGTATCAGAGGACCCGTGAGGTCAGGTTGGAGTCTCTGCGCTATCAGGATCAGTCACTGCAGTACCAGATTGACAGGGACATCGCTCGTGAGCATGCTGCAGAGATGACTCATATTGCTGACCAGAGGGCTGCTCGTATTGCTGAGCTGGAGGCAGATCTTATGCAGATGACTATTGATCGCGACACCTCGATGGAGCGTCACCAGCACTACCGTGCCCGTGTGAGAGCTCGCCTGTATGATACCTATCACTTATCCGATGAGCAGGCAGTTGAGGAAGTCGAGGGTCAGGATGTCAGTCAGGCTTCTCTGGAGCCCGAGCCTATGCAGGAGCAGTCTGATGGAGGCGATGGAGGATCTGATGATGATGATGATGGCGGAGATGAGCCAGCAGGACACGGACAGGGTGAGGTCGTTGCCGTTTCTGATGACACCACCAGGGGTTCTTTGGACCACAGTTATCAGGGTTGATTGCTGATGGGAGATTTCTGTATATAGTACTGATGCATATATATCTATCTATGGATGGCGGACGTATAGCCGGGACAGTTCAGGACTGACTTTTGGATGAGGGGATGTATAGCTCTGGTAGATGATCCCCGACTTTTGGCACCACAGATGACGGTTCAGATGACTTGGTACCTACTAGGTTATTTTCAGCAGGGTTGGACGGATTGGTAAGGCCTGTTAGGGAGTCAACTCGATAGTATCGGGTCCTCCCCATTTTGAATTAATACTGTTAACATGTGGCCTGTAGTAAATTTTACCAAACCTTGCACAGTTATAACACTTTCGGCTTTATGATGAATATCTGTTTACTGCTTTCCCTAACTGTCATTGCATGAGTCTTAGAGTTGCTTCAAGATACCATTAGGACCGTTGATAGGATCATGCCATTTCATTTATTGTTAGCATGCTATTATTCTTGATATGTTGATACGTTTCTGGATATGTTGATCATGTTACAGTTCTTGTTGATATGACAGTACACGTTCTGTTCCCGTTCACATGTTGATCATGTTTTGGGATATGTTATACATGTTTCTGATATGTTGATATGTTGCCCGAGCTTCTGTTCTCGTTTACATGTTATCTGACAATTGTTTCTGATTATATGATATGTTTGGAGATCTTGAATCTTTGCTGACATGTTGTTATGGGAATGTGTTGTTCTCATACTTATGTGTGACTACGTGAGAATGTGAATACGTGGTTACGGATTCTGTGAATCATTATATGTCATGCATCGAATATATGTATCTGAATGCTTATGAATTCAGTAACAATATGCCACCGAGAAGAGCACCCCGGAATCGTGTACCACCACTGCCACCCCAAAGAGATGTCACGCCACCCCCTGAAAGAGAAAGAACTCCGGAATTAAGGGATGTGCTACGACAATTTATGAGGGCTTGTGCACCGAAAGATAATCCTCCTAATGAAAGGTCATTGGAGAAGTTTCTGAGGATGAATCCGCCTAAGTTCTATGGAGAACCGAACGACATAAAGGCTGAGAATTGGATTACCAGTCTTGAGAAAATTTTCGAGGCTATGGAGATCTACCCAGAGGATCGTAAACGAGTTCGGTATGCTACTTTTCTTATGGAAGGAGCTGCATACAATTGGTGGAAGCACGTTCAGCATATGTGGATTGAGAATAACGTTGAAGGAAGTTGGGATGAGTTTATCAGAGAGTTTCAGCAGAAGTATACGCCTCAAGTGACTCGTGATGCACGAGAGGCTGAGTTTATGAGTCTGGTTCAGGGAACTATGAATGTGATGGAGTATGAAGCTAGGTTTGTGAGGCTGATCAAGTATGCGCCTCATATTCTGAATGATGAGCGTCGCAAGACGAAGAGGTTTATCGATGGACTGAAGCCTGAAATTCGGTTGGCACTTGCTTCTTTGGTTATTGAGACCTACAACCAGGCTGTTGATAGAGCGCTAAGGGTTGAGGCGGCACACAAGGAGATCAAGATAACTACTGCCCGTCAAGGACCTTCTAACCCTAAGCCTTATCAAGGGAATAAGCGACCTTCCGGATCTTTTCCCCAAGGAACTGGAAAGAGGCCAATGGTAACACCACAACGTCAGCAGCAGAATGCTCCAGCAAAACAGCAAGCACAGAAGCAGAAAGCGCCACAGCAGTACCAGAGGGCGCCACAACAGCAGAGAGCACCTCAGCCAGGTTCAGAGGAAATTGTTTGCCGATATTGTCGCCGAACGGGACACACTGAGGAGAACTGTCGCAAGAAAGCTGGACAGTGTTTCGCGTGTGGTTCCCCTGAGCACCAGATGGATAGTTGCCCGCACAAGATCAGGAGATTTGGGGTCCAGGATAAAGGAAAAGGGGTGGTGGGTACGACGAACAAACCGGTGGTCAGAGGCAGAGCTTATGCTTTGGATGGTAAGGAGGAGGTTGATCCTTCGTCTGTTGTGGAAGGTGTTGTGCACATTCTTAACACACCAGTTAAGGTCTTGTATGACCCTGGTGCTACGCATTCATTTGTTGCTTCTGAATTATGTGCGCATTTACAGTTTCCGCTTGAATACTTGCCATATAAATTTGAAGTGAGTTCTCCTTTGGGAACTTGCCTTGTTACGGATCAAGTATATAAACGCTGCCCTATATGTATTGGTACCCGTTGGATCTTATTGAGTTACCGATGACGAGATACGAGGTTATACTTGGTATGGATTGGTTGTCTAAGTACCGAGCTAAGTTAGATTGTTACAAGAAAGAGATCATCTTGGAAGAAGATGAAAGTGGGACATCAGAAGGTAAAGTTGAGGAGTTATCAGTGATTTCTTCGATGGAAGCTAAGAAGTTGATTCAGAAAGGAGCTAGTGGATTTGTGGCTTATCTTCTGAATAGACCGAAAGATCAACTTAAGATCGAAGAAGTAGAGGTGGTGAACGAGTTCCTAGATGTGTTTCCTGAGCATTTGGATTCGTTACCTCCTGACCGAGAGTTAGAGTTTACGATCGAGACGATATCAGGAGCTGAGCCGTACTCAAAGACACCTTATAGAATGGCTCCAGCTGAATTGGATGAACTGAGAAAGCAATTGGACGAGTTGATTGAGTCAGGATATGTTCGACCGAGCACATCGCCGTGGGGAGCGCCTGTGCTTTTCGTTAAGAAGAAGGATGGATCATTGCGTTTATGCATTGACTATCGGGAGCTGAACAGGATGACAATCAAGAATAAGTATCCTCTCCCTCATATCGAAGAGCTGTTCGACATACTACAAGGATCGAAGGTCTACTCCAAGTTAGATCTAAAGACAAGGGTATTATCAGTTGAAGATCAGGGAAGCAGATATTCCGAAGACTGCTTTCAATAGCCGATACGGACATTTTGAGTTTGTGGTAATGCCGTTTGGTTTGATGAACGCACCAGCTGCATTCATGGATATGATGCACCGTATATTCAAGCCGTTTCTCGACAAGTTTGTAGTGATCTTCATCGACGATATCTTGGTATTTTCGAAGACACCGGAGGAACATGCTGAGCGTCTTCGAATCGTGTTACGCACTTTGCTGGATCACAAGCTATATGCAAAGTTCAGTAAATGTGAGTTCTGGCTTGAGAGAGTTACATTTCTCGGACACATCATATCAGGATCTGGAATCGAAGTAGATCCCTCGAAGATCGAGACGATTATGGATTGGAAGTCACCGAAGAATCCTTCAGAAGTGAGGAGTTTTCTGGGATTAGCTGGTTACTACCGGAGGTTTGTCCAAGATTTCTCGAAGATAGCTACACCTCTCACTAAGTTGACAAAGAAAGAAGGGAAGTTTGAATGGACTGAGAAGTGTGAGCAGAGTTTTCAAAGATTGAAGGAGATGCTAACAACTGCACCCGTGTTAGCGTTACCAGAAGGAAAAGAAGGATATACTGTTTACACCGATGCTTCGAAAGAAGGACTAGGAGGAGTTTTGATGCAGAATGGACAAGTGATTGCGTATGCGTCAAGGAAACTCAAAACGCATGAAGTTAACTACCCGACACATGATTTGGAGTTAGCCGCGATAATTTTTGCTCTGGGAAAGTGGAGACATTACCTGTATGGAGTTACGTTTGAGATCTTTACTGATCATAAGAGCCTGCGATATCTATTCACTCAGAAGGAGTTGAATATGCGACAGAGGAGATGGATGGAATTTCTGGAGGACTACGATTGCATTATTCAGTACCATCCAGGAAAGGCGAATGTTGTAGCAGATGCTCTAAGCAGGAAAGTTCGTTTGGCACAGATTTCTGCCAATCCCGAGGTTGAACGAAGAGAGAGAATGGAGGTGATAACTAAAGCTCGAGTTGCGAACGTTGTGATGATATCACCTTTGAAAGAACAAGTGCTTGAGGCACAGAAGAACGACGAGTGGATTAAGAAATGTCTCGAATCTAAGGAGAAGGATGATGAGACTAAGTTCAGGGTTGATGAACATGGAATATTGAGGTACAAAGGTCGAGTATGCGTACCAACTGTTTTGAGGAAAGAGATTCTCGATGAAGCGCATAAGACTAAGTACACGATACATCCCGGAGGTACTAAGATGTATCAAGATGTTAAGACGCATTTCTGGTGGAACGGAATGAAGAGAGACATAGCCAACTATGTCAAGAAGTGCTTAACTTGTCAGAAAGTTAAAGCTGAGCACCAGAAACCGAGTGGGAAGTTGCAACCATTACCGATTCCGACTTGGAAGTGGGAGCAAATCACGATGGATTTTGTCACTGGATTACCCAAAGTCAGAGGAGGACAAGATAGTATCTGGGTGATCATTGATCGATTGACCAAGTCAGCGCACTTTTTGCCAGTTAAGACGACGGATAAGGTTAGCACGTTGGCAAAGCTGTATCAACAAGAGATTGTTAGACTACATGGAGTTCCGAACAGTATAGTCTCGGACAGAGATCCGAAATTCACGTCGCACTTGTGGAAAGAAATTCAGACTTTGATGGGAACGAAGTTAAACTTCAGTACTGCAGCGCATCCTCAGACGGATGGACAATCAGAAAGGATGATCAAATACTTGGAAGATATGCTAAGAGCTTGCGCTTTGGACTTCCAGGAAAGTTGGAAAGATTGTTTACCTCTTGTGGAGTTTGCATACAATAATAGTTATCAAGCTTCTATTAAAGCTGCTCCGTATGAAGCTCTGTATGGAAGGAGATGTAGATCCCCGTTGTACTGGGATTTGGATGAAGCGAGATGTACTGAGGAAGGACCGATCAGAATGAATTCAGTAAAATGGATAAGAGAAGCGACAGAGAAGATTCAGATCATTCGCCAGAGAATGAAAGCTGCCCAGGACAGGCAGAAGAGTTATGCTGATCGACGAAGAAGGGATTTGGAATTCGCAGTGGGCGAAAAGGTATTTCTGAAGGCATCGCCAAGAAAAGGGTTTTCCCAAATTGGGAAAGGTGGAAAGTTAAACCCGAGATATGTTGGACCGTATGAGATACTAGAGAGAGTCGGACCGACTGCTTACAGATTGGATTTGCCTGTAGGTCTTACAGGAATTCACAACGTATTTCATGTATCTCAGCTTCGCAAGTGTTTCTCGGATGAGACAGAGGTTGTGCCGGTAGAGGAGATACCGTTAGAACCGGATTTGACTTATGTTTTGAAGCCCGCTAAGATTCTTGATAAGAAGTTTCAAGAGCTGAGGAATAGGAAGATTCCTTTGGTTAAAGTCCTTTGGAAAGGACATGGGACAGAAGAGGCAACCTGGGAGACAGAAGAGAAAATGCAGAAACATCACCCTGAGTTGTTTGCAGTTACAGCGGAAGAATCTGAGGACAGATTCTCTTTAAGGAGGGGTGATTGTAACAGCCCAAAACAGGGCCTGGATGAAAACAGTAAGTTAAGGCAGTGGTAAAGCGTTTATAGACCGTGATCCAACTTTTTGAATCATCATGCATTGCATTCTTACATGAACTTGGTGCTCGTATATGTTCTGACTTGTTTTAAGGGGGAATTCTTGACCTTTGATTCAGTTTACTATTCATAACCCGAGCCTACCTTGTTCATATTGCTACTCGAACCCTAGAGGTTCATCATACATGTTTCCCAATCGTTTGAACTTGTTTCCCGAACTCAGAAAGTCTTTCTTGAGCCATAAGGGTATTTTTGGAACTTACCGACCAAAGTTACTATTCATCAGAAAATGATCTTTTGATTCTGACACCTTTTTCTACCCAAGTTACAGTCGAATCGATCCTTGAATCGAGACGAGTCTTTTGAAATCATTCTTGGCTTGGAAATCCATTCCGGAACTTTGTTTTATTGAAAACGTTTTTGAAAACCCTAGTTTACTATTCCTTTTTCGAACGGTTTCATTCGGAAAATGTTTTCTCTTCGGATTTGCACTACTTGAGCTATTTCAAGATTTTTGAGATGTTTTACAACTCTTGATTCAAGTCCTAGCTTGAAAATTTGAAGCGTACGTTCGTACGTGAGAATTCACTATTCATCCTACGTTTTCAACTTTTTAACGGTAAAACGTTTTATAGTCGATTTTGGACTCAAAACGCTTCTCGATTTATTTCTTGAATTTTAGAAGCAATCCGGACTTGAAAATCATTCTAGAAAGTCGTTTTTCACTCATGTCAAGTTTCGAGCTCAAAACTTTTATTCACTAAAACGAATGTATCTTTCAAACGGTAAATCCGATTTCGACGAATGAATATGCGTTTCGAAGCTAATTTTCTTGCCGTCGGAATGGTTAAACTTCCAGCCACTTATCCTTGAGTCTTGGGGGACGAACTTACAGAAATACCCCCAGCAGTCCCATTTTAGCTTCATGATGCCTAAAGCTTCCAAGAGAATCTATCTAATTTTTGCTCTCCTACCCTTCTCCACATTTTATTTCCAAGGTGAGGGGCTTATCTTCAGCTATAAATAGAGGCCAAGAGGCATTTCATTCCTTGCTCAAAGTTGTGTTAACAACACCCTTTCTTCTCTCCCTCTCCCCCTCTTGCCGTCGGCCACTCCCCCCACTAGAGCTAGGTTTGTTTTATTTTATGCTTTAGTTTATGTTATGTTAGTTTAGTTTATGTTTTTATGTTATGGTATGTTTATATTATGTTTAGGTTGGGTCTTAGGGTCTTCCCTAAGCCATATAGGATTTTATTTTATGCATTTATTATATAGTTTTTATGATATGTTTGTGTAGTTGTTTATATGTTTTAATTGTTTAGTATATGCTTGAATATGTTATGAATTGCTCTAGTATATGCTATGATCATGTAATGTAGTTGTTATATTATGAGAATTGATGCATGATTATGGAATTTGAATTATGTTCATGCATGTTTGCTAATGGAATAGTGATTTACAATTTATTATGTCACAACTTGTTACATGTTGATATGGAATTAAATTGTTACATGTTACATGCCTAAAGGTTCATGATATATGATATATGATATGATATGATATATGTTGTGACATGTTGTCACATTGTTATATGACTCTTGAATTATGAATTGAGTTTATGATATGATTTGGATTAATGGATTAGTGCCTTGATCATGTTGTACACTTTAATAGTGTCACACGTTATAACCTAAGATAGAATAGTGTTTCATAACTTGATCTTATGCCTTAATTGGATCTCTTAACTATAGGTTATACCTTTAACCTAGATCACACTTGATTATATTAACATGAACTTGAAACTATAGGTTATAATCAAGATCATAATTTGATTAGGGTGTGTGTGTGTGTGCATGCCGTGTGTGTGTGTGTGTTCGTGCATGGTGTGTGTGTGTACCGTGTGTGTGTGGGTGTGTGTATAGTAAGGGTTTGACCCGACCCTTTGACCCGACATGTGAATAGTAACCTGTGAATAGTAATCTGGAATAGTACTTTTGAATAGTGCTTTTGAATAGTAAGAATGAATTAAAACTTGTGCTTTCTCTATAGACATTTGCACCTAGGGTTTCCATATCCAGGGTCTAAAATGTGTTTTCAAAATGTGTTTTCTTTCGTGGACTTGTTTCTTAACCTAAGGTTTGCGATAGGATTCATAATTTGACTAAAGCTTACTCGGTTATAGTAAGATCATAGTCTAACGTTAAGAGTAACTCACTTTGATGTATTCCTTTGTGTGTTACCTTTCTTGAATACCTTAAATGGTATTACTCTCTTGTGTTACATGTTCTTTACATGTTACTTGTTCCTTGGTTCTTGCATTTCATATGCATCTTGGTTAGTAGTGGGTCTTAGTTGTTAAGCTCACTCTAGTACACCACCTACAGGAGTTAAAGTTGAGCACTGGGATCCCCAGGGCACCGCTTAATCTGTCTACCTACCTTTGTTACTGATAGGTGAGGTGAAGTTATAAATGTTTTCCAACTGGAACCACGATTATACTATCGTATCATATGTTTTGAAATTCAAAGCTAAACCTTGTTTTGAACTATCCCTTTTATCGGGACATTCTCTTGAAAGGATCATTCATACTTTAATAGTATACCTTGATCTACAGTACATGTTTTCCAAAGTTCTGCATTCTTGTTCAAAGACAGTTACATGTTTTGCATATGTTTTCAAAGTACAGTTTCAGACAGTTTCACATGTTTTCAGACAGAATCATATGTTTTACAGACAGCATCATATGTTACAGTTTCAGTTTCACATGTTATAAGATAGCATACTGGGGTGTTACTCTGGTCACTGCTAATCTTAAATGCAAGCATACAGTTTACAGTTTGGGCCCGGCGGTTATGTGTGGAGGTGATGCTCGGGAGGTGAGCGCCAACGACATCACCAATACCGGCCGCCACACTTAGACAATTGACACCGACTTTTAACAGGAGGTTTGTTAAGTCAGGACAATCTGTCTGGGAACGGACAGCAAATCTGTTCCCATTACATGTTTACAGGTCGCCTAGGGCTAGCTACCCGAAGTGACAACCGGTGGAGGATGGTGCATGTTTGTATGTGTTGGTAAGAGTTGTTGTTGACCTTGGTCCAATAGTCTACTGTGTACGGAGTTGTTGTTGACCTTGGTCCAATGCTCTACTTTATGTGGGGTTATTGTTGATCCTGGTCCGATACTCTACTATACGTGGAATTATTGTTGATCCTGGTCCGATGCTCAACCAAATCATGTTTTCTGGAGTAAGGATGGAGGAGCCTAGCTTGCGGGCAAAATTCTGTTTCATAAAGGATGGTTCATATCTGGAAAAGTTCACTTTACCCTTATCCCGTTTTATGAAAGAACTATGAACCATCAACAGCATATGTGTGCGCGTGTGATAGCATTCATGAAAATGTTTTATAACGTGCATTCTTTTACAGCATCGCATTCAAAGAGTTTTATCAACCGAACTTATTTCAAGTTCTTCTTCAAAGCATTGCATTTAACAGTTTCAAACTTTACTTCAAGTTCTTTAATTCAGTACTTTCTTTAAAGTATTCCCTCACTTAGTCCTTTTGACTAATACCTCTCCCGTTTTCTTGCCTCGTGGTTTCAGGTCTTGCAGCCGCAGTCTAGAGGTATCTTGAAGCTCTAGATTGTCATTTTTGTTTCTGTCAGGACTTAGTATTACTTCCTTTTGTGTCCTGCATATGTTTTATGGCTGCATCACTTAATACTTCTGTATATGTTTCTGAATACTTGAGTATATTTGTTATACTCTTTCTGCTATTCGGTTACCGATATTTGGAACTCTGTTGTATCGGTACTTATATGTTTATATGTTATATGTTCTGATATGCCGAGTCTCTCTTACACGATCAATATGTTCTTGCTTGTTACATGCCATCACGCACATGTTTTGAAAAGTTTTAAAATACTCTGATTTTCCGCTGCATAGCCACATCGTTGTACATGTATAGTTATGATAGACAGCCGTTCGCTGGAGTATTTCTTGAGTGATGGCTCACACCATTACTTGAGGGGTGCTTCAGTGCGGGGGTTGAGACGCCGCTCTCCTCTTGTTCTGGTACGGGCGGGGGCGTTACAATCCCGGAGACGAACTGGCTCCTACAGGCCTGGAACTTGAACTGTCAGAATAGCATAGTACCTAATGCTTGCTGGAAGTCGGTTTTTATCGCTGGTTTGTGGGTGCTATGGAAGAAGAGGAATAAATAGGCGTATCAAGGGAAAATGGAACCCCTGGGAGTGACCTTGAACAACCTAAAATCACTCGTGACAGACATGGAAGCAATGCAGGAACACACGAAGACTAAGGAGCTTCGCAGTAAGACGAGGATATGGGATCCTCCACCTTTGGGATGGGTGAAACTCAACACCGACGGTAGCCTCTTTGACTCCAAGAGGACTGCCGCGGCTGGAGGGATGGTGCGAGATGCGGATGGGAAGTGGCTTACCGGCTTTGCGATGAAGGTGAGCACGCCGGACATTGTTGTGGCTGAACTGATTGGGCTATGGGAGGGTCTCATGATAGCTTGGGAAAGGCGTTTTTCCAGAATTGTGGTGAAATGCGATTCAAAGGTGGTGGTTGACCTCGTTAAAACTGCTAACGTCGAAGAGCACTCGTTGGGGCTGCTGATTGAGGATTGCCGGGAGCTTTTGCATAAACCGTGGGATTGTGAGTTACGCCACATTCGTAGAGAGGTTGCGGACAGCTTAGCTAAGCTGGGGCAAATCATGCAGGATACGAGGAACAATTAGGATTATCCTCCGGAAGGTTTAGTGTAGGCGTTTTTTTTTGGGGCGCCCTTGCTTGCGTACCAAAAAAAAAAAAAAAAAATTATATATATATATATATAAATGTATTAGTGCAATATACGGAATTTACTAACAAAGATAAAAGTATATAATTCTAGTCTATTAGTTATTGCAAATATAAATTAAGCATACAAAATAAAACAAAAATGACTAATATAATGTAGTTAATGTGCAAGTAAATTATTTAGATCAAAGAAACAGTAAAACATAATAAAATCCTCAATAAGCCATAAATTAATCAGTGAAACAATTGAAATACAAATGTAATGAAATTATAAATACCAAATATGATAATAAATATTTCGAAACAAAAAATAAAAATCAAAGGATAAATATATAATATATATATATATATATATATATATATATATATTATAATAGAATAAAAATAAAAACTAAAATCTTAATTAAGTAAAATAATATAACAAAATTTATATGGCATAAAAAAAATACAATTAAAGGGAAATAAATATAATGAAAAGCTAACATATGATTTAAAATTGAACATCCTAAAAAAAAAAAAATTATTCAATTAAAAATACATAATTGATTGGTAATGAACAATCACAAAAAAAAAGGGTGTAGAATATAAATAAATAAATACATAATAATAAGAAATATATAATAAAAATTAGAAAAACCATATGAATCATTAAAAAATACATAAATTATCACACACACACACACACACATATATATATATATATATATATATAAATACCTTCTCTCGATGCGTACTTGAATAAAAACTTCAAAATGAGATATTTTTCTATCAAAAACTTGAGAAAAAAATAATAATACCAAAAAAATACACAAATAATATATAAATATTCATTGATTAAAAGATATGTATAAAATTACCTTTTCACGATTGTACTTGAACAAAAAATTTCAAAAGGAGATATTTCTCTATCAAATAACTAAGATAAAAAATATAACACCAAAAAAATACAAAAATAATACGTTTAAAGTATCATTGAATAAAAATATATATAAAATTACGTTCTCATGGATGATGAATCGTGCCTAAACAAAAATTTCAAAAGGAGGTATTTCTCCATCAAAAATTGAGAAAAAGATTATAATACCAAAAAGATACACAAATAATACATAAATTGGCACTAAAATTAATATGTATAAAATTACCTTCTCACGGAGCGTATTTAAACAAAAACTTCAAAAGGAGATATTTCTGTATCAAAAATTGAGAAAAAAATATAACATAAAGAAAAACCCAAATAATGCATAAATTATTTGAATAAATATAAGTATAAAATTACCTCTCTCACGGATGGTATCTGAACAAAAACTTGGAAAGAAAGTATTTCTCCATAAGAGAATAAAAATAGAAAAGAACTATGAATTGATATACAAATAAACACTATTAAAAATTAAAATATAAATATATTGTAAATCATTATCAACGTAAACAAATCCAATAATAAAAAAGAGATTACTGAGTTATATTCAATATTTGTGCAAAATTTATGTCATGAAAATCTTGTTAGTGAAAAGAATTATAGGGAGACAATGAGCAGTCAACTATATATCTATAATATCAGCCAACTGCATCTTTATAATATCAGCCTCCTTTCGAATGTAAATCTTCATAATTTATTTCAGTATTTAATTATATATTATGCAGGTATATTTGTTAAAAATAAGTGTAAGAAAAGTTAATCTCGTTGATTGATGTCAAAATGTATTACATTTTTATACAAATATACGTATAAAATTATTTGACATAAATAAAATGTTATTAGTTGTGTTTTTCAAAATTTAAGAGATTAATATATTAGTTAGTGTGATTTGGTAAATAATTAAAATATCAAATATTTTAAAAAGTCAATTGACCAATGAAATAAGGTAATTTTTAAAGAAACTTTTTTTTAATGAAATCACAAAATTCCTTTGAGTCAAATTTATATATAATAATAATAATAATAATAATAATAATAATAATAATAATAATAATAATAATAATAATAATTGTTTGAACGGTTATTTTTAAAAAAAAATATGAATATTTAGTAGGATAATATCAAATATGTTATGTTCCCAAATAAAGATTAAATTTGATATTGTTTTATTAAATTAAATATTTTTTTAAAGATAAATAACCAATTGATTTTATTTGATATTATCTCTTAAAAAAAGTACAAGAGATAAATATGAAATAATATTGTGATAAGTTCGAACTCTCAAAATCTTCACTATAAAAAGGGGGTCTTGGTAGTTCATTCAACACACCAAGGACGACGACGAGGAACGCAAGTGCAGACATCTGACATATGAACGCCGGTCTACAAGTCTTCAAGATTCGGCTACAAGTCTTCAAATCCGTCTTCAACTCTCCTTCAAGTTCGCCTTCGATCACCATGACTTCTTCAAATTCGTCTTCAAGTCGGCTTCAAGTTCGTCTTGGGTCATCGTTCTTCAAGTCATCGGCTTCAAATCTTCTCGCCGTTCTTCAAGTTTCCGACTTTAAATCTTCACGTCGGTCTTCAAGTTATCAATTCCGTCTTCAAGTATCCTTTATGTTCTTCTTCAAATCCGGCTACAATCTTTCAAGGTTCTTCAATTTCGTCAAAGCAACAAGAGATGAGATCTTTGCCTCCAAAGTTTGATCTCGACATCAGCATTGAACAAGTAGTTTCTATCCGTCAAATTCACAAAAGAACATATCTACTAATTCGGGAATAAGCTTCACGCCCTCGGATACGAAATTGAAGAGAAGAATCAGAGGATCAAGCTGAAGATCGAAGGTCCACTTTGACATTCATCTTCAAATATTTGTACTATTTATATTGTGTTTACCCAAAGTTGATAAACTAAAATTTTTAGTGTCGATAGGTTGGCACGCCTGGTGGGACAAATCTTACCTTTCATCTCTTACCTTCGCAAATCGAACTCGAAATTCAATGAATATCAAAAGACATTGCTCCATCTCTCCAAAATTCAAATATCAAGTTATAAAAAGGAGCTACACTACGCAACTTAAACATGTTGGGGGCAAGAGGATGGTTTCTTTAAGTCATCAATCAAATTCGAGCAGAAATTCCAAGGGCAATTTAACTCTATATAAAAGTTAAAAGAAGACTCCTCAACACGAGCATAAACTGTTTAGAAATTCAAATTGTCTGTTGGAAAACAACAGAGTTTATGCAGCGGAAGTTTAAAGATTTTTCGAAAAGTAGATCTTAAAACTTGCAATGTTTGTATCGTATCATAGGGTGTTTCAAGAAACATACGGAGATAGAAGCTTTCTTGTGATGTTGATACTGCCTATCAAACACCCTTCACGCGGAAAATCCCTCGAACGACTTCGATTAGATCCCAAAGTAGGCAATCCTCCAAAGTGTATCCATACCAGTCTTAGAACACGATCAATCTAGTGAGAATGCTAGTTCTGTGGCTTGTGTTTAGGCTAGTGTATTTACTTCGAAAACTTTTCTTTTATTTTTCTCAAAAACTTAACTCTTCAAGAACGTTGGTCTAAAGAGTAAGAGAAGCACCACCCCTTGTATTTATACAAGGTTAGTTCGAACTCCCCTAGGGTTCCCAAACCTAGTGGGCTTTGATTTCTTGCTCACTAATTAAATCATTTAATTATTAACTTTTAATTTAAAATAAGTTCTTAACTTATTCTCCAAGTCTTGCAAGAGATTCTTCTCTCTCCTACAGTAGGAAGTTTGACTTTTCAACCTTTATCTAATATAAAGTTAAAAATCAATTTATTTAATAAATAACTTAATTCATAATTAATTATTTATTAGGTTAAGCATTTTGAGAATAGTCTTAACAATTAATTCATAATTAATTAAAAGACCAAAATTAATTAATTATAATTTAATTAATTAATTATAGAAAAGAATTCACGTGTGAAATAATCACACGTTGAAGCCACCCGTGAAGCCACGTGTGCATGACACGTGGCAGCCACGCAGGCCGCGTGACACGTGACAGTCACGTGGGCTTGACACGTGGCAATGCCCACGTGTAATATACTCCATTTCGATCAACAATTTGATCTTTCATTAATCCAATTAACATCCTACCATAACCCTCGTATTCTGGCATTTGTGTGTGACCCTTTAGGTTCATTATTCGATTAGCAGTGACAGTAATTAATTAATTCCCATAATTAATTAATCACTTCATAAATCACACTAGCAATGGGTGTGTGACCCCAAGGAGAATAACGAAATGAATTGAAGAACCTTTCAGTCAATGACAATCAGTGAAATACGATCCTCCTACAACTCCATCTCTCAATCAAGAACTAAGGCATGAGAATATTCTTAGAGCATTGTTATTCTTGATCTTTAAAGTTAAGTTTGTTTCATATCCATTTAGACCTCAATCCAAGAAAACCCCATTTTCTTGGTGTGGATGGCTGGCAGGCCTATATTCCTTGGTTTTAATAGGACTCCTTACAAGCGTTGTTGTATCGAACCCCCTCCGTCCCCCCTACATGGTAGCGATCCAACTAAAGATTTTAATTTCAGTAGGGACAACTATGATCATGGTAGCTGTACTGAAGTAGGCACGAGTATCAACATCTAAGCCCACAGTAAACATATGATGAAGCCAAACAAGAAATCTAAGGACGCCTATACTACGAACAATTTAATCAGTAAGAGATCATTCTTGTTCTTAACAAGTGTAGGTCCTTTATCGATTCTACTAATTCTACATGTGCTACTTGTGTAATCCCAACATAGGCCGTGGTTCAAGTGTCAATATGGCAACACCCTTTTGTGCCTATATCGAAGATTACAGAGTTAGCTCATATGAGACATTACAGAATCTCAAGTCAAAGGATTATTAATCACATCATTGACTTGTGAGATATTTCATAATCTGGATGTTTCTAGGAGACTTTCTTTCCCATTTAGGAATGTTCTCACGCGGGGCATCTCAGTGATGAAGTTCTTGTAACAATCACCCTTATGTATTATGAACGCATCATCGTATGTACTTATCATACCATGAAACTGAATGATCCTTCAAAAGGATGTAATCACATAAGTAAGTCTCAACGGAGTCAAGGTCGACACTCCCACTGTCTGTCGGACTCATCGACTTGGAGAAGTTTCTAATCCTCGCCTATTGAGTTAAGAACTTGTTTCATATGCCATTCTCATAAGGGAAAAGTTCTTAACGACCTCATCAGATTAGGGGTGTTCAAAACATGCAAAACACAGTCAACCCAAACAGACATAAATAACCACATAAAGAAGTGATTGCCTATGAACAAAATCATCTCGTTTATTATTCAAAGACTGTTTGTGATTTTACAAGAAAATAGTAAAGCATAAATGCTTCTTTAAGGGCACTATTCCTAACAATCTCCCACTTGCCCATCTAAGCCATTCAGGTGCTAATCTAAGTCCCATCTTTTGAAGATGTCCTTCAAAAGCCTGTTGACTAAGAGTTTTTGTAAGTGGATCTGTCATGTTCTCTATCGATGTGACCCTTTCAATTTGCACATCTCCTCTCTTGATTATATCACGAATTAAGTGATACTTCCTCAAAATGTGTTTGGTCCTTTGGTGAGATCTTGGTTCTCTCGCTTGAGCAACCACCCATGTGTTGTCACAAAACACTGTAACGGGGTCTTTAATGCTAGGAACTACACCCAGCTCATGGATGAAGTTTCTTACACAAACAACTTCGTTAGCAGAATCGTTTACAGCTAAGTATTTGGCCTCAGTGGTCGAATCTACAATGGTCTATTGCTTAGAACTTTTCCAACTCACTATTTCGCCATTCAGGCAGAATATGTATCCGACATGGATTTAAAGTCATCCATGTCCGATGCAAAGCTTGCATCATAGTATCCTCTAATGACAAGATCTTGTTGGTCTCCGTAAACCAAGAACAAATCCGTAGTTTTTCTTAAGTACTTAAGGATGTTCTTTACAACAGTCCAGTAACCTTTACCAGGATCAGATTGGAATCGGCTAGTCACGCTGAGTGCGTAAGCCACATCCGGTCGAGTACATAGCATTGCATACATTATGCTTCATATTGTAGATGCATAAGGAATTTTGGACCTGGACTTTTCAAGTTCAGTCTTGGGACATAGCTTCTTCGAAAGAACTGTTCCCGGGCCCATTGGAAGTTTCCCACGTTTGAAATTTTCCATACTAAACCTCTTTATTATTTTATCTATGTAAACCGACTATGATAATCCTATCAATCTTTAAGATCTATCCCGATATATCTTTATCCCAAGAATGTAGGATGCATCACCAAGATCCTTCATCTTAAATTGGTTCGACAACCAAGACTTTGTTACTTTCATGTCATCCTTCGCATTCCCAATGAGAAGGATGTCATCTACATAAAGTATCATAAATTGAACCGAGGTTTCCAATTATTTCTTGTACACGCAAGATTCATTCGGATTTTGAATAAAGCCAAACGATTTGACCGCATCATCAAACCGAATATTCCAATTCCTAGAAGCTTGTTTCAATCCATAGATTGAACGTTGGAGCTTACAAACCTTTTGTTCGTTCCCACTGAATGTGAAACCCATGGGTTGCTCCATGTAAATGTCTTTGTCAATGTCTTCATTGAGAAAGGTAGTTTTCACATCCATTTGCAATATCTCATAATCATAATATGCAGCAACGACAAGCAAGATCCTAATGGATTTCTGCATTGCAACTGGCGAGAAAGTTTTATCAAAGTCTACACCTAGTCTTTAAGTGAAACCTTTAGCAACTAATCTTGCTTTAAAGGCTGCCACGCTTCCATTTACTACAAGCTTGCGCTTATATATCCATTTGCACCCTGTAGGCCTGATCCCATCAGGTGGATCAACCAAGGTCCAAACTTGATTAGAGTAAATAGAATCCATTTTGGATTTCCTTACTTCTTTCCACTGTTCAGAGTCCGAATCTAATAGTGCCTCCTCATAAGTTAATGGATCATTATCCATTTGAGATGTTTGGTGGAAAAAAGAATACCATCTTACTGGTTGTCTAGGAATGCGTTCATAAATTCTTATTTGAGGAGGATTTTTGCATGTATCACTCTCTGGGATTGGTTGAGGGACGTTCATCTCCAAACTAGGCGTGGGACCTTGGTCTCGAACTTCTTCGAGTTCTGCGATCTTGCCTTTCTTTTCTCTAAGGAGCGAGTTCTCAAGAAAAGTGGCATTTCTTGACACAAAGGCCTTTTGTTCAAGAGGATCATAGAAATAATATCATATTTACTCTTTAGGATATCCTATGAAGTTGTATAAGCTTGCTCTTCTCCTACTGTCCTCTTCACATAAGCAGGACAACCACAAATTCTTAAGTAAGACTAATTAGCGATTTTGCCAAACCACATTCCGAATGGGGTTTTGGGTACAGATTTGGAGGGAACATGATTCAGAATCTTAACCGCTAATTATAGGGTATAACCCCAGAATGAAGATGGCAATTCAGTGAAGCTCATCATGAAACGAACAATATCCAGTAAGGTTCTGTTCCTTTTCTTCGAAACTCTATTTAACTGAGGAGTTCCCGAAGGAGTCCACTGAGAGATGATTCCATTATCTCTAAGATGACTAAGGAATTCATCACTTAGATACTCGCCACCTCGACCAGATCGAAGTGTCATTATCTTGTGATCGGTTTGGTTCTCAACCTATTTTTGAAATTCTAAGAATTTCTCAAAGGCTTCGAATTTATACTTTATTAAGTACACTTAACCAAAATGACTAAAGTCTTCTATGAAGGTTATGAAATACTGATGATTATTTCTCGTACTTACACTAAGTGGTCCACAAACATCAGTATGGATTAAATCCAATACTTTAGTGGCACGTTCCACTTTACCTTTAAAGAGAGTTTTGGTCATTTTTCCTTTAAGATATGATTCACAATGAGTTAACTCTTTAAGTTCATTTTCATAGAATGACCCTAAATTAGTTAACTTAGCAATCCTATCTTTGGAAATATGCCCTAAACGTGCGTGCCATAAAGAAGCCTAGATCTTGTCATCTCTTTTGCATTTGTTTATTTGTTGTATATTCAAAATATTAGTGTCTTTTGTCGTGTAAAGTCCATTAGATAATGTACCAAGCAAAACAGAAATTTTATTCATCTTAAGATAAATGTTTCCATTTCTAGAAAAAGTTTCTAATCCTTCACAATCAAGTATTAGAATGGCAATAATATTACGAATAATAGAAGATACATAAAGGACTTTGTTCAAAACTAAAGTAAATACACCTAAATCTAATTTACACGTCCTAATGGCTTGAGCTTGAACGCTTGATCCATTCCCAACCTTCAAGACGCATTCTCCTTCTTCAAGCTACCGAACCTCATTTAGCATCTATACATCATTACAGATATGAGCTCCATAGCCGGTATCAAGTACCCAAGAATTAGAATCAATAGATAGATTTACTTCAACAATAAACGCACCTTTCTTTAGAGTATCCTTATACTCTTGACAGTTCCTCTTCCAATGCCCTTTCTTGCCACAATGGTGGCAAGCGTCCTCTCTTTGATCTCTTTTCTTCTTGGCCTTTCTCTTTTTAACCCCTCCATCGGGTTTAAGAGATCCCTTCTTCTTGGGAACTTTCTTCCCTTTGCCTTTAGAAGGCCTAGAAGAAGAAGTGACCATCATTACTTTGTTATCCTTCTTGATCGTGTGTTCAGCAGTCACAAGTTGACTAATCAGCTCAGCAACAGTAGCATGAGCATGATTCATGTTGAAGTTCAACACGAAAGGATTGAATGATGGTGGAAGCGATGCGAGCTACAAGTCCAAAGCGAGTTCTTCACTCAGTGGCATTTCCATGGAGGTCAGTTTCTCGTTCAAAGTAAGAAATTTGAGACCGTGTTCATGGATACTTGTACCTTCTTTCATTCTGAGATGAAAGAGCTCCTTAGAGGTGTTGTACCTTAAAACACGCTCATTGGGGCGGTACAATTGCTCGAGGTGGTCATAAATCTCCCAAGCGGTTTTCATTGACTCGTGTTGCCTTAGCATGTCCAAAGACATGTTGGCCAACACGAGGCAACGGACTTGAAGATTATCTTCATTCCATTTTGCAATCGCCTCTCTTTCGGCCCGAGTTGGAGCCTCGCCTTTAGCGACAGGTTTTCCTTCGAAGAGAACATATCTTCTCTTTTCAAAATCTAAAACTATCTTTAGATTCCGAAGCCAATCAGAATAATTGGGCCCCATCAACTTGTTTGATTCGAGGATGGATACTAGAGGGTTTTTAGTTTCCATTTCAATAGTAGAGAATCACATAACTACAACCTAAATGAATAACAGAGAAATCATGAGCATGCTGAATAATAACGATTATACATATCATCAAGGTCTTTAGAAATATGTTCTCCCACTGTTTTTAGAAGGTCTATAAATCCCAAACGACCTTAGAAGAAACTTATTTTCTCCGTGGGTACTAGGATCCCAAGCATTCTTAGTTTTGGACCCACGAGACATCCAAAGGTCTAAGAATATTTAGGTAGGTACGAATTGCTAATTCCATCCCCAAGGAATTCCTAGTAATATTTTTGCATCACTGATCTTTCAATCATGGACCCATGACTCGTGAGACATCCATATCTACTTCAGTGTTGAGAAGAACCTATCAATCATAAGATCTCAACGAAACTTAGTCCGGAACGACCCACGACTCGTGAGACATCGCCTATTCTAAAATGGTCAAGAAATATTAATTACTTAAAGTGATTAATCAGGAAACTAAGAGTTAATAGGTTACACCAATTACCCCACAACTCGTCAGATAGCAATTAGCTTACATATTAAGTCTTAAATCCTATTGATAGAATGCTAGGAATTTTATTACCGTGATAGAACACCTATTAATTCGAATTTGCTCAATATTATTAAAGGGATTTTCAAATTTTCGGAGAGTTGTCTGTATTGACCTCACCAACATATAATGTTATCCAATTTTAATTGTCTTGATTAATGTAGTTTCACATAAAATGCATCACAGAAGCAATTAGCAGATAACATGTCCAAGCATGATGCTAATTATAAGATGATCATGGGTATCCTCTCTTATATGTGATTATGGGAGCCACTCCATAATCACTAGTTCTAACATTCATGCCACATAAACAGATATTTCAAATAAGGGTATAGAATTTAATTGAAAACCCTATCTATTACATTAATAGAAAAACAACCCTCCCTAACATTTTGAGGGGTCTTCAATTATGGCGCCTTAATCCTTAATTTGTGGATCCATCTTGCTCCTTGGGTGCTTGTCTCCAAAATGAAAAGAAAAATCTCACTTCCTAACTTCTACTCTCTTAACATAAAGTAATATGGTTCAATCTTCATATTGCCCATAGAATAATACACAGTGCATACCCAGCCCAAAAATAACAATAATAATATGGAAAGCCACATAATAAATCAAGCAAAGCGAGCACATAAGTAGGGCTCTAACCCCAATTGAAATAACGCAACTATGGGGCTCCGACCCCAATTGAAATAATCATGTGCAGCATTTAAAACATACATAAAACCAACCCATGATCACCTAAACTTGCATGATTCCACATGAATTTAAATTTACCAATTAAATTTAAAATTCCCTTAACTTCAAGTTACAAATAACTTAAGTAATTTGGATATTAGTTCATTATTTAAGAATTTATTCAAAATCGAACCCGAATCATTGACAAAACCTCAATTAATTCAAAATTAAATTTTTGTCAAAAATATCATTCAAAAGTGATATTTATTAATTTTCTCGAAAAATAAGAACTTAACATTAATTAATAAAATCCCAATTTTATAATTATTTCAAATAAATAATTTTAAAATTAAAATCAGATTTTATAACACGGGATTTTTACGAAATCGAAAACACGAAACGTAGGTAATCCCGGGACAGTCTGCACGAGGCGCAAAGGACTGCCTGCAAGCGTGCATGCAAGGCGCGCATGAGCAGGCTGTCTCATGTACACAACTCATGCAGCCATCGGCATCACCCGCGCAACTACGCGTAAGGGCCGCTCGGGCTGTGCGTGCAGCCCTCCGCGAGGCTTGCCTGGGGACTATCGGGCGTGGACGGAACAGGGCGGCAACGATGCGCAAGGCCGCCCCCGCGAGCCTTGCGGCCACTGCCGTGCGGAAGCAGACGGTGTCGAGCTGCGGAAGCGGGATTCGGGCTTAGCTACACGCGGTAATTTCCAAAATTCAAGCAATCTAATTTCGAATTAAAACGGTTCAGAACAAATCAGATTTAAACAGCTTAAAACCAAATTGATTCGAAAATAGTTTTTCAAGTTTTGTCAAGAAACAGTATTGATCCGACATATTCGTTTTTGAACAAAAAAACAAGAATACATAACCAATAACCAAATTCAAGAATTTTCTGTCAAAATTCAAGAGCAGTAACGATACAATACGAAAGTTGCAAGGTGGCTCTGATACCACTTATTGGAAAACAACAGAGTTTGCACAGAAGAAGTTTAAATTTTTTTTCAAAAGTAAATCTTAAAACTTGAAATGTTCGTATCGTATCATAGGGTGTTTCAAGAAACTTACGAAGATAGAAGCTTTCTTGTGATGTTGATACCGCCTATCAAACAGCCTTCACACAGAAAGTCCCTCGAACGGCCTTCGATTAGATCCCAATGTAGGCAATCCTCCAAAGCGTATCCACACCAGTCCTAGAACACGATCAAGCTAGTGAGAATGCTAGTTCTGTGGCTTGTGTTTAGGCTAGGATTTTTACTTTGAAAACTTTTCTTTTATTTTTCTCAAAAACTTAACACATCAAGAACGTTAGTCTAAAGACTAAGAGAAGCACCACCCATTGTATTTATACAAGGGTGGTTCGAACTCCCCTAAGGTTCCCAAACCTAGTGGGCTTTGATTTGTTGCTCAGTAATTAACTCATGTAATTATTAACTTTTAATTTAAAATAAGTTCTTAACTTATTCTCCAAGTCTTGCAAGAGATCATTCTCTCTCCTACAATAGGATGTTTGACTTTTCAACCTTTATCTAATATAAAGTTAAAAATCAATTTATTCAATAAATAACTTAATTCATAATTAATTATTTATTAGGTTAAGCATTTTGAGAATAGTCTTAACAATTAATTCATAATTAATTAAAAGACCAAGATTAATTAATTATAATTTAATTAATTAATTATAGAAAAGAATTCACGTGTGAAATAATTACACGTTGGAGCCACACGTGAAGCCACGTGTGCATGACACGTGGCAGCCACGCAGGCCGTGTGACACGTAACAGTCACGTGCGCTTGACACGTGGCAATGCCCACATGTAATATGCTCCATTTCGATCAACTATTTGATCCTTCGTTAATCCAATTAACATCCTACCATAACCCTCGTATTCTGACATTTGTGTGTGACCCTTTAGGATCATTATTCGATTAGCAGTGACAGTAAGTAATTAATTCCCATAATTAATTAATCACTTCACAGATCACACTAGCAATGGGTGTGTGACCCCTAGCTGAATAACGAAATGAATCGAAGAACCTTTCAGTCAATGACAATCAGTGAAATACGATCCTCCTACAACTCCATCTCTCAATCAAGAACTAAGACATGAGAATATTCTTAGAGCCTTGTTATTCTTGATCTTTAAAGTTAAGTTCGTTTCATATCCATTTAGACCTCAATCCAAGAAAACTCCATTTTCTTGATGTCTTGATATTTTATCCACCTTGGCCAAGAGTTTAATACTTAATGGACTATGAACAACGTAATCAGTAAGAGATCATTCTTGTTCTAAACAAGTGTAGGTCCTTTATCGGTTCTACTAATTCTATATAGGCCACTTGTGTACTCCCAACATAGGCTGTGGTTTATGTGTCTATATGGCTACACCCTTTTGAGCCTATATCAAAGATTACAGAGTTAGCTCATATGAGACATTACAGAATCTCAAGTCAAAGGATTATTAATTACGTCATTAACTTGTGAGGTATTTCCTAATCTGGAAGTTTCTAGGAGACTTACTTTCCCATTTAGGAATGTTCTCATCCGGGACATCTTAGTGATGAAGCTCTTGCAACAATAACCCTTATATATTATGAACACATCATCGTATGCACTTATCATTCCATGAAACTGAATGATCCTTCAAAAGGACATAATCACATAAGCAAGTCTCAACGGAGTCAAGGTCAACACTCCCACTGTCTGTCGGACTCATCGACTAGGAGAAGTTTCAAATCATCGCCTATGGAGTTAAGAACTTGTTTCATGTGCCGTTCTCATAAGGGCAAAGTTCTTAACGGTCTCATCGGATTAGGGGAGTTCAAAACATGCAAAACACAGTCAACCCAAACAGACATAAATAAGCACATAAAGAAGTGATTGCCTATGAACAAAATCATCTTGTTTATTATTCAAAGACTGTTTGTGATTTTATAAGGAAATAGTAAAGCATAAATGTTGCTTTAAGGGCACTATTCCTAACATTGTCTACTAATTCAAATCAAGGCTCCTTGATACGAGCATAAATTGTCTACATATTCATATCAAGGCTCCTTGATACGGGTATAAACTCTCTACAAATTCAAATCAAGGTTCCATGATATAAGCATAACCTATCTACAACTCCAAACCAAGGATCCTTGATACGAGCACAAACTATCTACAGATTCAAATTTAAAGTAATCCTCGATGAGAGACTAAACTGTCAAAAATACTACTTGATACGAGCATAAACTATCTACAAATTCAAATACAAAGTATTCCTCAATAAGTGTCTAAACTATAAAAAATACTCTTCAATATGAGTATAAACTGTTTCCAAATTCAAGTTAGAAAAATACTCCTCGATAAGATTATAAAATGTAAAAATTACTCCGAAATACGAGTATAATCTGTTTAAAAGCAAGTTCAAGTTACTCCCTAACACGAGTATAAACTGTTTAAAATCAAGTTCAAGTTACGCCTTAACACGAGTATAAACTGTTTTCAAATTCATGTTACTTCTAAATATGAGTATAAACTATTTAAAATCAAGTACAAGTTACTCCTTAACAAGAGTATAAAATGTTTAAAATCAAATTCAAGATACTCCTAAATACGAGTAAAAGCTTTTTAAAATCAAGTTCAAGTTACTCCTAAATACGAGTATAAACTGTTTAAAATCAAAATCAAGTGCAATACTCCTAAATACGAGTATAAACTGTTTAAATTCAAGTTTAAGTTGCTTCTAAATACGTGTATAAACTGTTTAATATCAAATTCAAGTTACTCCTTAACATGAGTATAAATGGTTTTCAAATTCAAGTTGAACCACGTCATGACTGGATCCTCTTGATGGGGTACGTAGGCAACTTGAATTAATTTTCAAGCTCAGTCACATGTTGAAGAGAAAAAATATTTTTCTGTCAAATGAGTAAAATCGAGTACTTCAAGTTTCATCTCTCTTATAAATATTTTTCCGACGATACTTGAAGTGGGGGCATCTCTTTGCACGGTTATTTTTAATAAATAAGAATATTTAGTAGGATAATATCAAATATGTTATCTTCCCAAATCAAGATTAAGTTTGATTTTGTTTTATTAAATTAAATATTTTTTTATAGATAAGTAAGAAATTGATTTTATTTGATATTATCTCTTAAAAAAAAAAAGTACAAGAGATAAATATCTTATAATATTGTGATAAGCTCGAACTCTCAAAATCTTCACTATAAAAAGGGGTTTTAGTAGTTCATTCAAGACACCAAGGACGACGACGAGGAACGCAAGTGCAAGCGTCAGACATATGAATGCTAGTCTACAAGTCGTCAAGATAAGGCTTCAAGTCTTTAAATCCGTCCTCAATTCTCCTCCAAGTTCGCCTTCGGTCGCCACGATTTCTTCAAATCCGTCTTCAAGTCGGCTTCAAGTTCGTCTTTGGTCATCGTTCTTCAAGTCATAGGGTTCAAATCTTCTCGCGGTTCTTCAAGTCATCGGCTTCAAACCTTCTCGTCGTTCTTCAAGTCTCCGACTTCAAATCTTCACGTCGGTCTTCAAGTTATCAAATCCGTCTTCAAGTATTCTTCAAGTTCTTCTTCAAATTTGATCTTCAAATCTGGCTACAATCTTTCAAGGTTCTTCAATTTTGTCAAAGCAACAAGAGCTTGAGATCTTTCCCTCCAAAGTGTCATCTCGACATCAGCTTCGATCAAGTAGTTTCTATCCGTCAAATTCGGAAAAGAACATATCTGCTAATTAGGGAATAAGCTTTACGCCCTCGGATAAGAAATTGATGAGAAGAATAAGAGGATCAAACTGAAGATCGAAGGCCCACTTTGATATTCAAATTCTCAAATATTTGTACTATTTATATTGTGTTTACCGAAAGTCGATAAACGTGAATTTTTAGGGAAGATAGATTGGCACGCCCGGTGGGATAAATCTCACCTGTCTTCTCTTACCTTCGCAAATCGAACTCGAAGTTCAATTGAAGATCAAAAGACATTGCGCCATCTCTCAAAAATTCAAATATCGAGTTATAAAAAGGAGCTACACCGTGCAACTTAAACATGTTGGGGGCAAGAACATGGTTTCTTTATGTCATCAATTAAATTCCAATAGAAATTCCAAGGGCAATTTAACTCTATATAAAAGTTAAAAGAAAACTCCTCAACACGAGTATAAACTGTTTAAAAATTCAAATTGTCTACAAATTCAAATCAAGGCTCCTTGATACGAGTATAAACTGTCTATATATTCATATCAAGACTCATTGATATGAGCATAAACTGTCAACAAATTCAAATCAAAGCTCCATGATATGAGCATAAACTATCTACAAGTCCAAACCAAAGCTCCTTGATATGAGCATCAACTATCTACAGATTCAAATTCAAAGTACTCCTCGATAAGAGTCTAAACTGTCAAGCATACTCCTTGATACGAGCATAAACTATCTACAAATTCAAATTCAAAGTATTCCTCAATAAGTGTCTAAACTATCAAAAATACTTCTTAATATGCGCATAAACTGTTTCCAAATGCAAGTTAGAAAAATAATCCTCGATAAGAGTCTAAAATATCAAAAAAACTGTGAAATACGAGTATAAACTTTTCAAAAGCAAGTTAAAGTTACTCCCTAACACGAGTATAAACTGTGTAAAATCAAGTTCAAGTTACTCCTTAACACGAGTATAAACTATTTTCAAATTCAAGTTACTCCGAAATACTAGTATAAACTGTTTTAAATAAAGTTTAAGTTACTCCTTAACACGAGTATAAAATGTTTAAAATCAAGTTCAAGATACTACTAAATACGGGTATAAACTGTTTAAAATCAAATTCAAGTTACTCCTAAATACGAGCATAAACTGTTTAAAAATCAAAATCAAGTGCAATACTCCTAAATACAAGTGTAAACTGTTGAAAATCAAGTTTAAGTTTCTCCTAAATACGAGTATAAACTGTTTAAAATCAAATTCAAGTTACTCTTTAACACGAGTATAAACTGTTTCCAAATTCAAGTTGAACCAAGTCATGACTAGATCCTCTTGACGGGGTACGTAGGCAACTTGAATTAATTTTCAAGCTCAGTCAAATGTTGAAGAGAAAAAATATTTTTTTCTGTCAAGCTTGTAAAATCGAACACTTTAAGTTTAATCTCTCATACAAATATCTTTCAGCGATACTTGAGGTGGAGGCATCTGTTTGCACGGTTATTTTTAAAAAATATGAATATTTAGTATGATAATATCAAATATGATGTCTTCCCAAATCAATATTAAATTTGATATTGTTTTATTTAATTAAATATTTTTTTAAAGATAAATAACCAATTGATTTTATTTGATATTATCTCTTAAAAAAAAAGTTCAAGAGATAAATATCAAATAATATTGTGACAAGCTCGAACTCTCAAAATCTTCACTATAAAAAGGGGTCTTGGTAGTTCATTCAACACACCAAGGACGACGATGAGGAATGCAAGTGCGGACGTCTGACATATGAATGCTAGTCTACAAGTCTTCAAGATAAGACTTCAAGTCTTCAAATCCGTCTTCAATTCTTCTCCAAGTTCGCCTTCAAGTTCATCTTTGGTCATCGGTCTTCAAGTCATTGGCTTCAAATCTTCTCGCCGTTCTTCAAGTCATCGACTTAAAAAAATCTTCTCGCCGTTCTTCAAGTCATCGGCTTCAAATCTTTTCTCCGTTCTTGAAGTCTCCGACTTCAAATCTTCACGTCGGTCTTCAAGTTATCAAATCCGTCTTCAAGTATTCTTCATGTTCTTCTTCAAATTTGATCTTCAAATCCGGCTACAATCTTTTGAGGTTCTTCAATTTTATTAAAGCAACAAGAGATTGAGATCTTCCCCTCCAAAGTTTCATCTCGACATCAGCTTTGATCATGTAGTTTCTATCCGTCAAATTCGGAAAAGAACATATCTACTAATTAGGGAATAAGCTTTACGCCCTCGGATATAAAATTGATGAGAAGAATAAGAGGATCAAACTGAAGATCGAAGGCCCACTTTGATATTCAAATTTTCAAATATTTGTACTATTTATATTGTGTTTACCGAAAATCGATAAACGTGAATTTTTAGTGAAGATAGATTGGCACGCCCGGTGGGACAAATCTCACCTCTCTTCTCTTACCTTCGCAAATCGAACTCGAAGTTCAATTGAAGATCAAAAGACATTGCGCCATCTCTCAAAAATTCCAATATCAAGTTATAAAAAGGAGCTACACCGTGCAACTTAAACATGTTGGGGGCAAGAGGATGGTTTCTTTATGTCATCAATTAAATTCCAATAGAAATTCCAAGGGCAATTTAACTCTATATAAAAGTTAAAAGAAAACTCCACAACACGAGTATAAACTCTTTAGAAATTCAAATTGTCTACAAATTCAAATCAAGGCTTCTTGATACGAGTATAAACTGTCTATATATTCATATAAAGACTTATTGATACGAGCATAAACTATCTACAAATTCAAATCAAAGCTCCATGATATGAGCATAAACTATCTACAAGTCCAAACCAAAGCTCCTTGATACGAGCATTAATTATCTACAGATTCAAATTCAAAGTACTCCTCGATAAGAGTCCAAACTGTCAAACATACTCCTTGATACGAGCATAAACTATCTACAAATTCAAATTCAATGTATTCCTCAATAAGAGTCTAAACTATCAAAAATACTCCTTAATATGCGTATAAACTGTTTCCAAATGCAAGTTAGAAAAATAATCCTCTATAAGAGTCTAAACTATCAAAAATACTGTGAAATACGAGTATAAACTTTTCAAATGCAAGTTAAAGTTACTCCCTAACACGAGTGTAAACTGTGTAAAATCAAGTTCAAGTTACTCCTTAACATGAGTATAAACTATTTTCAAATTCAAGTTACTCCTAAATATGAGTATAAACTGTTTTAAATAAAGTTTAAGTTACTCCTTAACACGAGTATAAAATGTTTAAAATCAAGTTCAACATACTCCTAAATACGAGTATAAACGGTTTAAAATCAAATTCAAGTTACTCCTAAATACGAGTATAAACCGTTTAAAAATCAAAATCAATTCCAATACTCCTAAATACAAGTATAAACTGTTGAAAATCAAGTTTAAGTTACTCCTAGATACGAGTATAAACTGTTTAAAATCAAATTCAAGTTACTCTTTAACACGATTATAAATGGTTTCCAAATTCAAGTTGAACCATGTCATGACTTGATCCTCTTGATGGGGTACGTAGGCAACTTGAATTAATTTTCAAGCTCAGTCACATGTTGAAGAGAAAATATATTTTTCTGTCAAGCTTGTAAAATCGAACACTTTAAGTTTCATCTCTCCTACAAATATCTTTCGACGATAATTGAGGTGGAGGCATCTGTTTGCACGGTTATTTTTAAAATATATGAATATTTAGTATGATAATATCAAATATGATGTCTTCCCAAATCAAGATTAAATTTGATATTGTTTTATTTAATTAAATATTTTTTTAAAGATAAATAACCAATTGATTTTATTTGATATTATCTCTTAAAAAAAAAGTTCAAGAGATAAATATCAAATAATATTGTGACAAGCTCGAACTCTCAAAATCTTCACTATAAAAAGGGGTCTTGGTAGTTCATTCAACACACCAAGGACGACGACGAGGAATGCAAGTGCGGACGTCTGACATATGAATGCTAGTCTACAAGTCTTCAAGATAAGACTTCAAGTCTTCAAATCCGTCTTCAATTCTTCTCCAAGTTCGCCTTCGGTCGCCACGATTTCTTCAAATCCGTCTTCAAGTCGGCTTCAAGTTCATCTTTGGTCATCGGTCTTCAAGTCATTGGCTTCAAATCTTCTCGCCGTTCTTCAAGTCATCGACTTCAAAAAATCTTCTCGCCGTTCTTCAAGTCATCGGCTTCAAATCTTTTCTCCGTTCTTGAAGTCTCCGACTTCAAATCTTCACGTCGGTCTTCAAGTTATCAAATCCGTCTTCAAGTATTCTTCATGTTCTTCTTCAAATTTGATCTTCAAATCCGGCTACAATCTTTTGAGGTTCTTCAATTTTATTAAAGCAACAAGAGATTGAGATCTTCCCCTCCAAAGTTTCATCTCGACATCAGCTTTGATCATGTAGTTTCTATCCGTCAAATTCGGAAAAGAACATATCTACTAATTAGGGAATAAGCTTTACGCCCTCGGATATAAAATTGATGAGAAGAATAAGAGGATCAAACTGAAGATCGAAGGCCCACTTTGATATTCAAATTTTCAAATATTTGTACTATTTATATTGTGTTTACCGAAAATCGATAAACGTGAATTTTTAGTGAAGATAGATTGGCACGCCCGGTGGGACAAATCTCACCTCTCTTCTCTTACCTTCGCAAATCGAACTCGAAGTTCAATTGAAGATCAAAAGACATTGCGCCATCTCTCAAAAATTCCAATATCAAGTTATAAAAAGGAGCTACACCGTGCAACTTAAACATGTTGGGGGCAAGAGGATGGTTTCTTTATGTCATCAATTAAATTCCAATAGAAATTCCAAGGGCAATTTAACTCTATATAAAAGTTAAAAGAAAACTCCACAACACGAGTATAAACTCTTTAGAAATTCAAATTGTCTACAAATTCAAATCAAGGCTTCTTGATACGAGTATAAACTGTCTATATATTCATATAAAGACTTATTGATACGAGCATAAACTATCTACAAATTCAAATCAAAGCTCCATGATATGAGCATAAACTATCTACAAGTCCAAACCAAAGCTCCTTGATACGAGCATTAATTATCTACAGATTCAAATTCAAAGTACTCCTCGATAAGAGTCCAAACTGTCAAACATACTCCTTGATACGAGCATAAACTATCTACAAATTCAAATTCAATGTATTCCTCAATAAGAGTCTAAACTATCAAAAATACTCCTTAATATGCGTATAAACTGTTTCCAAATGCAAGTTAGAAAAATAATCCTCTATAAGAGTCTAAACTATCAAAAATACTGTGAAATACGAGTATAAACTTTTCAAATGCAAGTTAAAGTTACTCCCTAACACGAGTGTAAACTGTGTAAAATCAAGTTCAAGTTACTCCTTAACATGAGTATAAACTATTTTCAAATTCAAGTTACTCCTAAATATGAGTATAAACTGTTTTAAATAAAGTTTAAGTTACTCCTTAACACGAGTATAAAATGTTTAAAATCAAGTTCAACATACTCCTAAATACGAGTATAAACGGTTTAAAATCAAATTCAAGTTACTCCAAAATACGAGTATAAACCGTTTAAAAATCAAAATCAATTCCAATACTCCTAAATACAAGTATAAACTGTTGAAAATCAAGTTTAAGTTACTCCTAGATACGAGTATAAACTGTTTAAAATCAAATTCAAGTTACTCTTTAACACGATTATAAATGGTTTCCAAATTCAAGTTGAACCATGTCATGACTTGATCCTCTTGATGGGGTACGTAGGCAACTTGAATTAATTTTCAAGCTCAGTCACATGTTGAAGAGAAAATATATTTTTCTGTCAAGCTTGTAAAATCGAACACTTTAAGTTTCATCTCTCCTACAAATATCTTTCGACGATAATTGAGGTGGAGGCATCTGTTTGCACGGTTATTTTTAAAATATATGAATATTTAGTATGATAATATCAAATATGATGTCTTCCCAAATCAAGATTAAATTTGATTTTTTTTTGATATTATCTCTTAAAGAAAAACTTCAAGAGATAAATATCAAATAATATTGTTATAAGCTCGAACTCTCAAAATCTTCACTATAAAAAGTGGTCTTGGTAGTTCATTCAACACACCAAGGACGACGACGAGGAACGCAAGTGCAGACGTCTGACATATGAATGCTAGTCTACAAGTCTTCAAGATAAGACTTCAAGTCTTCAAATCCATCTTCAATTCTCCTTCAAGTTCGCCTTCGGTCGCCACGATTTCTTCAAATCCATCTTCAAGTCGGCTTCAAGTTCGCCTTTGGTCATCGACCTTCAAGTCATTGGCTTCAAATCTTCTCCTGTTCCTCAAGTCATCGGCTTCAAATCTTCCCTCCAAAGTGTCATCTCGACATCAGCTTTCATCAAGTAGTTTCTATCCATCAAATTCGGAAAAGAACATATCTACTAATTAGGGAATAACCTTTACACCCTCGGATACGAAATTGATGAGAAGAATAAGAGGATCAAACTGAAGATCGAAGGCCCACTTTGATATTCAAATTCTCAAATATTTGTACTATTTATATTGTGTTTACCGAAAGTCGATAAACGTGAATTTTTAGTGAAGATAGATTGGCACGCCCGTGGGACAAATCTCACCTCTATTCTCTTACCTTCGCAAATCGAGCTAGAAGTTCAATTGAAGATCAAAAGACATTGCGCCATCTCTCAAAAATTCAAATATCGAGTTATAAAAAGGAGCTACACCATGCAACTTAAACATGTTGGGGGCAAGAACATGGTTTCTTTATGTCATCAATTAAATTCCAATAGAAATTCCAAGGGCAATTTAACTCTATATAAAAGTTAAAAGAAAACTCCTCAACACGAGTATAAACTGTTTAAAAATTCAAATTGTCTACAAATTCAAATCAAGGCTCCTTGATACGAGTATAAACTGTCTATATATTCATATCAAGACTCATTGATATGAGCATAAACTGTCAACAAATTCAAATCAAAGCTACATGATATGAGCATAAACTATCTACAAGTCCAAACCAAAGCTCCTTGATATGAGCATCAACTATCTACAGATTCAAATTCAAAGTACTCCTCGATAAGAGTCTAAACTGTCAAGCATACTCCTTGATACGAGCATAAACTATCTACAAATTCAAATTCAAAGTATTCCTCAATAAGTGTCTAAACTATCAAAAATACTTCTTAATATGCGCATAAACTGTTTCCAAATGCAAGTTAGAAAAATAATCCTCGATAAGAGTCTAAAATATCAAAAAAACTGTGAAATACGAGTATAAACTTTTCAAAAGCAAGTTAAAGTTACTCCCTAACACGAGTATAAACTGTGTAAAATCAAGTTCAAGTTACTCCTTAACACGAGTATAAACTATTTTCAAATTCAAGTTACTCCTAAATACTAGCATAAACTGTTTTAAATAAAGTTTAAGTTACTCCTTAACACGAGTATAAAATGTTTAAAATCAAGTTCAAGATACTACTAAATACGGGTATAAACTGTTTAAAATCAAATTCAAGTTACTCCTAAATACGAGCATAAACTGTTGAAAAATCAAAATCAAGTGCAATACTCCTAAATACAAGTGTAAACTGTTGAAAATCAAGTTTAAGTTACTCCTAAATACGAGTATAAACTGTTTAAAATCAAATTCAAGTTACTATTTAACACGAGTATAAACTGTTTCCAAATTCAAGTTGAATCATATCATGACTTGATCCTCTTGATGGGGTACATAGGCAACTTGAATTAATTTTCAAGCTCAGTCACATGTTGAAGAGAAAAAATATTTTTCTGTAAAGCTTGTAAAATCGAACACTTTAAGTTTCATCTCTCATTCAAATATCTTTCGACGATACTTGAGTTGGAGGCATCTGTTTGCACGGTTATTTTTAAAAAATATGGATATTTAGTATGATAATATCAAATATGATGTCTTCCCAAATCAAGATTAAATTTGATATTGTTTTATTTAATTATATATTTTTTTAAAGATAAATAACCAATTCATTTTATTTGATATTATCCCTTAAAAAAAAAAGTTCAAGAGATAAATATCAAATAATATTGTGATAAGCTCGAACTCTCAAAATCTTCACTATAAAAAGTGGTCTTGGTAGTTCATTCAACACACCAAGGACAACGACGAGGAACGCAAGTGCAGACGTCTGACATATGAACGCTAGTGTACAAGTCTTCAAGATAAGACTTCAAGTCTTCAAATCCGTCTTCAATTCTCCTCCAAGTTTGCCTTCGGTCGCCACGATTTCTTCAAATTCGTCTTCATGTCGGCTTCAAGTTCGTCTTTGGTCATCGGCTTTCAAGTCATTGGCTTCAAATCTTCTCTCCATTCCTCAAGTCATCGGCTTCAAATCTTCTCGCCGTTCTTCAAGTCATCGGCTTCAAATCTTTTCGCCGTTCTTCAAGTCTCCGACTTCAAATCTTCACGTCGGTCTGCAAGTTATCAAATCCGTCTTCAAGTATTCTTCATGTTCTTGTTCAAATTTGATCTTCAAATCCGGATACAATCTTTCGAGGTTCTTCAATTTTATCAAAGCAACAAGAGATTGAGATCTTCCCCTCCAAAGTTTCATCTCGACATCAGCTTTGATCAAGTAGTTTCTATCCGTCAAATTCGGAAAAGAACATATCTGCTAATTAGGGAATAAGCTTTATGCCCTCGGATACGAAATTGATGAGAAGAATAAGAGGTTCAAACTGAAGATCGAAGGCCCACTTCGATATTCAAATTCTCAAATATTTGTACTATTTATATTGTGTTTACCGAAAGTCGATAAACGTGAATTTTTAGTGAAGATAGATTGGCGCGCCCGGTGGGAGAAATCTCACCTCTCTTCTCTTACCTTCGCAAATTGAACTCGAAGTTCAATTGAAGATCAAAAGACATTGCGCCATCTCTCAAAAATTCAAATATCGAGTTATAAAAAGGAGCTACACCGTGCAACTTAAATATGTTGGGGGCAAAAGGATGGTTTCTTTATGTCATCAATTAAATTCCAATAGAAATTCCAAGGGCAATTTAACTCTATATAAAAGTTAAAAGAAAACTCCTCAACACGAGTATAAACTCTTTAGAAATTCAAATTGTCTAGAAATTCAAATCAAGGCTCCTTGATACGAGTATAAACTGTCTATATATTCATATCAAGACTCATTGATACGAGCATAAACTGTCTACAAATTCAAATCAAAGCTCCATGATATGAGCATAAACTATCTACAAGTCCAAACCAAAACTCCTTGATACGAGCATCAACTATCTACAGATTCAAATTCAAAGTACTCCTCGATAAGAGTCTAAACTGTCAATCATACTCCTTGATACGAGCACAAACTATCTACAAATTGAAATTCAAAGTATTCCTCAATAAGAGTCTAAACTATCAAAAATACTCCTTAATATGCGCATAAACTGTTTCCAAATGCAAGTTAGAAAAATAATCCTCAATAAGAGTCTAAAATATCAAAAAAACTGTGAAATACGAGTATAAACTTTTCAAAAGCAAGTTAACGTTACTCCCTAACACGAGTATAAACTGTGTAAAATCAAGTTCAAGTTACTCCTTAACACGAGTATAAACTATTTTCAAATTCAAGTTACTCCTAAATACGAGTATAAACTGTTTTAAATAAAGTTTAAGTTACTCCTTAACACTTGTATAAAATGTTTAAAATCAAGTTCAAGATACTACTAAATACGAGTATAAACTGTTTAAAATCAAATTCAAGTTACTCCTAAATATGAGTATAAACAGTTTAAAAATCAAAATAAAGTGCAATACTCCTAAATACAAGTGTAAACTGTTGAAAATCAAGTTTAAGTTACTCCTAAATACGAGTATAAACTGTTTAAAATCAAATTCAAGTTACTCTTTAACACGAGTATAAACTATTTCCAAATTCAAGTTGAACCATGTCATGACTTGATCCTCTTGATCGGGTACGTAGACAACTTGAATTAATTTTCAAGCTCAGTCACATGTCGAAGAGAAAAAATACTTTTCTATCAAGCTTGTAAAATCGAATTTAAGTTTCATATCTCATACAAATATCTTGCGACGATACTTGAGGTGGAGGCATCTGGTTGCACGGTTATTTTTAAAAAATATGAATATTTAGTATGATAATATCAAATATGATGTCTTCCCAAATCAAGATTAAATTTGATATTGTTTTATTTAATTAAATATTTTTTTAAAGATAAATAACCAATTGATTTTTTTTTATATTATCTCTTAAAAAAAATGTTCCAGAGATAAATATCAAATAATATTGTGATAAGCTCGAACTCTCAAAATCTTCACTATAAAAAGGGGTCTTGGTAGTTCATTCAACACACCAAAGACGACGACGAGGAATGCAAGGGCAGACGTCTGACATATGAATGCTAGTCCACAAGTCTTCAAGATAAGACTTCAAGTCTTCAAATCCGCCTTCCATTCTCCTCCAAGTTCGCCTTCGGTCGCCACGATTTCTTCAAATCCGTCTTCAAGTCGGCTTCAAGTTCGTCTTTGGTCGTCGGCTTCAAATCTTTTCGCCGTTCCTCAAGTCATCGGCTTCAAATCTTCTCACCGTTCTTCAAGTCATCGGCTTCAAATCTTTTCGCCGTTCTTCAAGTCTACGACTTTAAATCTTCACGTCGGTCTTCAAGTTATCAAATTCGTCTTCAAGTATTCTTCATGTTCTTGTTCAAATTTGATCTTCAAATCCGGCTGCAATCTTTCAAGGTTCTTCAATTTTGTCAAAGCAACAAGAGATTGAGATCTTCCCCTCCAAAGCTTCATCTCGACATCAGCTTTGATCATGTAGTTTCTATCCGTCAAATTCGGAAAAGAACATATCTACTAATTAGGGAATAAGCTTTACGCCGTCGGATACGAAATTGATGAGAAGAATAAGAGGATCAAGCAGAAGATCGAAGGCCCACTTTGATATTCAAATTTTCAAATATTTGTACTATTTATATTGTGTTTACCGAAAATCGATAAACGTGAATTTTTAGTAAAGATAGATTGGCACGCCCGGTGGGACAAATCTCACCTCTCTTCTCTTACCTTCGCAAATCGAACTCGAAGTTCAATTGAAGATCAAAAGACATTGCACCATCTCTCAAAAATTCTAATATCAAGTTATAAAAAGGAGCTACACCGTGCAACTTAAACATGTTGGGGGCAAGAGGATGGTTTCTTTATGTCATCAATTAAATTCCAATAGAAATTCCAAGGGCAATTTAACTCTATATAAAAGTTAAAAGAAAACTCCACAACACGAGTATAAACTCTTTAGAAATTCAAATTGTCTACAAATTCAAATCAAGGCTCCTTGATATGAGTATAAACTGTCTATATATTCATATCAAGACTCATTGATACGAGCATAAACTGTCTACAAATTCAAATCAAAGCTCCATGATATGAGCATAAACTATCTACAAGTCCAAACCAAAGCTCCTTGATATGAGCATCAACTATCTACAGATTCAAATTCAAAGTACTCCTCGATAAGAGTCTAAACTGTCAAACATACTCCTTGATACGAGCATAAACTATCTACAAATTCAAATTCAATGTATTCCTCAATAAGAGTCTAAACTATCAAAAATACTCCTTAATATGCGTATAAACTGTTTCCAAATGCAAGTTAGAAAAATAATCCTCGATAAGAGTCTAAACTATCAAAAATACTGTGAAATACGGGTATAAACTTTTCAAATGCAAGTTAAAGTTACTCCCTAACACGAGTGTAAACTGTGTAAAATCAAGTTCAAGTTACTCCTTAACATGAGTATAAACTATTTTCAAATTCAAGTTACTCCTAAATATGAGTATAAACTAGGGATGGCAACGAGCCGAGCCGAGGCCTTTTTTTAAGGCTCGAGCTCGGCTCGAACCAGGCTCGAGGCTCGGCTCGAGGCTCGGCCTTTAATATTATTTTTAATAAAAAAATTAGTTTTTTTAATAATTTAATATATTTTTATATATAATAATATATATTAAATGAATATATATAATAAATATATTATTTTTTATTTATTTTGTATTAAATTTAATGAATATATATATAATATTATATATTAATAAAATATTTATATACATAAAAATTAAAAATATTATTTTTTTAATTAAATGTATGGGCTCGCGAGCCACGAGCCAAGAAATAAAGGGCTTGGGTTCGGGCTCGGCTCGGCTCGGCTCGTTGCCATCCCTAGTATAAACTGTTTTAAATAAAGTTTAAGTTACTCCTTAACACGAGTATAAAATGTTTAAAATCAAGTTCAAGATACTCCTAAATACGAGTATAAACTGTTTAAAATCAAATTCAAGTTACTCCTAAATACGAGTATAAACTGTTTAAAAATCAAAATCAATTCCAATACTCCTAAATACAAGTATAAACTGTTGAAAATCAAGTTTAAGTTACTCCTAAATACGAGTATAAACTGTTTAAAATCAAATTCAAGTTACTCTTTAACACGATTATAAATGGTTTCCAAATTCAAGTTGAACCATGTCATGACTTGATCCTCTTGATGGGGTACGTAGGCAACTTGAATTAATTTTCAAGCTCAGTCACATGTTGAAGAGAAAATATATTTTTCTGTCAAGCTTGTAAAATCGAACACTTTAAGTTTCATCTCTCCTACAAATATCTTTCGACGATAATTGAGGTGGAGGCATCTGTTTGCACGGTTATTTTTAAAATATATGAATATTTAGTATGATAATATCAAATATGATGTCTTCCCAAATCAAGATTAAATTTGATATTGTTTTATTTAATTAAATATTTTTCTAAAGATAAATAACCAATTGATTTTTTTTTTATATTATCTCTTAAAAAAAAAGTTCAAGAGATAAATATCAAATAATATTGTTATAAGCTCGAACTCTCAAAATCTTCACTATAAAAAGTGGTCTTGGTAGTTCATTCAACACACCAAGGACGACGACGAGGAACGTAAGTGCAGACGTCTGACATATGAATGCTAGTCTACAAGTCTTCAAGATAAGACTTCAAGTCTTCAAATCCATCTTCAATTCTCCTCCAAGTTCGCCTTCGGTCGCCACGATTTCTTCAAATCCATCTTCAAGTCGGCTTCAAGTTCGCCTTTGGTCATCGACCTTCAAGTTATTGGCTTCAAATCTTCTCCTGTTCCTCAAGTCATCGGCTTCAAATCTTCTCTCCGTTCTTCAAGTCATCGGCTTCAAATCTTTTCGCCGTTCTTCAAGTCTCTGACTTCAAATCTTCACGTCGGTCTTCAAGTTCTCAAATCCGTCTTCAAGTATTCTTCATGTTCTTGTTCAAATTTGATCTTCAAATCTGGCTGCAATGTTTCAAGGTTCTTCATTTTTGTCAAAGCAACAAGAGATTGAGATCTTCCCCTCCAAAGTTTCATCTCGACATCAGCTTTGATCAAGTAGTTTCTATCCTTCAAATTCGGAAAAGAACATATTTACTAATTAGGGAATAAGCTTTACGCCCTCGGATACGAAATTGATGAGAAGAAAAAGAGGATCAAGCTGATGAACGAAGGCCCACTTTGATATTCAAATTCTCAAATATTTGTACTATTTATATCGTGTTTACCGAAAGTCGATAAACGTGAATTTTTACTGAAGATAGATTGGCACGTCCGGTGGGACAAATCTCACCTCTCTTCTCTTACCTTCGCAAATCGAACTCGAAGTTCAATTGAAGATCAAAAGAAATTGTTCCATCTCTCGAAAATTCAAAAATCAAGTTATAAAAAGGAGCTACACCTGGCAACTTAAACATGTTGGGCAACTTAACTCAATATAAAAGTTAAAAGAAAACTCCTCAACACGAGAATAAACTATTTAGAAATTCAAATTGTCTACAAATTCAAATCAAGGCTCCTTGATACGAGTATAAACTGTATATATATTCATATAAAGACTCATTGATACGAGCATAAACTGTCTACAAATTCAAATCAAGCTCCATGATATGAGCATAAACTATCTACAAGTCCAAACCAAAGCTCCTTGATTCGAGCATCAACTATCTACAGATTCAAATTCAAAGTACTCCTCGATAAGAGTCTAAACTGTCAAACATACTCCTTGATACGAGCATAAACTATCTACAAATTCAAATTCAATGTATTCCTCAATAAGAGTCTAAACTATAAAAAATACTCCTTAATATGTGCATAAACTGTTTCCAAATGCAAGTTAGAAAAATAATCCTCGATAAGAGTCCAAACTATCAAAAATACTTTGAAATACGAGTAAAAACTTTTCAAAAGCAAGTTAAAGTTACACCCTAACACGAGTATAAACTGTGTAAAATCAAGTTCAAGTTACTCCTTAACACGAGTATAAACTATTTTCAAATTCAAGTTACTCCTAAATACAAGTATAAACTATTTTAAATAAAGTTTAAGTTACTCCTTCACACGAGTATAAAATGTTTAAAAACAAGTTCAAGATACTACTAAATGCGAGTATAAACTGTTTAAAATCAAATTCAAGTTACTCCTAAATACGAGTATAAACTATTTAAAAATCAAAATCAACTGCAGTACTCCTAAATACAAGTATAAACTGTTGAAAATCAAGTTTAAGTCACTCCTAAATACGAGTATAAACTGTTTAAAATCAACTTCAAGTTATTCTTTAACACGAGTATAAACTGTTTTCAAATTCAAGTTGAACCATGTCATGACTTGATCCTCTTGATGGGGTACGTAGGCAACTTGAATTAATTTTCAAGCTCAGTCACATGTCGAAGAGAAAAAATATTTTTCTGTCAAGCTTGTAAAATCGAACACTTTAAGTTTCATCTCTCATACAAGTATCTTTCGACGATACTTGAAGTGGAGGTATCTGTTTGCACGGTTATTTTTAAAAAATATGAATATTTAGTATGACAATATAATATTTGATATTTTCCAAATCAAGATTAAATTTGATATTGTTTTATTTAATTAAATATTTTTTTAAAGATAAATAACCAATTGATTTTATTTGATATTATCTCTTAAAAAAAAAGGTTCAAGAGATAAATATCAAATAATATTGTGATAAGCTCGAACTCTCAAAATCTTCACTATAAAAAGGGGTCTTGGTAGTTCATTCAACACACCAAGGACGACGACGAGGAACGCAAGTGCAGACATCTGACATATGAATGCTAGTCTACACGTCTTCAAGATAAGACTTCAAGTCATCAAATCCGTCTTCAATTCTCCTCCAAGTTCGCCTCCGGTCGCCACGATTTCTTCAAATCCGTCTTCATGTCGGCTTCAAGTTCGTCTTTGGTAATTGGCTTCAAATCTTCTCGCCGTTCTTCAAGTCATCGGTTTCAAAAAATCTTCTCGCCGTTCTTCAAGTCATCGGCTTCAAATCTGCTCGCCGTTCTTCAATTCTCCGACTTCAAATCTTCACGTCGGTCTTCAAATTATAAAATTCGTCTTCAAGTATTCTTCATGTTCTTCTTCAAATTTGATCTTCAAATCCGGCTACAATCTTTCAAGATTCTTCAATTTTGTGAAAGCAACAAGAGTTTGAGATCTTCCCCTCTAAAGTTTCATCTCGACATCAGCTTTGATCAAGTAATTTCTAACCGTCAAATTCAGAAAAGAACCTATCTATTAATTACGGAATAAGCTTTATGCCCTCGGATACGAAATTGATGAGAAGAATAAGAGGTTCAAACTGAAGATCAAAGGCCCACTTTGATATTCAAATTCTCAAATATTTGTACTATTTATATTGTGTTTACCGAAAGTCGATAAACTTGAATTTTTACTGAAGATAGATTGGCATGCCCGGTGGGACAAATCTCACCTCTCTTCTCTTACCTTCGCAAATCGAACTCGAAGTTCAATTGAAGATCAAAAAACTTTGCGCCATCTCTCAAAAATTCCAATATCAAGTTATAAAAAGGAGCTACACCGTGCAACTTAAACATGTTGGGGGCAAGAGGATGGTTTCTTTATGTCATCAATTAAATTCCAATAGAAATTCCAAGGGCAATTTAACTCTATATAAAAGTTAAAAGAGAACTCCTCAACACAAGTATAAACTGTTTAAAAATTCAAATTGTCTACAAACTCAAATCAAGGCTCCTTGATACGAGTATAAACTGTCTATATATTCATATCAAGACTCATTGATACGAGCATAAACTGACTACAAATTCAAATGAAAGCTCCATGATATGAGAATAAACTATCTACAAATCCAAACCAAAGCTCCTTGATACGAGCATCAACTGTCTACATATTTAAATTCAAAGTACTCCTCGATAAGAGTTTAAACTATCTACAAATTCAAATTCAAAGTATTCCTCAATAAGAGTTTAAACTATCAAAAATACTCCTTATTATGTGCATAAACTGTTTCCAAATGCAAGTTAGAAAAATAATCCTCGATAAGAGTCTAAACTATCAAAAATACTCGGAAATATGAGTATAAACTTTTCAAAAGCAAGTTAACGTTACTCCCTAACACGAGTATGAACTGTGTAAAATCATGTTCAAGTTACTCCTTAACAGGAGTATAAATTATTTTCAAATTCAAGTTACTCCTAAATACGAGTATAAACTGTTTAAAATAAAGTTTAAGTTACTCCTTAACACGAGTATAAAATGTTTAAAATCAAATTCAAGTTACTCCTAAATACGAGTATAAACTGTTTAAAAATCAAAATCAAGTACAATACTCCTAAATACAAGTATAAACTGTTTAAAATCAAGTTTAAGTTACTCCTAAATACAAGTATAAACTGTTTAAAATCAAATTCAAGTTATTCTTTAACACGAGTATAAACTGTTTTCAAATTCAAGTTCAACCATGCCATGACTTGATCCTTTTAATGGGGTACGTAGGCAACTTGAATTAATTTTCAAGTTCACTCACATGTTGAAGAGAAAAATATTTTTCTGTCAAGCTTGTAAAATCGAACACTTTAAGTTTCATCTCTCATACAAATATCTTTCGACAATACTTGATGTGGAGGCATCAGTTTGCACGGTTATTTTTAAAAAATATGAATATTTAGTATGATAATATCAAATATGATATCTTCCCAAATCAAGATTAAATTTGATATTGTTTTATTTAATTAAATTGTTTTTTGAAGATAAATAACCAATTGATTTTATTTGATATTATCTCTTAAAAAAAAAGTTCAAGGGATAAATATCAAGTAATATTGTGATAAGCTCGAACTCTCAAAATCTTCACTATAAAAAGGGGTCTTGGTAGTTCATTCAACACACCAAGGACGACGACGAGGAACGCAAGTGCAGACGTCTGACATATGAATACTAGTCTACAAGTCTTCAAGATAAGACTTCAAGTCTTCAAATCCGACTTCAATTCTCCTCCAAATTCACTTTCGGTCGCCACGATTTCTTCAAATCCGTCTTCAAGTCAGCTTCAAGTTCAACTTTGGTCATCGGTCTTCAAGTCATTGGCTTCAAATCTTCTCGCCGTTCTTCAAGTCATCGACTTCAAAAAATCTTCTCACCGTTCTTCAAGTCATCGGCTTCAAATCTGCTCGCCGTTCTTCAAGTCTCCGTCTTCAAATCTTCCCGTCGATCTTCAAGTTATCAAATCCGTCTTCAAGTATTCTTCATGTTCTTCTTCAAATTTGATCTTCAAATCCGGCTACAATCTTTCAAGATTCTTCCATTTTGTCAAAGCAACAAGAGATTGAGATCTTCCCCTCTAAAGTTTCATCTCGACATCAGCTTTGATCAAGTAGTTTCTATCCGTCAAATTCGGAAAAGAACATATCTACTAATTAGGGAATAAGCTTTATGCCCTCGGATACGAAATTGATGAGAAGAATAAGAGGTTCAAACTGAAGATCAAAGGCCCACTTTGAAATTCAAATTCTCAAATATTTATACTATTTATCTTGTGTTTACCGAAAGTCGATAAACGTGAATTTTTAGTGAAGATAGATTGGCACGCCCGGTGGGACAAATCTCACCTCTCTTCTCTTACCTTCGCAAATCGAACTCGAAGTTCAATTGAAGATCAAAAGACATTGCTCCATCTCGCCAAAATTCAAATTTCAAGTTATAAGAAGGAGCTATACCATGCAACTTAAACTTGTTGGGGACAGGAGGATGGTTTCTTTATGTCATCAATTAAATTCCAACATAAATTCCAAGGGCAATTTAACTCTATATAAAAGTTAAAAGAAAACTCCTCAACACGAGTATAAACTGTTTAAAAATTCAAATTGTCAACAAATTCAAATCAAGGCTCCTTGATACGAGTATAAACTGTATATATATTCATATCAAGACTCATTGATACGAGCATAAACTGTCTACAAATTCAAATCAAAGCTCCATGATATGAGCATAAACTATCTACAAGTCCAAACCAAAGCTCCTTGATACGAGCATCAACTGTCTACATACTCAAATTCAAAGTACTCCTTCAGAAGAGTCAAAACTGTCAAACTTACTCCTTGATACGAGCATAAACTATCTACAAATTCAAATTCAAAATATTCCTCAATCATAGTCTAAACTATCAAAAATACTCCTTAATATGCGCATAAACTGTTTCCAAATGCAAGTTAGAAAAATAATCCTCGATAAAAGTCTAAGCTATCAAAAACAGTCTGAAATACGAGTATAAACTTTTCAAAAGCAAGTTAAAGTTACTCCAAAACATGAGTATAAACTGTGTAAAATCAAGTTCAAGTTACTCCTTAACACGAGCATAAACTCTTTTCCAATTCAAGTTACTCATAAATACGAGTATAAACTGTTTAAAATAAAGTTTAAGTTACTCCTTAACACGAGCATAAAATGTTTAAAATTAAGTTCAAGATACTCCTAAATACGAGTATAAACTGTTTAAAATCAAATTCAAGTTACTCCTATATACGAGTATAAACTGTTTAAAAATCAAAATCAAGTGCAATACTCCTAAATACAAGTATAAACTGTTTAAAATCAAGTTTAACTTACTCCTAAATACGAGTATAAACTGTTTAAAATCAAATTCAAGTTACTTTTGAACACGAGTATAAACTGTTTACAAATTCAAGTTGAACCATGTCATGACTTGATCCTCTTGATGGGGTACGTAGGCAACTTGAATTAATTTTCAAGCTCAGTCACATGTTGAAGAGAAAAAATATTTTTCTGTCAAGCTTGTAAAATCGAACACTTTAAGTTTCATCACTCATACAAATATCTTTCGACGATACTTGAAGTGGAGGCATCTGTTTGCATAGTTATTTTTAAAAAATATGAATATTTAGTATGATAATATCAAATATGGTATCTTCCCAAATCAAGATTAAATTTGATATTGTTTTATATAATTAAATATTTTTTTTAAAGATAAATAACCAATTGATTTTATTTTATATTATCTCTTAAAAAAAAAGTTCAAGAGATAAATATCAAATAATATTGTGATAAGATCGAACTCTCAAAATCTTCACTATAAAAAAGGGTCTTGGTAGTTCATTCAACACACTAAGGACGGCGACGAGGAACGTAATTCCAGACGTCTGACATATGAATGCTAGTCTACAAGTATTCAAGATAAGACTTCGAGTCTTCAAATCCGTCTTTAATTCTCCTCCAAGTTCGCCTTCGGTCGCCACGATTTCTTCAAGTCCGTCTTCAAATCGGCTTCAAGTTCGTCTTTGGTCATCGGTCTTCAAGTCATTAGCTTCAAATCTTCTTGCCACTCTTCAAGTCATCGGCTTCAAATCTTCTCGCCGTTCTTCAAGTCATCGGCTTCAAATCTTCTCGCCGTTCTTCAAGTCTCCGACTTCAAATCTTCACGTCGGTCTTTAAGTTCTCAAATCCGTCTTCAAGTATTCTTCATGTTCTTGTTCAAATTTGATCTTCAAATCTGGCTGCAATGTTTCAAGGTTCTTCATTTTTGTCAAAGCAACAAGAGATTGAGATCTTCCCCTCCCAAGTTTCATCTCGACATCAGCTTTGATGAAGTAGTTTCTATCCGTCAAATTCGGAAAAGAACATATCTACTAATTAGGGAATATGCTTTACGCCATCGGATACGAAATTGATGAGAAGAATAAAAGGATCAAGCTGAAGATCGAAGGCCCACTTTGATATTTAAATTCTCAAATATTTGTACTATTTATATTGTGTTTACCGAAAGTCGATAAACGTGAATTTTTAGTGAAGAAAGATTGGCACGCCCGATGGGACAAATCTAACTTCACTTCTCTTACCTTCGCAAATCGAACTCGAAGCTCAATTGAAGATCAAAAGACATTGCTCCATCTCTCCAAATTTCAAATATCAAGTTATAAAAAGGAGCTACACCGTGCAACTTAAACATGTTGGGGGCAAGAGGATGGTTTCTTTATGTCATCAATTAAATTCCAACAAACATTCCAAGGGCAATTTACCTCTACATAAAAGTTAAAAGAAAACTCCTCAACATGAGTATAAACTGTCTATATATTCATATCAAGACTCATTGATACGAGCATAAACAGTCTACAAATTCAAATCAAAGCTCCATGATATGAGCATAAACTATCTAGAACTCCAAACCAAAGCTCCTTGATACGAGCATCAACTATCTACAGATTCAAATTCAAAGTACTCCGCGATAAGTGTCTAAACTGTCAAACATACTCCTTGATACGAGCATAAACTATCTACAAATTCAAATTAAAAGTATTCCTTAATAAGAGTCTAAACTATCAAAAATACTCCTTAATATGCGCATAAACTGTTTCCAAATGCAAGTTAGAAAAATAATCCTCGATAAGAGTCTAAACTATCAAAAATATTCTGAAATACGAGTATAAACTTTTCAAAAGCAAGTTAAAGTTACTTCAAAACATGAGTATAAACTGTGTAAAATCAAGTTCAAGTTACTCTTTAACACGAGTATAAACTACTTTCAAATTCAAGTTACTCCTAAATACGAGTATAAACTGTTTAAAACAAAGTTTAAGTTACTCCTTAACACGAGCATAAAATGTTTAAAATTAAGTTCAAGATACTCCTAAATACGAGTATAAACTCTTTAAAATGAAATTCAAGTTACTCCTAAATACCAGTATAAACTGTTTAAAAATCAAAATCAAGTGCAATACTCCTAAACACAAGTATAAACTGTTTAAAATCAAGTTTAAGTTACTTCTAAATACGAGTATAAACTGTTTAAAATCAAATTCAAGTTACTTTTTAACACGAGTATAAACTGTTTTCAAATTCAAGTTGAACCATGTCATGACTTGATCCTCTTGATGGGGTACGTAGGCAACTTGAATTAATTTTCAAGCTCAGTCACATGTTGAAGAGAAAAAATATTTTTCTGTCAAGCTTGTAAAATCGAACACTTTAAGTTTCGTCTCTCATACAAATATCTTTCGACGATACTTGAAGTGGAGGCATCTGTTTGCACGGTTATTTTTTAAAAATATGAATATTTAGTATGATAATATCAAATATGATATCTTCCCAAATCAAGATTAAATTTGATATTGTTTTATTTAATTAAATATTTTTTTAAAGATAAATAACCAATTGTTTTTATTTGATATTATCTCTTAAAACAAAAAAGGTCAAGCGATAAATATCAAATAATATTGTGATAAGCTCGAACTCTCAAAATCTTCACTATAAAAAGGGGTCTTGGTGGTTCATTCAACACACCAAGGACGACGACGAGGAACGCAATTGCAGACGTCTGACATATGAATGCTAGTCTACAAGTCTTCAATATAAGACTTCAAGTCTTCAAATCCGTATTCAATTCTCCTCCAAGTTCGCATTCGGTCGCCACGATTTCTTCAAATCCGTCTTCAAGTCGGCTTCAAGTTCGTCTTTAGTCATCGGTCTTCAAGTCATTGGCTTCAAATCTTCTCGCCGTTCTTCAAGTCATCCGTTTCAAATCTTCTCGCCGTACTTCAAGTCATCGGCTTCAAATCTTCTCCCCGTTCTTCAAGTCTCCGACTTCAAATCTTCACGTCGGTCTTCAAGTTATCAAATCCGTCTTCAAGTATTCTTCATGTTCTTCTTCAAATTTTATCTTCAAATGCAGCTACAATCTTTCAAGGTTCTTCAATTTTGTCAAAGCAACAAGAGATTGAGATCTTCCCCTCCCAAGTTTCATCTCGACATCAGCATTAATCAAGTAGTTTCTATCCGTCAAATTCGGAAAATAACATATCTACTAATTAGGGAATATGCTTTAAGCCCTCGGATACGAAATTAATGAGAAGAAAAAGAGGATCAAGCTGAAGATCGAAGGCCCACTATGATATTCAAATTCTCAAATATTTGTACTATTTATATTGAGTTTACCGAAAGTCGATAAACGTGAATTTTTAGTGAAGATAGATTGGCACGCCCGGTGGAACAAATCTAACTTCTCCTCTCTTACCTTCGCAAATCGAACTCGAAGCTCAATTGAAGATCAAAAGACATTTCTCCATCTCTCTAAATTTCAAATATCAAGTTATAAGAAGGAGCTACACCCGTGCAACTTAAACATGTTGGGGGCAAGAGGATGGTTTCTTTATGTCATCAATTAAATTCCAACAAAAATTCCAAGGGCAATTTACCTCTACATAAAAGTTAAAAGAAAACTCCTCAACATGAGTATAAACTGTCTATATATTCATATCAAGACTCATTGATACGAGCATAAACAGTCTACAAATTCAAATCAAAGCTCCATGATATGAGCATAAACTATCTAGAACTCCAAACCAAAGCTCCTTGATACCAGCATCAACTATCTACAGATTCAAATTCAAAGTACTCCTCGATAAGTGTCTAAACTGTCTAACATACTCCTTGATACGAGCATAAACTATCTACAAATTCAAATACAAAGTATTCCTCAATATGAGTCTAAACTATCCAAAATACTCCTTAATTTGCGCATAAACTGTTTCCAAATGCAAGTTAGAAAAATAATCCTCGATAAGAGTCTAAACTATCAAAAATACTCTAAAATACGAGTATAAACTTTTCAAAAGCAAGTTAAAGTTACTTCAAAACATGAGTATAAACTGTGTAAAATCAAGTTCAAGTTACTCTTTAACACGAGTATAAACTACTTTCAAATTCAAGTTACTCCTAAATACGAGTATAAACTGTTTAAAACAAAGTTTAAGTTACTCCTTAACGCGAGCATAAAATGTTTAAAATTAAGTTCAAGATACTCCTAAATACGAGTATAAACTCTTTAAAATGAAATTCAAGTTACTCCTAAATACCAGTATAAACTGTTTAAAAATAAAAATCAAGTGCAATACTCCTAAACACAAGTATAAACTGTTTAAAATCAAATTTAAGTTACTTCTAAATACGAGTATAAACTGTTTAAAATCAAATTCAAGTTACTTTTTAACACGAGTATAAACTGTTTTCAAATTCAAGTTGAACCATGTCATGACTTGATCCTCTTGATGGGGTACGTAGGCAACTTGAATTAATTTTGAAGCTCAGTCACATGTTGAAGAGAAAAAATATTTTTCTGTCAAGCTTGTAAAATCGAACACTTTAAGTTTCGTCTCGCATACAAATATCTTTCGACGATACTTGAAGTGGAGGCATCTGTTTGCACGGTTATTTTTAAAAAATATGAATATTTAGTATGATAATATCAAATATGATATCTTCCCAAATCAAGATTAAATTTGATATTGTTTTATTAAATTAAATATTTTTTTAAAGATAAATAACCAATTGTTAAAAAAAAAAGTTCAAGCAATAAATATCAAATAATATTGTGATAAGCTCGAACTCTCAAAATCTTCACTATAAAAAGGGGTCTTGGTAGTTCATTCAACACACCAAGGACGACGACGAGGAACGCAATTGCAGACGTCTGACATATGAATGCTAGTCTACAAGTCTTCAATATAAGACTTCAAGTCTTCAAATCCGTATTCAATTCTCCTCCAAGTTCGCATTCGGTCGCCACGATTTCTTCAAATCCGTCTTCAAGTCGGCTTCAAGTTCGTCTTTGGTCAACGGTCTTCAAGTCATTGGCTTCAAATCTTCTCGCCGTTCTTCAAGTCATCCGTTTCAAATCTTCTCGCCGTACTTCAAGTCATCGGCTTCAAATCTTCTCCCCGTTGTTCAAGTCTCCGACTTCAAATCTTCACGTCGGTCTTCAAGTTATCAAATCCGTCTTCAAGTATTCTTCATGTTCTTCTTCAAATTTTATCTTCAAATGCAGCTACAATCTTTCAAGGTTCTTCAATTTTGTCAAAGCAACAAGAGATTGAGATCTTCCCCTCCCAAGTTTCATCTCGACATCAGCATTAATCAAGTAGCTTCTATCCGTCAAATTCGGAAAATAACATATCTACTAATTAGGGAATATGCTTTAAGCCCTCGGATACGAAATTAATGAGAAGAAAAAGAGGATCAAGCTGAAGATCGAAGGCCCACTATGATATTCAAATTCTCAAATATTTGTAATATTTATATTGAGTTTACCGAAAGTCGATAAACGTGAATTTTTAGTGAAGATAGATTGGCACGCCCGGTGGGACAAATCTAACTTCTCCTCTCTTACCTTTGCAAATCGAACTCGAAGTTCAATTGAAGATCAAAAGACATTGCTCGATCTCTCCAAAATTCAAATATCAAGTTATAAAAAGGAGCTACACCGTGCAACTTAAACATGTTGGGGGCAAGAGGATGGTTTCTTTATGTCATCAATTAAATTCCAACAGAAATGTCAAGGGCAATTTACCTCTATATAAAAGTTAAAATAAAACTTCTCAACATGAGTATAAACTGTTTAGAAATTCAAATTGTCTAGAAATTCAAATCAAGGCTCCTTGATACGAGTGTAAACTGTCTATATATTCATATCAAGACTCATTGATACGAGCATAAACTGTCTACAAATTCAAATCAAAGCTCCATGATATGACCATAAACTATCTACAAGTCCAAACCAGAGCTCCTTGATACGAGCATCAACTATCTACAGATTCAAATTCAAAGTATTCCTCGATAAGAGTCTAAACTGTCAAACATACTCCTTGATACGAGCATAAACTATCTACAAATTCAAATTAAAAGTATTCCTCAATAAGAGTCTAAACTATCAAAAATACTCCTTAATATGCGCATAAACTGTTTCCAAATGAAAGTTAGAAAAATAATCCTCGATAAAAGTCTAAACTATCAAAAATACTCTGAAAATACGAGTATAAACTTTTCAAAAGCAAGTTAAAGTTGCTCCAAAACACGAGTATAAACTGTGTAAAATCAAGTTCAAGTTGCTCCTTAACACGAGTATAAACTATTTTCAAATTCAAGTTACTCCTAAATACGAGTATAAACTGTTTAAAATAAAGTTTAAGTTACTCCTTAACACGAGTATAAAATGTTTAAAATTAAGTTCAACATACTTCTAAAAACGAGTATAAACTGTTTAAAATCAAATTCAAGTTACTCCTAAATACGAGTATAAACTGTTTAAAAATCAAAATCAAGTGCAATACTCCTAAATACAAGTATAAACTGTTTAAAATCAAGTTTAAGTTACTCCTAAATACGAGTATAAACTGTTTAAAATCAAATTCAAGTTACTCTTTAACACGAGTATAAACTGTTTTCAAATTCAAGTTGAACCATGTCATGACTTGATCCTCTTGATTGGGTACGTAGGCAACATGAATTAATTTTCAAGCTCAGTCACATGTTGAAGAGAAAAAATATTTTTCTGTCAAACTTGTAAAATCGAACACTTTAAGTTTCATCTCTCATACAAATATCTTTCGACCATACTTGAAGTGGAGGCATCTGTTTGCACGGTTATTTTTAAAAAATATGAATATTTACTATGATAATATCAAGTATGATATCTTCCCAAATCAAGATTAAATTTGATATTGTTTTATTTAATTAATTATTTTTTTTAAAGATAAATAACCAATTGATTTTATTATATATTATCTCTTAAAAAAAAAAGTTCAAGAGATAAATATCAAATAATATTGTGATAAGCTCGAACTCTCAAAATCTTCACTATAAAAAGGGGTCTTGGTAGTTCATTCAACACACTAAGGACGACGACGAGGAACGCAAGTGCAAACGTCTGACATATGAATGCTAGCCTACAAGTATTCAGATAAGACATCAAGTCTTCAAATCCGTCTTCAATTCTCCTCCAAGTTCGCCTTCGGTCGCCACGATTTCATCAAATCCGTCTTCAAATCGGCTTAAAGTTCGTCTTTGGTCATCGGTGTTCAAGTCATTGGCTTCAAATCTTCTCGCCGTTCTTCAAGTCATCGGCTTCAAATCTTCTCGCCGTTCTTCAAGTCTCCGACTTGAAATCTTCGCGTCGGTCTTCAAGTTATCAAATCCGTCTTCCAGTATTCTTCATGTTCTTCAAATTTGATCTTCAAATCCGGCTACAATCTTTCAAGGTTCTTCAATTTTGTCAAAGCAAGAAGAGATTGAGATCTTCCCCTCCCAAGTTTCATCTCGACATCAGCTTTGATCAAGTAGTTTCTATCCGTCAAATTCGGAAAAGAACATATGTACTAATTAGGGAATAAGCTTTACGCCCTCGGATACGAAATTGATGAGAAGAATAAGAGGATCAAGCAGAAGATCGAAGGCCCACTTTGATATTCAAATTCTCAAATATTTGTACTATTTATATTGTGTTTACCGAAAGTCGGAAAACGTGAATTTGTAGTGAAGATAGATTGGCACGCCCGGTGGGACAAATCTAACCTCTCTTCTCTTACCTTCGCAAATCGAACTCGAAGTTCAATTGAAGATCAAAAGACATTGCTCCATCTCTCCAAAATTCAAATATCAAGTTATAAAAAGGAGCTACACCGTGCAACTTAAACATGTTGGGGGCAAGAGGATGGTTTCTTTATGTCATCAATTAAATTCCAACAGAAATGCCAAGGGCAATTTACCTCTATATAAAAGTTAAAATAAAACTTCTCAACATGAGTATAAACTGTTTAGAAATTCAAATTGTCTAGAAATTCAAATCAAGGCTCCTTGATACGAGTATAAACTGTCTATATATTCATATCAAGACTCATTGATACGAGCATAAACTGTCTACAAATTCAAATCAAAGCTCCATGATATGACCATAAACTATCTACAAGTCCAAACCAAAGCTCCTTGATACGAGCATCAACTATCTACAGATTCAAATTCAAAGTATTCCTCGATAAGAGTCTAAACTGTCAAACATACTCCTTGATACAAGCATAAACTATCTACAAATTCAAATTAAAAGTATTCCTCAATAAGAGTCTAAACTATCAAAAATACTCCTTAATATGCGCATAAACTGTTTCCAAATGAAAGTTAGAAAAATAATCCTCGATAAAAGTCTAAACTATCAAAAATACTCTGAAAATACGAGTATAAACTTTTCAAGAGCAAGTTAAAGTTGCTCCAAAACACGAGTATAAACTGTGTAAAATCAAGTTCAAGTTGCTCCTTAGCACGAGTATAAACTATTTTCAAATTCAAGTTACTCCTAAATACGAGTATAAACTGTTTAAAATAAAGTTTAAGTTACTCCTTAACACGAGTATAAAATGTTTAAAATTAAGTTCAACATACTTCTAAAAACGAGTATAAACTGTTTAAAATCAAATTCAAGTTACTCCTAAATACGAGTATAAACTGTTTAAAAATCAAAATCAAGTGCAATACTCGTAAATACAAGTATAAACTGTTTAAAATCAAGTTTAAGTTACTCCTAAATACGAGTATAAACTGTTTAAAATCAAATTCAAGTTACTCTTTAACACGAGTATAAACTGTTTTCAAATTCAAGTTGAACCATGTCATGACTTGATCCTCTTGATGGGGTACGTAGGCAACATGAATTAATTTTCAAGCTCAGTCACATGTTGAAGAGGAAAAATATTTTTCTGTCAAACTTGTAAAATCGAACACTTTAAGTTTCATCTCTCATACAAATATCTTTCGACCATACTTGAAGTGGAGGCATCTGTTTGCACGGTTATTTTTAAAAAATTTGAATATTTTCTATGATAATATCAAGTATGATATCTTCCCAAATCAAGATTAAATTTGATATTGTTTTATTTAATTAATTATTTTTTTTAAAGATAAATAACCAATTGATTTTATTATATATTATCTCTTAAAAAAAAAAGTTCAAGAGATAAATATCAAATAATATTGTGATAAGCTTGAACTCTCAAAATCTTCACTATAAAAAGGGGTCTTGGTAGTTCATTCAACACACTAAGGACGACGACGAGGAACGCAAGTGCAAACGTCTGACATATGAATGCTAGCCTACAAGTATTCAGATAAGACATCAAGTCTTCAAATCCGTCTTCAATTCTCCTCCAAGTTCGCCTTCGGTCGCCACGATTTCATCAAATCCGTCTTCAAATCGGCTTAAAGTTCGTCTTTGGTCATCGGTGTTCAAGTCATTGGCTTCAAATCTTCTCGCCGTTCTTCAAGTCATCGGCTTCAAATCTTCTCGCCGTTCTTCAAGTCTCCGACTTGAAATCTTCGCGTCGGTCTTCAAGTTATCAAATCCGTCTTCCAGTATTCTTCATGTTCTTCAAATTTGATCTTCAAATCCGGCTACAATCTTTCAAGGTTCTTCAATTTTGTCAAAGCAAGAAGAGATTGAGATCTTCCCCTCCCAAGTTTCATCTCGACATCAGCTTTGATCAAGTAGTTTCTATCCGTCAAATTCGGAAAAGAACATATGTACTAATTAGGGAATAAGCTTTACGCCCTCGGATACGAAATTGATGAGAAGAATAAGAGGATCAAGCAGAAGATCGAAGGCCCACTTTGATATTCAAATTCTCAAATATTTGTACTATTTATATTGTGTTTACCGAAAGTCGGAAAACGTGAATTTGTAGTGAAGATAGATTGGCACGCCCGGTGGGACAAATCTAACCTCTCTTCTCTTACCTTCGCAAATCGAACTCGAAGTTCAATTGAAGATCAAAAGACATTGCTCCATCTCTCCAAAATTCAAATATCAAGTTATAAAAAGGAGCTACACCGTGCAACTTAAACATGTTGGGGGCAAGAGGATGGTTTCTTTATGTCATCAATTAAATTCCAACAGAAATGCCAAGGGCAATTTACCTCTATATAAAAGTTAAAATAAAACTTCTCAACATGAGTATAAACTGTTTAGAAATTCAAATTGTCTAGAAATTCAAATCAAGGCTCCTTGATACGAGTATAAACTGTCTATATATTCATATCAAGACTCATTGATACGAGCATAAACTGTCTACAAATTCAAATCAAAGCTCCATGATATGACCATAAACTATCTACAAGTCCAAACCAAAGCTCCTTGATACGAGCATCAACTATCTACAGATTCAAATTCAAAGTATTCCTCGATAAGAGTCTAAACTGTCAAACATACTCCTTGATACAAGCATAAACTATCTACAAATTCAAATTAAAAGTATTCCTCAATAAGAGTCTAAACTATCAAAAATACTCCTTAATATGCGCATAAACTGTTTCCAAATGAAAGTTAGAAAAACAATCCTCGATAAAAGTCTAAACTATCAAAAATACTCTGAAAATACGAGTATAAACTTTTCAAAAGCAAGTTAAAGTTGCTCCAAAACATGAGTATAAACTGTGTAAAATCAAGTTCAAGTTACTCCTTAACACGAGTATAAACTATTTTCAAATTCAAGTTACTCCTAAATACGAGTATAAACTGTTTAAAATAAAGTTTAAGTTACTCCTTAACACGAGTATAAAATGTTTAAAATTAAGTTCAACATACTTCTAAAAACGAGTATAAACTGTTTAAAATCAAATTCAAGTTACTCCTAAATACGAGTATAAACTGTTTAAAAATCAAAATCAAGTGCAATACGCCTAAATACAAGTATAAACTGTTTAAAATCAAGTTTAAGTTACTCCTAAATACGAGTATAAACTGTTTAAAATCAAATTCAAGTTACTCTTTAACACGAGATAAACTGTTGTCAAATTCAAGTTGAACCATGTCATGACTTGATCCTCTTGATGGGGTACGTAGGCAACATGAATTAATTTTCAAGCTCAGTCACATGTTGAAGAGAAAAAATATTTTTTCTGTCAAACTTGTAAAATCGAACACTTTAAGTTTCATCTCTGATACAAATATCTTTCGACCATACTTGAAGTGGAGGCATCTGTTTGCACGGTTATTTTTAAAAAATATGAATATTTACTATGATAATATCAAATATGATATCTTCCCAAATCAAGATTAAATTTGATATTGTTTTATTTAATTAATTATTTTTTTTAAAGATAAATAACCAATTGATTTTATTATATATTATCTCTTAAAAAAAAAATTTCAAGAGATAAATATCAAATAATATTGTGATAAGCTCGAACTCTCAAAATCTTCACTATAAAAAGGGGTCTTGGTAGTTCATTCAACACACTAAGGACGACGACGAGGAACGCAAGTGCAAACGTCTGACATATGAATGCTAGCCTACAAGTATTCAGATAAGACATCAAGTCTTCAAATCCGTCTTCAATTCTCCTCCAAGTTCGCCTTCGGTCGTCACGATTTCATCAAATCCGTCTTCAAATCGGCTTAAAGTTCGTCTTGGGTCATCGGTGTTCAAGTCATTGGCTTCAAATCCTCTCGCCGTTCTTGAAGTCATCGGCTTCAAATCTTCTCGCCGTTCTTCAAGTCTCCGACTTGAAATCTTCGCGTCGGTCTTCAAGTTATCAAATCCGTCTTCCAGTATTCTTCATGTTCTTCTTCAAATTTGATCTTCAAATCCGGCTACAATCTTTCAAGGTTCTTCAATTTTGTCAAAGCAAGAAGAGATTGAGATCTTCCCCTCCCAAGTTTCATCTCGACATCAGCTTTGATCAAGTAGTTTCTATCCGTCAAATTCGGAAAAGAACATATGTACTAATTAGGGAATAAGCTTTACGCCCTCGGATACGAAATTGATGAGAAGAATAAGAGGATCAAGCAGAAGATCGAAGGCCCACTTTGATATTCAAATTCTCAAATATTTGTACTATTTATATTGTGTTTACCGAAAGTCGAAAAACGTGAATTTGTAGTGAAGATAGATTGGCACGCCCGGTGGGACAAATCTAACCTCTCTTCTCTTACCTTCGCAAATCGAACTCGAAGTTCAATTGAAGATCAAAAGACATTGCTCCATCTCTCCAAAATTCAAATATCAAGTTATAAAAGGGAGCTACACCGTGCAACTTAAACATGTTGGGGGCAAGAGGATGGTTTCTTTATGTCATCAATTAAATTCCAACAGAAATGCCAAGGGCAATTTACCTCTATATAAAAGTTAAAATAAAACTTCTCAACATGAGTATAAACTGTTTAGAAATTCAAATTGTCTAGAAATTCAAATCAAGGCTCCTTGATACGAGTATAAACTGTCTATATATTCATATCAAGACTCATTGATACGAGCATAAACTGTCTACAAATTCAAATCAGAGCTCCATGATATGACCATAAACTATATACAAGTCCAAACCAAAGCTCCTTGATACGAGCATCAACTATCTACAGATTCAAATTCAAAGTATTCCTCGATAAGAGTCTAAACTGTCAAACATACTCCTTGATACGAGCATAAACTATCTACAAATTCATATTAAAAGTATTCCTCAATAAGAGTCTAAACTATCAAAAATACTCCTTAATATGCGCATAAACTGTTTCCAAATGAAAGTTAGAAAAATAATCCTCGATAAAAGTCTAAACTATCAAAAATACTCTGAAAATACGAGTATAAACTTTTCAAAAGCAAGTTAAAGTTGCTCCAAAACATGAGTATAAACTGTGTAAAATCAAGTTCAAGTTACTCCTTAACACGAGTATAAACTATTTTCAAATTCAAGTTACTCCTAAATACGAGTATAAACTGTTTAAAATAAAGTTTAAGTTACTCCTTAACACGAGTATAAAATGTTTAAAATTAAGTTCAACATACTTCTAAAAACGAGTATAAACTGTTTAAAATCAAATTCAAGTTACTCCTAAATACGAGTATAAACTGTTTAAAAATCAAAATCAAGTGCAATACTCCTAAATACAAGTATAAACTGTTTAAAATCAAGTTTAAGTTACTCCTAAATACGAGTATAAACTGTTTAAAATCAAATGCAAGTTACTCTTTAACACGAGTATAAACTGTTTTCAAATTCAAGTTGAACCATGTCATGACTTGATCCTCTTGATGGGGTACGTAGGCAACATGAATTAATTTTCAAGCTGAGTCACATGTTGAAGAGAAAAAATATTTTTCTGTCAAACTTGTAAAATCGAACACTTTAAGTTTCATCTCTGATACAAATATCTTTCGACCATACTTGAAGTGGAGGCATCTGTTTGCACGGTTATTTTAAAAAAATATGAATATTTACTATGATAATATCAAATATGATATCTTCCCAAATCAAGATTAAATTTGATATTGTTTTATTTAATTAATTATTTTTTTTAAAGATAAATAACCAATTGATTTTATTATATATTATCTCTTAAAAAAAAAAGTTCAAGAGATAAATATCAAATAAAATTGTGATAAGCTCGAACTCTCAAAATCTTCACTATAAAAAGGGGTCTTGGTAGTTCATTCAACACACTAAGGACGACGACGAGGAACGCAAGTGCAAACGTCTGACATATGAATGCTAGCCTACAAGTATTCAGATAAGACATCAAGTCTTCAAATCCGTCTTCAATTCTCCTCCAAGTTCGCCTTCGGTCGCCACGATTTCGTCAAATCCGTCTTCAAATCGGCTTCAAGTTCATCTTTGGTCATCGGTGTTCAAGTCATTGGCTTCAAATCTTCTCGCCGTTCTTCAAGTCTCCGACTTGAAATCTTCGCATCGGTCTTCAAGTTATCAAATCCGGCTACAATCTTTCAAGGTTCTTCAATTTTGTCAAAGCAACAAGAGATTGAGATCTTCCCCTCCCAAGTTTCATCTCGACATCAGCTTTGATCAAGTAGTTTCTATCCGTCAAATTCGGAAAAGAACATATGTACTAATTAGGGAATAAGCTTTACGCCCTCGGATACGAAATTGATGAGAAGAATAAGAGGATCAAGCAGAAGATCGAAGGCCCACTTTGATATTTAAATTCTCAAATATTTGTACTATTTATATTGTGTTTACCGAAAGTCGGAAAACGTGAATTTGTAGTGAAGATAGATTGGCACGCCCGGTGGGACAAATCTAACCTCTCTTCTCTTACCTTCGCAAATCGAACTCGAAGTTCAATTGAAGATCAAAAGACATTGCTCCATCTCTCCAAAATTCAAATATCAAGTTATAAAAAGGAGCTACACCGTGCAACTTAAACATTTTGGGGGTAAGAGGATGGTTTCTTTATGTCATCAATTAAATTCCAACAGAAATTCCAAGGGCTATTTACCTCTATATAAAAGTTAAAAGAAAACTCCTCAACATGAGTATAAACTGTTTAGAAATTCGAATTGTCTACAAATTCAAATCAAGGCAACTTGATACGAGTATAAACTGTCTGTATATTCATATCAAGACTCATTAATACGAGCATGAACTCTCTACAAATTGAAATCAAACCTCCATGATATGAGCATAAACTATCTACAAGTCCAAACCAAAGCTCCAAACTATTCAAATTCAAATTCAAAGTACTCCTCGATAAGAGTCTAAACTGTCAAACAACTCCTTGATACGAGCATAAACTATCTACAAATTCAAATTCAAAGTATTCCTCAATAAGAGTCTAAACTATAAAAAATACTCCTTAATATGCGCATAAACTGTTTCTAAATGCAAGTTAGAAAAGTAATCCTTGATAAGAGTCTCAACTATAAAAAATACTCTGAAATACGAGTATAAACTTTTCAAAAGCAAGTTAAAGTTACTCCAAAACATGAGTATAAATTGTGTAAAATCAAGTTCAAGTTACTCCTTAACACGAGTATAAACTATTTTCAAATTCAAGTTACTCCCAAATACGAATATAAACTGTTTAAAATAAAGTATAAGTTACTCCATAACACGAGTATAAAATGTTTAAAATCAAGTTCAAGATACTCCTAAATATGAGTATAAACTGTTTAAAATCAAATTCAAGTTACTCCTCAATACGAGTATAAACTATTTAGAAATCAAAATCATGTGCAATACTCCTAAATACAAGTATAAACTATTTAAAATCAAGTTTAAGTTACTCCTAAATACGAGTATAAATTGTTTAAAATCAAATGCAAGTTACTCTTTAACACGAGTATAAACTGTTTTCAAATTCAAGTTGAACCATGTCATGACTTGATCCTCTTGATGGGGTATGTAGGCAACTTGAATTAATTTTCAAGCTCAGTCACATGTTGAAGAGAAAAAATATTTTTTTGTCAAGCTTGTAAAATCGAACACTTTAAGTTTCATCTCTCATACAAATATCTTTTGACGATACTTGAAGTGGAGGCATCTGTTTGCACGGTTATTTTTAAAAAACATGAATATTTAGTATGATAATATCAAATATGATATCTTCCCAAATCAAGATTAAATTTGATATTGTTTTATTTAATTAAATATGATTTTAAAGATAAATAACCAATTGTTTTTATTTGATATTATCTCCTAAAAAAAAAGTTCAAGAGATAAATATCAAATAATATTTTCATAAGCTCGAACTCTCAAAATCTTCACTATAAAAAGGGGTCTTGGTAGTTTATTCAACACACCAAGGTCGACGACGAGGAACACAAGTGCAGACGTCTAACATATGAAAGCTAGTCTGCAAGTCATCAGTATAAGACTTCAAGACTTCAAATCTGTCTTCAACTCTTCTCCAAGTTCGTATTCGGTCGCCACGATTTCTTCAAATCCGTCTTCAAGTCGGCTTCAAGTTCGTCTTTGGTCATCGGTCTTCAACTCATTGGCTTCAAATCTTCTCGTCATTCTTCAAGTCATCTGTTTCAAATCTTCTCGCCATTCTTCAAGTCATTGGCTTCAAATCTTCTCCCCGTTCTTCAAGTCTCCGACTTCAAATCTTCACGTCGGTCTTCAAGTTATCAAATCCGTCTTCAAGTATTCTTCACGTTCTTCTTCAAATTTGATCTTCAAATCCGGCTACAATCTTTCAAGGTTCTTCAATTTTGTCAAAGAAACAAGAGATTGAGATCTTCCCCTCCAAAGTTTCATCTCGACATCAGCATTAACCAAGTAGTTTCTATCCGTCAAATTCGGAAAAGAACATATCTACTAATTAGGGAATAAGCTTTACGCCCTCGGATACGAAATTGATGAGAAGAATAAGAGCATCAAGCTGAAGATCGAAGGCCCACTTTGAAATTCAAATTCTCAAATATTTGTACTATTTATATTGTGTTTACCGAAAGTCGATAAACGTGAATTTTTAGTGAAGATAGATTGGCACGCCCGGTGGGATAAATCAAACTCGAAGTTCAATTGAAGATCAAAAGACATTGCTCCATCTCTCCAAAATTCAAATATCAAGTTATAAAAATGAGCTGCACCGTTCAACTTAAACATGTTGGGGGCAAGAGGATGGTTTCTTTATGTCATCAATTAAATTCCAACAGAAATTTCACGGGCAATTTACCTCTATATAAAAGTTAAAAGAAAACTCCTCAACATGAGTATAAACTGTCTAGAAATTCAAATTAGCCACAAATTCAAATCAAGGCTCCTTGATACGAGTATAAACTGTCTATATATTCATATCAAGACTCATTGATACGAGTATAAACTGTCTACAAATTCAAATCAAAGCTCCATGATATGAGCATAAACTATCTAGAAGTCCAAACCAAAGCTCCTTTATACGAGCATCAACTATCTACAGATTCAAATTCAAAGTACTCCTCGATAAGAGTCTAAACTGCCAAACATACTCCTTCGTACGAGCATAAACTATCTACAAATTCAAATTCAAATTCAAAGTATTCCTCCATAAGAGTCTAAACTATCAAAAATACTCTGTAATACGAGTATAAACTTTTCAAATGCAAGTTAAAGTTACAACAAAACATGAGTATAAACTGTGTAAAATCAAGTTCAAGTTACTCCTTAACACGAGTATAAACTATTTTCAAATTCAAGTTACTCCTGAATACGAGTATAAACTGTTTAAAATAAAGTTTAAGTTACTCCGTAACACGAGCATAAAATGTTTAAAATTAAGTTCAAGATACTCCTAAATACGAGTATAACCTGTTTAAAATCAAATTCAAGTTACTCCTAAATACGAGTATAAACTATTTAAAAATCAAAATCAAGTGTAATACTCCAAAATACAAGTATAAACTGTTTAAAATCAAGTTTAAGTTACTCCTAAATACGAGTATAAATTCTTTAAAATCAAATTCAAGTTACTCTTTAACACGAGTATAAACTGTTTTCAAATTCGTGTTGAACCATGTCATGACTTGATCCTCTTGATGGGGTACGTAGGCAACTTGAATTAAGTTTCAAGCTTAGTCACATGTTGAAGAGAAAAAATATTTTTCTGTCAAGCTTGTAAAATCAAACGCTTTAAGTTTCATCTCTCATACAAATATCTTTCGACGATACTTGAAGTGGAGACATCTGTTTGCACGGTTATTTTTAAAAAATATGAATATTTAGTATGATAATATCAAATATGATATCTTCCCAAATCAAGATTAAATTTGATATAGTTTTATTTAATTAAATATTTTTTTAAAGATAAATAACCAATTGATTTTATTTGATATTATCTCATAAAAAAAAAGTTCAAGAGATAAATATCAAGTAATATTGTGATAAGCTCCAACTCTCAAAATCTTCACTATAAAAAGGGGTCTTGGTAGTTCATTCAACACACCAAGGACGACGACGAGGAACGCAAGTGTAGACATCTGACATATGAATGCTAGTCTACAAGTCTTCAAATCCGTATTCAAGTTTCCTTCAAGTTCGCCTTCGGTCGCCACAATTTCTTCAAATCCGTCTTCAAGTCGGCTTCAAGTTTGTCGTTGGTCATCGGTCTTCAAGTCATTAGCTTCAAATCTTCTCACCGTTCTTCAAGTCATCGGCTTCAAATCTTCTCGCCGTTCTTCAAGTCTCCGAATTCAAATCTTCACGTCGGTCTTCAAGTTATCAAATCCGTCTTCAATTATACTTCATGTTCTTCTTCAAATTTGATCTTCAAATCCGGCTACAATCTTTCAAGGTTCTTCAATTTTGTCAAAGCAACAAGAGATTGATACGAGTATAAACTGTCTATATATTCATATCAAGACTCATTGATACGAGCATAAACTGTCTACAAATTCAAATGAAAGCTCCATGATATGAGCATAAACAACATACAAGTCCAAACCAAAGCTCCTTGATACGATCATACGAGCATCAACTATCTGCATATTCAAATTGCAAGTACTCCTCGATAAGAGTCTAAACTGTAAAACATACTCGTTGATACGAGCATAAACTATCTACAAATTCAAATTCAAAGTATTCCTCAATGAGAGTCTAAACTATCAAAAATACTCCTTAATATGCGCATAAACTGTTTCCAAATGAATGTTAGAAAAATAATCCTCGATAAGAGTCTAAACTATCAAAAATACTCTGAAATACGAGTATAAACTTTTCAAAAGCAAGTTAAAGTTACTCCAAAACATGAGTATAAACTGTGTAAAATCAAGTTCAAGTTACTCCTTAACACGAGTATAAACTATTTTCAAATTCAAGTTATTCCTAAATACGAGTATAAATTGTTTAAAATAAAGTTTAAGTTACTCCTTAATACGAATATAAAATGTTTAAAATTAAGTTCAAGATACTCCTAAATACGAGTACAAACTGTTTAAAATCAAATTCAAGTTACTCCTAAATACGAGTATAAACTGCTTAAAAATCAAAATCAAGTGCAATACTCCTAAATACAAGTATAAACTGTTTAAAATCAAGTTTAAGTTACTCCTAAATACGAGTATAAACTGTTTAAAATCAAATTCAAGTTACTCTTTAACACGAGTATAAACTGTTTTCAAATTCAAGTTGAACCATGTCATGACTTGATCTTCTTGATGGGGTACGTAGGCAACTTGAATTAATTTTCAAGCTCAGTCACATGTTGAAGAGAAAAAATATTTTTCTGTCAAGCTTGTAAAATTGAACACTTTAAGTTTCATCTCTCATACAAATATCTTTCGACGATACTTGAAGTGGAGACATCTGTTTGCACGGTTATTTTTAAAAAATATGAATATTTACTATGATAATATCAAATATGATATCTTCCCAAATCAAGATTAAATTTGATATTTTTTTATTTAATTAAATATTTTATTAAAGATAAATAACCAATTGATTTTATTTGATATTATCTCTTAAAAAAAAAAAGTTCAAGAGATAAATATCAAATAATATTGTGATCAGGTCGAACTCTCAAAATCTTCACTATAAAAAGAGGTCTTGGTAGTTCATTGAACACACCAAGGACGACGACGAGGAACGCAAGTGCAGACGACTGACATATGAATGCTAGTTTACAAGTCTTCAAGATAAGACTTCAAGTCTTCAAATCCGTCTTCAATTCTCCTCCAAGTTCGCCTTCGGTCGCTACGATTTCACCAAATCCATCTTCAAGTCGGCTTCAAGTTCGTCTTTGGTAATCGGTCTTCAAGTCATTGTCTTCAAATCTTCTCGCCGTTCTTCAAGTCATCGGCTTCAAATCTTCTCGCCGTTCTTCAAGTCTCCGACTTCAAATCTTCACGTCGGCCTTCAAGTGATCAAATCCGTCTTCAAGTATTCTTCATGTTCTTGTTCAAATTTGATCTTCAAATCCGGCTACAATCTTTCAAGGTTCTTCAATTTTGTCAAAGCAACAAGAGATTGAGATATTCCCCTCCAAAGTTTCATCTCGACATCAGCTTTGATCAAGTAGTTTCTATCCGTCAAATTCGGAAAAGAACATATCTACTAATTAGGGAATAAGCTTTATGCCCTCGGATACGAAATTGATGAGAAGAATAAGAGGATCAAGCTGAAGATCGAAGGCCCACTTAGATATTCAAATTCTCAAATGTACTATTTATATTGTGTTTACCGAAAGTCGATAAACGTGAATTTTTAGTGAAGATAGATTGGCATGCCCGGTGGGACAAATCTAACCTCTCTTCTCTTACCTTCGCAAATCGAACTCGAAGGTCAATTGAAGATCAAAACACATTGCTCCATCTCTCCAAAATTCAAATATCAAGTTATAAAAAGGAGCTACACCGTGCAACTTAAACATGTTGGGGGCAAGAGGATGGTTTCTTTATGTCATCAATTAAATTCCAACAGAAATTCCAAGGGCAATTTACCTCTATATAAAAGTTAAAAGAAAACTCCTCAACATGAGTATAAACTGTTTAGAAATTCAAATTCTCTACAAATTCAAATAAAGGCTCCTTGATACGAGTATAAACTGTCACTATATTCATATCAAGACTCATTGATACGAGCATAAACTGTCTACAAATTCAAATAAAAGCTCCATGATATGAGCATAAACTATCTACAAGTCCAAACCAAAGCTCCTTGATATGAGCATCAACTATCTACAGATTCAAATTCAAAGTACCCCTCGATAAGAGCCTAAACCGTCAAACATACTCCTTGATACGAGCATAAACTATCTACAAATTCAAATTCAAAGTATTCCTTATTAAGAGTCTAAACTATCAAAAATACTCCTTAATTTGAAAAATAATCCTTGATAAGAGTCTGAACTATAAAAAATACTGTGAAATACGAGTATAAACTTTTTAAAAGCAAGTTAAAGTTACTCCCTAACACGAGTATAAACTGTGTAAAATCAAGTTCAAGTTACTCCTTAACACGAGTATAAACTATTTTCAAATTCAAGTTACTCCTAAATTCGATTATAAATTGTTTAAAATAAAGTTTTAAGTTACTCCTTAACACGAGTATAAAATGTTTAAAATCAAGTTCAAGATACTCCTAAATATGAGTATAAACTGTTTAAAATCAAATTCAAGTTACTCCTAAATACGAGTATAAACTATTTAGAAATCAAAATCATGTGCAATACTCCTAAATACAAGAATAAACTGTTTAAAATCAAGTTTAAGTTACTCCTAAATACGAGTATAAACTGTTTAAAATCAAATTCAAGTTACTCTTTAACACGAGTATAAACTGTTTTCGAATTCAAGTTGAACCATGTCATGACTTGATCCTCTTGATGGGGTACGTAGGCAACTTGAATTAAGTTTGAAGCTCAGTCACATGTTGAAGAGAAAAAATATTTTTCTGTCAAGCTTGTAAAATCAAACACTTTAAGTTTCATCTCTCATACAAATATCTTTCGACGATACTTGAAGTGGAGACATCTGTTTGCACGGTTAATTTTAAAAAATATGAATATTTAGTATGATAATATCAAATATGATATCTTCCCAAATCAAGATTAAATTTGATATAGTTTTATTTAATTAAATATTTTTTTAAAGATAAATAACCAATTGATTTTATTTGATATTATCTCTTAAAAAAAAAGTTCAAGAGATAAATATCAAATAATATTGTGATAAGCTCGAACTCTCAAAATCTTCACTATAAAAAGGGGTATTGGTAGTTCATTCAACACACCATGGACGACGACGAGGAGCACAAGTGCAGACATCTGACATATGAATGCTAGTCTACAAGTCTTCAATATAAGACTTCAAGTCTTCAAATCTGTATTCAAGTTTCCTTCAAGTTCGCCTTCGGTCGCCACAATTTCTTCAAATCCGTCTTCAAGTCGGCTTCAAGTTTGTCTTTGGTCATCGGTCTTCAAGTGATTAGCTTCAAATCTTCTCACCGTTCTTCAAGTCATCGGCTTCAAATCTTCTCGCCGCTCTTCAAGTCTCCGACTTCAAATCTTCACGTCGGTCTTCAAGTTATCAAATCAGTCTTCAATTATACTTCATGTTCTTCTTCAAATTTGATTTTCAAATCCGGCTACAATCTTTCAAGGTTCTTCAATTTTGTCAAAGCAACAAGAGATTGAGATCTTTCCCTCCAAAGTTTCATCTCGACATCAGCTTTGATCAAGAAGTTTCTATCCGTCAAATTCGGAAAAGAACATATCTACTAATTAGGGAATAAGCTTTACGCCCTCGGATACAAAATTTATGAGAAGAATAAGAGGATCAAGCTGAAGATCGAAGTCCCACTTTGATATTCAAATTCTCAAATATTTGTACTATTTATATTGTGTTTACCGAAAGTCGATAAAAGTGAATTTTTAGTGAAGATAGATTGGCACGACCGGTGGGACAAATCTAACCTCTCTTCTCTTACCTTCACAAATCGAACTCGAAGTTCAATTGAAGATCAAAAGACATTGCTCCATCTCTCTAAAATTCAAATATCAAGTTATAAAAAGGAGCTACACCGTGCAACTTAAACATGTTGGGGGCAAGAGGATGGTTTCTTTATGTCATCAATTAAATTCCAACAGAAATTCCAAGGGCAATTTACCTCTATATAAAAGTTAAAAGAAAACTCCTCAACATGAGTATAAACTGTTTAGAAATTCAAATTCTCTACAAATTCAAATCAAAGCTCCTTGATACGAGTATAAACTGTCTATATATTCATATAAAGACTCATTGATACGGGCATAAACTGTCTACAAATTCAAATAAAAGCTCCATGATATGAGCATAAACTATCTACAAGTCCAAACCAAAGCACCTTGATACGAGCATCAACTATCTGCATATTCAAATTGAAAGTACTCCTCGATAAGAGTCTAAACAGTCAAACATACTCCTTGATACGAGCATAAACTATCTACAAATTCAAATTCAAAGTATTCCTCAATGAGAGTCTAAACTATCAAAAATACTCCTTAATATGCGCATAAACTGTTTCCAAATGCATGTTAGAAAAATAATCCTCGATAAGAGTCTAAGCTATCAAAAATACTCTGAAATACGAGTATAAACTTTTCAAAAGCAAGTTAAAGTTACTCCAAAACATGAGTATAAACTGTGTAAAATCAAGTTCAAGTTACTCCTTAACCCGAGTATAAACTATTTTCAAATTCAAGTTATTCCTAAAAACGAGTATAAATTGTTTAAAATAAAGTTTACATTACTCCTCAATACGAATATAAAATGTTTAAAATTAAGTTCAAGATACTCCTAAATACGAGTATAAACTGTTTAAAATCAAATTCAAGTTACTCCTAAATAGGACTATAAACTGTTTAAAAATCAAAATCAAGTGCAATACTCCTAAATACAAGTATAAACTGTTTAAAATCAATTTTAAGTTACTCCTAAATACGAGTATAAACTGTTTAAAATCAAATTCAAGTTACTCTTTAACACGAGTATAAACTGTTTTCAAATTCAAGTTGAACCATGTCATGACTTGATCCTCTTGATGGGGTACGTAGGCAACTTGAATTAAGTTTGAAGCTCAGTCACATGTTGAAGAGAAAAAATATTTTTCTGTCAAGCTTGTAAAATCAAACACTTTAAGTTTCATCTCTCATACAAATATCTTTCGACGATACTTGAAGTGGAGACATCTGTTTGCACGGTTAATTTTAAAAAATATGAATATTTAGTATGATAATATCAAATATGATATCTTCCCAAATCAAGATTAAATTTGATATAGTTTTATTTAATTAAATATTTTTTTAAAGATAAATAACCAATTGATTTTATTTGATATTATCTCTTAAAAAAAAAAGTTCAAGAGATAAATATCAAATAATATTGTGATAAGCTCGAACTCTCAAAATCTTCACTATAAAAAGGGGTCTTGGTAGTTCATTCAACACACCATGGACGACGACGAGGAGCAGAAGTGCAGACATCTGACATATGAATGCTAGTCTACAAGTCTTCAATATAAGACTTCAAGTCTTCAAATCTGTATTCAAGTTTCCTTCAAGTTCGCCTTCGGTCGCCACAATTTCTTCAAATCCGTCTTCAAGTCGGCTTCAAGTTTGTCTTTGGTCATCGGTCTTCAAGTGATTAGCTTCAAATCTTCTCACCGTTCTTCAAGTCATCGGCTTCAAATCTTCTCGCCGCTCTTCAAGTCTCCGACTTCAAATCTTCACGTCGGTCTTCAAGTTATCAAATCAGTCTTCAATTATACTTCATGTTCTTCTTCAAATTTGATTTTCAAATCCGGCTACAATCTTTCAAGGTTCTTCAATTTTGTCAAAGCAACAAGAGATTGAGATCTTTCCCTCCAAAGTTTCATCTCGACATCAGCTTTGATCAAGAAGTTTCTATCCGTCAAATTCGGAAAAGAACATATCTACTAATTAGGGAATAAGCTTTACGCCCTCGGATACAAAATTTATGAGAAGAATAAGAGGATCAAGCTGAAGATCGAAGTCCCACTTTGATATTCAAATTCTCAAATATTTGTACTATTTATATTGTGTTTACCGAAAGTCGATAAAAGTGAATTTTTAGTGAAGATAGATTGGCACGACCGGTGGGACAAATCTAACCTCTCTTCTCTTACCTTCACAAATCGAACTCGAAGTTCAATTGAAGATCAAAAGACATTGCTCCATCTCTCTAAAATTCAAATATCAAGTTATAAAAAGGAGCTACACCGTGCAACTTAAACATGTTGGGGGCAAGAGGATGGTTTCTTTATGTCATCAATTAAATTCCAACAGAAATTCCAAAGGCAATTTACCTCTATATAAAAGTTAAAAGAAAACTCCTCAACATGAGTATAAACTGTTTAGAAATTCAAATTCTCTACAAATTCAAATCAAAGCTCCTTGATACGAGTATAAACTGTCTATATATTCATATAAAGACTCATTGATACGGGCATAAACTGTCTACAAATTCAAATAAAAGCTCCATGATATGAGCATAAACTATCTACAAGTCCAAACCAAAGCACCTTGATACGAGCATCAACTATCTGCATATTCAAATTGAAAGTACTCCTCGATAAGAGTCTAAACAGTCAAACATACTCCTTGATACGAGCATAAACTATCTACAAATTCAAATTCAAAGTATTCCTCAATGAGAGTCTAAACTATCAAAAATACTCCTTAATATGCGCATAAACTGTTTCCAAATGCATGTTAGAAAAATAATCCTCGATAAGAGTCTAAGCTATCAAAAATACTCTGAAATACGAGTATAAACTTTTCAAAAGCAAGTTAAAGTTACTCCAAAACATGAGTATAAACTGTGTAAAATCAAGTTCAAGTTACTCCTTAACCCGAGTATAAACTATTTTCAAATTCAAGTTATTCCTAAAAACGAGTATAAATTGTTTAAAATAAAGTTTACATTACTCCTCAATACGAATATAAAATGTTTAAAATTAAGTTCAAGATACTCCTAAATACGAGTATAAACTGTTTAAAATCAAATTCAAGTTACTCCTAAATAGGAGTATAAACTTTTTAAAAATCAAAATCAAGTGCAATACTCCTAAATACAAGTATAAACTGTTTAAAATCAATTTTAAGTTACTCCTAAATACGAGTATAAACTGTTTAAAATCAAATTAAAGTTACTCTTTAACACGAGTATAAACTGTTTTCAAATTCAAGTTGAACCATGTCATGACTTGATCCTCTTGATGGGGTACGTAGGCAACTTGAATTAAGTTTCAAGCTTAGTCACATGTTGAAGAGAAAAAATATTTTTTTGTCAAGCTTGTAAAATCAAACGCTTTAAGTTTCATCTCTCATACAAATATCTTTCGACGATACTTGAAGTGGAGACATCCGTTTGCACGGTTATTTTTAAAAAATATGAATATTTAGTATGATAATATCAAATATGATATCTTCCCAAATCAAGATTAAATTTGATGTAGTTTTATTTAATTAAATATTTTTTTAAAGATAAATAACCAATTGATTTTATTTGATATTATCTCATAAAAAAAAAGTTCAAGAGATAAATATCAAGTAATATTGTGATAAGCTCCAACTCTCAAAATATTCACTATAAAAAGGGGTCTTGGTAGTTCATTCAACACACCAAGGACGACGACGAGGAACGCAAGTGTAGACATCTGACATATGAATGCTAGTCTACAAGTCTTCAAATCCGTATTCAAGTTTCCTTCAAGTTCGCCTTCGGTCGCCACAATTTCTTCAAATCCGTCTTCAAGTCGGCTTCAAGTTTGTCGTTGGTCATCGGTCTTCAAGTCATTAGCTTCAAATCTTCTCACCGTTCTTCAAGTCATCGGCTTCAAATCTTCTCGCCGTTCTTCAAGTCTCCGACTTCAAATCTTCACGTTGGTCTTCAAGTTATCAAATCCGTCTTCAATTATACTTCATGTTCTTCTTCAAATTTGATCTTCAAATCCGGCTACAATCTTTCAAGGTTCTTCAATTTTGTCAAAGCAACAAGAGATTGAGATCTTCCCCTCCAAAGTTTCATCTCGACATCATCTTTGATCAAGAAGTTTCTATCCGTCAAATTCGGAAAAGAACATATCTAGTAATTAGGGAATAAGCTTTACGCCCTCGGATACAAAATTTATGAGAAGAATAAAGGATCAAGCTGAAGATCGAAGTCCCACTTTGATATTCAAATTCTCAAATATTTGTACTATTTATATTGTGTTTACCGAAAGTCGATAAACGTGAATTTTTAGTGAAGATAGATTGGCACGACCGGTGGGACAAATCTAGCCTCTCTTCTCTTACCTTCACAAATCGAACTCGAAGTTCAATTGAAGATCAAAAGACATTGATCGATCTCTCCAAAATTCAAATATCAAGTTATAAAAAGGAGCAACATCGTGCAACTTAAACATGTTGGGGGCAAGAGGATGGTTTCTTTATGTCATCAATTAAATTCCAACAGAAATTCCAAGGGCAATTTACCTCTATATAAAAGTTAAAAGAAAACTCCTCAACATTAGTATAAACTGTTTAGAAATTCAAATTCTCTACAAATTCAAATCAAGGCTCCTTGATACGAGTATAAACTGTCTATATATTCATATCAAGACTCATTGATACGAGCATAAACTGTCTACAAATTCAAATGAAAGCTCCATGATATGAGCATAAACAACATACAAGTCCAAACCAAAGCTCCTTGATACGAGTAGGGCTGTAAATGGATATTCGAAAATCCGATATCCGTCCGCATCCGAATTCGTTTACAGAGGATATTATCTGAATCCGTCTCAAGAGGATATTATCCGTATTCGATTATAGACATCCGAATTGTAAACGGATAAGGATATGGTAATAAGGCATCCGATCGGTTTAACATTCGATCCGTTTCATTATCCGTTAGATATATCCGTTATCCGATTTATCCATAATCCATATCCGATAAATAATGTATTATATTAAAATATATACACAAAACTGTGTATGTATGATAGATTATCAGTATTAAGTAAAAATTTTAGCGCATTTATTAAAGAAAAACCCTAGGTTTTATTAGTAACTATATGTTCACGTCAATATTCATATAGAGATAATATAATTAACATATATGATGTTATTAATAAAAGTATTATATTTCAAATTAATTATATGATAAAATTTATAATTTCACCACATTTAAACATTCGCTAAAACATAAAAATGATCTATATAGATATACTTATTATTTCTCTATTCGTCTAAAATATATATATTCAAAGTTAAATAATTTATCTATAAATGAATAGTTGATAATCTGATTAAAAGTTCGAAGTTATATAAATAAATAATTTATGTCAAATTTTGAATAGTTGAAAATCCGATTAAAATCCGAATCCGTCCGAAACCGCCTTGTATCCGTATAAAAAGGATATTATCCGAATTCGATTTAAAAGGATATTATCCGTATCCGTCCGAATCATAAACGGATAAGGATATGGTAATCATAAATCCGATCCGTTTATTATCCGTTTACACCCCTAGATACGAGCATCAACTATCTGCATATTCAAATTGCAAGTACTCCTCGATAAGAGTCTAAACTGTCAAACATACTCCTTGATACGAGCATAAACTATCTACAAATTCAAATTCAAAGTATTCCTCAATGAGAGTCTAAACTATCAAAAATACTCCTTAATATGCGCATAAACTGTTTCCAAATGCATGTTAGAAAAATAATCCTCGATAAGAGTCTAAACTATAAAAAATACTCTGAAATACGAGTATAAACTTTTCAAAAGCAAGTTAAAGTTACTCCAAAACATGAGTATAAACTGTGTAAAATCAAGTTCAAGTTACTCCTTAACACGAGTATAAACTATTTTCAAATTCAAGTTACTCCTAAATTCGATTATAAATTGTTTAAAATAAAGTTTTAAGTTACTCCTTAACACGAGTATAAAATGTTTAAAATCAAGTTCAAGATACTCCTAAATATGAGTATAAACTGTTTAAAATCAAATTCAAGTTACTCCTAAATACGAGTATAAACTATTTAGAAATCAAAATCATGTGCAATACTCCTCAATACAAGAATAAACTGTTTAAAATCAAGTTTAAGTTACTCCTAAATACAAGTATCAACTGTTTAAAATCAAATTCAAGTTACTCTTTAACATGAGTATAAACTGTTTTCGAATTCAAGTTGAACCGTGTCATGACTTGATCCTCTTGATGGGGTACGTAGGCAACTTGAATTAAGTTTCAAGCTCAGTCACATGTTGAAGAGAAAAAATATTTTTCTGTCAAGCTTGTAAAATCAAACACTTTAAGTTTCATCTCTCATACAAATATCTTTCGACGATACTTGAAGTGGAGACATCTGTTTGCACGGTTAATTTTAAAAAATATGTATATTTAGTATGATAATATCAAATATGATATCTTCCTAAATCAAGATTAAATTTGATATAGTTTTATTTAATTAAATATTTTTTTAAAGATAAATAACCAATTGATTTTATTTGATATTATCTCTTAAAAAAAAAGTTCAAGAGATAAATATCAAATAATATTGTGATAAGCTCGAACTCTCAAAATCTTCACTATAAAAAGGGGTCTTGGTAGTTCATTCAACACACCATGGACGACGACGAGGAGCACAAGTGCAGACATCTGACATATGAATGCTAGTCTACAAGTCTTCAATATAAGACTTAAAGTCTTCAAATATGTATTCAAGTTTCCTTCAAGTTCGCCTTCGGTCGCCACAATTTCTTCAAATCCGTCTTCAAGTCGGCTTCAAGTTTGTCTTTGGTCATCGGTCTTCAAGTGATTAGCTTCAAATCTTCTCTCCGTTCTTCAAGTCATCGGCTTCAAATCTTCTCGCCGCTCTTCAAGTCTCCGACTTCAAATCTTCATGTCGGTCTTCAAGTTATCAAATCAGTCTTCAATTATACTTCATGTTCTTCTTCAAATTTGATTTTCAAATCCGGCTACAATCTTTCAAGGTTCTTCAATTTTGTCAAAGCAATAAGAGATTGAGATCTTTCCCTCCAAAGTTTCATCTCGACATCAGCTTTGATCAAGAAGTTTCTATCCGTCAAATTCGGAAAAGAACATATCTACTAATTAGGGAATAAGCTTTACGCCCTCGGATACAAAATTTATGAGAAGAATAAAGGATCAAGCTGAAGATCGAAGTCCCACTTTGATATTCAAATTCTCAAATATTTGTACTATTTATATTGTGTTTACCGAAAGTTGATAAAAGTGAAATTTTAGTGAAGATAGATTGGCACGACCGGTGGGACAAATCTAACCTCTCTTCTCTTACCTTCACAAATCGAACTCGAAGTTCAATTGAAGATCAAAAGACATTGCTCCATCTCTCTAAAATTCAAATATCAAGTTATAAAAAGGAGCTACACCGTGCAACTTAAACATGTTGGGGGCAAGAGGATGGTTTCTTTATGTCATCAATTAAATTCCAACAGAAATTCCAAGGGCAATTTACCTCTATATAAAAGTTAAAAGAAAACTCCTCAACATGAGTATAAACTGTTTAGAAATTCAAATTCTCTACAAATTCAAATCAAAGCTCCTTGATACGAGTATAAACTGTCTATATATTCATATAGAGACTCATTGATACGAGCACAAACTGTCTACAAATTCAAATAAAAGCTCCATGATATGAGCATAAACTATCTACAAGTCCAAACCAAAGCTCCTTGATACGAGCATCAACTATCTGCATATTCAAATTGAAAGTACTCCCCGATAAGAGTCTAAACAGTCAAACATACTCCTTGATACGAGCATAAACTATCTACAAATTCAAATTCAAAGTATTCCTCAATGAGAGTCTAAACTATCAAAAATACTCCTTAATATGCGCATAAACTGTTTCCAAATGCATGTTAGAAAAATAATCCTCGATAAGAGTCTAAGCTATCAAATATACTCTGCAATACGAGTATAAACTTTTCAAAAGCAATTAAAGTTACTCCAAAACATGAGTATAAACTGTGTAAAATCAAGTTCAAGTTACTCCTTAACACGAGTATAAACTATTTTCAAATTCAAGTTATTCCTAAAAACGAGTATAAATTGTTTAAAATAAAGTTTAAGTTACTCCTTAATACGAATATAAAATGTTTAAAATTAAGTTCAAGATACTGCTAAATACGAGTATAAACAGTTTAAAATCAAATTCAAGTTACTCCTAAATAGGAGTATAAACTGTTTAAAAATCAAAATCAAGTGCAATACTCCTAAATACAAGTATAAACTGTTTAAAATCAAGTTTAAGTTACTCCTAAATAAGAGTATAAACTGTTTAAAATCAAATTCAAGTTACTCTTTAACACGAGTATAAACTGTTTTCAAATTCAAGTTGAACCATGTCATGACTTGATCCTCTTGATGGGGTACGTAGGCAACTTGAATTAATTTTCAAGCTCAGTCACAGGTTGAAGAGAAAAAATATTTTTCTGTCAAGCTTCTAAAATTGAACACTTTAAGTTTCATCTCTCATACAAATATCTTTCGACGATACTTGAAGTGGAGGCATCTGTTTGCACGGTTATTTTTAAAAAATATGAATATTTAGTATGATAATATCAAATATGATATCTTCCCAAATCAAGATTAAATTTGATATTTTTTTATTTAATTAAATATTTTTTTAAAGATAAATAACCAATTGATTTTATTTGATATTATCTCTTAAAAAAAAAAAAAGTCCAAGAGATAAATATCAAATAATATTGTGATCAGCTCGAACTCTCAAAATCTTCACTATAAAAAGGGGTCTTGGTAGTTCATTCAACACACCAAGGACAACGACGAGGAACGCAAGTGCAGACGACTGACATATGAATGCTAGTTTACAAGTCTTCAAGATAAGACTTCAAGTCTTCAAATCCGTCTTTAATTCTCCTCCAAGTTCGCCTTCGGTCGCTACGATTTCACCAAATCCATCTTCAAGTCGGCTTCAAGTTCGTCTTTGGTAATCGGTCTTCAAGTCATTGTCTTCAAATCTTCTCGCCGTTCTTCAAGTCATCGGCTTCAAATCTTCTCGCCGTTCTTCAAGTCTCCGACTTCAAATCTTCACGTCGGCCTTCAAGTGATCAAATCCGTCTTCAAGTATTCTTCATGTTCTTGTTCAAATTTGATCTTCAAATCCGGCTACAATCTTTCAAGGTTCTTCAATTTTGTCAAAGCAACAAGAGATTGAGATATTCCCCTCCAAAGTTTCATCTCGACATCAGCTTTGATCAAGTAGTTTCTATCCGTCAAATTCGGAAAAGAACATATCTACTAATTAGGGAATAAGCTTTATGCCCTCGGATACGAAATTGATGAGAAGAATAAGAGGATCAAGCTGAAGATCGAAGGCCCACTTAGATATTCAAATTCTCAAATGTACTATTTATATTGTGTTTACCGAAAGTCGATAAACGTGAATTTTTAGTGAAGATAGATTGGCATGCCCGGTGGGACAAATCTAACCTCTCTTCTCTTACCTTCGCAAATCGAACTCGAAGTTCAATTGAAGATCAAAAGACATTGCTCCATCTCTCCAAAATTCAAATATCAAGTTATAAAAAGGAGCTACACCGTGCAACTTAAACATGTTGGGGGCAAGAGGATGGTTTCTTTATGTCATCAATTAAATTCCAACAGAAATTCCAAGGGCAATTTACCTCTATATAAAAGTTAAAAGAAAACTCCTCAACATGAGTATAAACTGTTTAGAAATTCAAATTCTCTACAAATTCAAATAAAGGCTCCTTGATACGAGTATAAACTGTCTATATATTCATATCAAGACTCATTGATACGAGCATAAACTGTCTACAAATTCAAATAAAAGCTCCATGATATGAGCATAAACTATCTACAAGTCCAAACCAAAGCTCCTTGATATGAGCATCAACTATCTACAGATTCAAATTCAAAGTACCCCTCGATAAGAGTCTAAACCGTCAAACATACTCCTTGATACGAGCATAAACTATCTACGAATTAAAATTCAAAGTATTCCTTATTAAGAGTCTAAACTATAAAAAATACTCTTTAATTTGAAAAATAATCCTCGATAAGAGTCTGAACTATAAAAAATAGTGTGAAATACGAGTATAAACTTTTTAAAAGCAAGTTAAAGTTACTCCCTAACACGAGTATAAACTGTGTAAAATCAAGTTCAAGTTACTCCTTAACACGAGTATAAACTATTTTCAAATTCAAGTTACTCCTAAATTCGATTATAAATTGTTTAAAATAAAGTCTTAAGTTACTCCTTAACTCGAGTATAAAATGTTTAAAATCAAGTTCAAGATACTCCTAAATATGAGTATAAACTGTTTAAAATCAAATTCAAGTTACTCCTAAATACGAGTATAAACTATTTAGAAATCAAAATCATGTGCAATACTCCTAAATACAAGAATAAACTGTTTAAAATCAAGTTTAAGTTACTCCTAAATACGAGTATAAACTGTTTAAAATCAAATTCAAGTTACTCTTTAACACGAGTATAAACTGTTTTCGAATTCAAGTTGAACCATGTCATGACTTGATCCTCTTGATGGGGTACGTAGGCAACTTGAATTAAGTTTCAAGCTCAGTCACATGTTGAAGAGAAAAAATATTTTTCTGTCAAGCTTATAAAATCAAACACTTTAAGTTTCATCTCTCATACAAATATCTTTCGACGATACTTGAAGTGGAGACATCTGTTTGCACGGTTAATTTTAAAAAATATGAATATTTAGTATGATAATATCAAATATGATATCTTCCCAAATCAAGATTAAATTTGATATAGTTTTATTTAATTAAATATTTTTTTAAAGATAAATAACCAATTGATTTTATTTGATATTATCTCTTAAAAAAAAAGTTCAAGAGATAAATATCAAATAATATTGTGATAAGCTCGAACTCTCAAAATCTTCACTATAAAAAGGGGTCTTGGTAGTTCATTCAACACACCATGGACGACGACGAGGAGCACAAGTGCAGACATCTGACATATGAATGCTAGTCTACAAGTCGTCAATATAAGACTTCAAGTCTTCAAATCTGTATTCAAGTTTCCTTCAAGTTCGCCTTCGGTCGCCACAATTTCTTCAAATCCGTCTTCAAGTCGGCTTCAAGTTTGTCTTTGGTCATCGGTCTTCAAGTGATTAGCTTCAAATCTTCTCACCGTTCTTCAAGTCATCGGCTTCAAATCTTCTCGCCGCTCTTCAAGTCTCCGACTTCAAATCTTCACGTCGGTCTTCAAGTTATCAAATCAGTCTTCAATTATACTTCATGTTTTTCTTCAAATTTGATTTTCAAATCCGGCTACAATCTTTCAAGGTTCTTCAATTTTGTCAAAGCAACAAGAGATTGAGATCTTTCCCTCCAAAGTTTCATCTCGACATCAGCTTTGATCAAGAAGTTTCTATCCGTCAAATTCGGAAAAGAACATATCTACTAATTAGGGAATAAGCTTTACGCCCTCGGATACAAAATTTATGAGAAGAATAAGAGGATCAAGCTGAAGATCGAAGTCCCACTTTGATATTCAAATTCTCAAATATTTGTACTATTTATATTGTGTTTACCGAAAGTCGATAAAAGTGAATTTTTAGTGAAGATAGATTGGCACGACCGGTGGGAGAAATCTAACCTCTCTTCTCTTACCTTCACAAATCGAACTCGAAGTTCAATTGAAGATCAAAAGACATTGCTCCATCTCTCTAAAATTCAAATATCAAGTTATAAAAAGGAGCTACACCGTGCAACTTAAACATGTTGGGGGCAAGAGGATGGTTTCTTTATGTCATCAATTAAATTCCAACAGAAATTCCAAGGGCAATTTACCTCTATATAAAAGTTAAAAGAAAACTCCTCAACATGAGTATAAACTGTTTAGAAATTCAAATTCTCTACAAATTCAAATCAAAGCTCCTTGATACGAGTATAAACTGTCTATATATTCATATAAAGACTCATTGATACGGGCATAAACTGTCTACAAATTCAAATAAAAGCTCCATGATATGAGCATAAACTATCTACAAGTCCAAATCAAAGCACCTTGATACGAGCATCAACTATCTGCATATTCAAATTGAAAGTACTCCCCGATAAGAGTCTAAACAGTCAAACATACTCCTTGATACGAGCATAAACTATCTACAAATTCAAATTCAAAGTATTCCTCAATGAGAGTCTAAACTATCAAAAATACTCCTTAGAAAAATAATCCTCGATAAGAGTCTAAGCTATCAAAAATACTCTGAAACACGAGTATAAACTTTTCAAAAGCAAGTTAAAGTTACTCCAAAACATGAGTATAAACTGTGTAAAATCAAGTTCAAGTTACTCCTTAACCCGAGTATAAACTATTTTCAAATTCAAGTTATTCCTAAAAACGAGTATAAATTGTTTAAAATAAAGTTTACATTACTCCTCAATACGATTATAAAATGTTTAAAATTAAGTTCAAGATACTCCTAAATACGAGTATAAACTGTTTAAAATCAAATTCAAGTTACTCCTAAATAGGAGTATAAACTGTTTAAAAATCAAAATCAAGTGCAATACTCCTAAATACAAGTATAAACTGTTTAAAATCAATTTTAAGTTACTCCTAAATACGAGTATAAACTGTTTAAAATCAAATTCAAGTTACTCTTTAACACGAGTATAAACTGTTTTCAAATTCAAGTTGAACCATGTCATGACTTGATCCTCTTGATGGGGTACGTAGGCAACTTGAATTAAGTTTCAAGCTTAGTCACATGTTGAAGAGAAAAAATATTTTTTTGTCAAGCTTGTAAAATCAACCGCTTTAAGTTTCATCTCTCATACAAATATCTTTCGACGATACTTGAAGTGGAGACATCTGTTTGCACGGTTATTTTTAAAAAATATGAATATTTAGTATGATAATATCAAATATGATATCTTCCCAAATCAAGATTAAATTTGATATAGTTTTATTTAATTAAATATTTTTTAAAGATAAATAACCAATTGATTTTATTTGATATTATCTCATAAAAAAAAAGTTCAAGAGATAAATATCAAGTAATATTGTGATAAGCTCCAACTCTCAAAATATTCACTATAAAAAGGGGTCTTGGTAGTTCATTCAACACACCAAGGACGACGACGAGGAACGCAAGTGTAGACATCTGACATATGAATGCTAGTCTACAAGTCTTCAATAGAAGACTTCAAGTCTTCAAATCCGTATTCAAGTTTCCTTCAAGTTCGCCTTCGGTCGCCACAATTTCTTCAAATCCGTCTTCAAGTCGGCTTCAAGTTTGTCGTTGGTCATCGGTCTTCAAGTCATTAGCTTCAAATCTTCTCACCGTTCTTCAAGTCATCGGCTTCAAATCTTCTCGCCGTTCTTCAAGTCTCCGACTTCAAATCTTCACGTCGGTCTTCAAGTTATCAAATCAGTCTTCAATTATACTTCATGTTCTTCTTCAAATTTGATTTTCAAATCCGGCTACAATCTTTCAAGGTTCTTCAATTTTGTCAAAGCAACAAGAGATTGAGATATTCCCCTCCAAAGTTTCATCTCGACATCAGCTTTGATCAAGTAGTTTCTATCCGTCAAATTCGGAAAAGAACATATCTACTAATTAGGGAATAAGCTTTATGCCCTCGGATACAAAATTTATGAGAAGAATAAAGGATCAAGCTGAAGATCGAAGTCCCACTTTGATATTCAAATTCTCAAATATTTGTACTATTTATATTGTGTTTACCGAAAGTCGATAAACATGAATTTTTAGTGAAGATAGATTGGCACGACCGGTGGGACAAATCTAGCCTCTCTTCTCTTACCTTCACAAATCGAACTCGAAGTTCAATTGAAGATCAAAAGACATTGATCGATCTCTCCAAAATTCAAATATCAAGTTATAAAAAGGAGCAACATCGTGCAACTTAAACATGTTGGGGGCAAAAGGATGGTTTCTTTATGTCATCAATTAAATTCCAACAGAAATTCCAAGGGCAATTTACCTCTATATAAAAGTTAAAAGAAAACTCCTCAACATTAGTATAAACTGTTTAGAAATTCAAATTCTCTACAAATTCAAATCAAGGCTCCTTGATACGAGTATAAACTGTCTATATATTCATATCAAGACTCATTGATACGAGCATAAACTGTCTACAAATTCAAATGAAAGCTCCATGATATGAGCATAAACAACATACAAGTCCAAACCAAAGCTCCTTGATACGAGTAGGGCTGTAAATGGATATTCGAAAATCCGATATCCGTCCGCATCCGAATTCGTTTACAGAGGATATTATCTGAATCCGTCTCAAGAGGATATTATCCGTATTCGATTATAGACATCCGAATTGTAAACGGATAAGGATATGGTAATAAGGCATCCGATCGGTTTAACATTCGATCCGTTTCATTATCCGTTAGATATATCCGTTATCCGATTTATCCATAATCCATATCCGATAAATAATGTATTATATTAAAATATATACACAAAACTGTGTATGTATGATAGATTATCAGTATTAAGTAAAAATTTTATCGCATTTATTAAAGAAAAACCCTAGGTTTTATTAGTAACTATATGTTCACGTCAATATTCATATAGAGATAATATAATTAACATATATGATGTTATTAATAAAAGTATTATATTTCAAATTAATTATATGATAAAATTTATAATTTCACCACATTTAAACATTCGCTAAAACATAAAAATGATCTATATAGATATACTTATTATTTCTCTATTCGTCTAAAATATATATATTCAAAGTTAAATAATTTATCTATAAATGAATAGTTGATAATCTGATTAAAAGTTCGAAGTTATATAAATAAATAATTTATGTCAAATTTTGAATAGTTGAAAATCCGATTAAAATCCGAATCCGTCCGAATCCGCCTTGTATCCGTATAAAAAGGATATTATCCGAATTCGATTTAAAAGGATATTATCCGTATCCGTCCGAATCATAAACGGATAAGGATATGGTAATCATAAATCCGATCCGTTTATTATCCGTTTACACCCCTAGATACGAGCATCAACTATCTGCATATTCAAATTGCAAGTACTCCTCGATAAGAGTCTAAACTGTCAAACATACTCCTTGATACGAGCATAAACTATCTACAAATTCAAATTCAAAGTATTCCTCAATGAGAGTCTAAACTATCAAAAATACTCCTTAATATGCGCATAAACTGTTTCCAAATGCATGTTAGAAAAATAATCCTCGATAAGAGTCTAAACTATCAAAAATACTCTGAAATACGAGTATAAACTTTTCAAAAGCAAGTTAAAGTTACTCCAAAACATGAGTATAAACTGTGTAAAATCAAGTTCAAGTTACTCCTTAACACGAGTATAAACTATTTTCAAATTCAAGTTATTCCTAAATACGAGTATAAATTGTTTAAAATATAGTTTAAGTTACTCCTTAATACGAATATAAAATGTTTAAAATTAAGTTCAAGATACTCCTAAATACGAGTACAAACTGTTTAAAATCAAATTCAAGTTACTCCTAAATACGAGTATAAACTGCTTAAAAATCAAAATCAAGTGCAATACTCCTAAATACAAGTATAAACTGTTTAAAATCAAGTTTAAGTTACTCCTAAATACGAGTATAAACTGTTTAAAATCAAATTCAAGTTACTCTTTAATACGAGTATAAACTGTTTTCAAATTCAAGTTGAACCCTGTCATGACTTGATCCTCTTGATGGGGTACGTAGGCAACTTGAATTAATTTTCAAGCTCAGTCACATGTTGAAGAGAAAAAATATTTTTCTGTCAAGCTTGTAAAATCGAACACTTTAAGTTTCATCTCTCATACAAATATCTTTCGACGATACTTCAAGTGGAGGCATCTGTTTGCACGGTTATTTTTAAAAAATATGAATATTTACTATGATAATATCAAATATGATATCTTCCCAAATCAAGATTAAATTTGATATTTTTTTATTTAATTAAATATTTTTTTAAAGATAAATAACCAATTGATTTGATTTGATATTATCTCTTAAAAAAAAAAAGTTCAAGAGATAAATATCAAATAATATTGTGATAAGCTCGAACTCTCAAAATCTTCACTATAAAAAGGGGTCTTGGTAGTTCATTCAACACACCATGGACGACGACGAGGAGCACAAGTGCAGACATCTGACATATGAATGCTAGTCTACAAGTCCTCAATATAAGACTTCAAGTCTTCAAATATGTATTCAAGTTTCCTTCAAGTTCGCCTTCGGTCGCCACAATTTCTTCAAATCCGTCTTCAAGTCGGCTTCAAGTTTGTCTTTGGTCATCGGTCTTCAAGTGATTAGCTTCAAATCTTCTCACCGTTCATCAAGTCATCGGCTTCAAATCTTCTCGCCGCTCTTCAAGTCTCCGACTTCAAATCTTCACGTCGGTCTTCAAGTTATCAAATCAGTCTTCAATTATACTTCATGTTCTTCTTCAAATTTGATTTTCAAATCCGGCTACAATCTTTCAAGGTTCTTCAATTTTGTCAAAGCAACAAGAGATTGAGATATTCCCCTCCAAAGTTTCATCTCGACATCAGCTTTGATCAAGTAGTTTCTATCCGTCAAATTCGGAAAAGAACATATCTACTAATTAGGGAATAAGCTTTATGCCCTCGGATACGAAATTGATGAGAAGAATAAGAGGATCAAGCTGAAGATCGAAGGCCCACTTAGATATTCAAATTCTCAAATGTACTATTTATATTGTGTTTACCGAAAGTCGATAAACGTGAATTTTTAGTGAAGATAGATTGGCATGCCCGGTGGGACAAATCTAACCTCTCTTCTCTTACCTTCGCAAATCGAACTCGAAGTTCAATTGAAGATCAAAAGACATTGCTCCATCTCTCCAAAATTCAAATATCAAGTTATAAAAAGGAGCTACACCGTGCAACTTAAACATGTTGGGGGCAAGAGGATGGTTTCTTTATGTCATCAATTAAATTCCAACAGAAATTCCAAGGGCAATTTACCTCTATATAAAAGTTAAAAGAAAACTCCTCAACATGAGTATAAACTGTTTAGAAATTCAAATTCTCTATAAATTCAAATAAAGGCTCCTTGATACGAGTATAAACTGTCTATATATTCATATCAAGACTCATTGATACGAGCATAAACTGTCTACAAATTCAAATAAAAGCTCCATGATATGAGCATAAACTATCTACAAGTCCAAACCAAAGCTCCTTGATATGAGCATCAACTATCTACAGATTCAAATTCAAAGTACCCCTCGATAAGAGTCTAAACCGTCAAACATACTCCTTGATACGAGCATAAACTATCTACAAATTCAAATTCAAAGTATTCCTTAATAAGAGTCTAAACTATCAAAAATACTCCTTAATTTGAAAAATAATCCTCGATAAGAGTCTGAACTATAAAAAATACTGTGAAATACGAGTATAAACTTTTTAAAAGCAAGTTAAAGTTACTCCCTAACACGAGTATAAACTGTGTAAAATCAAGTTCAAGTTACTCCTTAACACGAGTATAAACTATTTTCAAATTCAAGTTACTCCTAAATTCGATTATAAATTGTTTAAAATAAAGTTTTAAGTTACTCCTTAACACGAGTATAAAATGTTTAAAATCAAGTTCAAGATACTCCTAAATATGAGTATAAACTGTTTAAAATCAAATTCAAGTTACTCCTAAATACGAGTATAAACTATTTAGAAATCAAAATCATGTGCAATACTCCTAAATACAAGAATAAACTGTTTAAAATAAAGTTTAAGTTACTCCTAAATACGAGTATAAACTGTTTAAAATCAAATTCAAGTTACTCTTTAACATGAGTATAAACTGTTTTCGAATTCAAGTTGAACCGTGTCATGACTTGATCCTCTTGATGGGGTACGTAGGCAACTTGAATTAAGTTTCAAGCTCAGTCACATGTTGAAGAGAAAAAATATTTTTCTGTCAAGCTTGTAAAATCAAACACTTTAAGTTTCATCTCTCATACAAATATCTTTCGACGATACTTGAAGTGGAGACATCTGTTTGCACGGTTAATTTTAAAAAATATGAATATTTAGTATGATAATATCAAATATGATATCTTCCCAAATCAAGATTAAATTTGATATAGTTTTATTTAATTAAATATTTTTTTAAAGATAAATAACCAATTGATTTTATTTCATATTATCTCTTAAAAAAAAAGTTCAAGAGATAAATATCAAATAATATTGTGATAAGCTCGAACTCTCAAAATCTTCACTATAAAAAGGGGTCTTGGTAGTTCATTCAACACACCATGGACGACGACGAGGAGCACAAGTGCAGACATCTGACATATGAATGCTAGTCTACAAGTCCTCAATATAAGACTTCAAGTCTTCAAATATGTATTCAAGTTTCCTTCAAGTTCGCCTTCGGTCGCCACAGTTTCTTCAAATCCGTCTTCAAGTCGGCTTCAAGTTTGTCTTTGGTCATCGGTCTTCAAGTGATTAGCTTCAAATCTTCTCACCGTTCATCAAGTCATCGGCTTCAAATCTTCTCGCCGCTCTTCAAGTCTCCGACTTCAAATCTTCACGTCGGTCTTCAAGTTATCAAATCAGTCTTCAATTATACTTCATGTTCTTCTTCAAATTTGATTTTCAAATCCGGCTACAATCTTTCAAGGTTCTTCAATTTTGTCAAAACAACAAGATATTGAGATCTTTCCCTCCAAAGTTTCATCTCGACATCAGCTTTGATCAAGAAGTCTCTATCCGTCAAATTCGGAAAAGAACATATCTACTAATTAGGAAATAAGCTTTACGCCCTCGGATACAAAATTTATGAGAAGAATAAAGGATCAAGCTGAAGATCGAAGTCCCACTTTGATATTCAAATTCTCAAATATTTGTCCTATTTATATTGTGTTTACCGAAAGTCGATAAAAGTGAAATTTTAGTGAAGATAGATTGGCACGACCGGTGGGACAAATCTAACCTCTCTTCTCTTACCTTCACAAATGGAACTCGAAGTTCAATTGAAGATCAAAAGACATTGCTCCATCTCTCTAAAATTCAAATATCAAGTTATAAAAAGGAGCTACACCGTGCAACTTAAACATGTTGGGGACAAGAGGATGGTTTCTTTATGTCATCAATTAAATTCCAACAGAAATTCCAAGGGCAATTTACCTCTACATAAAAGTTAAAAGAAAACTCCTCAACATGAGTATAAACTGTTTAGAAATTCAAATTCTCTACAAATTCAAATCAAAGCTCCTTGATACGAGTATAAACTGTCTATATATTCATATAAAGACTTATTGATACGAGCACAAACTGTCTACAAATTCAAATAAAAGCTCCATGATATGAGCATAAACTATCTACAAGTCCAAACCAAAACTCCTTGATACGAGCATCAACTATCTGCATGTTCAAATTGAAAGTACTCCCCGATAAGAGTCTACACAGTCAAACATACTCCTTGATACGAGCATAAACTATCTACAAATTCAAATTCAAAGTATTCCTCAATGAGAGTCTAAACTATCAAAAATACTCCTTAATATGCGCATAAACTGTTTCCAAATGCATGTTAGAAAAATAATCCTCGATAAGAGTCTAAGCTATCAAAAATACTCTGAAATACGAGTATAAACTTTTCAAAAGCAAGTTAAAGTTACTCCAAAACATGAGTATAAACTGTGTAAAATCAAGTTCAAGTTACTCCTTAACACAAGTATAAACTATTTTCAAATTCAAGTTATTCCTAAAAACGAGTATAAATTGTTTAAAATAAACCTTAAGTTACTCCTTAATACGAATATAAAATGTTTAAAATTAAGTTCAAGATACTGCTAAATACGAGTATAAACAGTTTAAAATCAAATTCAAGTTACTCCTAAATAGGAGTATAAACTATTTAAAAATCAAAATCAAGTGCAATACTCCTAAATACAAGTATAAACTGTTTAAAATCAAGTTTAAGTTACTCCTAAATACGAGTATAAACTGTTTAAAATCAAATTCAAGTTACTCTTTAACACGAGTATAAACTGTTTTCAAATTCAAGTTGAACCATGTCATGACTTGATCCTCTTGATGGGGTACGTAGGCAACTTGAATTAATTTTCAAGCTCAGTCACAGGTTGAAGAGAAAAAATATTTTTCTGTCAAGTGGAGGCATCTGTTTTCAAGCTAAAATTCAACACTTTAAGTTTCATCTCTCATACAAATATCTTTCGACGATACTTGAAGTGGAGGCATCTGTTTGCACGGTTATTTTTAAAAAATATGAATATTTAGTATGAAAATATCAAATATGATATCTTCCCAAATCAAGATTAAATTTGATATTTTTTTATTTAATTAAATATTTTTTTAAAGATAAATAACCAATTGATTTTATTTGATATTATCTCTTAAAAAAAAAAAAGTCCAAGTGATAAATATCAAATAATATTGTGATCAGCTCGAACTCTCAAAATCTTCACTATAAAAAGGGGTCTTGGTAGTTCATTCAACACACCAAGGACAACGACGAGGAACGCAAGTGCAGACGACTGACATATGAATGCTAGTTTACAAGTCTTCAAGATAAGACTTCAAGCCTTCAAATCCGTCTTCAATTCTCCTCCAAGTTCGCCTTCGGTCGCCATGATTTCATCAAATCCGTCTTCAACTCGGCTTCAAGTTCGTCTTTGGTCATCGGTCTTCAAGTCATTGGCTTCAAATCTTCTCGCCATTCTTCAAGTCATCGGCTTCAAATCTTCTCACCGTTCTTCAAGTCTCCGACTTCAAATCTTCACGTCGGCCTTCAAGTGATCAAATCCGTCTTCAAGTATTCTTCATGTTCTTCTTCATATCCGGCTACAATCTTTCAAGGTTCTTCAATTTTGTCAAAGCAACAAGAGATTGAGATTTTCCCCTCCAAAGTTTCATCTCGACATCAACTTTGATCAAGTTATTTCTATCCGTCAAATTCGGAAAAGAACATATCTACTAATTAGGGAATAAGCTTTACGCCCTCGGATACGAAATTGATGATAGGAATAAGAGGATCAAGCTGAAGATCGAAAGCCCACTTTGATATTCAAATTCTCAAATATTTGTACTATTTATATTGTGTTTACCGAAAGTCGATAAACGTGAATTTTTAGTGAAGATAGATTGGCATGCCCGGTGGGACAAATCTAACCTCTCTTCTCTTACCTTCGCAAATCGAACTCGAAGTTCAATTGAAGATCAAAAGACATTGCTCCATCTCTCCAAAATTCAAATATCAAGTTATAAAAAGGAGCTACACCGTGCAACTTAAACATGTTGGGGGCAAGAGGATGGTTTCTTTATATCATCAATTAAATTCCAACAGAAATTCCAAGGGCAATTTACCTCTATATAAAAGTTTAAAGAAAACTGCTCAACATGAGTATAAAGTGTTTAGAAATTCAAATTCTCTACAAATTCAAATCAAGGCTCCTTGATACGAGTATAAACTGTCTATATATTCATATCAAGACTCATTGATACGAGCATAAACTATCTACAAATTCAAATGAAAGCTCCATGATATGAGCATAAACTATCTACAAGTCCAAACCAAAGCTCCTTGATATGATCATCAACTATCTACAGATTCAAATTCAAAGAACTCCTCGATAAGAGTCTAAACCGTCAAACATACTCCTTGATACGAGCATAAACTATCTACAAATTCAAATTCAAAGTATTCCTTAATAAGAGTCTAAACTATCAAAAATACTCCTTAATTTGAAAAATAATCCTCGATAAGAGTCTGAACTATAAAAAATACTCTGAAATACGAGTATAAACTTTTTAAGCTAAAATTGAACACTTTAAGTTTCATCTCTCATACCAATATCTTTCGACGATACTTGAAGTGCAGGTATTTGTTTGCACGGTTATTTTTAAAAAATATAAATATTTAGTATGATAATATCAAATATGATATCTTCCCAAATTAAGATTAAATTTGATATTGTTTTATTTAATTAAATATTTTTTTAAAGATAAATAACCAATTGATTTTATTTGATATTATCTCTTAAAAAAAAAAAAATTTCAAGAGATAAATATCAAATACTATTGTGATAAGCTCGAACTCTCAAAATCTTCACTATAAAAAGGGGTCTTGGTAGTTCATTCAACACACCAAGGACGACGACGAGGAACGCTAGTGCAGACGGCTGACATATGAATGCTAGTCTACAAGTCTTCAAGATAAGACTTCAAGTCTTCAAATCCGTCGTCAATTCTCCTCCAAGTTCGCCTTTGGTCGCCACGATTTCTTCAAATCCGTCTTCAAGTCGGCTTCAAGTTCGTCTTTGGTCATCGTTCTTCAAGTCATTGGCTTCAAATCTTATCGCCGTTCTCCAAGTCATCGGCTTCAAATCTTCTCGCCGTTCTTCAAGTCTCCGACTTCAAATCTTCACCTTGGTCTTCAAGTTATCAAATCCGTCTTCGTGTATTCTTCATGTTCTTCTTCAAATTTGATCTTCAAATCCGGCTACAATCTTTCAAGGTTCTTCAATTTTGTCAAAGCAACAAGAGATTGAGATTTTCCCCTCCAAAGTTTCATCTCGACATCAGCTTTGATCAAGTTATTTCTATCCGTCAAATTCGGAAAAGAACATATCTACTAATTAGGGAATAAGCTTTACGCCCTCGGATACGAAATCGATGATAGGAATAAGAGGATCAAGCTGAAGATCGAAAGCCCACTTTGATATTCAAATTCTCAAATATTTGTACTATTTATATTGTGTTTACCGGAAGTCGATAAACCTGAATTTTTAGTGAAGATAGATTGGCACGCCCGGTGGGACAAATCTAACCTCTCTTCTTTTACCTTCGGAAATCGAAGTCGAAGTTCAATTGAAGATCAAAAGACATTGCTCCATCTCTCCAAAATTCAAATATCAAGTTATAAGAAGGAGTTACACCATGCAACTTAAACATGTTGGGGGCAAGAGGATGGTTTCTTTTTGTAATCAATTAAATTCCAACAGAAATTCCAAGGGCAATTTAACTCTATATAAATGTTAAAAGAAAACTCCTCAACACGAGTATAAACTCTTTAGAAATTCAAATTCTCAACAAATTCAAATCAAGGCTCCTTGATACGAGTATAAACTGTCTATATATTCATATCAAGACTCGTTGATACGAGCATAAACTGTCTACAAATTCAAATCAAGGCTCCATGATATGAGCATAAACTATCTACAAGTCCAAACCAAAGCTTCTTGATACGAGCATCAACTATCTACAGATTCAAATTCAAAGTACTCCTCGATAAGAGTCTAAACTGTCAAACATACTCCTTGATACGAGCATAAACTATCTACAAATTCAAATTCAAAGTATTCCTCAATACGAGTCTAAACTATAAAAAATACTCCTTAATATGCGCATAAACTGTTTCCAAATGCAAGTTAGAAAAATAATCCTCGATAAGAGTCTAAACTATCAAAAATACTCTGAAATACGACTATAAACTTTTCAAAAGCAAGTTAAAGTTACTCCTTAACACGAGTATAAACTGTCTATATATTCATATCAAGACTCGTTGATACGAGCATAAACTGTCTACAAATTCAAATCAAGGCTCCATGATATGAGCATAAACTATCTACAAGTCCAAACCAAAGCTTCTTGATACGAGCATCAACTATCTACAGATTCAAATTCAAAGTACTCCTCGATAAGAGTCTAAATTGTCAAACATACTCCTTGATACGAGCATAAACTATCTACAAATTCAAATTCAAAGTATTCCTCAATAAGAGTCTAAACTATAAAAAATACTCCTTAATATGCGCATAAACTGTTTCCAAATGCAAGTTAGAAAAATAATCCTCGATAAGAGTCTAAACTATCAAAAATACTCTGAAATACGAGTACAAACTTTTCAAAAGCAAGTTAAAGTTACTCCCTAACACGAGTATAAACTGTGTAAAATCAAGTTCAAGTTACTCCTTAACACGAGTATAAACTATTTTCAAATTCAAGTTACTCCTAAATACGAGTATAAATTGTTTAAAATAAAGTTTAAGTTACTCCCTAACACGAGTATAAAATGTTTAAAATCAAGTTCAATATACTCCTAAATACGAGTATAAACTGTTTAAAATCAAATTCAAGTTACTCCTAAATACGAGTATAAACTATTTAAAAATCAAAATCAAGTGCAATACTCCTAAATACAAGTATAAATTGTTTAAAATCAAGTTTAAGTTACTCCTAAATACGAGTATAAACTGTTTAAAATCAAATTCAACTTACTCTTTAACACGAGTATAAACTGTTTTCAAATTCAAGTTGAACCATGTCATGACTTGATCCCCTTGATGGGGTACGTAGGCAACTTGAATTAATTTTCAAGCTCAGTCACATGTTGAAGAGAAAAAATATTTTTCTATCAAGCTTGTAAAATTGAACACTTTAAGTTTCTTCTCTCATACAAATATCTTTCGACGATACTTGAAGTGGAGGCATCTGTTTGCACGGTTATTTTTAAAAAATATAAATATTTAGTATGATAATATCAAATATGATATCTTCCCAAATCAAGATTAAATTTGATATTGTTTTATTTAATTAAATATTTTTTTAAAGATAAATAACCAATTGATTTTATTTGATATTATCTCTTTAAAAAAAAAGTTCAAGAGATAAATATCAAAATAATATTGTGATAAGCTCGAACTCTCAAAATCTTCACTATAAGAAGGGGTCTTGGTAGCTCATTCAACACACCAAGGACGATGACGAGGAACGTAAGTGCCGACGTCTGACATATGAATGCTAGTCTACAAGTCTTCAAGATAAGACTACAAGCCTTCAAATCTGTCTTCAAGTTTCCTTCAAGTTCGCTTTTGGTCGCCACAAATTCTTCAAATTCTTCTTCAAGTCGGCTTCAAGTTCATCTTTGGTCATCGGTCTTTAAGTAATCGGCTTCAAATCTTCTTGCCGTTCTTCAAGTCTCCAACTTCAAATCTTCAAGTCGGTCTTCAAGTTCTGAAATCCGTCTTCAATTATTCTTCATGTTCTTCCTCAAATTTGATCTTCAAATCTGGCTACAATCTTTCAAGGTTCTTCAATTTCGTCAAAGCAACAAAGATTGAGATCTTCGTTTCCAAAGTTTGATTTCGACATCAGCTTTGGTCAAGTAGTTTCTATTCGTCAAATTCGGAAAAGAACATATCTACTAATTCGGGAATAAGCTTCACGCCCTCGAATACGAAATTGAAGAGAAGAATCATATGATCAAGCTGAAGATCGAAGGCCCACTTTGATATTCAAATTCTCAAATATTTGTACTATTTATATTGTGTTTACCGAAAGTCAATAAACCCGAATTTTTAGTACAAACAATAATAATATTACAAAAACACTACAAAAACAAAAAAACATCCATTATTAAATTATAAATATAAAACAAAATAATTAAAGGGAAATTATACTGCTACAATGATGAGGCCAACCTCCCTTTCTTCTTGAGTTTGAATCTCCTTGATTTACGTCAAGATTTCATCATTGTGCATATATATTTACTAAAAAGGGAAGAATTCATATTCATATCTGTGTTTTTAATTGAAATTAAAAATAGTTTTCATGTTTTTAATTTATTTTAAATTCATCCTTTAAGTTATTTTTTTACCACAATTTTAGGCCAAAATTTATAAATAGACTAAAATACTCTTAAACTAAATTTGATCTATTTAACTATAAAAATAATTAAATCAGTTTGCATTTTTCTCAAACCATGAAAGCAATAAGAAACTATAAATTGTTTACTCCATTAAATTTCAAAATTATAAAAATACTAATACATAAATTAAAGTTATCCACAATTATCAAGACATATATTCACCAAAATAAAATATATTGTTAATATTTGACGTATTTAATTCATGTATGTATATACATTATTAACGTGGATATTTAAAGTTAATAGCAAATATAATTCGACGTATATAAATTGATTATAGTTACAAAAGCAAGTTAAGTTTATAACTGATAAAAATAAAATTAAAAAATTAATTAACTATTCAAATAAAATCAACTAAAAAAAATAAAAAAAATTGATTTCTAAATGTTACGTATGGACACATACTTATTTTAATAAGCTAATTGGACCATTTGTGTTTTATAAGTATTTAAATAGACATATTTGATATGTGAAGTTTAGATTCCCAAGTCTTCCTAGCAACTTAGGGCATGAAATTTAGTTCAAGGATCATGGGTTTGGCGGAGGAAAATTACATACATGATTTATTTCTAGTTGAAAATTTTTTAATATATTTTATTAAAATAAGTACGTGGTCATACACTATATTTAAAAATCAATTTCGTTTTATTCATTCTAGTTGATTTCATTTTAAGAGTTGATTAAAATTTCTTTTTTTTTTATTGTTTATGAACTTGATGTGCTTTTATAATTACACTCAATTTATGTAGAAAATTTAATTATTTTTGCTTTTAATTTTAAATATCTCAATTAATTATATATATACATGCATGAGTTGAATACGTTTTGTCTTTTTTTTTTTTTTTTTTTTTTTTTGGGTCCTCAAGACGTCACTAGCAGTGTGACACAACCAAACCAATTACAAATGCTCTGGAGGTGCGTCCCACACCATGCAATCCTCCATAAGACCGTGACCTATCTTCGCGAGCTTATCCGCCCTCTCATTCGGATCCTTAAAGATATGATGAATATTCACCTCCCAAGGCAACCGTACAAGTCTACGACAGTCTAAGATCATATTTCTCAACGGATGGTCATCGATATCATCCCGAACCACCCAATGAAAGAGTATTTCGGAATCTATCTCAACTTCCATCTTAGGGAACCGCCTTTTCCAAGCTGACTCCAATCCCTTATGACGTCCCAACAACTCCGCCGCTTTGATCGGAACATGCCCAAGATTAACAACATATCTGAACAACCACATACCAGTATCATCACGAACTAAGTCACCCGCTGCCACGTTGCTATATTGGTTCAGAAAACTCCCATCCGAATTTAACTTCACCCACCCAATCGGAGGTTTCTTCGACTTTAAAAATTTATTTTAATTTGGTGAATATAAATTTTGATAATTATGGGTAACTTTAATTTATACATTAGTATTTTTATATTTTTGATATTCAATATAGTTAATAACAATCAATTAAACTAAATAATTTATAATTTTTTATTTCTTTTATGGTTTGAGAAAAATACAAAATGATTTGATTATTTTTATAATTAAATATCTCAAATTTAGTTTAAGGGTATTTTAGTCTATTATAAATTTTTACCTAAAATTATGGTAGAAAAACAATTTAAAGGATGAATTTAAAGTAAATTAAAAATATAAGGACTATTTTGAATTTGCATGAAAAACATAGGGATGAATATAAATTTTTCCCTTACTAAAAATAACTCTTAAAAAAAGCTAATTCCCCTAAATCAATGTCAAAGTATATTATACTAACACAATGCTTTTAATAATAAATTTATAAATAATATCAATCAATAAACCTTTTTTTATTAGATTAAAATATTTCAAGAAAAGGAGACATAAATATTAAATTTCATGAGTTTTTTAATTTCTATTAAGATATATTTTCTTAAATTTATTTATTCAAAATAAAATTTACCATAAATGGATACTTTCAAGAATCAAGGAATTTATAACATTGTTAAATAAATAAATAAATTTAATAATTATCAACCAATCACAAATTTTAATTTTAATTAAAAATTTAAAAAAATTACAAAATTTCATTCCTTCAGAATTAATTCCATTAAAGTTAAACACATCCTTCCTATATATTATAGTACAGATGAGCTATATTATCAAATTATTTCACTAGATTACAACTCATTATATAATTTTTGGTGTGCTTTATAAAAAATATCATGTACACAATAAAGGAAAAATTGCAAAAATGGTATACCAACTAGACTTATTCAACAAAAGTGGTACAATATCTTTTCTGGCGACAAATTTACCCCGCAACTCCCAAAAAGTTACAATTTAATGCAAAGATTCTCCGGAGACTCGAATACCGGCTAGAAACCCGACCCCGAAATCTGATTTGTCATCATTTTGTATTACGTGGCAATACCACTAGACATGTGTCTTTTTGACCCATTTAAAAAAAGTTGAAAATGCCACGTAATTCATATTTATTTATGGGGAAATTTCCCTCACAATACAATCATATATATATATATATATATATATATATATATATATATATATATATATATTATATAAACTAATAACGACAAATTAATGAATGGTCCCTAGTAAGGCTGAAGACTTTTTCAAAACCCCCTAATTTGAAATGCCACTATTTTACATCCCCAATATTCAACATACTTTTCCTAAACCCCCTATATCGTGTAAAAAGACTGTAATGTCATTGCCTTGTTGAGTTCAACAATCTGAGTTCAAGAATCAGAGTTCAGTTGTGATTGATCAAATTTTCTCTTCTTCACCTCCGCTGCCGATCCTACTTCCGATCATATTTCGACCGTCGTCCTTGAAGAAGACATTTGCCGTTGAGGAATCCACCCTTGGTATGTGTAAAATTTGTGATTCGGCAATTTATGTTTTCTATTCTTCATTACAATTTTCAATTCGACATTAGGGCGGTTCAATTACACAATCTATTTTGCAGCCTCCATTGTCAAGTATGGCGCGATTGAAGCAAAAACCAACGAAATCCACACTTGGAGGAGGATCTAGCTGCAGCAAAACTAAGCGACCCGACGACATACTCTGCCACTGTTCTCCCATATATTTCACAGAAAAATTGGGCGAGCTTGGTCCCCTAACTGATGCCCAAAGAAAAAGGATACGGGCAACTCCTTTTGGGTTTTTCCTTGAGATGCCTGGATTCAAAGCTACAAGCAAACGCGTTGGTTTCCTTCTGCAACATTTTGACTTCAACCAGTGGACATTCAACTTCGGGAATGTCAGTGTACCCTTTACCGTTGAGTTGCTCTTCATTGTGTTGGGTCTACAATGTGAGGGTTATCCCGTTGACACTTTTGTTAGAGTGCGTTCACGATGCCGTCACCTGTATTTTGATAACAAAAACGGTAGGGTGACACGTTCGAACATATGGGCCAGTTTACAGAAATTGGCTTCTAGGAGTGATGCCGAAGGCATCGATGATTTCGCAAGAATGTTCATTTTGTTTGTTTTTTATACAATGTTGTTTCCACGCAGCACCCTTGATAGATGTAGCATGGGGCTAATGGTAAGAAACTGTCTATCAAGACATTTAAAGCTGTCTGTCCTCATGTTGTTTCACTTGGGGCGCTGTTGTTTATAACTTTTTGATCTTGTCAATGGAGACATTTAAAGCTGGGGACAGACAGTTCCTTGATAGATGTAGCATGGGGCTGATGGTAAGAATTTATATATTCTGTTATTTTATATTTACATGTAAGTTGTGTAGTGTTTGTCCTTTTAATCCCTGTATCATGTTCTACACTCAGGCCTGGTTCCATGAGCATTTTCCCTCATGTGGACAAGCCCTGGTGGTGCAAGGTTTCCCACGTTTTTTGAAGTGGAAGAAAACTATCTTGCCTGCACAGGAAAAAACAATTGAAAAGTGTTTCAGCGAGCTGAGAATCTCTGATGTAAGCACACATTATGATTGAAAATCGTATGTATGCTTAGATTATTTGAAACTAGATGCTCATATTAGACTTGCTTGCAGCTGCATCCAATTAAACCTGCTGATAAGAAGGAGCTTAGGTTGCTGGAATGTGTAGATCATGTACCAGAGTGTGCATTCCAAAATGAGGTTGATGATGATGTTGATAGGTATGATTCTGAAGGTGAAGAACAGGGGGTAGCAGAGGAGAAGGGTGGTAAGAGGAAAAATTTGAAGCAGCCAACAAAATCTAGTAAAAGAAAAAAGAAGGGTGCTGCTGATGAGGTGTCTAATGAGGAGAAGAAGGAAGAGGAGGTGAAGGCTAAAGAGGAGGAGAAGGCTGAAGAAGAGGAAAAGGATGGAGTGGATGAGATGGATGAAGAGGAAGAGAAGAATGAAGAGGATGAGGGGGTTGAAGAGGAGGAGAAGAAGGAGGAAGTGGAGGACAAGAAGGATGAAGATAGGGTGAAACAAAAAAGGCTTGACTCTATGGATTTAGTTCTTTGTGATGTTTTAGTGGACTTGAGGAAGAAATGGCAGAAGGATGCTGCTGTTGGTGGGCCTGATGAAGATAAGGGTGTTGTTGCAGTTGATGAGATTGAGCGACTTGTGGTGGTGCTTGTTCATCAAGATGCTGCTGAGCTCCCTCATGAAGCAGTTCATCATGTTTTGTTGAATGATGATGATGATGACAACAAACCTTCTGTTCCCAATGAATTAAAGTCGTTTGTGGGTAGAAAGGACTTCGACGGGCGTGCATCTTTGAATGAGGAAGCCCTTGCAATGATTGATGGGGTGATTAATAACTACACTAAGACATTCAAGTAAGTTGTTTTTGTTGGGTAATTATTTTAGGGATTTATAATTCAGTTTTGTATCAATGCGTAATCTTACCTTAATTTTTTGCCTGTGATAAAGTGGTATTTGTTTGCGGCGCTGAAACAAGGGTGTTTATTAGTGATATTATGAGGTTGCTATGGGGACAGTCCATGAATCAGCGGGTGTCTGAGGCCTATTTTGATATTTTGAAGGGTGATGACTACATTCCTCAAAAACCACACAACATCCATTGCGTTTCCTCGTTTCTTAAGCAACATATAATGGCTATACTAAAAGGATCAGATGCAAGCCCTTATATATCGGTGAGGAAGATGGGCAGGTTTCTAGAGAAACCGGAGTTGAGGAATTATTACTTGCTGCAACTGGAAAGTCTCGACTACAGTGTCAGGAACAATTGCAAATACATCATATTCCCATTGCACAATGGACATCACTGACACTTGGTTGTGTACGATACCACGAAGATGAAGTTCACTTCATACAACTCCATGCCTTCGGCTAGATCACGTCACACGGAGAAGGTATGGGGTTGTTTCATGAAATCTTATTGGGAATATAAGGGATATTCCGTATTTCGAGCAACAGACAAGTACCCTGAACCCGTTCATTTTCGTACTCAAGTAGCACACAGCTTGGACTGTGGGGCCTTTATTTGCCTTTACGTGGAATTACTTGTAAAGCAGTCCACAGATTTCCAAGAGTTTGCTAACACAGTCCCCATCGCTGATTACCGTGTGCACATCGCCCACGTTTTATTGAAATATGGTTACTTCCAGCTTGAACCAAGAAACAAATAATTTCTTACATTTTAACTGTTCTCTTTCTTTGTTTATGTGGAATTACATTTTTATTTGTTGAATGATAAGTACAATATGCGTAATTAAAAGTTGCATTTGTTGAGTGAGTGTAACGCCCCAGTTTCTAATTATGCAATATGTAACATTTGTTAATTATATTCTAAGTGTTTATATGTAAACTTGTTATAACTTGAGAATTATCGCATGATTTGTATTTATGTGATACGTGAAACAATTGCCAACCATGACTTAATTGTCCTTAAGTGATCATCTTTCTTAATTTGAGGATCTAATTGCATTAACTTTGCATGGGACTTAAATGATCATTTTCCATGAGTGTGACCTTAATTGCATGACTTATGAATTGGAGGGATTAAATTGCAAAAAGTACCTTGTCATCTCATTTCTTGGAAGAAGCATGAATACATCTATCTCTTACATTTCATTCATTATATTTTCATACAAAAAAAACACATATTTGCTTCCATTTCTCACGCACAAAAACCCCAAGGAGCAGAAGAGGATTTCATCATTTTCAAGCTTGATTTCAAGGGGAAATTTCATACTTTGAAGCATCATCATCATCACTCCATCTTTTCCTTCTTCTCATTCATTCAAGGTATATGAGTTTAGTTGGAGAAATTGATGATTGAATATGTGATGCTAGGGTTCGTATGTAAATGGATTAATTTGTGTAATTATTGTTGGAAGTATGATTATATGGTTATAGCTTGAATTTGATGCATGTACTGTGAAGTTTATGAGCTTGGAGCATAAGTTGATATGTGGGTTTGAAATGAGTGATTCTTGATGGTTAAGCATGGATGTAAGAGTTTATATGAGATATTATTGAACTATAAGTATGATAGCATGTTTATTTGATGAATTATATGCACTTGGAGATTGGTATGTGATCATGTATTGATTTGCGGTTTTGGTTCAAGCATTTCCCCTGTTTCTGCTATGTTCTGCATCACCTGCATATCGGGAACGGCCCTTCCCATCCCAGTTCATTCTGGGAACGGCCGTTCCCACCCCTGACAGCTGTCCCGCGAGACTGGGAACGACCCTTCCCATTTTTGGCTTACATCCGGAACAGCCGTTCCCAGCCATGAACAAATTGTAATTTCTTTACAGATGCGCGGGATTGATTCGGGGAGCCGGGAACGACTCTTCCCATTTCTAGTTCAAACCCGGAACGACCGTTCCCATGCTCTAGGGGATTTTTTGTATTTTCTGCATAAAATATAGTTTTCCAAATCGGTTTCTAAGGCCATAAATGATTGATACGTGTTATTATATGCTTAATTTATGCATGAATATGATCATATCATTCCATAATTGTCAATGCACGTCATATTGTTCAAGATTATGCCGTTCGTCCTAATTAGTTCATACGAGTCGTGTCTCATGTACACTTGTCTTTGTTGCACAGACCAGCACCCCAGTGACGAGGAGCGGGCTTCTTAGGCCGTGTCTTTGCTTATATTTTGTCGGTACAGGTGAGGTTTAATTGCTAGCTACCTAGAACCCGTATAACCCTTACGTGAACTTTCGACCAAAATGTATATATATATTTATTATCTTTCCAAAAACCTTCAAATGATTTGAAAGCAAGCCGTGTACCGTGTTACCGTGTTATATTGACCGTGTTTTGGCGAGTTACCGTGTATTGTTCACTGTGGGCCCGAGAGTTTATGTTTGAGCCAACCGGGAAAGCACGGGCTGACGAGTAACTCTTACACTTCTCTCATACCGTGGGGACGAACCCTGAATCCACTAGGAGGTTTGGTGGAGGAAGGAGTCCCGTGCGTGCGAGTCATGTTCCCGACGTACACCGTGTTACCGTAGATGGTTCGCGCCTTGCAAACCCACCGTCATTGGAAGAAGAAGGAGTCACTGAAACTTCTACTTGTGCACTGTAACTGCTTGCATGATCACTTATTTAATTGAAAGTATCGTGATTGTACACTGTCGGAGTAAAGGTTGGAGAATTGCCCTCACTGGCCGGGCCACTGATTGATTGATTGAAAATAAGTAAAGTGTTTAATCTGATAGTTGTAATCTCGGGCGAGTTTTACGTTATTATTGAACTTATATTGTTTTCAGTTATAGAACCTTACCCGAGGTTATGGCTTGCATGTTATATGCGTTTATATATCTACTATGCGCCTCACTCAGTCTTTTGTAGACTGACACCCCACTTTTCGGATTTTGCAGGTTGTGTGCTGGGCGGGATGGTGTCGAGTCAAGTCTGTCATTTTGGGTCTAGCACGTGTCCATTTCCATTTTGAGGCATATATATTATTATCTACGATTATATAACATGTCATGTATTTTGAAGATGATAATGTATTGATATATTGATATTATGCTTCCGCCTTATTTTATTATGCATTGTGGTTATTGGTTTGGGGTTAGTCCCGCCTAGCTAGTTAGTTATTTGTTTTCTTGTCTCCCGTTCGCTATAGCTTAGTTCATGTATGGATTGTCCGTTTCATATGTGGATTGAGCTATAGTGCAGGGGATGTGGCACCTTGCGCTTCGGGTGCTACATCCTAAGGTGGTATTAGAGCCCGGTTGCAAAACCGGGTTTCTAGTGTCCTGTCGTGTCGAGTCTAGGCCGTGCGGCATAGGAATTAATTGTCAACTTGAGAGTCTTGCATCTCTAATTGAATTATATTACTTACCTGAATTATTTGAATTATTTGAATAACTTGAAGTTTTGAATTATGTGATTTAATTGTAACTTGAGACTTAATTGCTACCATTTGCATCCACTAATTCCACATGCATCCTTAGTGTCTTGAATACAGGATGCATCGAGGTCGGCATCGTCGTGAGCATTCTCCGGGTCATAGGCGACATCACTGTGATCGTTCTCCTCTACCTCGACCCCCTCCAGCTCAGCCACGGGATTTCATGAATGCGGTGGTTGGTCTTATAGATTAGAGGATGAGAGAGTATGTTCCTCCCACACCGCCTGCTCCACCGGTGCAATTAGAAGCACCTATTTCTGCTAAACTTTGAGAATTCCAGAATCAACACCCCCCTAAATTTTTCAACGACAATGATACTTAGGCGGAGATGTGGTTAAAGGAAGTAGAGAGAATTTGGGAGCTCATTCCATGTGAGTCCCAAGAGAAAGCTCGCTGCACCATTACTTTGATCCAAGGAGAAGCCTACTCTTGGTGGGAGAGTACTAAGATAGTGTTGGATGCCGCCGGGGAGAAAATAAATTGGGAGGTATTTACTCGAGAGTTCAAGAACAAGTTCATTCCTCGCTCAACGCGTACTAGGAAATTAAAGGATTTCACGGAAATAAAGTAGGGAAGGATGTCAGTTTCAGAGTATATAGCTGAGTATGAGAGGCTATCTCGCTATGCACCTAATATAGCGAGTGATGACTTCCACAAAGCGATGCAGCTTGTGCAAGGACTTCGACCGGACATACAAGAAGCAATTGAAGCGGTCAATACAAGCACTTGGGCCAAAGCTACTACCAAAGCTTTGAAAGTTAAGGATGCCATAAATACTAGGAACTCTACCTCACAAGTGAGACCGACTCAGAAGGCTCCACCTAAACCGGCCTTGTGACCATCTCCGGAAAAGCCCCTTTGTACTTATTGTGGACGTGACAACCACACTTACGATGGTTGTAGGAAGCGGTTGGGTTTATGTTTCCGATATGGGAGTGCTGAGCATCAAATAGATACATGTCCGGAGCGACAAGAGCTATCCACCGGGGGTCAGAGACCATTTATCTGGCAAGAACAATGGTGAACGGTACATTTAAACATGTATACCACGTGCATCATGGGCTTCCTTATTTTTACATATGATTCCTTGTGTTTGCTATTTGTTTTGTGTGATTAATGGATGTGGTGATCTTTCCTACTTGCTCATTACGTGCCGGTGTGTGTAAGTGTTTATTTAAGTATGTTCGTAGTGTGATTGTGTGAGAGACGGGGTTCTCTCTTTTGTGTGAGAGACGGGGTGCTCTCTTATTTGTTGAGAAACGGGGTTTTCTCATTAATTGTTTGGGGAGACGGGGCTCTCTCGTCATGTGTTTTAAAGTTGGAGTTTGAGCAGTGGACCTGGGGACCAGGTCCTCTTGAGGGGGAGAGAATTGTAACGCCCCAGTTTCTAATTATGCAATATGTAACATTTGTGAATTATATTCTAAGTGTTTATGTATAAACTTGTTGTAACTTGAGAATTATCGCATGATTTGTATTTATGTGATACGTGAAACAATTGCCAACGATGACTTAATTGTCCTTAAGTGATCATCTTTCTTAATTTGAGGATCTAATTGCATTAACTTTGAATAGGACTTAAATGATCATTTTCCATGAGTGTGAACTTAATTGCATGACTTATGAATTGGAGGGATTAAATTGCAAAATTTGCCTTGTCACCTCATTTCTTGGAAGAAACATGAATATCTATCTCTTATATTTCATTCATTATATTTTCATACAAAAAAAAACACATATTTGCTTCCATTTCTCACGCACAAAAACCCCAAGGAGAAGAAGAGGATTTCATCATTTTCAAGCTTGATTTCAAGGGGAAATTTCATACTTTGAAGCATCATCATCATCACTCCATCTTTTCCTTTTTCTCATTCATTCAAGGTATATGAGTTTAGTTGGAGAAATTGATGATTGAATATGTGATGCTAGGGTTAGTATGTAAAAGGATTAATTTGTGTAATTATTGTTGGAAGTATGATTATATGGTTATAGCTTGAATTTGATGCATGTATTGTGAAGTTTATGAGCTTGGAGCAGAAGTTGATATATGGGTTTGAAATGAGTGATTCTTGATGGTTAAGCATGGATTTAAGAGTTTATATGAGATATTATTGAACTATAAGTATGCTAGCATGTTTATTTTATGAATTATAGGCACTTGGAGCTTGGTATGTGATCATGTATTGATTTGTGGTTTTGGTTCGAGCATTTCCCCTGTTTCTGCTATGTTCTGCATCACCTGCATATTGGGAACGACCCTTCCCATCCCAGTTCATTCTGGGAACGACCGTTCCCACCCCTGATAGCTGTCCCGCGAGACTGGGAACGGCCCTTCCCAGTTTTGGCTTACATCCGGAATGGCCATTCACAGCCATGAACAAAATGTAATTTCTTTACAGATGCGCGGGATTGATTTGGGGAGTCGGGAACGACCCTTCCCATTTCTAGTTCAAACCCGGAACGCCCGTTCCCATGCTCCAGGGGATTTTCTATATTTTCTGCATAAAATCTAGTTTTCAAAATCGGTTTCTAAGGCCATAAATGACCGATACGTGTTATTATATGCTTAATTTACACATGAATATGATCATATCATTCCATAATTGTCAATGCACGTCATATTGTTCATGATTATGCCGTTCGTCCTAATTGGTTCATACGAGTCGTGGCTCACGTACACTTGTCTTTGTTGCACAGACCAGCACCCCAGTGACGAGGAGCGGGATTCTTAGGCCGTGTTTTTGCTTATATTTTATCGGTACAGGTGAGGTTTAATTGCTAGCTACCTAAAATCCGTATAACCCTTACATGAACTTTCGGCCAAAATGTATATATATATCTATTATCTTTCCAAAAACCTTCAAATGATTTGAAAGCAAGCCGTGTACCATGTTACCGTGTTATATTGACCATGTTTGGCGAGTCACCGTGTATTGTTCACTATGGGCCCGAGAGTTTGTGCTTGAGCCAACCGGGAAAGCACGGGCTGACGGGTAACTCTTACACTTCTCTCATACCGTGGGGATGAACCCTGAATCCACCAGGAGGTTTGGTGGAGGAAGGAGTCCCATGCGTGCGAGTCATGTTCCCGACGTACACCATGTTACCGTGGATGGTTCGGGCCTTGCAAACCCACAGTCATTGGAGGAATAAGGAGTCACTGAAACTTCTACTTGTGCACTGTAACTGGTTGCATGATCACTTATTTAATTGAAAGTATCGTGATTGTACACTGTCGGAGTAAAGGTTGGAGAATTGCCCTCACTGGCAGGGCCACTGATTGATTGATTGAAAATAAGTAAAGTGTTTAATCTGATAATTGTAATCTCGGGCGAGTTTTACGTTATTATTGAACTTATATTGTTTTCAGTTATAGAACCTTACCCGAGGTTATGGCTTGCATGTTATATGCGTTTATATATCTATTATGCGCCTCGCTCAGTCTTTTGTAGACTGACACCCCACTTTTCGGATTTTGCAGGTTGTGTGCTAGGCGGGATGGTGTCGAGTCAAGTCTGTCATTTTGGGTCTAGCACGTGTCCATTTCCATTTTGAGGCATATATATTATTATCTACGATTATATAACATGTTATGTATTTTGAAGATGATAATGTATTGATATATGGATATTATGCTTCCGCCTTATTTTATTATGCATTGTGGTTATTGGTTGGGATTAGTCCCGCCTAGCTAGTTCGTCATTTGTTTTCTTGTCTCCCGTTCGCTATAGCTTAGTTCATGTATGGATTGTCCGTTTCATATGTGGATTGAGCTATAGTGCGGGGGATGTGTCAACTTGCCCTTCGGGTGCTACAGTGAGGGCGTGAAATATTTGTAATTGAATCTAGAGCTTGTAGAGTGGAGCGTGAAATATGCGTAATTGAATCCAAAGTTTGTAGAGTGCGGCGTGAAATCTGCGTAATTGAATCCCGAGTTTGTAGAGTGGGGCGTGAAATCTGCGTAATTGAATCCCGAGTTTGTTGAGTGGGGCGTGAAATATGCGTAATTGAATTCAGAGTTTGTTGAGTGGGGATTGAAATATGCGTAATTGAAACCAGAGTTTGTAGAGTGGGGTGTGAAATATGCGTAATTGAATCTAGAGTTTGTTGAGTGGGGTGTGAAATATGCGTAATTGAATCCAGAGTTTGTTGAGTTGGGCGTGAAATATGCGTAATCGAATCCAGAGTTTCTAGAGTGGGGCGTGAAATACATGGGGTAAATTTGTCATCGGTAAATTTGTCTCGATTGAATTGCATGATCGCCTTTAAATAACTGTAACTTAATCATTGTACACTGTCGGAGATTGGTTGGAGATTGTGTACGCTCACTCGCCGAGCCACTGATAGCCTGAAATTGTAACTAATTGTCTAAAGTGATAGTTGTAAAGTCCGAGCATAGCTTAAGTGATTTCTTGCCCTCACGGGAACTACTTTAACTAAAACGTTGCTCGGGATTTACAACTTGCATGTGCGTGTTTCTATATATATGTATACCTCCAGCTCACTCAGCCTTCTAGAGACTGATCCCTCTTTTCCCCTTCTCTTCCAGGTTCCTCACAGGTGGTTACTAGGCGGGATTGAGTCATTTGTCTTTGTTCGAGTCCTGCACTTGTACACTCACTACATTTTGTATTTACTTATTGAATGGTATTGAACTCAGGACAGGGTCTAGGACTTTAGTTGAACCCGTTTTATATTATTGTATTGAATTGATTCGGGATAGGTTAGGACAGGTGTATCGCTTAGTAGAACCCGTATTTACTTTTCTATTGAATTGCACTTATTTCTCATGGCTATTGCAAATGTCATTGCCTTGCTTCCGCATCGCTGATATTATTGAATTGTTCCAGGGTTAGATTCCACCTAGCTAAGACAGTCTTTTCATTGTCTTCCGTTCGCTGTGAGTTTAGTTTATGTATGGGTTATTCCATTTCATATGTGGACCAAACTCACAGTACGGGGGATGTGGTGCTCCCGTCAAGGGTGCTAAATCTTTAAGTGGTATCAGAGCTCCAGGTTGCAAAATCGGAGTTCTAACGTCTTATCGTGTCAAGTATAGGTCGAACGGCTTAGGACCAATGTGTAAATGTGTGCCCCGCATTGAACATGAGCATTGTTATTGCTACTTGATACGAGAAATATTGTTATATATATGCTTCTTTCAGAACTTTGTTGACTTATATGTTGCATTTTGCATTGAATCCATGCTTTTGGTGTTAATTATGTGGCATGAGCATATACTAATCACATGCATTTATTTTAAAATTAGTTGTGATTTCTAGGTTACGAAGATGATATCAAACCATGGCCAATTTTTACGACAACCTCAATCTATCACAAGCTTCTTTTTCTAGCTTGAAGGTCGTAAGGAATACATCGAGGATTCCTACAAAATTTAATAGTCAGGATCTCCTCCTCTAATTGGGCTATGGTTTGTGTGATAAGTTCCGAAATAGAATGATCAATTGTAGGAGTGATGCTTATAATTTATAAGATAAACACGTGAGCTTACCTTACGAAAGAAGTTGATCAATCGGGTGCAAGAGACTCATTTAATTCAAAGCAGAGATGAAGAAAACCTTGAGGGTACTAAGGATTCCATGTTCGGAATTGCAAGCAAGTTGAGGATCTTCAGCTAGTTGAAACTAGAATCAAGTTATGGAGGAAAGTAACTTAAATGGTTCGGGTCGAAGTTGAATTTGGGGAATTGAGTTCAGGACGAGTCGAGGCATTTTAGATCTTGGAATAGGGTTTAAATTGATTGGAAAATTTAAGGAATTGATCAAGTTAGGGTTCATGAAAACAACAAGTAGAGGAATCAAATAATGAGGGAATCAAGGAAGATCTACAAGGCATTGAGGTACTTCAGATTTGGGAAAAAAACAAGAAATCGAATTGGAGAATTTAAAGAGAATTGATGGTTTCAAGTCCATGGAAAGCTAAGATGCCAAATGTTCTAGCTTCGGACGGGTTGGAGGTTATTTTCCAGATCCAAGCTAAGTTGTTGTGTTGGGAGCGCAACTTGGGAGATATGGAGCAACAAATGGAAACGGTAAAGAAAAGGCAAAGATATTCCGGAGGGAAATTATGTGCTCGAGTGTAGGCAGTTAAAGGACAAGTCCTACCACCCATTTAAATTCAAGAAGAGTAGATTCCGAAAACTTTGATCAAAGAGATAAATATGGTTAAGGTTCGGGTAACACTTAGAGAGTGATACTCGGGGAAGAATCGGGTTCTGGGAATTTCAATCTCGGGCGATGGGAAATGTACAAGTTAATGTTAGGGAATTTTGAAGAATTGGAATATCGTGGGCAACCAGAGATGAACACCAAATTTCTAGACAAGCTTGTAATTCAACAAATAAGGAACAAGTACCGGATTAAACCCATCGCTACTACGGTGACAGGTTCAATGCATTCATAGCCACGTGCATCATACATTACTTTAGGTTATTTAAATTTTTTTATTTATATGAGCATCTCTAATTGATATAATTGCTCCAACGTCTGGTGTTTTAAGTGTTTACAAGTGTGATATGTGCATTAGCATATTAACCCAACATGCATTTTAAGTGTTTCTTGACAGGAACTTCCCCACCTCATTTATCAAGCATTACTCCAACCGAGACACAACTGAATCATGATAAGGAAAAGAAAGTAATTGGGTTGCAAAGTATGGACCAAAAATGGAAGAACAATTGAGAGGCCGGAATAAGTAGCTGGGAGTTGGAATGGAAGAAGTGGAATGCTATTCCTACCAGTTGCTTCAAAGTAAATATGAGACAAAATTTCCGAATAAGCGGCGAGATTGGAACCGTTTATACCAAGGAAGCTGAGTTGAGAAGTTGAAATCTGAGTTGAAGAAGTTGAGAATCTTTAAAGAAAAATTTAAAAGCGACGTCACGAGCTCAACGAATAAGAAAAGGAAACTCTTTAGGGGGAGAGCCGACTGGGAGATGATTTGAAATTTAGAATTGTACTTAAATGGGCTACTTCCAATACGAGCAATAACAATGCAAGAGTCACCAATAACGGGGTTTCCCGAAAGTGGCAAAAAGGGACGAATTAGAAGATTTTGAAGCTCGATGATCTTCAAGATCGGGATAGAAATTTTTGGGAATAAATCCGGAAAGGGCAAGAGCTTCTGGAACTGGAGATGGGTATTCAAGAAAGGATGGAAGATTTAGTGTTCGCTTCGATTTCAAACTGAGGTAGAGGAAGCTTCGGAAATAATTTTGGAAGAAGTAGGTACATCAAGAGATAAAAATATGAATTCAAGGAAAGCTTGGCAATTGACTTCACAAGACGAGGTAAAGGGTAATTGAAGGCAACTTTGGTGATAGGATCAACGCCGTTAGTTCTTATTCCGAGATCATATAAATTCAACCTCCCAAGGTTACAAGAATAGTGTCTCGAGTGCCATGTTTCATACCTTGAAGAATTTCAAGAATTGGTGAGGACAATATTGGGTGAGAAAATAGATTATTATATTTTTTGATGGAAGTGAGAGTCAATTCAATCGAGCTTTAGAAGTGGAACATTTAGGAAGAAAATCACAACATGAACACCGTGGATTGCCGACTCATCAGACATTTTTCCATGATGAACTGGGAACATTATAAAAGTTAGAGACTAGACTTCAAGCTATGGAATAATGAGCCCGAACATTCGAGAAGGTTGATTATAATTCATGATGAAGGTTAAGCATGATTTGAGAAGAGGAACGAGTTAGTTGTGTTAAAACCAAACACACGCTCAAGGATTGAATCTCTGGATCAGGTTGTTAGGGAGGATAAAGGATTTGGTCATGGGTGAAGGACGAGTAATCACGGGAGTATCTATATCTACATCGGACATTTCGGAGTATGGTGGTGTGATTGGAAGATAGATCGTGGAGTAGGAGCCGGGTGGCTACCGAAGTGTCGGTCACAATGGGCATTCTGAGGCCTGGTACTATGGTTAGATGAATCTCCAACAAAAAATCAAGTGTCAACTCAGATTAATACAGTGGAAGCTTCCTAAAACAACGGTGAACGGTACATTTAAACATGCATATCACTTGCAACATGCATTTTATCATTATCGTATATAGTTCCTTGTTAATTGGTAATTGCTTTTGTATGACTAATTAGTGCATTTGATCTCTTCTACCTGCTCCTTACGTGGCGGTTTGTGTGAGTGTTTATTTAATTGTTCTCTCAAGGTTGTTGTATTACTTGTTTGAGAGACGGGGTTCTCTCGTTACTTGTTAGAGAGACGGGGTGCTCTCGTTGCTTGCTTGAGAGACGGGGCTCTCTCGTCATTTGTTTAGAATCAGGAACTCGAGGAGTGGACCTGGGGACCAGGTCCTCTTAACGGGGAGAGATTGTAACGCCCCAATTTTCCAGTTATGCATTACGTGATATTATGTAATTTATATTATTAAGTTTTACATGAAATTTATATCAAATTGAGAAGTATTGTATAAATTAACTTTGATTGAAACGTGAATTAATTGTCGAACGTGACTTAAGTGTTTACATGTCCTTGATTGATTACTTCTTTTAATTATAGGACTTGATTGCATGCAATTAATTCAGCTGAATTGATCATTTTCATGAGTTGAAATCCAATTGCATTAACTTAAATTCGTTGAGGACCAAGTTGCAATTTCCTTCATTTCTCTCCTTTATCTTCACGGTCAAACATATATATACATATACATATATCTCCTCCTTCATTTCTCCTTCAAGAAAGCAAGAACAACTCCATCTCTTTGTTCCCTCAATCACGATCCAAGCCCAAGGTAGGAGAAGCTAAGATTTCCTTCCATCTTTGCCAAGAGAACAAGCTCCATAATATCATCCCACCTTTCCCCTTCATCTCTTTCATTTCCAAGGTAAGATCATGCATAGGTCTTTGAGAATTCATGAGGTTATGTTAGAGTTTATCGTCCTTTGCTTTCCATGAGATTATGTGAGCTAAATATGATGATTTTGGATTGATTTCATACATTTATAACTTGAATTCATGAAGGTTAAAGCTTGTTTGGTCATGGTTTCCTTATGGGTTTGATGATGAATCTCTTGAAGGATCAAAGCATGAATTAAGTGTTCTAATTGTTTTTATTATGCTTTAAGTGTGCTAGAATGTTTGTTTCATGATTTGAATGCATTTAGAGGTATTATATGAACTTTTGATGATTGTTGATTTTGGTTCGTGAGCTTCCCCTGTTTCTGTACCTCCAGCAGAACGGGAACGACCCTTCCCGTTCCAGTTGTTTTTCTAGCGCGCATCTGGGAACGGCCCTTCCCAGTTTTGGCTTTTGGCCGGAACGACCATTCCCATGTCTGAAAAATGGGATTTCTTTACAGAGGCGCGGGATCGTTTTTGGGAGCTGGGAACGACCCTTCCCATTTTACTCTTCAACCCGGAACGGCCGTTCCCAGGGTCCAGAGGATAATTGTTAATTTATGCATGACCTTAACTATTTCAATTCCGTTTTTGAGCCTTTATATGATCGATACATGCTAGTATATGTTTATTTCATGCATGATTATATCCATGATACTCCATAATTGTCAATTCCTTATTACGCCGTGCGTCATAAATGGTATCATTATTGAGTCTTCTCTCACGAGTACACAATATTCTCTTGTCTTGTCCAGTTCTTCTCTAGCGCGCCCTTCCCAGTTTTGGCCTTTGGCCGAAACGGCCATTCCCATGCCTGAAAAATGGGATTTCTTTACAGACGCGCGGGATCGTTTCGGGGAGCTGGGAACGACCCTTCCCATTTTACTCTTCAACCCGGAACGTCCGTTCCTAGGGTCCAGAGGATAATTGTGAATTTCTGCATGACCTTAACTATTTCAATTCCGTTCTTGAGCCTTTATATGATCGATACATGCTAGTATATGTTTATTTCATGCATGATTATGTCCATGATACTCCATAATTGTCAATTCCTTATTACGCCGTGCGTCATAAATGGTATCATTATTGAGTCTTCTCTCACGAGTACACAATATTCTCTTGTCTTGTCCAGTTCTTCTCCAGTGCGGAGATCGTAGATCTAATAGGCTATATCTTGTATCCTTGTACTGTCTCGTCGTGTGTCAGGTGAGGGTGTTTTTGTTCTAGATACGTATTAAACCCTAAAACCTGTATGAATGAATTTGGCCTAAAATCATACTTATATCTATATTATTTCCAAAGTTGCAATCGAGTAAATGTTTATTGAAACTGAAATTATTGTTATTGTTATTCATTGACCGTTCCTGCTTTGGCGAGATACTGTATTGCACACTGATTGAGGGCACTGAGACTTGTGTATTGAGCGAGCCGGGGAGGTATCGGGCCGACGGTGACCTCTTACACAGTCTCACACTGTTGGGATGACTCCTGAATCCACTAGGAGATTAGTGGAAAAAGGAGTTCCGGGCATAGTAGTCATGTTCCTGATGCTCACACGGACTGGATGGGGAGGGCTAGCTACCCGAACCATCATGGAGGGAAAAGGAGATCTTGAGAGAATCCGGCACCACGGGTGACCCAGGGATTATTTTCGTGACTGATTGCACTGCTTGATTACACTATTGCACTGACTGCACTGTATCGTCTCGATTGAATTACATGATCGCCTTTAAATAACTGTAACTTAATCATTGTACACTGTCGGAGATTGGTTGGAGATTGTGCACGATTACTCGTTCGAGTGCTGCACTTGTACACTCACTGCATTTTGTATTTACTTATTGAATGGAATTGAACTCGGGACAGGTTCTAGGACTTTAGTTGAACCCGTTTTATATTATTGTATTGAATTGATTCGGGACAGGTTAAGACAGGTGTATCGCTTAGTAGAACCCGTATTTACTTTTCTATCGAATGGCACTTATTTCTCATGGATATTGCAAATGTCATTGCCTTGCTTCCGCATCGCTGGTATTATTGAATTGTTCCAGGGTTAGATATCGCCTAGCTAAGATAGTCTTTTCATTGTCTTCCATTCGCTGTAAGTTTAGTTTATGTATGGGTTATTCCATTTCATATGTGGACCGAACTCACAGTGCGGGGGATGTGGTGCTCCCGTTGGGGTGCTACATTTAGTCCATGACTGAAAAGGCAAAGCTACTCGTCTCACCTCTTTAAGCCCAGATGTCCCCTCCGACCTGCGAGCCCCAAAGCCCATAGCAAACCCGAGTGTCGCTCCTCCCCTAGCACTACAACCCCCGCACCGCAATACTCCCCGAGCAGAGGTTAGACCTAAGACTCGAGAAATACTACGGCAAACGGTTTAGTTAATATATAAGTAAAACGCACAACACAGTGCAGCAGAAGATAAAGAGACTTAAACTTTGTAAGGAAACAAAGGTGCTAACTCACACAAAGAACCAGTACTATTATTATTGAAGTAACTACCATAGGGGAGTGTAACATGATAGTCTTGTGGAGTAAAGCATAAGAGTAGCTGGTGAACATACTTAGGGCTATGTATCCTTAAGATCAGTTCTGACCTACTGTACGTGACACTTTAGCGCTTCAAGATACTTCTAGTTGTCGTTCCTTGTAATGCCCCCACCCGTACCAGAACAAGAGGAGAGTGGCGTCTCAACCCCCGCACTGAAGCACCTCTCAAGTAATGGTGTGAGCCATCACTCAAGAAATACTCCAGCGAACGACTGTCTATCTCAGAACTATACATGTATAACGATGTGGCTATGCAGCAGAAAATCTGAGTATTTTAAAACTTTTCAAAACATGTGCGTGATGGCATGTAACAAGCAAGAACATATTGATCGTGTAAGAGAGACTCGGTATATCAGAACATATAACATATTCACAAATAAATACCGATACAACAGAGTTCAAAATATCGGTAACAGAGTAGCAGGAAGAGTATAACAAAGATACTCAAGTATTCAGGAACATAACGTAATGTAGCCATAAAACATATGCAGGACACAAAAGGAAGTAATACCAAGTCCTGATTGAAACAAAAATGACAATCTAGAGCTTCAAGATACCTCTAGACTGCGGCTGAAAGACTTGAAACCACGAGGCGAGAAAACGGGAGAGGTATTAGTCAAAAGGACTAAGTGAGGGAATACTTTAAAGAAGGTACTGAGTGATAAAGAATTTTAAGTGTAATTCAAAACTGTTAAATGCAATGCTTTAAAGAAGAACTCGAAACAAGTTCGATTGATAAAACTCTTTGAATGTGATGCCGTAAAAAAATGCACGTTATAAAACATTTTCATGAATACTATCACACGCGCACACATATGCTGTAGATGGTTCATAGTTCTTTCATAAAACGGGATACGGGTAAAGTGAACTTTTCCAAATATGAACCATCTTTTATGAAACATAATTTTGCCCGCAAGCTAGGCTCCTCCATCCTTACTCCAGAAAACATGATTTCGTAGAGTATCGGACCGAGGTCAACAATAACTCCACACACAGTAGAGTATCAGACCAAGGTCAACAATACCCCACTAACACATACAAACATGCACCATCCTCCACCGGTTGTCACTTCGGGTACCTAGCCCTAGGCGACCTGTAAACATGTAATGGGAACAGATTTGTTGTCCATTCCCAGACAGATTGTCCTGACTTCACAAACCTCCTGTTAAAAGTTGGTGTCAATTGTCTAAGTGTGGCGGCTGGTATTGGTGATGTCGTTGGCGCTCACCTCCCGAGCATCACCTCCATACATAACCGTCGGGCCCAAACTGTAAACTGTATGCTTACATTTAAGATTAGCAGTGACCAGAGTACCACTCCAGTATGCTAACTATAACATGTGAAACTGTAACTGTAACATATGATGCTGTCTGTAAAACATATGATTCTGTCTGTAAAACATGTGAAACTGTACTTTGAAAACATATGCAGAACATGTAACTGTCTTTGAACAAGAATGCAGAACTTTGGAAAACATGTGCTTTAGATCAAGGTATACTATTAAAGTATGAATGATCCTTTCAAAAGAATGTCCCGATAAAAGGGATAGTTCAAAACGAGGTTTAGCTTTGAATTTCAAAACATATGATACGATAGTATAATCGTGGTTCCAGTTGGAAAACATTTATAACTTCACCTCACCTAATAGTAACAAAAGGCAGGTAGACAGATTATGCGGTGCCCTGGGGATCCCAGTGCTCAACTTTAACTCCTGTAGGTGGTGTACTAGAGTGAGCTTAAGAACTAAGACCCACTACTAACCAAGATGCATATGAAATGCACGAAACAATGAACAAGGAACATATAAAGAACATGTAACACAAGAGAGTAATACCATTTAAGGTATTCAAGAAAGGTAACACACAAAGGAATACGTCAAAGTGAGTTACTCTTAACGTGAGACTATGATCTTACTATAACCGAGTAAGCTTTAGTCAAATTATGAATCCTATCGCAAACCTTAGGTTAAGAAACAAGTCCACGAAAGAAAACACATTTTGAAAACACATTTTAGACCCTGGATATGGAAACCCTAGGTGCAAATGTCTATTAGGAAAACACGTTTTATTTCATTTTTACTATTCAAAAGCACTATTCAAAAGTACTATTCAAGATTACTATTCATAGTTACTATTCACATATTACTATTCACATGTCGGGTCAAAGGGTCGGGTCAAACCCTTACTATACACACACACCCACACACACGGTACACATACACACCATGCACGTACACACACACCCCATGCGCGTACACACACACACACACGGCATGCACACACACACACACACCCTAATTAAATTATGATCTTGATTATAACCTATAGTTTCAAGTTCATGTTATAATAATCAAGTGTGATCTAGGTTAAAGGTATAACCTATGGTTAAGAGATCCAATTAAGGCATAAGATCAAGTTATGAAACACTATTCTATCTTAGGTTATAACATGTGACACTATTAAAGTGTATAACATATGATCAAGGCACTAATCCATTAATCCATATCATACCATAAGCTCAATTCATAATTCAAGAATCATATAACAATGTGACAACATGTCACAACATATATCATATCATATCATATCATATATCATGAACCTTTAGGCATGTAACATGTAACAATTTAATTCAATACCAACATGTAACAAGTTGTGACATAATAAATTGTAAATCACTATTCCATTAGCTAGCATGCATGAACATAATTCAAATTCCATAATCATGCATCAATTCTCATAATATAACAATCATATCACATGATCATAGCATACACTAGGGTAATTCATAACATATTCAAGCATATACTAAACAATTAAAACATATAAACAACTATTCAAACATATCATGAAAACTATATAATAAATGCATAAAATAAAATCCTATATGGCTTAGGGAAGACCCTAAGACCCAACCTAAACATAATATAAACATACCATACATAAAAACATAAACTAACTAAACATAACATAAAAATAATGCAACTAACCTAGCAAAGGGGAGGGGAGGGGAGGCCGACGGCCAAGGGGGAAATGAGAGAGAGAGGAGTGCTTGTCAACACAAGACTTTGAGCAAGGATTCTAATGGCATGAGAGGGATATTTATAGTTGTGAAGAAGCCCCTCACCTTGCAAAGAAGGATGGCTTAAGGGTAGGAGAGCAAAACAAGAGTTCATCCACTTGCATCTTCTAGAAGCTTAAGCATTATGAAGGTAAAAATGGGACTGCTGGGGGTATTTCTATAGTTTCATTGACCAAGACTCGAGGATAAGTGGCTGGAAGTATAACCATTCTGACGGCAAGAAAATTAGCTTCGAAACGCATATTCATACGTCGAAATCGGATTTACCGTTTGAAAGATACATTAGTTTTAGTGAATAAAAGTTTTGAGCTCGAAACTCAACACGAGTGAAAAATGACTTTCTAGAATGATTTTCAAGTCCGGATTGTTCCCAAAATTCAAGAAATAAATTGAGAAGCGTTTTGAGTCCAAAATCGACTATAAAACGTTTTACCGTTCAAAAGTTGAAAACGTAGAGTGAATAGTGAATTCTTACGTACGAACGTACGCTTCAAAATTTCAAGCTAGGGTTTGAATCAAGAGTTGTAAAACATCTCAAAAATCTTGAAATAGCTCAAGTAATGCAAATCCGAAGAGAAAACATTTTCCGAATGGAAACCGTTCGTAAAAGGAATAGTGAACTAGGGTTTTCGAAAACATTTTCAATAAAACAAAGTTCCATAATAGATTTCCAAGCCAAGAATGATTTCAAAAGACTCGTCTCGACTCAAGGATCGATTCGACTGTAAACTTGGGTAGGAAAGGTATCAGAATCAAAAGCTCATTTTCTGATGAATAGGAACTTTGGTCGGTAAGTTCCAAAAATACCCTTATGGTTCAAGAAAGACTCTCTGAGCTCGGGAAACAAGTTCAAACGATTGGGAAACATGTGTGATGAACCTCTAGGGTTCGAGTAGCAATATGAACAAGGTAGGCTCGGGTTATGAATAGTAAACTGTATCAAAGGTCAAGAATTCCCCCTTAAAACATGTCAGATCATATACGAGCACAAAGTTCATGTAAGAATGCAATGCATGATGATTCAAAAAGTTGGATCACGGTCTATAAACGCTTTACCAATGCCCTGCCAGGCCCTGTTTTGGGCTGTTACATTCCTCGATTCCTGAAATCATGCATTTTAAAGTAGGCGAGGGGTTAGTCAAAGTGACTAAGTGAGGGAGTATGGTAGCTTATAGATATACGTATATCTATATATTTATATGACCAAGAAGGTCTTGATCTAAAATATTAGCAATAGGATATAGTAATATGAAATGGTTCATAATAAATGTTAAAATAGGGATAGGGTAACTTGGAATATTTGTAGAAATATGAACCGTTCGTAATAAGAACTTTTAATGCTCGCAAGCCAGGCCTCTCCAACCGTAACTCCTTAAGTAGTTAGTAAAACAGTATCGGGCTTATCAAGGTGCCGATACTTTAATAAAACCAAGTAAGATAATATCTCTGCTACTCCGTGGTGTCAATAGGGAATCAAACCCTAGAGATGATATAAGTAATAAGTGGGAGGAAGCTATCTCTCCCAGGGAGGTTGTCTCCCTTGTAAATCTCTTGGCGTGGAGTAACTAACCTCCAGCTAAACCACTACCAAGAGTTGGTGGCAGTCTATGGTACCAATAATACCCTCAGCCCTATACCTTTCGGGTAATTGCTCAACACAACTACGTGTCGGGGTCCATAATAATAATGATAATATATTTTGCTTGCTTGGTCGGGAATCAATTCTTAGTAATAATAGGACTGAAGTATATAATCCTAATTCCGACATAAAAAGCATTTTCCTCGTAAAGAGGGAAATTATAATGTAATAATATATTTAGGTAGTAAATTAAATAATAGGTAGGTTTGAAAATAGGTTTTACATAGATATACATATATAGGCATGATTCCAGTAGAAAATATTTTAAACCTCACCTATACCCGTAGTCACACGAAGTTATGTGGATTCCACTGCTTGATCCTAATGTCGCCTGAAAGTATTAACTACTACAAGCTTAGGACAAGGTTCTTTATTATTATTCTAATCAAATAGGCACACAAGGTATATAATGTTCACACTTAAAAGAGTAACACATTAGAAAACCCGATAAACCCTAATTTTAACCGTTTAAAAAAAATTAATTAATTAATCGGGTTTCATGAAGTCTTTAACTAATCAAATTTTTATTAATCACATTATGATCCTAATTATAAGTATTTAAAATGAAATCTAGGTTTTAATGTAGCAATGTAGGTCATGTTTGAGAAGATGTTTACAAAATTGCTGATATTCAGAAAATTCGGATAAAATCCTTCTTTAATAATTTCAAAACTCAATTTTTAATTATTTTATAATTAATTTTGAAATAATATTAATATATGTTGACCAAAGAGTCAAAATTACTATTGAGAATATTTACTATTCAAATTCTTAATATTTAAACACTTTATAACACAAAATTAAACACACACACTCACACACTATCACACGTGCACCATTCTTGATTCAAGAATGTTATGAACATGTTCTTAGACATATGAATGTGTTCATGTAAGTTCATGATCATTCTTAACCAATTTCATATTCATAACATGTGATTAAACCTAAATGTTGCACTTTATGTAACTTTAATCATAAAAATAATTCTAAATAAATTATTCTAGGCATGAATTTAATCAAATAAGATCATAAATATTTCAACACATGTTCAGATTATTTCATATCCTAGTTCAGTCATTTAATTAAATAAAATTCATAATGTAACCATATTGTACATAAAACTAACAATTTAGGCATATATTTCATAAAATAAAATTCCTAAAGGCATAAATTAATTAAATCTAAGCATGATATATTCATAATACCCTAAGAACATCGTATAAAGCATGAAATAATAAAAGAAAAGACTCATACCTTAGAGAGAAGGGTGGTGGCTGAACCTAGGGGGAAATGAGAGTAATTTTGGTGTAATCTTCTAAGTGACCTTGGAGGGGTATTTATAGGTGTGGTTTAAGGGATTAAGTTGTAATTTCCTATTCTTTAGGGTAGTGACTCACAAGATAGGGTAGGCTAGGTGTATAATCTAGGGTAGTAAGATGTATACTTAGGTATACATGTGAGGTAAGTGCATATGTATACATAATTATATCACAAATACATCATAAATACATTTGATGGGCCCAATTTACGCTCGCATCGGACCCATACACGTGCCACAATCCAGAAGGATTATTCAGATGATCCAGGGGACCACATGGGCTTAGACGCTCATCAGTGCGGGCTCGTGAACAGGTTCAGCCCATGCTGCCCGCCACCCTGATTCTTAAGGCCCGTCTGCCAACCTCTCCCTCTTCCTCGAGCGTGAGGTTGCCACTCATCTCCTTCAGGGCTCTTATGAAGGCCCAACAGAGATGATCACTACCCTCGTAAAGATCTTCCCCTTTACATTGCTCAGTTCTCCTTCGGGGACCTCACACGGTCAGGCGCCCTACCCGTCCCGAGCATTCCCGATGCTCGAACCAAGCTACCAGGGAGAAACCCCTATCCGAGCCCTCTGGTGCTCGGGTTATCCCTTAGGAGCCTGTTTACACTCGTGCCACCCCTGACGCCCATGCCATCACCGTTGCGAGGTGTTCATAAGCCCCCGAGGCCAACTCCCTCCTCAACACAAGGCTCCCGTCAGGGGCACATCCAATGGAGTAAAGAGCAAGTTACCCTTAGCCCCCCAACGCTAATCAACAATCTTGTAACCACCTCTGACACACTGTGGTAGTGCGCGCACATTCTCCTGGCACACTGTTGCCACCTACTCGCAGGTATCTTTCAGAGATGTCATTTTCACACCATCACATGTTGCCACGTGTCTAGGGCGACACTGAGTTGGGACCACTTGGTTACATTTACCAAATCACCCTCACCCTCAACCTATAAATATGAGAATTTCTGCACACACATTGCCTAAGTGATTCTGCACACTAAAGACTTATATTGCATTCCAGAACTTGCAATTTTTCCTCTGTCGCATTATCTTCTTCTCAAAGCTCTGCATACTTCACCGCATCATCAATGCATTTTCTGGTGTTATCCTAGCTGGGAGAACCCACGCTCTCTTAGAAACCCATTTCTTGAGGCTTTCAAGCATGTGAAGGTTTTCCCTTCCACAAACAAATTCTAAAGTGATTGGTGTTTACATCTTTTCCCTATTTTCTGCACCATCAACATTAATTAAAATTAATGTTAAAATAAGGTAAAAATAATAATAGAAACGTAGAAGAATCTCTAAATTTTAGTTTGAAATGAGAAAAATTACAAAAGAAAGAGAATGGAAAGAGCTTTCCGATGATTATAAACACTTAGCTTTTAAACGTTTCAAGTTAAAGTAGTATGGGTTTGGAATTTTGAAAAATATTATAAAATACATAAAACGAAGCGAAGATAAGATTTAATTTCCGAGAAAATGTTCATGATTCATAAAATAATTTGAGGATTATTTTGAGTATAATATTGGATACCAAACGCCGTACAGTTTAAAAGTTAGTTTTTACTGTGAGAATAGTACTTTAGGAAAATATTTATAAAACAATCTACGAGTTGAATTAAGGTGTCTTAAAATTCATAAAATAATCTGGGGATCGTTTTGGTTATAATATTGGATAGGAAAAATGTTGAATTTCGAAAATCTCTAAACTAGGGTTAAAGTAGGGTTTTTGGCCGGTTTTAGCTACTACGGGAGCTACAATGAGAATTAAAGTTTGGGAATGATATCATAATTCATAAATTTTCATAAGGATTCATTTGAACCCAATATCGGATAGGTAAAAGTGTTCCGAAAAATTTTTACATTTAGGAATAAATAGTAACTAGAGACCTAATGGAAATTTTTGATAAATAATTTTCAAAGCGTATCTCGGGATAATAAAAGCTAGGATATGAGTCTGGAAAATGTGGAATCTAACTTTCTAGAGCTTTTGAGGAATATGTGAAGGTTTAGGTTCGGTGAATGAATAGTGATAAGTGTTTCATAATAAGATATGGATCAAATTTGATACACGTAAAGGCACATAATTCACATAAAATGAAATGCATGATGGATTGAGGCTATAAACGCTTTTTTCTTAACCCTTTACTTACCTGTGTTATCCTAATCTTGAAATCTGGGCTGTTACAATCCTCCCCCCTTAAAGAGAATCTGTCCTCAGACTCTATTCCTGTTTCGGAACAACTTTGGGTAATGCTTCTACATCTTTTCCTCGGTTTCCTAGGTCTGTTCCTATGTTCCATGTCCTTTCCATAACACGTTAACTAGGGGGATTTTTCGGTTCCTCAACTCTTGGAATTTTCTATCCAAGATTTTGATTGGTTTTACTTCATAGTTTAGGTTGGGTACTTGAGGCATCTATTCCACTGGCAGAATCTGAGAGTCATCAGCAAAATACTTCCGAAGTTGGGATACATGAAGTACGTTGTGTATTACAGTGGGGTTTGCTGGTAAGTCTAAGCGGTAAGCGACTGGTCCGGCACGCTCTATGATCTAAAAAGGTCCTATATATTCGGGACTCATCTTTTCACCTTTCCCGATGCGTGCGAAACCTTTTCTTGGTGATGCTTTCAAGAACACTTTTTCATCTACAGCAAATTCTATGTCCCTCCTTCGAGTATCAGCATAACTCTTTTGGTTGCCTTAGGCCGCTTTCATTCTTTGTCTAATTACTTGAATCTTCTCGATGGACTCTGCTATCCATTTCTTAATAGTTTTCTTTGTATCCCCTATTTCAGTTGCTTTAGTCCCGTCTATATCCCAATACAACGGGGATCTACCCTTTCTTCCATACAAGGCTTCATATGGAGCGGCCTTAATCGGTCCCTGATAACTGTTATTGTATGCAAACTCTACAAGAGGTAAACATTCTTTCCAATCCTCTTGGAAGTCTGAGGCACAAGCCCGTAACATATTCTCCAGATATTTGATAGTCCTTTCTGACTGGCCATCAGTTTGAGGATGTGTTACTGAACTGAAGTGTAGCTTAGTCCCCATTAGCTCTTGAAAATGTTGCCACAACTGTGAAGTGAATTTTGGATCCCTATCGGAGGTTATGCTAGTAGGCACCCCATGTAGTCTTATAATCTCCCTCTGATACAACTTTGCTAAGGAGTTGACCTTATCAGTGGTCTTGACGGGTAAAAAATGCACAGACTTAGTCAATCGGTTAATAATAACCCATATACTATCATATCCTCCCTTAACCTCTGGTAACCCCGTAATAAAGTCCATGGTTACTTATTCCCATTTCCAGGTAGGAATCGACAATGGTTGTAACTTTCCTCCAAGCTTCTGATGTTTTGTTTTGACTTGTTCACAGGTCAAGCACTTTTTTTTGACATAGTCAGCAGCATCTCGTTTCATTCTATTCCACCAGAAATGTTTCTTGAGATATGATACATCTTGGTTCCTCCTGGATGTATTGTATATCGAGTCTTATGTGCCTTATCTAGAATTTTCTTTTCGAACCGCAGGATGTAAATAAACTCGCCCTTTATATCTCAAGATTCCGTGTTCGTCCGTCGTGAATTTGGTCTCAATATCTTTTTCTTTAGAATTGAGACACTTCTTGATATATTCATCTTGTGCCTGGGATTCTCTAAGTCTTTCCTTTAACGGCGAGGATATCACTATATTGGCTAATCGGGATTTTGAGATGACAGTTACGGGTCCACTTCTTCTGTACAATGCTGCCAGGCTAGACTTTCAACTTAAAGCGTCTGCCACTACATTGACCTTTCCTGGATGGTACTGTATTACACAGTCGTAATTTTCCAAAATTTCATCCACCTCCTTTGGCTCATATTCAACTCCTTTTGAGTGAATAAGTATCGCAGGTTCTTGTGGTGTAACGCCCCAATTTTTCTAGTTATGCATTACGTGGCATTATATGAATTATATTCTTATACGTATGTGAAAATATATAAATTATATTCTTATACGTATGTCAAAATATATGATATTATTCTCAAATCATGAATTATTGCATAACTCGTATGTAACATCCTGCTCGTCCGACTTATAAGGTACGCAACGTTTCAACCTTTTTATGTGTTTAATTATGTGATTTTGTGATTTACGTGGCCCTATTTTGAACTCTTTTACAATTTAGGGGGACCCTTTGTAATTTTCTCTTTTTGGGGGTTTTTTCGGTCACTGCTCGTTCAATTGAGATTTTGACCTCTTTAACCCCTTCAATGTGTTCAGGGCATCGAAACGAGTTCGTAGACTCTAAGTTTGCCCAATTCTGACATCGTTAGTCTTTCCTCCCATTCGTTTTGCATGCGAGAACCCGTGATATATCACCCGGATCCTCGTTTTTCGCACTAGAACATCAACAGCTCTCTCTCTCTCCTCTTTCTTTCTCTTCTTCACGCACCAGCACATACACTCACGGTGTGTTTTCACACACAACTCAAACTCGCTCGTTTCTCGACGGAATTCGACGAACCAATAGTGTTTTTCGATGAGCTCGACGAACCGGTCACAACTGTACCAAGATCTCGACCAACCGACGACCGACAGTGGAGTTATCGTCGAATTTCAGGCGTGGCTGGAGAGGGTGGCGGAGCCGCCACTTCGCCGGCCTTTCGCGGCGGCTTTCGGCAACCCTCCGGCGACACGCACCCATGCCCAGCAAGAAGAACTCCCGGCGTTTCGTCTGACGTCGACGGTGCGGCCATCCGAGTCGTGATGGCGCCGCAAACACCGCCTGAAGCTCGCGGCGGCGGAGCGAGTTACTGTAGCGGCGTCTCCCGCCGTGTTCCGACGGCTTTTTCCGACGAAGGTTAGTGTTTTCCAAGGTTTTCCGACCCCCTAAGTTCATTTCCGGTATCGATTTCATCTAATTTTGGCCGTAGGTGGTGGTTCCGGCGACTTGACCAGCGGCAGAAACTTCGGCGGCCAACGGGGGCCTTTTTCGTCGATCTTTTGGCTACGGGCTCTTCACGAAAGTTGTTCGAAACGACGAGAACTATCATCCGTTGATCACCCGACTCCGGATTTGGCCATTTAGCGGCGGATCATGGCGGTGCAGTGGCGGTGTAACGGCGGGGGTAGCTCCGGGGATATTTTTCGGCGACCAGCTTAGGGGGTTTCGAAGAGCTCGTCACGGGTAAGACAATGCCTCTTTCGGATCTCATTTTCGTTCACCGGTTTGGAAGTAATTGGACTTTGAAGATTTTATGATTTTGTATTGTTAGATCTGAAATTGGAGACGTTTGGATTGGAATTTTCAAAAATTGATCGAGGATTTGGAACGAGCACGAGGAGTATTTGCACGAGGGATTTTTAGGGATTTTTCCGGCGACCTTCGGCGGCGGCCTGGCCAAATTCCGGCAGCTATAGTGGTGGTATTCCGGCGGCGTCCGGTCAGAATGTTCTTCTCATTGTGGTGAGTTCAACTCCACTTTCCGTTCGTCAATCGGACACTCGGTTTAATTTCTGCAAATTTATTTGTGCATTTGGGATTTATTTGATTAATTGTTCTAAATGTAATTTAATTGCTATTAGCTTGATTTATCGATTTATATGAACTCTAATATATACGAAATCATACCTTTAATGAAATGTGATATGTACTGATGCATTGAATTGTAAATTGAACCCCGTCCACTAACCGGAAGAAAAAGGTGTGAATGATCGATTGAATGTGCATAAAAGATTATGTGTGTGATAACTAATAAATAATGATAATGATTACACAAGGTGAAGGTTGGAGACTTAGCCCTCTCGCCGGGCTCATGAAAGACCTAATGAATGAATATAATAGTTGTAATCTCGTGTGTTGATTTTATTAGTTTTAACCTACTTGGGAAATATCTTGAAAACCTCGTATGGGATTATAACTCGCATGAATGTGTTTAAATTATGTGATACTTATATATTATGCCTTATTTTTATACCCATCAGTCTCCTTTAGACTGAACCGCTCTTGTCTTCAATTTCGGCTTGCAAGTTAGGAGTGCTAGGCAGGAATCCAAGTCTTTTTGTGTCTTATATTCGGATCTAGCATTCTTTTGTCACACATACACTCATATTATTATTTGTATTATGATTATGAATGTTGGAGCGCATTATTTTGTATATGTTAGGCCATGTAGGCCATGAAACGTGAAGTTGTAAGTATTTTTGTATTAGAGAGCTTGTAAGCTTGTCGTAAATGTTATGGTTATATGATATGCTTCCACTTTCATGGTTTTACTCTGTGTTGTTATCTCTAATACGTGAATGGTTTAAGGGTTAGCTACAGCCTAACATAGCAAGTGTGTTGTGTCCCCGTTCGCCTTAATTTGACACATGGATTTCCCATTTCATATACGGGTCGGGTCTTGGTGCGGGGGATGTGGCGTCACTCGCTCGTGCGCTACACCCCCCTCTAGAGTAACCACCGCATAAAGCACCACGTGTCTTACGTGGTGAAAATTGACTCGTATCCTCATAAGAAGATCCTTTACCCTTTTGAGTTGTAGAAGCATCATCTGAATTCGAAAAATAATTCTCTTTCTCATCTCTATCATTCTCTTTAGCCTCCTCTTTATGATCATTACCTGTCACCAGTGTCTGTAATAATGACCTTTAGGGAGTCCTCAGCAACACGATTATCAGGCTCATCTCTAACACCCTTATCCTCAACCACCTTCTGAGTAGCCTGAGCAATAGCTACTTTGGCTTGTTGGATCACACTCTCAGAAGAACCCAAATATACAGGCTGAGATTATTTCTTTAATACCAATTTCTGTGAGTTTGATTCATCCTCACATTCAGAAACATAATCACTCCCTTCCTCTTTTTTGTTAGTATCAGTATTAGGATTATCCTCCAAGTTCACTTTATCTACCTCATTGTTCTCACTCTGATCATCATCAGATCTCGATTTCTCCGAAGTGGTAGCTTTGGTCTCAAAAGGTGCCTAATTTTCTGGTGTCCAATATACTACTAGTCAGCTCATTCTCGTCCTCAGGCTTGTTGTCATCATCAATGGGTTCATGTAGGGTCTTTTCTGCATCTTTTTGAGCGAAAGTGTTTTCCTTATCAATCACTCCGGATTTTTCTCCTTTTACCTCTATAGTATCAGCTTGTTCTTTCGAATTTCAACATCCAAGACATCAAATTTGTTTTCTAGGGTAGGTTTATTCAAAATATTATCATCCTCATTGAGAATAGAAACAAGCCCAAAAGTGAGGTTCTTATTGGATTTATCCGAATTCTTCTTACTCTTAGAATCAATCTAAACGTCCTTCTGTCAGGACTCGTGTTTTTTGTTTATATTTTCTCTCATATCTCTAGAACCAGCGGGTTACTCACCCTCCTGATTACTGCCTCCATCAACACGCCTATCCACATCATGAGGCTCACGAACCTCATCATTCTCACCCTTCTCGCCTTTGCAATCACTACTATCATGCCCTAGACGATTGCAAATGTTGTAAAGTTTTGGTCTTTCCCTTACCTTATCTCTTGAAGAACGGTCCAATCACCATATCTAACCCATACAACTTTCTTGAAGAATTTAGAGATATCAAGCTCAACATAAACCCTAGGCTCGTAAGTATTGTCAAGTTTGGTAGTTAATTCATCAACCCTAATTGGATTGCTAATGAGCGAAGCTAGATTCCATAAACCATCTTTATGAATTAATTGCGATGGCAACCTAGGGAACGAAATCCAAATAGGTAAGATAGGCGAATCCACGTTTGGCTTAAAATCAGGTGACCACTTTAAAACTCTCAACGGAAAATCACAAAAATACCATATTTCTTTCATAAACAATCTCACATAATCATCCGAATTATCACAGCGAATCAAGACATGTGTTTTGTTAAGCAAACTTACACGCACATTTCCTTTGAAGTCAATCTTGGAGAAATAAAATCTCAATTGAGCCAGAGTTGGATACCCATGAGAGAAATTACCAATCAAAGCGAGCTTGAATCGTACGTTGACAACCTTGCACTCCTCTGGCGAAAAAACAACAACAGGTAGTCCTTGAACTCCGTTATAGTTCTTAGAGGTTTGAAAGTTGAAAGGTCAAAGTTCTTGATTTGTGCCTTCTCGTCGTGGAGGAGAAACGAATCCTTGAGTTTCGTACCCCCCAAAGCCGCGGCATAGGAGGGTTTAGAAGGCGGCACATGATGGCTGCGCATGTGGAGCATCGGCGTTGAGTTTGCCGCCGTCTACCATGATAACGCCATGAAAAGGTGATGATGAGGATGGAGCAATGAAGAAATCGCCGAAACCCTAGGAGAAAGGTCAGAGCAATGTTCATAAACCTTTTTCATTACAAATATGATATATTTCACCTTGATTGCAAGTTAAAAGTCTTGATTTAGTAATTTTTGTGAAATCGTTTTATTACAGAGAATTCTAACATTTGGTACTAATACTTTGTCTTTTTTGGGAAAATCGCATTTGTTTATTATGTTTTATTTTTACAAAAATTTTAGGTTGAGAGGATGGAGTCCATTCAAAGACAGGAAATACCTTTGAACTCAAAAAAGAAAATTGCATTTTTGGTATCATTCAATTGAAAACTGTTCTAACAATAGTTCTACTGGTTTAAAAATTCAAAAAAAAAAAATAACACTTTAAAAAATAATTATAATAATGGTCCCATTTGTTTCGAAAATTCAAAAAAAAATCTCACATTCTATAAAATCATTACAATAATGGTCCCAACATCAATATGATAACTGAAAAGATATGAAAATCATGTGCGAAGTTAGGAATTAGTGTAAGACAATTTTTGAAAATATTTTTTGTCAGAAACTATCTTATTGTAGTTTTAAAGAAAAAGCACTTATATTCTCTATTTTACTCATTTTATTTCAACCTTTTTACATTTCAACATTAATAGCATCATTATTAATAACAACATAATTAACCAGCATAAGCCATCCTCTAAATGGTCCAAGTCGTACTTTGACACATTTTCTAAACATGACATGCTATTAACCATTTTAACACAGTGTTAATTATGTTGTTATTACGGCGAAGGAGTGTTAAGTACTTAGTAGTGGGAGAAAATTTAATTTACTGCCAAATGCAAAAACTTTTAGTATTAATTCCCAATTTTCAAATTTTAATTTTTATTTGCTCCCTATTTTGTGTAAAAATACTTAATTACTCTCCACAGAGGAAAAAAAAACAAGACACACAAACCATTTTGTTAATATAATACCTCATATACACAACTTCATACTTTTATTTTGTGTGTTAATATTTCAAAATATAATTTCATAGTTCAATGTAAAAATTAATACCTTTTTTTTCTGCGTAGGTGGATTTGGGGGTAAAAATTAATTATTGATTTATATCTTGGAGTATTATTTAGAAACTATAAAGTGTCCAAATTATAAAATAGAGTATCGTTCGTAAAAGTTAAAGTACTTACGTTTCAAATTAGAGTATTATTCATAAAATCTAAAATACCTACGTTTATAATTAGATTATTGTTATCCAAATTTAAAATTAGAGTATTATTTGTAAAAGTTAAATTACTCAGGTTTAAAATTGAAGTATGAGAAAGATAAATAAAGAGAAAGAAAAGGAAAAAGAGTATTGTTCATAAAAGTACGTTTTAAATTAGAGTATTAGTTGTAAAAGTTAAAGTACCTAGATTTATAATTAGGTATTGTTTATAAACGTTAAAGTATTCAAATAGAGTATTATTCGTAAAAGTTAAAGTACGTACTCAAGTTTAAAATTAAAGTATGAAAAGACAAAAAAAGAATAATAAAAAAAAAAGAAATAATTAAGGGCATTGTAGGGTGTTTGGGAAGTGAATAAAAATTAAAATTTGAAAAGGGAGAGTTAGTACTAAAAGTTTTAGCATTGACAAGCAAACTAAATTTTCTCCAAGATACTTAAAAATAACTATCCCTTGTTATTAATATGAGTAATAATATTATTAATATTGAAATGTAAATAAATTGAAATAAAATAAATAAAATTGAGAATATAAGTGCTTTTATTATTACTAGTGAAATCAACTTGCGTTGCACGTTTATCATTTAGTTTATTTCGATAAGTTTAGTATTATGTTTATTAAGTAAATTAATATATTAAAAGTATCTAATTTAATTAAATAAATATAATAAAATTTTTAAATCAATTTGATTTTGTAAAACTCCACATATAAAACATTTTATTTGAAATATTTCTTTCGAACCATAGACAATAAGTAAAAATTCAAATTAGTAAAACATTCGATTAATAAAGAAACAATCAAAATATATATTAGAAACTATGTTACTGCATAAAAATAAAATATTTAAAATGGATAATGTAAATGAAAAGACATATAAAAAATATAGATTAAAAAATTTAAAAAATCATATAAAATACTATGTTAATTATATGTACTTTATTCTTTCTATTATTTGGTTTTCATTAATATAAGTTGTGATTTATCTTTGATTTTTATATAAAATTCTAAAATGCTTCTTTGTTATAGCTCAAAATGCAAAGGTTATTGTATTTTTTATAGGAATCACCCTCTTCAGATTCGTATGTTAATGTATTGGATTCTTTGCAACCCAACAGAGGAATAGTAACCTCAAGCTAAGACTTATTTAACTCTGTTGATGGACTATCCTAAACCCTGTAACCATCTTGAACCTTGTGGTCTATCCTCACCAATTTATCCACCATGATGTTTCTTTCTCTCGGAATGTGCTCAATTTGAGCTTCCTAGGGTCTGAGGAATAAATTTCGGGAATCAAATATTAAAATTTTCGTGCGTGCTCTTTATAATTCTTCTTTGTTATACATTTCGCCACCGTCTCCGAATCAATCTCCATATTAATCTTCAGAATGTGACTCTCCCAAGCTAGCTTTACTATCTCACGTAAGCATAATAACTTCGTCACTTTTGTTGGAACTCTATCAAAATTTATAGAGTATCTTAGTACCCATCTTCCACTGTCATTTATACTATTATATTAAGTGAGAGACCCATAGAGTAACCGTTTTGGTCTCTTGGACTCTAAAATTATTTTCTTTTTGTATTTTTTTTAATCACTCTTTCAACGTGTTATGTGTATTTGTCTCTTAACTTCTTCTTTTTTCTCTCACCTTATTCCATTTTTTCAATTATATTTCTTTATTTTTTTTCCATATTTTTTTTATTTCTATTTTGTATTATCTTTTATATTTTTAATTATATTAAAAATAATTATAAAATAAATATTAACATAAAATTTTTAATTTAATACATATTTAAATGATAATAATTTTATTATTTGCACACGCATAGAGAATGCGTGAATTACTAGTCTTGAATGACGCTCCTAGTCGAAGCATTGTTGGTGTGGCTATAAAGGCTTCCATCTAAATCTTGTTTCACCCATCCCTTCTCGAGTTTATTCCAATGCAACTCAATGCATGTTTTATTTTGCCTGTGTTTTTTATCCTCACTAATTAGTACTAAGGACTCAGGTAACTCTTTTATCTAGTGAAGAGTGACGTTTTTAGACTTCATAATATTCTATTAGCTTCATTAGTTTCGTACTTTTCAAAGATTTCGAAGCGTTGAGATCAAGATAATCTACCCAGAACATTCTGGTAACATATTGCTCTGAACTTTATTGTTAAAAGCTCTCTTCGAGCCATTCCGAACCTTACAAGCAACGAAAATTTCGACCATTCTACGTATCAACAATCTTGTTCCATACTCGAAGTGCGAAAGGACAGCTTCTCAGCACGTGATCCACACCTTCACGTCTTGTACAACAACTCGTACATATATCGCTTTCCCCAAAATTTCAGTCATACTTCAATGCATTCATGTACAAGCGGTCATGTTGGCAAAGTCACATGAAAATCTTGAATTTTTAAGGGCAAGTTAATTTCCTAATTCATTTATCGTATTTTCTCGCATTTCTCATTCGATACTATAAGTAGATTATAGGCCATGCATTTTATAGGAGAAATTGTCGTTAGTTTCACCACACTTTATATTATTTATATTTAACTTTTGTCCTCTTTTGTTTTTAGCTTTGTTATGCTTCATTTTTTATCTATTCCAATGTGATCATATGTCATAAGAACTTTATTCTCCTCATAAATGTTATCTTTCAATACGTCGGCTAGTTTGCCTAGTGATAACGATCTATAATTCTATAAAGACACCCCTTCACCGTTTTCAATCCTCCAATATTTGTAAAACAGTTCTGCCAACCAAATACTTCTAACAATCCTCTTTCATAATCGAGAAGCCAAAAATTGAGGCTTACTTTCAAGAATATCCCTTCCCCCCTCTTTTAAATATCTTTTCTTGTATATCTAGCTCCGCAACGTTGTCTCCTTATTGAGCATTCCCCATCCTATTTTAGCAAACATCACTATTCTTTTTTTTAGGGCTTCTCTAATATCCAATCCCCATTCTCGCTTCTTTCTAGTCACCGTCTTTCATCCTATAAGATGGGTTCATTTCTTTGTTATATTAGTCACCCAAAGAAAATTGTGATTGGGTCGATCAAGTTTATTACACGGGTGATTGGGGAGTCAATTCGTAGGCATATGGTAGATAGGATTCGAGCTCATGATAAATATATGTAATTGTCTGACAATATTTACCAGTTGACCTTTCTATCCCAAATGACCTTTTTTACTCTCTCAATCACCTTCGAGAAAAGCTCACTATAGTTTCGACCAAAGTTCGTCTGCACCCCCTAGTTCCCTAAGTTGGTTGTACTTTCCATACCCAAAATTTCACTAACCTGTTGTTCTAAATTATTTGACATATAAGATGCGAACAATGCGTGTGATTTGCTCAAGTTCAATTTGAGGTTTGGTACCTTGCAACTTAAACCTCACTTTAAATGCACATCGCTCTATCCACGGTAACTTTGGCTCAAAATAGTAAGTCGTCCACAAAAAACAACTGTGAGATCTAAGGGTCTCCCTAACATACCGTAATTGGCCTTCATTATTTGGTAAAAACAACTTTTTCAATCATATACATAAATCTTTCCATACAAAGCACAAACAAATAAAGCGCGAGTGGATACCCTTGTCTAATGCCAGATGTTATTCGGTATACCCTCCGTCAGTTCACCATTTCGTAGAATCTCCGGCTTTATCCACTCTACTACGCTCATGATGATATTGATGATTTTTGTTGGGAATTCAAAGAAAGTTAGAATTTCCCTTAGAAAATTCCACCAAACTTTCTTGTACGTCTTTTCAAGATCCAATTTTAGCACCATGCGCCCCTTTTTGTCTTTAGAGTGATGTAACTTGTGTAACACTTCTTGAAGTACCAAGATATTATCATGACTACTTCGGTCGGTAATGAAATTATTCTAGTTCGGACTCATAATTTTATTTATATAAGGCCTAAGCTAGAGTAAATCATCTTGATGATGATTTTGAGCAATACGTTGCACAACGTAATAGGTTAGAAATTCGCTTATTTTTTCTGGAGCATTAACTTTCGAAATCTAGCAAATGCTAGTTACAATCTGGGTTCCGATGAAGCCAATTTGTTTTCGTCGCCATTCCAGAACCGTACATGAGATTTTCAACTGATACGGCTCCTCATAGGTCAAAAATAAATCTAAGGACCTTTCAAATAAACGTTTGACAAGACTCAATGGGAATAGATTTTCTCTCCATGCAATCGTTAATGAATTTCACCATCGAGAGTCTCTTGTTATGCCCTAATAGGTCTTGAAAAAGTAGGCTTGGAAACCATCTGATCCTAATGTTTTATATGGGTGGATGCTCTTCACAACCCTTAGAGTTTCCTCATTTGAGGTCGTTCTTGCCAAGTTATCTAACACTAGCTCCTTAGGGTTCGTGACCTCTTCGATGGTATATCCATCGAATAGTTTAGGGTAGTATTCCCAAGTGTGTTGCTTCAATTGGTCATTATTACATTCATCACCTGTTTTTAAGCATTTATATCAAATTCCTCCTTCTAGTTATATTTGAGAGATGAAAGAAGCATGAATTTTTATCCTCGAATTGGAGCCAATTAATTCTCGATTTCTGAAACCAAATAATATCTTCTTGTTTCAATTGTTTTTACATTCCACCATCAATTCTTTCTTCAAATCTATTCAATATTTATCTTGTTTGCCTTATATATAACACTTTGAAAATTCTTTTTAAAAAATTTTCTTGTTCTTTATTCTGAGCATATTAAAAAGTGTTAATTGACCATTGTATTAGAACAATGATTTCAATTTAAAATATCATTGGGGATAGTTAAGAAACCAGCATTGATTCTCTTAAATAAAAAATAAAAATAAAATAAAATAAAACCTTAAAGTATCAGTGAGAAGTGTTCACTAACGGTTGTTTAGAGCACTAGTTCAAACTTAAAGAGACATTTTTTAAATTAAACGAGTCTTAATTTTACTCTATGAAAAGTTCTGTTTTAGGCCACAATAAGTACTTTTTTAATATTTTAAATTAATAATTTATAATATGTATTTATATAATTATTTCTAATTAAAAATTATTAACATAATCATTATTTTGGCCCCCTTCTCTGATTTATTGTTTTAAAATATTATTTTCATTCTTTGTGCAATATGCATTCAACATATATAACATCATTTTTGTTAATGTATTGTATTTGTGATTCTTATTTGACGTGTTAGTAAATATTGTGTTGCGTTTAAGTAACGAAGATTTTATATGACGGGAAGTTAATCCAAAATACTTCATGCACGAGAAATAATATATTTAAGAAACATGTCTTTTTACCATCAATGAGATTAAAATTGAATTTTTTTCAGTTATTATTGTTGAAGGAATTTTTTTAATCACAAAACATGTGATCATATATATTCGATGTAAGATCTTTTATATAAAAATGGAAGACACAAACTATAAATATCTCATTATCAAAATTTATGAAGTGAATTAATTTGTTATCTTCCAGTTCGTTAGCATTTCTTATTATAATAAATATTTCAAATTGTTGAACTATGTGTGTGTATATATATATATATATTTTTTCTAAAATTGAAGGAGTTTTTAATTCTGTTCTATTAAGAGTCCTATTTTAAGTTAATATGTACTCTTTTAACATATTTAAATTAATATATTACAACATGTATTTACATTATTATCCCTGATTAAAAATTATTAACACAATTATTATTAGGATATAGTTTTAATTTCTCCTAGAGAAATTAGAGACTACTCCTCTGAGAACGTTAATAGTTCTGGTCTCATATTATTTTGTTATAAAATTATTAAAATTATTTTTGAAAGAGTTTGATTAGAATATTTTAAAATATTATGTAAACTATTTTTTATTTAATTATTTTGTTTTATCAATTTCATAGCCTATAGAATAATTCTCTTCTACAAAGAGTCCAATTTCAAGTTAATAAGTATTTTTTTTTAATGTATTTAAATTTATAATTTATAACACGTATTTATATAACTATCCCTAACTAGTAATTATTAGCATAATTATTATGAGGTTATTTTAGGCGATCAATATTTTTTAACAAACTTTTGTGCTTTTATAAGATATATAGATAATAAGATAATTTCCCACCAAAAATACTTTTAAAAAATGTTTTACACTAACTTGTTTTAGTCTTTCCGTTATCAAATTGAAGTTGAGACTATTATTGTAACGATTTCTAAAAGTATAAAACTTTTTTTAAAATTTTAAAATGAGTATCATCTCTTTCTCTCTCCTGACTGCTAGCACTAATTGACCCAACCCTACCTCTTATCTCTTCCGATGCCTATTATTGCAATAATTTCTTAACTTGTGGATTTTATTTTTATTTTTTTTAATTTTTGAAATGAATGAGACTATTATTACAACGATTTCAAACAAATGGGAATAAAAACACAATTTTTTTCCGTTTCTTTCTAAATGTTTTCTAAGGTGTAGTGTGTACTACTTATAAGTTATAATTTATGATGCATGGATATGGATATGGATAATAACACAAATACAAAACAATACAGATATGGTGACATAAATCCGTTTTTTAATTTTCTATGTGATGAGTATAGAACATATATACGACACGATCGATACGTAAAATAATTTTTTTAAAAGTGTTTATACGTAATATGCTTACATAGTGATTAAGCTAGACTTACGATTCAGGTAAATTTAGATTTAATTTATATGTTTCATGCAATATGTCATGTGTCATACTTTTTCAACGGGGAGAGTTTCCACCTCTTTCAGGTGAGGAGTTTGATCAAATAAGATGGAACACCAAGAAACACAAGCGAGGGTTTGATCAAGCAAGCACATCAAATATAAATGGAGACGGAGCATTACAAACACCATATCACTGAATCATTAGTCTCTCGGAGTGAAGGGACCTACATGGCTAAACTGCTTGGGAGGAATCATGTTGTGAACCCTAAATTCGATGAAGCAACATGGCGGATCTCGACAAGATAACCATTCTCGAACCGACCGACGAGTTCCCATACCCAAGGATAATCCTTGAGGAGGATTATGAGGACGCAATCAGAAGGGAATAGAATTCGGCTATCATCGTGCGCATCCTGGGCCCCAATATAAATGTACATTTACTGGCTACCAAAGACTCCTGCTTCACTCAATTAGACCGCAAGCTCCTCGATACGAAATCAGACAAATATTATATCCTAGTATCGAGTGCTACAAAATCTAATTATTTAGCTAATCCCCCCACACTTAGGCCATGCTTGCCCTCGAGTATAAACTAGGATCAATGTAGCACCCGTAACGCCGAGATGCCACACCCCCGCACTATAGCTCAATCCATATACGAAATGGATAATCCGTACATACACCAAAACTATAGCGAACGGGTGACAAAAGAAAATAATAAACCACTAGCTAGGCGGGACTAACCCTCATTTAATACCAACATGCATAAATAATAAAACGAAAGCATAATTTTCATTCACTTCATTATCATAATTCTTCCCATCATTTACATAAATCCAATTTTCCCAAAGATAACAAAGTAAGTCATACTTAATACATAGGTACCAAGAGATATAACAATCTATATATGCATCATTAATGTACAAGAAAATGAGGAAGACAAGTGCTAGAACTAACAAGAAGGACTCTATCCCGCCTAGCACGAACTCTGCAACCTAAAAATGTGAGGTGTCAGTCTATGAAAGACTGAATGAGGGGTTTAAATAAGTATAAGCGCACATATCATACAAGTCATAGTCTCGGGTAAGATTTTACAAAGAAAAACCATAGAAGTTCAATTAAAAAAAAGAACTCGCCCGAGATTACAACTAAATCCATTTAACAATAAAATCATTATCACTTCAATTCAATCAGTGGCCCGGCGAGTGAGGGCAATTCTCCAACCTTCTCCGACATTGAACATTACCAATATTTAGATTATCAAAGGTTAAGTGAGCATGCAAGTTATTACAGTGCACAATTAGCAGTTTCAATCCCTTCTTCCTCCGGTGATGGTGGGATTGCAAAGCCCCACCACCCAATCAATCTGGGCATAGGGTTCATAAGTCCCTATACCCGGTGGGCTCCTTCCTCTACTAAACCTCCTGGTGGATTCAGGGGTGACCCCAAAAGTTGTGAGGATAGTGCAAGAGTTACCCGTCAGCCCTTACTTCCCCGGTTGGCTCAATACACTACCCTCGGGCCCAAAGTGAACATTCTTTACTCGTCCAATCAATCAATCAATCAATCCGTTTCGTGAAATCAGTTGAAAATCAATAAGGTTTGGAAAACTATAGATATATAGATACATTTTGGCCGAAAACATCACGTAGGGTTTGTATGGGTTCTATATATCTAGAATTAAACCTCACCTGTGCCGACAATTAACAAGGATACAACTATGAAGCTTGCTCCTCATCAACGGGAAGACAATCTGTGTAAAAAGGACAAGTGTTCGTGAGACACGACTCGTATGAACCATTTACGACGTACGGCAAAGTCATGATCAATAAGTCATTCAATAACACTTAAGGAAATGTCAAGTAGGACCATGATTATCAATTAAACAAGTATATATATCATATAATTCACATATGGGAACCAAGAGAGTGAAAGGGATGCAATAAGAGAGGTTTTGATGAAGTTTGGTAAAAACGGACAATTTTAGGAAGCGTACATGTTGAGGGAAAACTGGAATATCTTTAATTCTAGAAGTGGGAATTGAGTTTTTTTTATTGGGAATGAAACTAAACACAAATACCTTTCCGATGTTATATGGCTCGTTTTCTAGTTCAAAGCGAGGAGAAAATGGGCATACGCTTGAAGTTAAGCGAGTGCAGTTTGTCGGGAAAATGGCGACACCTAAAAGAATTGATTATATCTCACAAAATAGAAACGATATGGAGGTGATCCCAATTGGAGGTTGTTCTAGACTTGAAGAGGTTTCCATGAGTTCAAAATTTAGGTCATTTGGAGTTCGTATGGAAGCAGACACAGGCGTGTCGGAACTCGCGAATGAGGCAGTAGCTTCCGACACGGGCGTGTCGAAAATGAACTGGGGAGTGACACGGGTGTGTCAAAGCAATCTGGGCGAAAAACAGGGCAAACACAGGGTATAGGCACGGGAATTGGCTCCCAAATCATCCCAACACCAAATCAATGCAAGAAAACAACCTAAAACTAACCTATAACATGTATATGATCATATATATCAATTAGGCACCATTTAATCCATCAAATATGCATCAATCATCAAGGAATCATCAATCAAAACCCATATAATATCATGAACTCCAACTTTCATATTACTCAAGAAATCTTGCAAGCTTTGAAGTTTAATGACCCTAGTCACCATACATAACCAAGGAATCATCATGTAATCTTCAAACCCTACTCTATATCCAACTCAAGAGATTCATCACACACTTATATATACCTTGAGAGAAAGATGAAATGAAGATGATGATGATGATGATGCTTCCAATTATGCAACTTCTTCCTCGAATTCTAGCTTGAAATATGATGAAATCTTCCCTTCTCTCCTCATGGTGTTTCAATCGTGTTCTTGTGGGTGTGAGAAATGGAAGAGATAAGATGCATAAGATATTTACAAGAGTCTTCCACTAAAACATATGAGTCATCACATTTTGCTAATAAGTCCCTCAATTATATGAATGCATGCAATCAAGTTTTAGTCCATGTAAAATTAACATTTAACTCCAAATCATATTGATGGTGTCAAAATCTGGGTTGTGTGCTGGGCTGCAGACTAAGACTCCCAACCACCCAAGATATTTATAGTATGAGGAGAACTCTGGTACTTTCCTAAGCTTAAAAGATGAAACAAACGTAAGCTCAAAGGCCAAAACAGGGGAGAGTGGGGGTCAGACCCGTTTTGGCACTCCGACGCTCAAGTCAGCTAAAGCTCTGGGTCGAAAATATGCAGGAGTTCAGAGTCTTGTGCGTGAAGGAAAGCTTACCTTTGATGGTCATGGAGTGAGGTTTTTATAGGTTGGAGATGGACTCCGTGGGTGCAAGTACACCTCCCAGAAAGTGTGGATCTGGTTTGGAGAGGAAAGCGACGGCTTATGGCCGGAACAGTGCTTTTCCAGCTAAAGCACTGCTTGCCTGCTCCTGCCAGGATGCCTGACACTGTACTGGGCACAGCTGCAATTAATGCGGCCGGCGGTAGGTGGTGCTTGCATTGAATGCGGTTGTCTGGTAGCGACTGGGTCGGAGCTCCGCTGGGTCGCACCTTTCTCTGGGTCGAAAGGAGACCCTAGGTCGCGGGACACTGCCGCCAGGCTACGGCTTGAGGTCTGGCCAAGTGTTGGGTCGGTGGCTGCCTATGTGGCTCGGTTACAGAGCGTAGACATGGCGTAAGCTGCCACGTGGTAGTGACATCTGGCACTCGGTCATACTTCCCGATTTTCCCCTTATCATCTCCCCCCCCAAGGTCTGGGGCCACTAACAGAGTGGCGCCTGATCTTGAGGAAGGCTTTGCGACTGATGAAGAGAGGGGAGACCTGGATCGTAATTCTCTCGAGATAATCTGGGTCGCCAGGAAAGCCGTTCGAGCCCGGCCACGATTAGCCAAGGCTGTAGTCAACTTCCTTCGACCCAAGATCGATTTCGACCCAGGGTATGAGGCGTGGCCTCACGCGCGCGTGCTAGCTGTGTTCCACTTGGGCGGGAAACCCTGGAAACTTCCCGTGTCAGAGTAATGATTATACTTTTTTGAAATTTGGGGGGTTAGCGCGGGTCCTGAGGAGCGGTCATAAATAGCAGTCTTGGGGTAACGGGCCACGTTCTTCTCCAAGCAAGCTGATCTGCCACCATGTGGAAGTTGGATAATCACACTTAGTGGAAACTGCTGCTATAAATTGGGGACTTAAGCAGTTTTTTCCCCTTTTCACGCCTTCCACAGGAGCAAAACCTAATTTCGGAGAGACTTTTGCCTCCCACATCCTTTGCAAAACCACACTTCCGAAGAGTCTCCCAAGTAGAAATTCAAAGTACGCCCTTCCCGATCCTTTCTCTCCTTTTCCTTCTTCTTCATACTAGAAATGGCCCCCAAGAGGAACGTTTTCGTGCCCACCGAGAGCCAACCAAAAGATAAGCCACCAAGAAATTACAGTCCTGGGGATATTCCGTTGGATCCAGAGGTATCAGTGGAGTGCATAGGGGTCAAGCTTCCGGGAAAGCCAAGGTGGGAAGATCCCACCGTGACGATGTATTTCAAGGAACCAATGGAGGAGGCCACTGGGCCGATTTTGGGGGAACCGGCCGAAAGTGAGCATTCCATGGAGGGTGAATCCGCCCCACTAGGCGTCGGTGAAAGGGGAAAAGAAGTAGACGACGAGGCCGTAGAAGACACGACTGTGGAGATCGAGGGGATGTCGCTGGAGAGCGATTCACGCGACCCAAGCGCCGAACCCTCAACCCCCTGGGCAGGAGTGAAACCGCAGGGGAAAAGCGGGAGAAAGGGGCAACAGAAATGTACCACATATTACCACGAGTTTAGGGCCGAAATCCATGGGGCGGAGAGAACTACAGCTTTGAAAAGACTGACCGGATGGAGGGAGTTGGATACCAACTGTGAAGTGTTCACACCCAGCAAAGATGAGCATATGGGGGCTCCACCTCCGGGGTGCATCGCTATCCCGTTGAAAGCGATCGAGTATGGATTTAGGCTACCTCTGTCTCCCTTCCAGGTCGCGCTATTCAACCACCTTCAGATCAGCCCCGTACAGTTACTCCCAAACGGCCACGCTATGGTCACAGCCTTCCGGGTGCTGATGAAGATATTGGGTCAAGTGGAGTGCGTAGAACATTTTGCGGAGCTATTTGTCGCCTCGGTCGATGCGGCTGCTTTCCCTGATAGGAGGGGGTTCGTGAAGCTACAGTCTCGATCCGGGAACAAAATTTTTGACACCGAGAAGTCCTCTCATGGGATCGACTGCAAGTAGAAGTATGTTTTTGTGAGGTACAGAGGCGGTTGGGAGGGACTTCAGCACACTTCCTGGAACAACGTGGAGCGAGTGCGACTGGATAGAGGAACTGTCCGTTGGCCCAACACCTTGATGGCAGCACTGGCGGGGGTTCCTCCCTTGGATACTGGGATTTTCACGAGTACGCACCTCTTAATAAACCTTGGGTTGGTTCCCGGTACGCCGAGGCATATAGATTTCAAAATGGGTAACTACACCCTCAATTCCCTTAGGCCAAGCACGTCCTCTCCCTTGAACTCTTTTCTTCTATTTTCGTTCCACGCTTTGATTCATTCGCTAACTCCATTTTTTCTTCCTTGTGCAGGGTCGATAATGGTGGCCGGACGATCCAAGGCTCTGGACCGCCTTCTAAAGAAGAAAAGGGCTGAGGCGGTCAAGAAAGTGGAAGAGGGGAAAATGAGGGGCCCACCTCCTTCGATCCACGACATAGCCTTCAGGGAGGGCCTTACTGAAGCTGGCTCACTGATGAAGATCGCGGCTGTCGAGAGAGCGACAGGGCAAAGATGGGCGGACGCTCATGTCCCAACGGCGGGGGAGGAGGCAGACGCACAGGGGACTGCCTGGGTTGCTCCGGGGGCTGACGCACTTGTTCCACCCATGGAAGACCAGGCTACCCGCCCTCCAAAGACTAAGGGCAAAGTGGTTATATCTGCTGGGCGGCCAGAGACGGACTCAGAGGCTAACTCTGGGTCGTTTCCATTGGAAGTACCCAAGGGCAAACGCTCCCAGAAGAGGAAGGAAAAAGACGACCCGGAGGACAAGGCCCCCCAAAAGGCTGCCAAGCGTGGGAAGAGCACGTTCCAGCCATCCGGCGGATGGGTTCCCCCTACCCTTCGACCAGGATCTTCCCCCGGCTTTACCATGTTGCGGGGTGATTATGAGAGGATAGTGAACGTCCCCACGTTCGAGGCGCCCAAATATCCCTTTAACGTCTCCGAATTCAAGGCGGACGGAACAGAGAGGAGGGTCGCGACCGGAGAGGTCGACCAGGATGTGCTGGGGGCCATTTATTATTCCCTCCAAACAGCATGCGACCACCAAGAATTGGCCAAGGAGAGCAATGCGACCCTCTCCTATAACAAGATCACTCTGCTGAATGCGGTAGGTGCCTTCACACTCTCTCACTTCCTCTTGTCGATCCTCTCCCGAGTCTTTCTATCTATCGCTTCCCCCTGATTCCCTTCCTGTTTTTTCCTTTTCTCAGCTGATCGTGAGAGAGCATCAGTCCGCTATGCGACTGGAGTTGGCCGATGAAGCCCGCCTAAGCTGCTGGCGGAGAGGGGTGAGGTTCTACAGGGGAAAAGTTGGAAAGGCGAAGCAGCGAGGTTGTCCAAGAAGTTAGAGGGTGCCCAGAAGGCGTACACCACGAAACTGGATAAAATGGACAAGCTGGTGAAAGACTCCCTCAAGGAGAGGTCTGCTATGGAAAAAGAGCTGGAGGAGCTAAGGGCCGCAAACGAAGAGTTGCAGACTGGGGTGGCTAGATGCGGCAGAGAAAAAGACTGAGGCCGCCTACGCCAAGGGCAAGCAGGATGGGTGGCGGGCCGGCTTTTTCGAGGGGCAGAGGGATGGGGCTAAAACGACCTTCTGGACGATCGAAAAACTATTACCGCAGATAAAGGATAGTGCAGTGTCAGAGTTTCTTCAGTCCAAGTTGTTTGACACCGTTTCTGGCACGCTGGGGGTCTCGGACATAGAGACTGGCTTCATGAGAGCCCTATCTGAGATCCATCTTCACCACCCAATTCCCCATGATCTCCTCAACGACCCACGCAAACTCAATGCAGCCAATGGGTACGTTCCCAAGACTTTGCCTGAGGAGTTCATGGCTCACGTTTCTTTTGCCGAGGAAGCAAGTCAGGAGGAGGCAGCTGGTGGCGAGGACGACGAGGAGCCGGATTGGAGCAAAGTGCCCTATGGCTGGGCTGTGGAGTGGGCCGAATCTCAGCTAGAGAAGCAGTCTGAAGCAGTCTTGGAGTTGCCGGGCCCCGTTGATATAGAGTGAGCCAAAGAAACTTTGTTAGCCGCCTATGTTCCTTTGAGTAGTGGGTCGAAAGAGGGTGGCCTCTCAAGCGAGAACCCAACTGGTCCCACCTTGGCGATTCCCCCTCTAGCGACACTTCCCCCTGCCACTGAAGAGACTCCCCAAATGGCAGAGCCCAATCCTCCAATTCCAGCGAAAGAAACTGCCCCTGAAGCTATGGATCCCCCTGCTCCAAGCTCTTGAGTGTGCGAGGAACTAACATCTTAACTTCTGTAATTTTTTAATTTAATTTTAATTTTGTTGCACTCCTTTGTAAATCTCCGGGGCCTGGCCCCTTTTAGTAAATGAGAATCTCGTATTGCTTCTGACTCTGTGTCATTTTAGTGCTATCTTACCCAAATATTGGTTTTATTGATATGCATAGCCTTTTGCAATTTTTTAAACGAAACTTGACTTTGGAAAATTTCTTCCAAGAGTTGGCTCGAAATGTGCCTATGCTATGGGTCACAATGAGCCACCACTTATGAGCCAACGCTGGCTCGCGGAGTGCTTCCGTTATGGGTCGAAAAGACGTGATCTCTTTCGGCCCTTAGGATGATTCAAATTCTTAACATAAACCCCGCTTAACGGGTATGTTACAACATTCGGATTAACCGAAGATAACAGACAATTCAGATTGACCGAATATACTTTTATTGTTGGTAACAAACTGGAAAGAGTACAAAATGGTACTTACGACTCGGAGAAAATTTTAAACGTAAAACTTCTTGAGGTTATGCGCATTCCAAGATCTGGGAATGGTATTTCCTTCCATATCCTCAAGGTGATAAGCTTTGTTGCACCCCACCTCAGCAATGCGGTATGGGCCTTCCCAGTTGGGTTGTAACTTCCCCACGTGTTTTGTTACTTCAACCTTTTTGAGAACTAAGTCGCCGATTTGAAAAGCGCGAGGCTTGACCCCTTTGTTATAGCTCCGAGCCACAGTGGCTCGATATTGTTGCATGCGTGGGAATCCCTTCTGTCGAATTTCTTCAATGGTGTCGAGCTCATACGCTCGGTCTTCTGCGTTTCTGGCGAGCTGGTAGTTGGACACCCTCGCCGTCTGATGTAGAAGTTCCGCGGGGATCATGGCTTCCGACCCATAACCCATCGAGAAGGGGGTTAGCCCTGTCACGGTTCTGGGAGTTGTACGGTAAGCCCATAGAACCCCATCAAGTTCGTCGACCCAGGCACCTTTCTTGGCCTCCAGCCTGGTTTGGAGGTTCTGGATAATGATCCGATTAATTACTTCGACCTGGCCATTCGCTTGCGGATGGCCGACCGACGCGAAGCGTTGACTGATTCCCATGTCTGTACAGTAGGAGCTAGTGCTGGCGCTTTGAAATTGAGTTCCGTTGTCGCAGATTAGGACCCTGGGGATCCCGAATCTGCAAATGATGTTGCGCCATAAGAAATTCTGGATGACCTTGTCCGTGATTTTCGCAGCGGGCTGGGCTTCGACCCATTTAGAGAAGTACTCCACCGCGACCAACAGGTATTGTCGTTGACCCGTCACGAGCGGTAATGGCCCGACGATATCAATGCCCCACTGATCGAAGGGCCAGCAAATGTCTACAAGGACCATTTATGCGGGGTGTTGATGCTGTATGTTGGTGTGTTTCTGGAAATTGACACATCTACGGGTGTATTCCTTAGTATCCTCATTTAGAGTGGGCCAGTAGAACCCACTTCTGGAAACTTTCTTGGCCAAGGATCGACCGCCCGCATGATTTCCACACTGTCCACTCTGTATTTCTTCCAAGACGTCCAAAGGTTGCGAGGGGCGTAGGCATCGCTTGGTTCGCCCCATGAATGCCCTCTTATATAATCTCCCTTCTGAATCTAAAGAGTAACCCGCAGCTTTGTATTTGAGGTGCCTCGCGGCGTTTCAGTCGGCAGGCAATACTCCATCTCTGAGGTAGAGTATGAATTCGTCGACCCAGCACGGTTCAGCTGGGTCGATGGAGCATATCATCTCTGCCTCGCCATCGATCACCCTACCTTTGCTTGACAAGTAGGTGATGCTCTGATCCCTGGAGCATCTCATTCCGTTCGCGAACTTGGACAATGTGTCTGCTCGTGTGTTCTCTTCCCTGGGGACTTGCTGTAACGTGAATTCTTTGAACTGGGATGCCAGGGATTTGACCTTGGCAAGATACTTGATCATTGTTTCCTCCCGTGCTTCATAGGATCCTTGAAACTGGCTCGCTACTAATTGGGAGTCTGTTGTTACGGAGATCCTTTCAATCCCATGCTCCTTTGCAATTTTGAGGCCAGCGATGAGTGCCTCATATTCCGCTTCATTGTTGGTGGCCGGGAAGTCAAGGGAGATGGCAAAATCAAGCGCCTGGCTCTCGGTGCTCATCAAGGATATCCCCACATCCCCCCCCCCCCCCCCCCCGCCCTTGAGAGGTTGAGGAGCCATCAACCGACATGGTCTATAACACCGAGCGCGGGGTCTCCTTATTCGGGTTATTCTTCTCAATGATGAAGTCTGCAAGGATTTGGGCTTGATATGCAGCTCGGGATTGGTAGCTGATATCGAACTGACTCAGATCAATGGCCCATTTCACAATTCTTCCCGATGCTTCTGGCTTCTTCAAGACTTGGCGTAAGCCCTGGTCTGTGAGGACTACGATGGAGTGAGATTAGAAATAGGGCCTCAACTTCCTGGAAGCGTGCACGAGGGCCAAGGCAAAATTTTCAATCTCCAGATAGTGCGTTTCAACACCATGCAATATCTTGCTCACGTAATACACTGGTATGTGCTTCCTTTCGCGCAAGGCCACTAGTACTGAGCTTATAGCCTCCTCCGTGACTGCCAAATAGAGATACATGGTTTCCTCTGCAACAGCTTTGGCAAGCAAAGGAGGGGAAGCAAGGTATTCTTTGAGCCTTTCAAAGGCCTCATCACATTCATCAGACCACTCAAATTTCTTAATATTGCGTAAAATTTTAAAGAAGGGAAGATTTTTCTCGGAGGAACGAGAGATGAACCTGTTCAGAGAAATGATCCGACCGACGAGACGCTGGACGTCCCTCACGTTGTGGGGTCTGTTGATACTTTTCAGAGCCAGGATCTTTTCTAGGTTGGCTTCAATTCCTCGCTGGCTGACTATGTAGCCGAGGAACTTTCCTCCTTCTACGCCGAAAGAGCATTTGTTGGGATTCAGCTTCATTCGGTACTTGCACAGCAGGTCGAAAGTCCAACCCAAATCTGACAAATGCATCTCCGCTCTCTCGCTTTTGACGATCATGTCGTCGACATACACCTCCATCGTTTTGCCGATCTCCTCAGCGAAAATCTTGTTGACCAGCCTCTGATAAGTAGCGCCCGCGTTTTTCAGCCCGAAGGGCATGACTTCGAAACAGTAAATCCCCTTCACCACAATGAAAGCGGTCTTTTTCTTGTCTTCTTGAGCCATGAAGATCTGATAATAGCCTTGGAAGGCATCCATCATGCTCAAGAGCTCGCATCCAGCAGTGGAATCGACCAACTGATCGATGCGTGGGAGAGGGTAAGGATCTTTGGGGCAGGCTTTGTTCAGGTCGGTGAAGTTGTTGCACATTCGCCACTTCCCTCCTGTCTTCGCGACCAGGACGACATTGCAGAGCCAATCCACGTACTTGGCCGGGGTGATGTATCCTGCGTCTAATAGCTTGTTGACTTCCTGTTCAATTATCTCGTTTCGCTTGTCGCTTTGGGCCCTCAGTCGCTGCTTGATGGGTCGAAAACTTGGGTCGACATTCAAGTGATGTTCGATGATTTTTGGGTCAACGCCGACCAAATTAAGGACTTCCAGGCAAACACGTCTGCATTGCCTTGCAGGAATTTAATGAGCATACATTGTTGATTACCTTTGAGGTTAGCCCCTATATTGGTGGTTTTCTCCGGATCGTCCGGTATCAGTTGGACGGGGATAATGGCACCCGCGGCCTCTATTTTTCCATCATCAAGCTTGCGCTTCTTCCACGATATGGTGGAAGTCATTTGCTTAGAGCACATCTCCGCAGTTGGGTCGTCGGAGTCGGCAAGCTCCGGATCCAAAAAGTCATCAATGTTCATCAAAGGTACAATGCTTTTGTTCGGAAGCTGTACCTTTTCCATGGAAATGGAGTAGCATTCCCAGGATTCTGGGATATTGCAGCGGAGCTCTCCTATCCCATGTGGGGTCGGTAGTTTGATGGTTTGGTGGTACGTGGAAATCACGGCCCTGAAACTTATTAGGGCTGGGCGCCCCATCATGATGTTGTAAGCAGAGGGGCCCTCTACCACCAAGTATTCCAACAATTGTGTAGCTCGTTTTGGTAGCTTCCCTATGGAGGTAACGAGCTTGACTCTTCCCTTGGAATAGACCTCAGAACCCCTGAAACCTGTCAATGGTGTTTTAATTGGTTCATATTCGAGGGAGTTATGGATGTTCATTTTTTGCAAGGTGGAGTAAAAGATAATGTTGGCTGAGCTTCCACTATCGACGAGGGTCTTGTGTACAGCACAGTTTGCTACATCTAAGGTGACGACCATCGGACAACTTGGCATTCCGCCGTCCCGTGGCATCACCGGTACAAAGTCCCTATCACTAAACGAGATCTCTTGTTCGCGCCATTCTTGCCCTTTCTCCACGTGCATCACTTCTCTGGGTCCGTAAAGCTCTCGACCCACTTGACGTCTCGAGCGTTTGCGGGCAGTCTTGGAATCTCCCCCAACAGGGCCACCAGCAATCATGAAGATGTCATTGGTGGGCAGGTTGTGGGGGTTGGCCTCCTCGGGTTTTTCCAATGGTGGCTTGCTTCCTCTTCTGGGTGGAGACGACTCTCTTTGGTCGAAAGCCTGGCGAGCCCGCTCATCCAGCTTCTCCACGAATTCCATGAGGTGGCCACCTTGGATCAATCGTTCCACTTCCTCTCTAAGAGTGATGCACTCTGAGGTCCAATGGCCAGGCTGCATGTGATAAGCATAGCGCTTGCCCGACTCTTTAGCCTTCTTGGTCTCCTTCAGCTGCTTGAGGTTTTTTAGTAATCCCCGATCCATGACTTCGTAAATTTCTTTGATGGGGCAGACCAATGGAGTGTACCCCTTCTTGCCCCCGCTCGCGAAGGGCACTTCTCGCTAGAGCCTCTGCTCCATCCTGTTGGAGAGCCTGGGAGGCTCCGACCGAGGTGGGTCGGATCTGGGGAATCGATCAGGAGCTGGGTTGCTCACTCTCCGGTCGTTTCTGCACCCTAGAGCGCGAGCGGTGGACTTGACTTCCTCCAATCGCATAAAGCGGCGCGCAATGGCCATTACTTCCTCCATATTCTGAGGAGACTCGAGGATGATTTCGTCGGCGCATTCCATGTGACGGATGGCCTTGTGGAGGGTCTGGGTCAAGATATCAATGTCCAAATGCTCCACCTTGACGAAAGCCTCATTGAAGCGAGAGAAGAAACTCCTCAAGGTCTCGCCTTCCTCCTGCACGATGCTATATAAATAAGTAGACGGGAGCTTGACCCCCCGTCACAGAGGAAAAGTGGGCCTTGAACTTCTTGGCCAGATGGTCATAGTCGCGGATGCTGTGAGGAGACAAATGCTCAAACCAGTCCTGGGCTGGACCCTCGAGCGTGGTTTCGAAGATCTTGGCCCATATGAGTTTGGAATGGCCGTAGAGGCTGACCTGCGCCTCGAACTTGGAGCAATGCTTTACGGGGTCGGTGCTGCCGTGGTAGACTGGCAAGTTGGTGGGGACTCTATCCACCACCTTGGCATCAATGATCTCATCGTAGAAAGGGGACCTTGCCTCCCTTTCGCTGCGGTATATCCTCCCCTGACGCTGTGGAGGGTGACCGTGATGGTGGGCTGGTGCCCCCACTTCGGGAACTTGCCCGTGGAGGAAGTGTGATGACACTTCCTCCTGTGGATCAAAATACTCCGACCCTTGCGCTGGGTCGGGAAGGTAACATTGTTGCTGCTGCTGTTGCGGCTGTTGCTGCCGTCTCCGGGGGAGATGATTCCTGAGATCGCCTTGACCAACCCAGTGACCCCGGTTGGCTCTGAAGTAGGCTTCGGGATGGACCCTAGCCCCCAGGCGATCGAAAACAGGCACGTTTCTAGGAACGGGAGCGTCCCTATTTATCTCGCTCGCTGTCCCTGCAACGTGTCGCACACCCCTATCATTTTCCCCTACATTGCGTAAAAGCTGTGATGGGCGTTCCTTTTCCGGATCAATCCTTCTCCTATAAGGCTCCTAGCTGCGTGGCGGGTTTCCGTTGTCATCAAAACCCTCCTCGAGGTGTGCACCCAGATGGACTGGGTGTTGGACCCCCGGTGCTAGTGCAATGTAAATGGTTTGAGGCTGTGCGTAGGGGTTTTAGTCGTAGGGGAGCTGCGGATACCCCCAGATACTCGGTTGATGGGCATGCTACTGGACATCGTACGCCATCGAGGCAGAGGGCCCTTGGACTATGGAGTATGCAACGTTCTGAGGGCTTAGAGCCAAAGGATTTCCCCTTGGGGGAGCTGGCATGACCGGTTCCCTGTTTTCTCTCGGAGCGGCCAACGCCTCTGCCTTGCACCGTTCCACGTAAGCAGCTAAATCTGCTTCAGAGAGTATCAAACGGATGGGAGCACTAGGACCGGCTTCTACAGCGACGACTCCTACTACAGGGGGTTGAAAGTTTTCCCCTGTGGTGTTGAGATCCGGGAAGATCTCTTCACCATTCTCGCCGTAAACGCGTCGTCCGTGACGTGTTTGGACCATCTTGAATGGAAAGTTCTAGGGTAGCGGTATAAAAACAAGGCTTTTGTTCAGAGTTTCCCACAGACGGCGCCAAGATGATGGTGTCAAAATCTGGGCTGTGTGCTGGGCTGCAGACTAAGACTCCCAATCACCCAAGATATTTATAGTATGAGGAGAACTCTGGTACTTTCCTAAGCTGAAAAGATGAAACAAACGTAAGCTCAAATGCCAAAACAGGGGAGAGTGGGGGTCAGACCCGTTTTGGCACTCCGACGCTCAAGTCAGCTAAAGCTCTGGGTCGAAAATATGCAGGAGTTCAGAGTCTTGTGCGTGAAGGAAAGCTTACCTTTGATGGTCATTGAGTGAGGTTTTTATAGGTTGGAGATGGACTCCGCGAGTGCAAGTACACCTCCCAGAAAGTGTGGATCTGGTTTGGAGAGGAAAGCGACGGCTTATGACCGGAACAGTGCTTTTCCAGCTAAAGCATTGCTTGCCTGCTCCTGCCAGGATGCCTGACATTGTACTGGGCGCAGCTGCAATTAATGCAACCGGTGGTAGGTGGTGCTTGCATTGAATGCGGTTGTCCGGTAGCGACTGGGTCGAAGCTCCATTGGGTCGCACCTTTCTCTGGGTCGAAAGGAGACCCTAGGTCGCGGGAGACTGCCGCCAGGCTACGGCTTGAGGTCTGGCCAAGTGTTGGGTCGGTGGCTGCCTATGTGGCTCGGTTGTGGAGCGTTGACGTGGCGCAGGCTGCCATGTGGTAGTGATATCTGGCACTCGGTCATACTCCCCGATTTTCCCCTTCTCATTATGCGATTAAATCCACATATTAAGAAAACTGAACAGTTAGGGTCATATATGAGAAAATATTCACATTACCAATTAATTCATATAATTTCATGGAAATATTAAGAATCTAATGTCATGAAATTTATAAATTAACACATAATGATTGAATGGAATAACCGGGGCGTTACAATAAAGATATGAGAGAAATTCAATTTCACTCAATGAAAACACGAAAATAGGCAATGTAACTAGGAATGAAATCATAGCCTTACCCTACACCACAAAACATCGAACTAATGCAATGAAATTCTCACACAAGAAAACACAAGCTCGGTCACAACTTAAAGCACATGTATGATTTACCGAAGTTTAATTACAAACCAATCAATCCTAAAAATCATATTCTACTTATTAGATGACCGGTTATGCATAAACAATTTCCAATAGAAGTGGTAGTTACAGGGAATTCGGGTTATTCGCAATTAATTAATTTAAAGGACCTTAGCTAGAAATTGCTTGAAATTGTCATTAGCGGTTTTATGCGAACGCAAACATTTGTGATGAATGCCATCCGGTTACTTAGCCAATCACAATGCCAAGTAGCTTAGCCATACTCATAATTACCCATGCTATTGTGATTCATCACTTATTTGGTCGGGTAATCAGCGGAGTATTCATATTGTGCCTCACTCGTCGAGATTATTTGGAACCTTTTTACGCTAGCACAAACATTTGTGATGAATGTCATTCGGTTACTAAGCCCCTTTTAATCATTTTGACGGATTTTTTGGCAGTATATAACGGACGTTATCATGTAATATTCAAGCTTATTCACTTCCCTAGCTCCACCACAATTTCCCACAATCAAATGAAAATTCAACATGCATACCAACACAACTTCTAAGTTTCATATGTTTCTATTCAAGAACGGTGTCAATTAATCACACAATTTAATGTTCTAATCAATTAAACCGGGCATGCAATTTTCAACATGTGAAAACATCATTAGCAATTAGCCAACATCAAGTAATGCAAGTTTCAACCATACTCTCATATCCTTTAAAAATACGATCCACCATTACCTAAGTCGTACAAATTCATCAAGTAAGAAGCAAATTTAGCCAAATCTTGTCACCTAGTTATGCATAAAGAGGGTACACCACTGAAATCTACTATTCACAACCATAAACACGCAACTACAGCAGCAATTTCTCATATTCTCAGCTAGTATTCGGTGCAAAAACATCCCAAAATCATACAAAATTGCAAAAATTTTCTCATACAGCCCTAAGATACCAATTAATCCCCCCACACTTAAATTACATGTTGTCCTCAACTTAAAAGTAAACTAGAATTGAGAACGGAGGACTTCCCTGAACCCAAGGGGGTGTGATGAGCGAGTGTCAGACATGAGGAATCGTGTCTACGATCACGATCAGCCTCCCGTCAACAACAGGTTCTTGTTTGAGGTGCAGTGTAGGTTCGGGCCAAGTGAGGTGATGATTTCAGGCATAAGGCAGACTGAGTCCGTTGTGCTGTCGTGGTTGGAGGTGGCCTATTCCGAAACGACGACGAGTGGCCTTTGGCCGTGGTCGCTAGACTTGGAGGTCGGAGTGGGTGTGGCAGAGAGAGAATTGGAGTTGGTGGTTGATGGTGATGAAGACGGCGGTGCGGCGGTGGGGTATCGGCGGGGGGTACGACGGTGGTTTCTTAGTCCAGATATGGACCAAATCGTTTCCCCTGGTGGAGTTTGGGAAAATAGGGTTTTTTACAATTTGGGATTTGTGGGGAAATTAGGATCTAATGTGGGTTTTAGGGTGATGTGTGATGCGGGTCGGTCGGGTCGCGGATTCGACAATGGCTTGTGGAGACGGGTTGAGGATGAGGGTCAGTAGTGGGCAGGATCGGTGTGGCGGGTCAGGATTCCTGCCCATGACCTCAGGCAGGCTTCCTCACAATAACATTTTGACAATTTTCACCATTTTTGACAATTCATTAACCTCGAACGCTCCCCCACACTTGTCCAAATATATCACCTCCAAATTCACCTTCGAAACACAAGAAGAAAAAATATTACGACGGGACGATAAAAACAAGAAAAATGAAGAACGAAAACCATGAAAACAAAAGGCAAAGGAAAAGAAACATGGGTTGCCTCCCATTAGTGCCCTTGTTTAACGTCATGGACTCGACGTGTCATTGTTATGCACTTAAGCTCCTAGAGGAGGATCCTCTAGATTGATCCCTTCAACCATGTGTTGTGTAAACCCGTCATAAAATGGCTTCAGTCTATGCCCCTTCACCTCACTATCTGAATTTTCAACCACTCGATCAGGGGGCTTAAGGATCTTCTTTTTCACTATCTCCATTATAGGTGGGTCTAGCCTACGTTGGGCTGCTCTATTGTGCTTGACTCCATCCTCTAGAATAATCTTATGTATGCTCGCGAAAGAGGTCAGACCCTTGGTCCATTCAATTACCTCTTTGTATTTCTGAAGCGCTTTGATCAGTTTCTCCTCTTCCAGGCTATCAAGTGTGCTGCTACGATCACTGGTAGAGTCTCACAGTCACCCAAATGTGCACATTTTAAAAACTCAAGTAGCTTTTCGATTTCTAGCTTTAGAACCTGCAAAATTGAAGGTAAAAGCTTAGATTCTAACTGAGATAGCTCAATAGTCATAGATTTTGAACTTGTAGTCTCCTGGCCTTCTAATGCATGAACCTTATCAAGAATACCATTAGCAGACTTAAACCGATTAGAAAACCTCTTAAGCCAATCAACAGATATGTCATGACAAATAGCATAATTCAACTCAGCATCATTATTTAAACCAAAATCCTCATGAGTTAAATTCTCAATGACATCAATACTACAAACGCAAGACACATCATCAGCATGCTTAGTGGAATCATAAACATTAAATTTCTCTAGATCACCATCGAATTCTAAGGTCAGTAAACCACTATGCACATCCATCTTTGCCTTAGCTGTACTAAGGAAAGGCCTACCCAACAACATATTAGAGGATTCATAAGAACTATAATTGTCCATATCAATAACAAAAAAATCAGCAGGAAAAATCAACTCATTAACTTGAACATACACATCCTCTAAAACACCTTTAGGATAGATAATTGATTGATCCGCTAATTGAATAATGACTCCAGTTCTAGCCAGTTGACCAAGACCCAAAGAATTATAGACAGATAAAGGCATCACATTAATAGAAGCTCCTAAATCACACATTGCCTTACCAATACCAATATTTCCAATCTTGCAACGAATGGAAAACATACCTTTGTCGTGACACTTCGGAGGTAATTTTCCCTTTAAGACAGCAGAAACATTCTCACCAACACTCAGTTTCTTATTACCTGTCAACTTACGCTTATTCGTGCACAATTCCTTAAGGAATTTGGCATAACGTGGAACCTGTTTAATGGTCTCAAGGAGTGGAATGTTTACTTTGACCTTTTCAAAGAGTTCCATAATGCTCTTATCCTCTCTGTCCTTCTTGCTCTGAGCTAACCTTTGAGGAAATGGTGGTGGAACTACTAGTGGCTTCGGCTTCTGAGTGTTTTCAGCTGGACTAGAATCTTGTCTGTGATTATCGACAGGCTCCCCCTCAATCCCCTGTTCAGTTTATATATTAGAGTTCTGTACTTGGTTACAGTTGAGATTCCTGTCTACTGGAGGTTGTAATTCCTTTCTGTTTTGCACCATAGTTGCACTCACATTGTGTCTAGAGTCATGTGTTTGTGACGGTAGTTTCCCTTGATTCTCCATTTTGCTAACCGACGATCCGATTTGTCGTACATGAGTTTCCATAGTCTTTATGAAATCTGGTCGCAATGTCCTATTGAAATTTCTCAGTGTTAGTAGCTAGCATATGGACAATATCACTAAGAGACGTACCTGAGCCCGAAGGCTGTTGTGGTGGTGTCTGATGGAAGTTCTGATTGATCGGTTGGTTGGTTGCATAACTAAGACTCGGGTGACTTCTCCAACCAAGGATGTAGGTGTTTAAATTGGGGTCAAACTTCATCTGTTGGTATCCATTGGCATTCACATTCTGAGGTGTTTCTTTATGGAGTGTAGGGCACGCATCGGTTGGGTGTTCGGGGCTAGTGCAAATGCCACACACTCTTGCAAGTGGAGTAGTACCTGCATTCATCTTCTGCACCAAAGTTTTTGGCAAAGACTTAATTTCATCAAGTGAATTTGCTTTCACCTCATTTACCCTCCTAGGTATATCCTGTCGAGCTCCAAATTGTTGGGAATTTGCTGCCATGGTTGATATCAACTCTCTAGCTTCAGCAGTTGTCTTGCTAACGATGGCTCCACCACTCGCAGCATGCATCATTCTGCGCTCCATCGGAATTAGGGGGCAGCTTGCTAAAAACCTCTTGAACCTTTCCCAATACTCGTAGAGACTCTCGGAATCCTTTTGTTTAATTTCGCAAATCTCACGCCTAATGGCCGTAGCTCGAGAGGCTGGAAAATACCTCTCCAGGAATTGCCGAGACATTTCAGCCCATGTAATGACGGTTCCCGAAGGTAGGCAATACAACCAATCCTTGGTTGCATCTTGCAATGAAAAAGGAAAAGCCCTCAACTTAATTTGATCCTCCATGACATTGTGTGGTTTCATGGATGTGCACACAAGATGGAACTCCTTCAGATGCTTGTTTGGATCCTCATTTTCCAAACCAACAAAGGTTGGTAACAAGTGGATGATCCCGACTTCAGTTCAAAACCTTCTTGCAGTTCTAGAAAGGTTATGCACAGTGGCTGTTGTGCCTCAGTGGGTCGGGCAAAGTCCCGAAGTGTTATGGTCTGAGCCATATCCTAACCGTGATCACGGTCAAGGTTCCTGACAGTCTGCTCTTCAGCTTCAAACTCCTGTTCAGACCTAATATCAAAATCCAACTCATACAATTCTGAATTCTCACCAACTGCTGCTTGCTCTTTTCTTTGTCTTGCCCACTTTCTAATCTTCTTAGCGGTATTTTCGATCTTGGGGTCGTACGTGGCTAGTTATCCTAAACAAGGTTCCTAGGCATAAGAAAAAGAAACAAAATTAGTTACCAATCTCCCCGACAACGGTGCCAAAATTTGATTGGTGTCGAGGCCACAAAAAATAAAGTCTCAAGTACCGAATACAAATAAATTGCAAATAGTGGTAAAAGGGGTCGAGCCACGGAGAGATTGGATGATATTGTGACTTTAAAATAAACCGAGGAACGTGCCAAAACAACTAAAATGGGGGGTTTTGAGATTTTTTGACTAAACTAACTATAATTAAATTAAACAATCAACAAGAAATAATTAAACTAAACTAAAACTCAAAGTAAACTTAAGTAATTCACTTGATAACAAATAGTCTGGAAATTCCTAATCATGCATAGACTACGATCATCGACTCAAGATTTTCATCGGTTAAATGCTAGATTAGCTATAGTCACCAACTACCTCTGGCTCCCTCATTTCTTCTTAATTTTAGAGTAATCAAAGAAACTCCTAAAAATTACTCCCTAATTAATCGATAACCTTTTCGAGACTCTCTCCAAGATTTAATCAATTAACAGCTTTGAGCATCGAAGAAACACTAATCCTAACCGGTTAGGCATAGACTCCTGCTTCACTCAATTAGACCGCAAGCTCCTCGATACGAAATCAGACAAACATTATGTCCTAGTATCGATTGCTACAAACTCTAATTATTTAGCTAACACCGCCAAACGAATTAGATAGCTATATGTAAATTAACAATTCTACGATTTGGACACAATCAAAGAATTGATTAAAATAACATTGACAAGAAAACGGAAGCAATACAGTTAGCATAAACCAACTAATTAAAATAGATTAGTCTCACAAGTCTAGCATAATTGTTCGGAATATCCTAACTAAAATAAAACTAGCGATTCATAACGAAATAGAACAAACGAAGTCTGAATAAAATCAGCATAGCCTATGAAATAAACTAAAAGAAAGGAATCTAGAATAAACTCCCTAATCCCGTCGGGATGATGCTGCGTCAAAGTCTCCTCCCAAGTGCCGCCTTTCAGCTGCGTTCTCTTCTGTCTCAAGAGCCTTTCGTCCCTCAGGCCCTCTTCTTTATGTATTGCAATGGTAATGAATTCTTCTCCACGTTCCTCTCCCACGATCTTCCGTCATGAAGGCCACTATCTCCACTTTTTTTCTTCAACATTTTGTAACCCCATCTCCACTTTTTTTCTTCAACATTTTGTAACCCCCCACAAATCTCCAAGTAACACCCACGTTCTCAACGTTGTTGTCCATCAAGAGTTGAAATCTGATACCCAATAGGAGAAGTTTCAATTTGGACCTCCAATTGTCCATGCGTATCGAATTAAATTGCCTTGCTGGCCTCCAAAGGATCCTACTAAAATAATGGGCCCAGCTCCTCAAGTGTTGCATGCAATTCACAATTCTACCCAAAAGGCCCAATTAAATAAATTCCTTTTGTTTTCTTCTCTTGCTATGCGTGTGATGCACCTGACTCCTAATTCAAGAATATTTCCACCTTCAAAATCTTATAAACTCCATAAAATCAGTTTCACTTCCTTAACCATCTTCAAATTTCTGCAAAGTGCATTTTCCTACAATAAAGCATATAATCAATTAAATGCCCACACTTTAAACCAAACCATGGTACAAATTATAACATTTTAGGCTCTACAATCGGGAAATTATACAATATATCAATCGCCTATGGCAGTTAAAGGGAGAGTTTGACCTCATCGAATTGGGCCATGGTTGTTATGTCATGAAAACGCAGGATCCAGAGAAAGCGACTACCATTCTCACTGACGGGCCTTGGGTCATCAACGATAGCTATTGCGTGGTTAGGAGGTGGGTACCGAACTTTTAGGCATCGAAGGATCTGATGACTTCCACCTTCGCTTGGTGAGAGTCTCGGAGTTGTCACTGGAATACTACAAAGAACCAATCCTTTATCAATTCGCTTCCGCTATTGGTATTCCGATAAAAATTAAGGAACCAAGGGCAAATTCGCTTATGCATCCAACTAGACCTGGAAAAATCGCTTATTAGGAGTGTGATTGAAGTGGGGGACAAACTTCGACCACTCATCTACGAAAACCTTCCGTCTATATGCTTCACATATAGCAGAGTTGGGTATAGACTAGATAATTGCCCATCAAAGCTAACTAACTCGGAGAACAGGGCAACGAAGGAGACCGTTCCAGTACCCACAGAACCTGACACAAACTAAGATTTGCCCATGTATGGGTCATGGATGATAGCGAAAAAGGGCCATGGAGCGAAATCTAAAACCGGAGAGGTAGCCGGTGCTCAGGCAAGAACCACCACCAAGATCCCGAACCCATAGGGACACAATAAATTTGAGATATTCTCAAACCCGAATTCAAGGGGAAAAATAAGGAAGATGCGTCATCAGGAGGAGAGTTACCTATTATGCAAGAAAAGTTTACAGCGGATCCTAAAAATGATAGGAATCTGGAGAAAACCCGAAAAGAGATTCCTAAACAGTTCCGTGCTCACCCTAGGAAAGACGAGAACTTGGGCGCCTCATCAAGCCACCAAAAATAACCCTAACCCAGAACGGAGTCCGTCGCAACCCATTGAGCAATATCACGAACACTAACACAGAACCAAACACTGCCAGCGGTACAGAATCCCATCAGAACAGAAACTTTGTGTTCAATGCTGTCACCACAAACAATGATGGCGGAAGAATAAATGTTCGATGAATTGGAGGTCTTGGAAGAGGAGGTGATAAAGACGGGCGAGGATCACGAGTATCACCCTACTTTTCCACCAGATGATAATCCGGACAACCCAGGCCCTAATTTGGGATCACGGGATGGGTTTAAACATGCTTCTTGATGCTCCGACTTAGGAGAACTTACAGCCATGCAACTTAATGGTAGCAACGATGCTACAGTTAGTCCAAGTGTGGAACGGGCTCCCAATTGAGGAGAAAGTTAATCTGCGTAACCTAGTTATTTCTCCAATGAAGATCCTTTCGTGGAACTGTAATGGGATGGGTAATGATGAATTCCATCGCCATTTGTATAAGTTAATAAAGGAATATCAGTTGGACTTGGTTTACTTACTCGAGATAAGGGTGTTGGATGGTAGAGAAACGGAACTCTCAACTCGACTGGGCTTCTCTAATGGCAGTAGGGCGACCAAGAATGGAAGGGAAGAAGGAATATGGCTCCTTTGGAATAAGGTTAATATTAATGTGGAAATCTTGGAGGTGTCGACTCAAGCGATCCACGCTTAAGTAGGCCCGAGCAATAATGATTAGATATGCTCAGGGATTTTTGTGAGTCCATCTCCTGGTAGACGTGTGGAGATATGGAATGACTTATACCACTTTTGTCAATCCATTACGAAGCCTTGGCTTCTAACTGGGGACTTCAATAACATTAAGTGCCCCAGTGAGAAGAGCAGCGGCAACCCGACAAACTGGACAAAGTGTGGAAAGTTTAGAGACGCTGTAACGCCCCAATTTTTCCAGCCGTTCAGGTACGCGCGCCACGCGTGTGAGCTTTGAGATTTAGGACTAATTAATTTCCTTTTCATTATTGTAATTATGTAATTTAATTTACCTAATTTGTATAATTGTGAATTACGTGATTTTAAATTGCTAACTTCGTGAACTGAATTACGTAAGTAGTGTATTTCATTTCTCGAGCATGATTTATATGTTTCATTATTTCTAGTTTAAGGATAGTATACCTAATTGGTCTTAACTGTTACCTTTTGGAAACCGGTGGATTTAATTGATAATACTTGAGGACTAATGTTCCCCCTTCCTATCTTTGATACCCGATTGCATTTATCTACATTTACCTGGGACCAAGTTGTAATTTTCCCTTTTTCTTCTCCTCTCTTTCACGATATATACACATATACATACATACCATTCTTCAATCTTCATTTCAACCAAGAAACAAGGCAAGAGAACTCCATCTCTTTCTTCCTTCCAATCTCGATCCTACCAAGGAAGCAAGAGCCAAAGAATTCTTCCATCCTCTCCAAGGAAATCATCACAAAATCCTCATCTCTTCCTTTCCTCTTCCATCTTCTTCTTCAAGGTAAGCTATGTGTTATATATATGTGATGAACTTGAATATAAATTAGGGTTTGTGGGTCATATGAATTCCATGACTTGAGATGAAGTAATTGTGATGATTATGAGCTTGATGATGTATATATATCTTGAGATTCATGAAGGTCTAAGCATGAATGATCACTTTCCATTTCAAGGGTTCTTGATGAATTTTGATGAATTCTTATGAATCAAAGCATGTTTCATGAAGTATATGAGTTATATACATGATATTTGATAGCGTGGAGTTGATTTCTTGCCTTAGTTTGGTGTTTGATTGGGTTGGCAGCCAATTCCCGCGAACCCCTATTTTTCCCCTGCTATTTTTCAGACAGAATACTCCTAAACGCCCGTGTGGATTTCCAATTCATGCACCAAACGCCCGTTTGTCACTGTTACAAGAGGTTTTCACACGCCGTTTCTGCTTTCAGACCAATTTTCAAACGGGCGTTTCTCCCTCATACAAACTCCGATTGACCTGATTTTTGAGGCCACGGAAACCTCTTGAAGTATAGAACAACGTCCAATTAGAATCATCTCAATATATTTTGTCATTTGTGAGATATAATCAATTCTTTTAGGTGTCGCCACTTTCCCGACAAACTGCACTTGCCTAACTTCAAGCGTATGTCATTTTCTCCTCGCTTTGAACTAGAAAACGATCCATATATCACCGGAAAGGTATTTGTGTCTACTTTCATTTCCAATTAACAAAACCCAATTACCACTTCTATAACTTAAGATATTTCAGTTTTCCCTCAGCATGCGCATTTTCGAAAATTGTCGACTTTTGCCAAACTTCACCTAGACCTCTCTTATTGCATTCCTTTCACTTTCTTGGCTCCCGTATGTGACTTATATGAGTTATATACTTGGTTTATTGTTAATTATGCTCCTACTTGACACTTCTTGGTACGTGAATGCTCAAACGTGATTGTGTGACTCCATGCTTCCTACGAATTGAACTTGAAATGGTTAATGATATGAATACGTGACTCCTTGAGATTAACCTCATCTCTTAAAGTATTAATTGGTTCTCATACATGCTTAAGTGTTACTTGATTATCAATTTATTTTCTAATTAAAGTGTTGGGATAGTTTATTTATTTACATGAGCACTGTCGTGCGTCATACTCGGTCTCATTATTGAGTCTTGTCTCACGAGTTCACGTTGTTTCCTTTCTTGTCCAGTTCTTCTCCAGGGCGGAGATCATTGATCGAATACACACTTTCTTGTATCCTTGTCTTGTCCCATTGCTCGTCAGGTGAGGTTTAATTTCTAGTCATATAGAACCCTTATAACCCTATGTGTTGCTTTCGACCAAAAGTATCTATATATCTATAGTCTTTAAATCTTATGATTTTCAAATGATTTCCTGAAATGTATTGAACGGATTGATTGATTGATTGGGCGAGTAAGCATGTTCACTTTGGGCCCGAGGGTAGTGTATTGAGCCAACCGGGAAAGCAAGGGCTGACGGGTAACTCTTGCACTATCCTCACCATATGGGATCACCTCTGAATCCACCAGGAGGTTTGGTGGAGGAAGAAATCCCATGCGTGGGAGTCATCTTCCCGACGTACACCATGATTGGATGGTTGGGTCTTGCAAGCCCACCATCACCCGGAGGAAGAAGGAGTTCATGAAACTGCTAATTGGTCGCACGTAATTACTTGCATGATAACCTAATAAATTGAAACATTCATGATTGTACACTTTTGGTGAAAGGTTGGAGAATTGCCCTCACTCGCCGGGCCACGGATTGAATTGATAATTATTGAATTATTAAATTGATTAGTTGTAATCTCGGGCGAGAATTACTTTAACATTTGAACTTATATTGTTTCTTTTATGAAAACTTACCCGAGATTATAGCTTGCATGGTAATTGCGCTTATATTTATTTAAACCCCTCACTCAGTCTTCGATAGACTGACACCCTCACTTTTCAGGTACTCACGGTCGTGGGCTAGGCGGGAGTTCGAGTTGTGTCTTTTGTTTAGCTGAGTCTAGCATCGCATTTTCATGTTCTAGGTATTTCCGCCTTTATCATGTTTGGGTTCCTATTAGTTTTGGAGACTTATGCATGTATAATATGTTGGAGATGATAATGTATTGATATATGAGCTAGAATAGGATGAGCTTTTGGATATTTGGTATATGATAATGAAATGTTAGTGTTTATACTTCTGCTTTCGAATTTTCATGTATTGGATTTAATTGAATTGGGTCTAGTTCCGCCTAGCTAGATTATTTCTTGCATTTTCACCCGTTCTCTATAGTCTTGATTCATGTATGGATCGTCCATTCCATATGTGGACTGAGCTATAGTGCGGGGTGTGGCATCTCGGCGTCTCGGGTGCTACAGATGCGTTTGATAAGTGTAACTTGACGGACTTAGACAGGAAGGGCCAAATTTTACATGGTAAGGAGTGGTGGCAGGAGGACAACTTATGAGGGAACCTTTAGACCGTGTTTTCGCTGATACGAGGTGGAGATAGAAGTTTCCTGACAACCTGGTGAGAGTTATACCCAAAACCCACTCTGATCATAATCCGTAGCTCGCAGATACGGAGGGGAACAGACCCACATCACTCCAGAAGACTTTCAGGTTTGAGGATTTCTGGGATTCACATCCCGGATATCGCAACCTCATTCGATCATTGTGGGAGATATTCATCGTGTTTGATAAGGCTATGAGGGAGCTCTTGGATGCTCTCAAGTCTTGGAATATAGAGGTTTTTGGTTATATCTTCAGCCGAAAGTGCTTGTTAAAGGCTTGTATAGGGGGCATCCAAAAAATCCAGCCTCACCGCTGGCATGAGGACCTCTGGTCACTTGAATCAGACCTTATAAAGGAACTAATAAGGTGCTTGAACAGGAGGAAAACTTGTGGTTCCAGAAATCGCGCACCAATTGGCTTAAGAGGGGGTGACAAAAACACGAAATTCTTCCACCTATCAACTGTTATGAGGAGGTGAAGAAATAAGATCAATACTTTGTTCATTGATGGGGAATGGCGGACTGATATGAAAATGCTTAAGTCTCATGTGCATGGATTTTTCCAGAATCTCTTGACAAGTTCTGGGTAAATCACTGGTAGCTTGCCGAAAACCCAATTCCAGTGGGTCATTTCGGAAGACAGTGCTATGGCTCTTACCCAACCAATTACCAAAGATGAGGTACGAAACGTTGTAGATTCGATGAATCCGTTTAAAGCTCCCAGGCCGGACGGATGTCAAGCATTCTTGTACCACAAATATTGGGATGTGATTGGAGATTCTGTTTTTAATTATATTAACAATTGCTTTACTTTTTGCATGATTCCGGAGGAGATGGGGAATGCTTACATATGTCTAATCCCAAAAGTCGATCATCCCAAGGACATAAGCGATTTTAAATCCATTGCTTTGTGCAATATTATCTTGAAAATACTGACCAAGCTGTTAGTCATGCGGGTTAAACCTTTCAATGGTGATATCATTGACCCGTTTCAGAATGCATTCATCCCGGAAAGGGGGACCCTCGATATTATTTTGAATCTAGAAGAGATAATGCACACTATGAGCAAATCCAAGAGCCGATCAGTAGGGATGATTCTCAAGCTCGATTTAGAAAAGACGTATGATAAAGTTAATTGGGACTTCATAAAGGACACGCTTTCTTTTTCCAGCTTCCCAAAGTCTGTGAGTAATCTCATCATGAATGGAGTGCATAGTATACAGCCAAGCATACTTTGGAACAGAGACCCGACTAAAAAGATTATACCTTCATGTGGCATTAGGCAAGGAGACCCTCTTTCTCCTTACCTGTTGGTACTTCGCATGGAAAGATTGAGTTACATGATCGAGGAAGCCGTAGGGGAGAGGTGTTGGGAAAACGAACAGAAACGCAGCGGAAATTTAAACAAATTTCCCAATTAAGCAAGGATCGAATCTTGCAATTCCTATTCCCAAATTCGTAGAGATCAAGAAACTCACTTAATTAGAAGCTTTCTTAACACGTTCTAGCCGCCCAAGAACGCTCTTCAAGCGGCTTGATCCCCAAAAGCTCCTTCGAATCTTTCAAGACTTCACGATAGTAGCCCTCTAGAGAAATAGTCCACCAACCGCGACCACGATCCGAATATGGAGGATGTTAGTTCTATATTTGGTGTTTAGGCTCTAGGGTTTAGTGTATAATTTAGAGAAGGAGAAATTTTGCTATCATCATCCCATGGGGTTCGAACCCCTTTATTTATAAGGGTAGGGTTCGAACCCCTTCTCCCTTTTGGAAAAGGATTCCAAACTCTTTTGGAAAGGGATATCTTGCTTGGAGACTAAGTCTCCTACTTTGACCAAAAGTCTACCTTTTGACCAACTTGTTGGGCAAGAATAATATCTAACTCTTTTAGATATTTTATTTTACTTTATTTATTTTACAATAAATAACTTGAAGACTAATAATATAATTAATTCATAATTAATTATTTATTAGACTTTATTTCTCTAAAATTGGGCTTTAATTTTAATTCAAAATTAAATCAAAGTCCATTAAATAATTAACACATTAATTATTTAATATACACATATACACGCACACGTGACTACACGTGTCAATAATGACACGTGTCATCCACGTGTTCCACACGTGTGGACCCCACCATTCACTTAATGGTTCGATCAACTCGTTTAATCGATTCAAGCCTTAACCCACGTGACTGGGATGTTGTGTGTTACCCTCTAGGTTCTTAACTCAATTAGAAGTGACCTTAATTAATTAATCAGTCCACAGATCAAACGACCATAGTCTAGCAACAGGTGTTTGACCCCTAGCTGAATAAGAATGTCTCGATTCGACAGAACCTTTAAGTGATTGACATATGTGAGATACAATCCTCCTACGTCTCATCTCTTAATCAAGATCTAGGGTAAGGGAATAATTAGAACCCTACTAATCTTGTTCTTAATGCTAAGTGCATTTCATATCCATTTGATCTCAATCCAAGAAACTCTTTTCTTGATGTCTTGATCCACTACCTTGGCCAAGGACTCCTAGATGGCATATGAATGACTTACACAATGAGAGATCATCATCTCGCTAATGCAAGCGTAGGTCCTTTATCGATTCTCATATACTTTCATGTGCCACTTGTGCAGCCCCAGCATAAGTCTTGAATCAGTTGTCTAAGGCGACACCCTTTAAAGCTTACACCTAAGACTACAGAGTTAGCTCATAAAGTATCAATGGAACCTCAAGTTTAAGGATCACTTAATCACATCAATGACTCGTGAGATATTTCCTAATCTGGAAGTTTTTATTTCCAGATATAGAAACTTCTTTTCCCATTTAAGAGTCTTCTCACACGGGACACCTCAGTGTACCTACTTAGAATAAATTGTTAGGAATAGTGCCCTTAAAGCAGATGTTTGCTTTAATATTTCCTTATAAAATCACAAACAGTCTTTGAATAATCAACGAGATAATTTTGTTCATAGGCAATCACTTCTTTATGTGCTTATTTATGTCTGTTTGGGTTGACTGTGTTTTGCATGTATTGAACTCCCCTAATCCGATGAGGCCGTTAAGAACTTTGTCGTTATGGGAATGGCACATGAAACAAGTTTTTAACTCCATAGGCGAGGATTAGAAACTTCTCCAAGTCGATGAGTCCGACAGACAGTGGGAGTGTCGACCTTGACTCTGCTGAGACTTGCTTGTGTGATTATATCCTTTTGAAGGATCACTCAGTTTCATGGAGTGATAAGTTCATACGATGATGCATTCATAATACATAAGGGTGATTGTTACAAAAACTTCATCACTGAGATGTCCCACGTGAGAACATTCCTAAATGGGAAAGGAAGTTTCCTGAAATTTCCTGATTAGGAAATATCCCACAGGTCAATGACGTGATTCATTAATCCTTAGACTTGAGATACTATAATGTCTCATATGAGCTAACTCTGTAATCTTTGATATAGGCTCAAAAGGGTGTCGCCATATAGACACCTGAACCACGGCCTATGTTGGGATTACACAAGTGGCACATGTAGAATTAGTAGAATCAACAAAGGACCTACACTTGTTAAGAACAAGGATGATCTCTTACTGATTGAGTTGTTCATAGTCCATTAAACATTAAACCCTTGGCTAAGGTGGATAAAAGATCAAGACATCTAGAAAATGGGGTTTTCTAGGATTGAGATCGAAATGGATATGAAACGAACTTAACTTTAAAGATCAAGAATATTTGGGCTCTAAGAATATTCCCATGCCTTAGTTCTTGATTGAGAGATGGAGTTGTAGGAGGATCGTATTTCATTGATTGTCATTGACTGAAAGGTTCTTCGATTTATATCGTTATTCGGCTAGGGGTCACACACCCATTGCTAGATTAAGGTAGTGTGATCTGTGAAGTGATTAATTAATTAGGGAATTAATTAATTGTTGTCACTGCTAATCGAATAATGAACCTAAAAGGTCACACACAAATGCCAGAACACGAGGGTTATGGTAGGATGTTAATATGATTGACGAAGGATCAAAATAGTTCATCGAAATGGGCATGAGACGAGGCTAATGCCACGTGTCAAGTACACGTGGCTTCACGCGTGTCCCATTTCATGTGATTTATTTCACACGCGAATTCTTTGGTAGAATTAATTAATTAAATTATAATTAATTAATTTTGGTCTTTTAATTAATTATTGAATTAATTGTTAGGACTATTCTCAAATAAACTTAACCCAATAAATAATTAATTGGGAATTAATTTATTTATTGAATATTGACTTTTAACTTTAGGAAAGTTGAAAAGTCCAATTTCCTATTGTAAGAGAGAGAGGGTTATTCTTGCAAGACTTGGAGAACAGGTTGGGAACTTATTTTCTCCAATTAAATTAATAATTAAATTAGTTATTAGTGAGCAAGAAAACAAAGCCCATTAGGTTTTAGAAACCCTAGGGGCTCGATCCACACTTGTATAAATACAAGGGGTGGTGTTTCTCTTATTCTTCAGACCAACACTCACGAAGTGTTAAGTTTTTGAGAAAAAACTTAAAAGAAAAGTTTTCAAAGAAAAATTATCCTAGCCATTAACACAAGCTATAGAACTAGCATTCTCACTTGCTTGATCATGTTCTAGGACTGGTGTGGATACGCTTTGGAGGGCTTCTACTTTGGATTCTAATTCGAAGGCCGTTCGAGGGACTTTCCGCTTGAAGGGTGTTTGTTAGGCGGTAACAACATCACAAGAAAGCTTCAATTAAAGTGAGCTTCTTGTTATTCCCACCGTTACAGTAAGAAAATTGCAAGACAACGATTAAACTTGTGGAAAATTTTAAACTTCCGCTGCTCAACTCTTTCGTGTTTTCCAACAAGTGGTATCAGAGCCACCTTGCAACGTTCGTATTGTATCTTTACTGCTTTATGAATTTTGATGAAAATTCTTGAATTTGAGTATATGTTATGTATTCATGGTTTTTATTTGAACTACGAAGTTACCAGATCAGTGCTGTTTCTTGAAAATTTTGCGAAAATTGTTTCCTGATTAATCTGGTTTTAAGCTGTTTAAATTCAGATTATTTAGAATTGTTTTAATTCGAAATGAAAATTGGAATTTTGGAAATTATGAAACGAATCCGGAACGGTCGAGCGCGGCCTTGCTCGTTTTCGCGCATGGGCCGGCAGAAGCCGCCCCGCTTATCTACTCCCGCCCGGGCAGCGCGCGCAAGCCGCGCACGGGCCAGCACTGCGCTGCGCTGCTGCCGGCCTGCCTAGGCGTCCCGCGCGGGCTGTGTCCGCGGGACGGCCAGCTCGCGCGTGCTTGCGGGCTGTCCCGGGACACCTTTTTCGTATCGTGTTTTCGGTTTCGCTAAAATCCCGTTTTGTAAAATCTGATTTTATTTTAAATTTTGATTTTAATTTTATAAAATTATTTATTTGAAATAATTATAAAATTTTGGATTTTATGAATTAAAGTCAAGTTCTAATTTTTTCGAGAAAATAATAAATATCACTTTAAATGATATTTTTGACAAAAATTTAATTTTGAATTAATTATTGTTTTGTCAAGATCCAGTGATTCTATTTTGAATAAATTCTTGAATAATGAACTATATTCAAATTACTTAAGTTAATTGTAACTTGAAGTTAAGGGAATTTTAAATTAATTGGTAAATTTAAATTCAAGAGGAAACATGATAGTTTAGGTCACATGGGTTAGTCTTATGTTTGGTTTTAAAGTCTGCACATGGATGATTTCAATTGGGGTCGGAGCCCCATAGTTGCGCGTTTTCAATTGGGGCTGGAGCCCTACTTATAGGCGTATTGTTATGTGTTTATTATGTGGCTTTCCTTATTACTATTTTTGGGCCGGGGTATGCCCCGTGTACTTGTCTATGGTCAATATGAAAATTGAGACATATTACTTTATGTAAAGAGAGTAGAACTTAGGAAGTGATATTGGAAAACACGAATCAGAAAGCAGCGAAAATTTAAAAATTTTCCAACAAAAGGAGCTTGGACTCGCAATGGTGTATCCAAATTCGTAGAGTTAAGAAACTTACTTTTCTTTTATTCTTTCTTGAAGCGTTTCAAGTCACCCAAGAACGCTCTTCTCGCGACTTGATCCCCTCTCCTTGGTAAAGCTCGAATCTTCAAACTTCTAACTTGAAGCTCTCTAGAGATAGTCCACCAACTTGACTACAATCTAACTAGTAAGGATGCTAGTTCTCTAGTTAGTGTTTAGGCTTAACCTAGGGTTTCATTTATCTTGGAGAAAGGATGGTGTTCAACACATGAACCAAAAGAATTGTCAATTAGCTCTAAGGGGAGCTCGAGCTCCCCTATTTATAAGAGGGGAGTGGCCGAAATTCCTAGTCCTTATGGGCTAAGGATTTTGGTCCCTCTCTCCTATTACTTGATCATCAAGTAATTTTGACTTTGACTTTGAATTCAAATTCAAATCAACTTTCAAGAGAGCTAAAAATATCCAAACTATTTTTTGGATAATTTTATACTTTATTTATTTAAAATAAATAACTTATTTTGTCTAATTAATTAACTAGATTATTTTTCTCCAAAATAAGACTTTCTTTTTAATTCAAAATTAAACTAAAGTCTATTAAATAATTAACACATTTAATTATTTGACACGTGTCACTCACGTGACCCACACGTGTGGTTTCACACGTGTGGAACCCTCTTGGCCCGATTAACCCGTTTAATCATTTTCAAGCCTCAACTCATGTAACCAAGTTGTTGTGTGTGACCCTCTAGGTTCTCAATTCAATTAGCAGTGACCCCAATTAATTAATTCACTAATTAATTAATCAGTCCACAGATTAAACGACCATAGTCTAGCAACAGGTGTTTAACCCCTAGCTGAATTGGAATGTTCGGATTCGACAGAACCTTTAAGTCATTGATTCATGTGAGATACAATCCTCCTACTTTCTATCTCTCAACCAAGATCTAGGGTAAGGGAATAATCAGAACCCTAATAATCCGGTCTTAAAGCTAAGTGCATTTCATATCCATTTGATCTCAATCCAAGAAACCCTTTTCTTGATGTCTTGATCTACTGCCTTGGCCAAGGACTCCATATGGCATATGAATGACTTATACAATAAGAGATCACCTTGCAAATGCAAGTGTAGGTCCTTTCTTGATTCTCATTCACTTTCATGAATCACTTGTGCAGCCCCAGCATAAGCCTTGAATCAGTTGTCTAAGGCGACACCCTTTAAAGCTTATACCTAAGACTACAGAGTTAACTCATAAAGTGACAAGGAACCTCAAGTCTTAAGGATCAATTAATCACATCAATGACTCGTGAGATATTTCCTAATCTGGAAGTTTCCATTTCCTGAAATAGAAACTTCCTTTCCCATTTAGGAATGTTCTCACACGGGGCACCTCAGTGAACTTACTTATTAAAGTAAGAACCGTCATGTATCACGCACGTATCAACTATACACTTTGCACCTCCATGAAACAAGGTGGTCCTTCTTAAGGGCGTGATCCCACAAGCAAGCCTTAGAGGGGTCAGGTTGACACTCCCACTGTCGGTAGGACTCATCGGCTTGGAGTATTTTACTAATCATGACTTATGTGATATAGGGCTCGTTTCATGAACCATTTCACCTAAATGGTAGAGTCCTAAAGTCATCAGGATTAGGGGAGTTCTCATACATGCACAGCTAAAGTAAACGCATACCAAACAAGAGCATATAAAGAAGTGTTGCCTCAATTCGTTATTTCATTCAAAGATTGTCTGTGATTACAATAAGGAAAAGCACAAAGCGGATATACAATCGGCTTTCTAGGTCACTATTCCTAACAAGTGAGGTTTTTATTTTCATTTTGGAGACAAGTACCCATGGAATAAGAAGGATCCACAAGAAGCACTTGAAGAACGGTGGCCATAAGAAGACCTGTCAAAATGTTTAGGAGGGTTTCTATTAATGTAATAGATAGGGCGTTTTTCCATTAAATTCTGTACCCCTATGTGGCATGAATGTTAGAACTAGTGATTTTGGAGTGGCTCCCAAAATCACATATAAGATAGAATACCCATGATCATCACATAATTAGTATCATACTAGGACATGTTATTGGCTAATTGCTTCTGTGATGCACTTTATGTGAAACTGCATTAACAAGACAATTAAAATTTGGATAACTTTATATGTTCGTGAGGTCATTCGAAAATCCCATTTAAATATTGAGCGAAATTCGAATAAATAGGTGTTTTATCACGGTAATAAAATTTCTAGCATTCCATCAATAGGATTTAAGACTTAATAAGTGAAACTAATTGCTATCTCACGAGTCGTGGGGTAATTAGTGTAGCTTATTAACTCTTAGTTTCCTGATTAATTATTTTAAATAATTAGTATTTTTTTACCATTTTAGAATGGGCGATGTCTCACGAGTCGTGGGTCGTTCCAGACTAAGCTTGGTTGAGATCTTATGATTCATGGGTCCTGCTCAATGCTAAAGTAAATATGGATGTCTCACGAGTCGTGGGTTCATGATTGAAAGATTAGTGATGTAAAAATATTACTAGGAATTCCATGGGGATGGAATTGGCAATTCGTACCTACCTAAAGATTCTTAGACCTTTGGATGTCTCACGAGTCGTGGGTCCAAAACTAAGAATGCTTGGGATCCTAGTACCCATTGAGAAAATAAGTTTCTTCTAAAGTCGTTGGGATTTCTAGACTTTCTAAAAACAGTGGGAGAACATATTTCTAAAGATCTTGATAATATGTAATCGTTATTATTCAGCATGCTCATGTTTTCTCTGTTTTTTTCCATTTAGGTTGTAGTTCTATGATTCTCTACAATTGAAATAGCAACCCAAAACCCTTTGGTACCATCCTCGAATTAAACAAGTTGACGGGGCCCAATTACTCTGATTGGCTTCGGAATCTAAAGATAGTTTTAGATTCTGGAAAGAGAAGATATGTTCTCTTCGAGGGAGAGCCTATCGCTGAAGGCGAGGCTCCAACTCGGGCCGAAAGGGACGCGATTGTGAAATGGTCTGAAGATAATCTTCAAGCCCGTTGCCTCATTTTGGCCACAATGTCTCCGGACATACAGAGGCAACACGAGTCAATGGACAATGCTTGGGAGATTTACGACCATCTCGAGTAATTCTACCGCCCCAAAGAGCGTGTTCTAAGGCACAACACGTCTAAGGAGCTCTTTCATCTCAGAATGAAAGAAGGTACAAGTGTCCATGAGCATGGTCTCAGGTTTCTTGCTTTGAACGAGAAACTGACCTCTATGGAAATGCCACTGAGTGAAGAACTCGTTGTGGACTTGTTGCTCGCATCGCTTCCACCAGCATTCAATCCTTTCATGCTAAACTTCAACATGAATCATCCTCATGCTACTGTAGCTGAGTTGATTAGTCAGCTTGTGACTACTGAAGACACGATCAAGAAGGATCGCAAAGTAATAATGGTCACCTCCTCTTCTGGGCCTTCTAAAGGCAAAGGGAAGAAAGTTCCCAAGAAGAAGGGATCTCTTAAACCCGAAGGAGGGGTTAAAAAGAGAAAGGCCAGGAAGAGAAAGGATCAGAGAGAGGACGTTTGCTATCATTGTGGCAAGAAAGGGCATTGGAAGAGGAACTGCCAAGAGTACAAGGATACTCTAAAGAAAGGTGCGTTTATTGTTGAAGTAAATCTATCTATTGATTCTAATTCTTGGGTACTTGATACCGGCTGTGGAGCTCATATCTGTAATGATGTACAGATGCTAAATGAGGTCCGGCAGCTTGAAGAAGGAGAATGCGTCTTGAAGGTTGGGAATGGATCAAGCATTCTAGCCCAAGCCATTGGGACGTGTAGATTAGATTTAGGTGACTTTACTTTAGTTTTGAACAAAGTCCTTTATGTACCTTCTATTATTCGTAATATCATTTCCATTCCAATACTTGATTGCGAAGGTTATGAGACTTTTTCTTGAAATGGAAACTTTTATCTTAAGAAGAATAAAACTTCCGTTCTGCTTGGTACATTATCTAATGGACTTTATATAACTAAAGACACTAATATTTTGAATATACAACAATTAAACAAACGCAAAAGAGATGACAAGATCTCAGCTTCTTTATGGGACGCACGTTTAGGCCACATTACTAAAGATATGATTGCTAAGTTAACCAATTTAGGATCATTCTATGATAATGAACTTAAAGAGTTAACTTATTGTGAATCATGTCTTGAAAGAAAGATGGCCAAAACTCCCTTTAATGGTAAAGTGGAACGTGCCACTAAAGTGTTGGATTTAATCCATACGGTAACACCCGCATCGTAGGGTGTCACCTTCCCCGCACCACTAGTTCAATCCATGCATGAAATTAATTTCCATACACAAATCAAACACGTGGCGAACGGGTGATAAATAAAACAAAACCTAGCTAAGCGAGGCTAACCCTTAACCAATTAAAAACCAACGATGAAATAACGTAAAGCGGAAGCATAAACCGTAATCAACATATAATCACAAGATACAATCAAAGGCCATCTCGGCCACCACATAATAATTACATCAATGCTCCAAAAATAGATAATACATAATGAAAGTAGAAGTATGATATGCCAAAGGAAAGACAAGCTAGAACTCGAAAGTAAAGACTCCAAGACGACCTTAACTCCCCGCCTAGCTCGACCTGCAAAAGTCTAAAACAACGTGGGGTGTCAGTCCTAAGAATGAGTGAGAGGCAATATACATATATCACACGCGTATGCAATCCATAATCCTGAGTAAAGGGTTAGAAAATCCCAAGCGGGTAGTTTAAGAAAGGCAATGCTCGGAATTACGGATATCAAATTATTACTCGAAGAAACATAATTTACGTGGCCCGACGAGTGGGTAATTCTCCAACCTTACTCCCATAGTGTGTGATTTAAAACATAACTTAGGCGTTCATGCATAATTAGCCATATCATAATCATAATCATATTCATAATCATATCGTGAGAAAACATAATTTTCCATCCTTCTTCCTCCGGGGTGATGGAAAGGTTTGCAAGGCCCTAACCATCTCATGAAATAATATCGAGACGGGGGATCATGACTCCTACCCGCTCCTTTGATGGGTTAACCACCGGCTCAAGAGTATCCCACCTCCCACACTATATGGTCGCGTGAGATACTCTCAAAGGGTACAATATACAATGGCTTATCCGACGACCCGATGTCGTACCGGTCTCCATTCACACATTTTCCCGGGGCCCAATAACATGTGCTTGATTCTCGCCAAAACATTTTCATGAAAACCTTTGAAAATCAATTGAACAAAATCCTTTTCGAAAGTATACCTATATTAATACATTTTGGCTTAAAAGATCACACAAGGTATTAAGGTTCAATAATAAACAAAGTAAAACCTCACCTTGACCAAAAGAGAAAAGATACGAGAAGCCTATGGACCCTGCTCCTCGACCGGATCGAGCTCTGTGCAAGAAACACGAGTGTACATAAGACTCTAGACGAATGAACCAAATAATCGACGAACGGCATGCTTATGATATGGGATGATGATAATTATAAGTCATGAGAATCCTCATTCACAAATAATACTTCAAATAACCACATATGGGAGCCAAGGGAGTGAAGTAAATGCAAGAAGAGGTGTTTTGGCGAAGTTTGACAAAAGTTGACAATTTTTTGAAACGTGCAAGCTGTGGAAAATTGGGAATATCTTGAGTTATAGAAGTTGGAATGGATTTTTGTTTGTTTTATGTGAAAGTAGACAAATAGAGCTTTCCAAGCATATATGGCTCAAATTCTAGTTTAAAGCGGAGTAAAAATGGCGTAGGTCCGAAGATGGGTTAACGCAGATTTCCGGAAAAATGGTGATACCAAAAAAAATTGATCATATCTCATAATATAGAAATGATATTGAGGTGATTCCAATTGAAAGTTGTTATACACTTCAAGAGGTCTCCAACGGTTCAAACATCAGGTAAATCGGAGTTCGTTTGAGGGGTAAACGGGCGTTTGCAAAATGAAATAAAAACAGAAATGGGCGTTTGGAAACCGTCTGTCAATGCAGTAGCATCTCACACGGGCGTTTGGAAAATGAACTAAGGGGCCAAACGGGCGTTTGGCATGCCGCTGAACAAAAAAACAGGGCAAAAACAGGGTATGGCTCGGAAAATAGCTCCCATACCTTTCCAACTCCAATCAACAACAACTAAACCTCTCAAAACTAGCATATAACATCAATATACCTCTAATACTTCAATTACAACACATATGTCTATCATATTGACACATGAATCAATCATACAAAGTCTCATAAAAGCCATGAACTCAAATAAACTAATACCTTCAAGTATTCATGTTTAAATCTCAAAAATACACACCTAAGAGGTCACATATTCAAGCTCAAGAGCAAATATACTTATCCAATCAAAAGCCCTAGATTCAACATGATCAAACTCATAATACATCAATACCCACCTTAGAGATAAAGAAATGGGATGAAGATGATGAAATGGAAGAGATGATCTTGACGATGATGCTTGAGCTATGAATATTGCCTCACTTCTTTCTCCTTCTTGCTTTGAACCGATGTAAGTGAGTGAGGAAGATGAGAGTGTAGTGTGTGTTAGAGATGCTAGGTGTAAATGTGTATATCTAGCATTTATGATATAATGTATAAGAGTAATATACGTATAGATATATAATGTATATGTATACAGTTATAAAGTAAAGATATTAAGTATATAATATGAATATAATTGAACTTAGTGCTTATATATATATATATATATATATATAAATGTATGTGTAAGTGTATAAAGTAAATGAAAATATGAATCTTAAGGAATTTGAGTAATGTATATATAAATATATGAATATAGTTATAAATACATATGAATTATGTTATGATATGAATGTATGAAATATGCATATGTTAGAAAATGATATAAGATGAAATTAAATTAAATTGAATCAAATAGGCAATTAATTCATATAAATTCAAATAAACACATAATTTCCTAAAGCATGCGTACAATTTCTAACACTCAAACTCACACGGGTCGCATGCGTACCTGGAACGAAGACACGGGGCGTTACAATCCTCCCCACTTAAAAGAATCTGTTCCCCAGATTCACTCGGCCTGAAACAACTCCGGATACAAACCCTTCATCTTGTCCTCGGTTTCCCAAGTAGCTTCCTCGGTTTTATCACTTCGCCATAACGCCTTTACCAAAGGAATTTGCCGGTTCCTTAATACTTGAAACTTGTGATCCAAAATCTTTACCGGCTTCTGAACGAAGGTCAAATCCGGTTGTAGATCCACTTCTTCAATCTCATCAACGGGAAGAATTTCAGACTCATCGGGAAAATACTTCCTTAACTGCGACACATGGAAGACATTATGAATTCCCGTTAAGCTCGGTGGTAGGTCCAACCGATAAGCAACTTCTCCAATTCTTTCCAGAATCTCAAATGGACCTAAAAATCGAGGGTTAAGCTTCCCTCCTCTACCAATCCGAGCAGAACCCTTGCGAAGAGATGCCTTCAAGAACACTCGGTCTCCCACCTCAAATTCCAAGTCTCTTCTCCTATTATCCGCATAGCTTTTCTGTCGATCTTGAGCTAGTTTCATCCGTTGTTGGACCATTTGAACCTTCTCGATCATATCTCTTACAACCTTAGAGGGTTTTTCCACTTTCTCACCGTTATTCTTCTTAACACCCTCTTGCTTTGTCCATTTCCACTCCTCGAGATCGAAAAACAAAGGGGATCGACACTTCCGTCCGTAAAGTAACTCATAGGGTGCCATGCCTATGGAAGCTTGAAAGCTATTGTTGTAGGAGAACTCGATCAACGGTAACTGCTTATCCCAAGAGGTTTGATAATCCAACACACAAGCCCTTAGAAGATCCTCAAGGTACCGAATCAACCTCTCGGACTGACCGTCTGTATGTGGATGAAAAGCAGTGCTGAACTTAAACCTCGTACCCAATATTCCTTGTAACTCTTGCCACAACCTCGAAGTGAATCTCGGATCTCTATCCGACACAATACTAACCGGAATCCCATGAAGACGAACAATCTCTCTGACATAAAGCTCGGCTAGCTTATTGACCTTATCGGACATCCGAACCGGTAGGAAGTAAGCTGACTTAGTCAAACGGTCGACAATTACCCAAATTCCATCATAACCGCCCTTAACTCGTGGTAACCCCGAAACAAAGTCCATAGTTACTTGTTCCCATTTCCATTCCGGGATTGGCAATGGTTGTAGAAGACCTCCGGGCTTTTATGTTCAGCTTTCACCTTCTGACAAGTCAAACAATGTTTCACGAACTCGGTAACATCCTTCTTCAATCCATTCCACCAGTAATATTCCTTTAAGTCCTTATACATCTTATTACCTCCCGGGTGGACAGAATAAGTCGATCTGTGAGCTTCTTCAAGAAATAACCTTCTCAATTCCTCAGGAACAACCACTCTGTTCTTAAACCGAAATAAGCCCGTTTCATCATACCCAAACGGACATTCTGGATCATCCCTTGCCTTGGCCACAAGTTTTTGAATTCCCGGATCCCTAGTTTGAGCCTCGAATAACCGGTGCTTCAACTCCGGTTGTATGGTGATATTAGTCACCCGAGCCTTCACCACAATTGGCTCATCCTTACTTCCTTCATCCACTTTTAAACTCGACACACTAGTCTTCCTACTAAGTGCATCGGCAATGACATTGGCCTTACCGGGATGATATTTGATCTTGCGATCAAAGTCCTTAAGAGTCTCCATCCATCTTTTTTGTCTCATATTCAAATCCTTTTGGGTGAACAAGTATTGAAGACTCTTGTGATCGGTGTAAATCTCGAAAGGAATTCCATACAAGTAATGCCTCCACTTACCAAGAGCAAATACCATGGCACCAAGTTCCAAATCGTGTGTAGGATAGTTCTTCTCATGATCCTTTAACTTTCTAGAGGCATGCAATAACTTTCCCGTTTTGCATCAAGAAACAACCCAAACCTTCCTTAGAAGCATCCGTACACACCGCGTAACCTTCGGAGCCTTCGGGAAGTGTCAAGACTGGGGTTGTAGTCAATTTCTCCTTCAAGAGATTGAAGCTCTTATCGCACGCCTCATCCCACATGAATTTCACCTCTTTCTTGGTCAATCGGGCTAAAGGAGCGGTGATTTTCGAGAAGTCCTTCACGAATCTTCTATAATATCCCGCTAAACCCAAGAAACTTCGAACTTCAGAGGCGTTCTTAGGTCTCTCCCACTTAGAGACTGTCTCAATCTTGGAGGGATCCACTTCAACTCCTTTTGCCGAAATCACATGACCCAGAAATGAAACCTTATCAATCCAGAATTCACACTTACTGAATTTCGCGAACTACTGATTATCCTTGAGGGTCTGTAGAACCAACTTAAGGTGCCTTGCATGATCCTCGGCAGACTTTGAATACACCAGAATATCGTCTATAAATATCACCACAAACTTATCCAAGAACGGCCTGAATATTCTGTGCATCATATCCATGAAAGCTGCGGGGGCATTAGTTAATCCGAACGGCATCACAACAAACTCATAATGCCCGTACCGAGTGTTAAACCCTGTCTTTGAGATTTCCTCTTTCCGAATTCTTAACTATAATACCCTTGGCGAAGATCAAGCTTAGAATAAACCGTAGAACCTTGAAGGATATCAAATAACTCTTCAATCCGTGGAAGGGGGTATTTCTTCTTAACAGTCATCCGATTTAATTCTCTATAATCTATGCACATTCTCAAGGTCCCATCTTTCTTTTTTACAAACAGAACCGGTGCACCCCAAGGTGATGAACTCGGACAAATGTACCCACTTGACATCAATTCCTCGAGTTGCTTCTTCAACTCCTTCAACTTGGCAGGAGCCATCCTATAAGGAGTCTTAGAAAACGGCTTAGCATCCGGGTACAAGTCAATTACAAACTCTATTTTTCGTTCTGGAGGTAAAGACCCCAAACTCTCCGGGAAGACCTCGAGAAAGTCCTTTACAACTTCCGTTTCCTCAAGCTTAGCTTGGTCTTTAGGCTTGTTAAGAATATAGGCCAAGAAACCCGAAGCACCATCTTGAATCAACTTAGAAGCCTCGGTGAAAGATAATAACGGTGGAATCTTCAAACCCAAACCCATAACAACATCGGAACCCAACTGGACTCTCTTAGTTCTGCAATCAATCTTAGCATCATGTTCAAAGAGCCAATCCATACCCAAAATCGCACCATACCGACTGATAGGCATCTCAATGAAGTCCGTTAGATAGTCACGACCCTCAATTCTCACCGAAACTCGCCAAAACACTCGATCAGAAACAAGGCTCCCCCCAATAAGGAACTAATCACATAACAAGCAGAGGCACATACAACATGCAAGCACAGAGAAGCAACTATACCACACAAAAGAAAAGAATGTGTGGCTCCAGGATCAAATAATGCATGAATGTTTGTGCCATGAATGTATATGGTACCTTCCACGACGGCGGTGGGATTAATCTCGGCATCCTGCTCCTCGCCATCAATGGCGTATGCTATAGCCCGAACCATCGGTCTCTGTCCTCCCATCGGACCCGGTCTAAATTTATCGCATCCGGCCATTTAGTGTTTCATTAATCCACAAATCAAACAAGCTCCGAGTCGGCGGCGACAAGTCTCCCAAGTGTGTGTAGGACCTCCACAAAGCATACATGGTTTAGTTTGTTGAGGATTTAAAGGAGCTTGTGGAGGTGGTTGTGCCGGCCCTGCCACTCGGGGTTTTTTTCCCGGACCCTTTACATGTGGAGCCTTACCGGATGGTTGCATCGAATAAGCAGGACTCTTGAAACCGGACCCTGACCCTTGTCCCGAATGAAAAGATCGAAGTACCGGATCTTTCTTCTTGAACTCCTCCTCTTAAACAAAGGCTCGTTGAGTAGTATCCGTAAAGGACTCAAAATTGTGTCCAGCTTGTCCATGCCTTAAAGTCTCTCTCAATCCGACAATAAACTTCCTTGCTTTCTTCTTCTCATCACGGGTGACTTAGGGAGCATACTTTCTAAGACGGTTAAACTCCGCCAAATATTGAGCCACCGACCTTCCTCCTTGTTTAAGGTCCATAAATTCTTGCTCCTTCCTCTCTCGAACTACCTCGGGAATGAAAGCCTCTCGAAATTCCCTCTTGAATATATCCCAATTCAAAGCTTCCCCGGCAACTTCAAGCTTCTCACGAGTCCGCTCCCACCAATCATAAGCTCCTCCATCAAGTTGGAAGATAAGCAAATTGGGCCCTTTCTAAAGAAGTGAAGGGGCGGATGTTGTAGATCCTTTCCAATCTAGAAATCCAATCCTCCGCTATAGCATCATCCGTCGTACCCGCGAACCTTGGAGGATTATAGCTAAGGAACGTCCCATGAGAATCTCTAACCGGCAGTGGAGGTGGTGAAGGTTGAACCGGTTGTGGTGGAGGTGGAGCTTGTGCCCTTCTTTGTTCAACATAATTATAAACGGCCTCCATGAATCCTTCCATATTCATTTGTGGTGGTTGTTGAGGTTGATGATGTCTAGGAGGTGATGGGGATCTCCTATCTTGTCGAGCAGGTCTACCACGAGCCATCTACAATAATAAACATAAGAAATGCATATCGGGATTAAACAATATATCCATGATATGTAATTAAAATGCACCAAATAACCAATCAAGAATGCTCAGATATTGAGGCAAGACCTTCAAGTTGACACATATTTCCTAAGTCGTACGACTTAAACTGACAAGACACGACTCAAGAGCCCGGTTTTGCAACCTAGGCTCTGATACCACCAAAGGAGTGTAACACCCGCATCGTAGGGTGTCACCTCCCCCGCACCACTAGTTCAATCCATGCATGAAATTAATTTCCATACACAAATCAAACACGTGGCGAACGGGTGACAAATAAAACAAAACCTAGCTAAGCGGGGCTAACCCTTAACCAATTAAAAACCAACGATGAAGTAACGTAAAACGGAAGCACAAGCCGTAATCAACATATATTCACAAGATACAATCAAAGGCCATCTCAGCCACCACATAATAATTACATCAATACTCCAAAACTAGATAATACATAATGAAAGTAGAAGTATGATATACCAAAGGAAAGACAAGTTAGGACTCGAAAGTAAAGATTCCAAGACGACCTTAACTCCCCACCTAGCTCGACCTGCAAAAGTCTAAAACAATGTGGGGTGTCAGTCCTGAGACTGAGTGAGGAGCATTATACATATATCACACGCGCATGCAATCCATAATCCCGAGTAAAGGGTTAGAAAATCCCAAGCGGGTAGTTTAAGAAAGGCAATGCTCGGAATTACGGATATCAAATTATTACTCGAAGAAACATAATTTACGTGGCCCGATGAGTGGGCTATTCTCCAACCTTACTCCCATACTGTGTGATTTAAAACATAACTTAGGCATTCATGCATAAATAGCCATATCGTAATCATAATCATATTCATAATCATATCGTGAGAAAACATAATTTTCCATCCTTCTTCCTCCGAGGTGATGGAAGGGTTTGCAAGGCCCTAACCATCTCATGAAATAATATCGAGACGGGGGATCATGACTCCTACCCGCTCCTTCGATGGGCTAACCACTGGCTCAAGAGTATCCCACCTCCCACACTATACGGTCGCCTGAGATACCCTCAAAGGGTACTATATGCAATGGCTTATCTGACGACCTGATGTCATACCGGTCTCCATTCACACATTTCCCCGGGGCCCAATAACATGTGCTTGATTCTCGCCAAAACATTTTCATGAAAACCTTTGAAAATCAATTGAACAAAATCCTTTTCGAAAGTATACCTATATTAATACATTTTGGCTTAAAAGATCACACAAGGTATTAAGGTTCAAAAATAAACAAAGTAAAACCTCACCTTGACCAAAAGAGAAAAGATACGAGAAGCCTATGGACCCTGCTCCTCGACCGGATCGAGCTCTGTGCAAGAAACACGAGTGTACATAAGACTCTAGACGAATGAACCAAATAATCGACGAACGGCATGCTTATGATATGGGATGATGATAATTATAAGTCATGAGAATCCTCATTCACAAATAATACTTCAAATAACCACATATGGGAGCCAAGGGAGTGAAGTAAATGCAAGAAGAGGTGTTTTGGCGAAGTTTGACAAAAGTTGATAATTTTTTGAAACGTGCAAGCTGTGGAAAATTGGGAATATCTTGAGTTATAGAAGTTGGAATGGAGTTTTGTTTGTTTTATATGAAAGTAGACAAATAGAGCTTTCCAAGCATATATCGCTCGAATTCTAGTTTAAAGCGGAGTGAAAATGGCGTAGGTCCGAAGCTGGGTTAACGCAGATTTCCGGAAAAATGGCGATACCAAAAAGAATGTATCATATCTCATAATATAGAAATGATATGGAGGTGATTCGAATTGGAGGTTGTTATAGACTTCAAGAAACGGTTCAAAAATCAGGTCAATCGAAGTTCGTTTGAGGGGTAAACGGGCGTTTGCAAAATGAACTAAAAACAGAAATGAGCGTTTGGAAACCGTCTGTCAATGCAGTAGCATCTCACACGGGCGTTTGGAAAATGAACTAAGGGGCCAAACGGGCGTTTGGCATGCCGCTAGGCGAAAAAACAGGGCAAAAACAGGGTATGGCTCGGAAAATGGCTCCCATACCTTTCCAACTCCAATCAACAACAACTAAACCTCTCAAAACTAGCATATAACATCAATATACCTCTAATACTTCAATTACAACACATATGTCTATCATATTGAAACATGAATCAATCATACAAAGTCTCATAAAAGCCATGAACTCAAATAAACTAATACCTTCAAGTATTCATGTTTAAATCTCAAAAATACACACCTAAGAGGTCACATATTCAAGCTCAAGAGCAAATATACTTATCCAATCAAAAGCCCTAGATTCAACATGATCAAACTCATAATACATCAATACCCACCTTAGAGATAAAGAAATGGGATGAAGATGATGAAATGGAAGAGATGATCTTGACGATGATGCTTGAGCTATGAATATTGCCTCCCTTATTTCTCCTTCTTGCTTTGAACCGATGTAAGTGAGTGAGGAAGATGAGAGTGTAGTGTGTGTTAGAGATGCTAGGTGTAAATGTGTATATCTTGCATATATGATATAATGTATAAGAGTAATATATGTATAGATATATAATGTATATGTATAAAGTCATAAAGTAAAGATATTAAGTATATAATATGAATATAATTGAACTTAGTGCTTATATATATATATATATATATATATATATATATATATATATATATATATATATAACTTATCTACACTAATACACTCACACATACATTTATATATATTTATTTATATAACTTATCTACACTAATACACTCACACATACATTTATATATATTTATTTATATATAACTTATCTACACTAATACACTCACACATACATTTATATATATTTATTTATATAACTTATCTACACTAATACACTCACACATACATTTATATATATTTATTTTTATATATATATATATATGAAATTGTATGTTTCATGAATATTGCATGAAGTGAATGAAAATATGAATCTTAAGGAATTTGAGTAATGTATATATAAATATATAAATATAGTTATAAATACATATGAATTATGTTATGATATGAATGTATGAAATATGCATATGTTAGAAAATGATATAAGATGAAATGAAATTAAATTGAATCAAATAGGTAATTAATTCATATAAATTCAAATAAACACATAATTTCCTAAAGCATGCGTACAATTTCTAACACTCAAACTCACACGAGTCGCATGCGTACCTGGAACGGAGACACGGGGCATTACACATACTGATGATTGTGGACCACTTAGTGTAAGTACGAGAAACAATCATCAGTATTTCATAACCTTCATAGACGACTTTAGTCGATTTGGTTATGTGTACTTAATGAAGTATAAATCCGAAGCCTTTGAGAAATTCTTGGAATTTCAAAAGGAGGTTGAGAACCAAATTGGTCACAAGATCAAGACACTTCGATCTGATAGAGGTGGCCAGTATCTAAGTGAAGAATTCCTTAGTCATCTCAGAGATAATGGAATTATCTCTCAGTGGACTCCTCCGGGAAATCCTCAATTAAATGGAGTTTCAGAGAGAAGAAACCGAACCTTACTTGATATGGTTCGTTCCATGATGAGCTTCACTGAATTGCCACCTTCATTCTGGGGTTATGCCCTAGAATCAGCAGTTAAGATTCTGAATCTTGTTCCCTCCAAATCTGTACCCAAAACCCCATTTGAGATGTGGTTTGGCAAAATCTCTAACTATTCTTACTTAAGAATTTGGGGTTGTCCTGCTTACGTGAAGAGGACAGTGGGAGATAAGCTTGAAGCTAGATCAAGCTTATGTAACTTGGTAGGATATCCTAAAGAGTCAATAGGATATTATTTCTACGATCCTCTTGAACAAAAGGTCTTTGTGTCAAGAAATGCTACTTTTCTTGAGGACTCGTTCCTTAAAGAAAAGAAAGGCAAGATCGCAGAACTCGAAGAGGTTCGAGACCAAGGTCCCAAGCCAAGTTTGGAGACTAACGTCCCTCAGCCAATCACAGAGAGTGATACACGCGAAAATCCTCCTCTAGTAAGACGTTCTGAACGCATTTCTAGACAACCAGAGAGATGGTATGGTTTTCTCCACAAAACATCTCAAATGGCTAATGATCCATTAACTTATAAGGAGGCACTGTTAGATTCGGACTCTGAACAGTGGAAAGAATCAATGAAATCCGAGATGGATTCCATGTACTCTAGCCAAGTTTGGACCTTGGTTGATCCACCTGATGGAATCAGGCCCATAGGGTGCAAATGGATATATAAGCGCAAGCTTGGAGTAGATGGAAGCATGACAGCCTTTAAAACAAGATTAGTTGCTAAGGGTTTCACTCAAAGACCAATTGTAGACTTTGATGAAACCTTCTCCCCGGTTGCAATGCAAAAGTCCATTTGGATCTTGCTTGTTATTGCTGCATATTATGACTATGAGATATGGCAAATGGATGTGAAAACTGTCTTTCTCAATGGAGACATTGACAAAGACATTTACATAGAGCAACCCATGGGTTTCACATTCAGTGGGAGCGAACAAAAGGTTTGTAAGCTCCAAAGATCAATCTACGGATTGAAACAAGCTTCTAGGAATTGGAACATTCGATTTGATGAAGCAGTCAAATCGTTTAGCTTTATTCAAAATCCGAATGAGTCTTGCATGTACAAGAAAGAATTGGAAACCTCAGTTCAATTTCTGATACTTTATGTAGATGACATCCTTCTAATTGGGAATTCGAAGGATGACATGAAAGTAACAAAGTCTTGGTTATCGAACCAATTTAAGATGAAGGATCTTGGTGATGCATCCTACATTCTCGGTATAAAGATCTATCGGGATAGATCTAGGAGACTATTAGGATTATCACAGTTGGTTTACATAGACAAAATACTAAAGAGATTTAGTATGGAAGAATCCAAACGTGGAAAACTTCCGATGGGCCCGGGAACAGTTCTTTCGAAGAAGCTCTGTCCCAAGACTGAACTTGAAAAGTTCAGGATGTCCAAAATTCCTTATGCATCAGCAATAGGAAGTATAATGTATGCGATGTTATGTACTCGACCGGATGTGGCTTATGCACTTAGCGTGACTAGCCGATTCCAATCTAACCCTGGCGAAGGTCACTGGACTACCGTAAAGAACATCCTTAAGTACTTGCGAAGAACTAAGGATTTGTTCTTGGTTTACGGAGGCCAGCAAGATCTTGTCATTAGAGGAAACTGTGATGCAAGCTTTGCATCAGACATGGATGATTTTAAATCCATGTCAGGATACATATTCTGCCTGAACGGCGAAGCAGTGAATTGGAAAAGTTCCAAGCAAGCGACCACTGCAGATTCGACCACCGAGGCCGAATACTTAGCTGCAAATGACGCAGCTAAGGAAGGTGTTTGGGTAAGAAACTTCATCCACGAGCTGGGTGTAGTTCCTAGCATTAAAGAACCCGTTGCAGTTTTTGTGACAACACCGGGCCGGTTGCTCAAGCAAGAGAACCAAGATCTCACCAAAGGACCAAGCACATTTTGAGGAAGTATCACTTAATCCGTGATATCATCAAGAGAACATGGCAGATCCGCGTACAAAAGCCCTTAGTCAACAGGCTTTCGAAGGACATCTCAGAAGATGCGTCTTAGATTAGCACATGAGTGGCTTTGACGGGCAAGTGGGAGATTGTTAGGAATAGTGCCCTTAAAGCAGATGTTTGCTTTACTATTTCCTTGTGAAATCACAAACAGTCTTTGAACAATAAACGAGATGATTTTGTTCATAGGCAATCACTTCTTTATGTGTTTATTTATGTCTGTTTGGGTTAACTGTGTTTTGCATGTATTGAACTCCCCTAATCCGATGAGGTCGTTAAGAACTTTGTCGTTTTGGGAACGGCACATGAAACAAGTTCCTAACTCCATAGGCGAGGATTAGAAACTTCTCCTACTTTGACCAAAAGTCCACATTTTGACTAACTTGTTGGGCAAGAACAGTATCTAACTCTTTTAGATATTTTATTTTACTTTATTTATTTTACAATAAATAACTTGAAGACTAATAATATAATTAATTCATAATTAATTATTTATTAGACTTTATTTCTCTAAAATTGGACTTTAATTTTAATTCAAAATTAAATCAAATTCCATTAAATAATTAACACTTTAATTATTTAATATACACATATACACACACACGTGACTACACGTGTCAATAATGGCACGTGTCATCCACATGTTCCACACGTGTGGACCCCACCATTCACTTAATGGTTCGATCAACTCGTTTAATCGATTCAAGCCTTAACCCACGTGACCGGGATGTTGTGTGTGACCCTCTAGGTTCTTAATTCAATTAGCAGTGACCCTAATTAATTAATCAGTCCACAGATCAAACGACCATAGTCTAGCAACAGGTGTTTGACCCCTAGTTGAATAAGAATGTCTCGATTCGACAGAACCTTTAAGTCATTGACATATGTGAGTTACAATCCTCCTACGTCTCATCTCTCAATCAAGATCTAGGGTAAGGGAATAATCAGAACCCTAATAATCTTGTTCCTAATGCTAAGTACATTTCATATCCATTTGATCTCAATCCAAGAAACTCTTTTCTTGATGTCTTGATCCACTGCCTTGGCCAAGGACTCCTAGATGGCATATGAATGACTTAAATAATAAGAGATTATCATCTCGCTAATGCAAGCATAGGTCCTTTATCGATTCTCATATACTTTCATGTGCCACTTGTGCAGCCCCAGCATAAGTCTTGAATCAGTTGGCTAAGGCGACACCCTTTAAAGCTTACACCTAAGACTACAGAGTTAGCTCATAAAGTATCAATAGAACCTCAAGTTTAAGGATCACTTAATCACATCAATGACTCGTGAGATATTTCCTAATCTGGAAGTTTCTATTTCCAGATATAGAAACTTTTTTGCCCATTTAGGAGTCTTCTCACACGAGACTCCTCAGTCTACCTACTTAGAATAAATTGTTAGGAATAGTGCCCTTAAAGCAGATGTTTGCTTTACTATTTCCTTGTGAAATCACAAACAGACTTTGAATAATAAACGAGATGATTTTGTTCATAGGCAATCACTTCTTTATGTGCTTATTTATGTCTATTTGGGTTGACTGTGTTTTGTATGTATTGAACTCCCCTAATCCGATGAGGCCGTTAAGAACTTTGTCGTTATGGGAACGGCACATGAAACAAGTTTTTAACTCCATAGGCGAGGATTAGAAACTTCTCCATGTCGATGAGTCCGACAGACAGTGGGAGTGTCGATGTAACATCCCGATCGTTCGGATTTCCAGGTACGCTGTAACGAGAGGGTTATATGCGTATTTAAATTATTTAATTATGTAATTGAGTGTTATTTTAATGCTTATATGATTATTTGAAATTATATGGAATTATTTGTTTATATTCTGAACTTGAACTTTGAACGTTTATGTGTATGTGCCCCATAATTTGCTCGTTACGTGCCGGAATTCAATTCCGATTTTTGTGAAATTTTGGTATGCTTGTTATATGTAAGTTTTGAATGTGTTTGCTAGCTTGTTTCTTGTTTTTGAGTTTGTTTGATACGGTTCTTAAACCGTTTTATTTGTTAAGGGACTCGAGGACCTAACACGTTTTAGCGTGCCTTGGGTTCCGATTCGCGTCGCTTGAGCTCGGGAATTTGGATTTGAATTTCGACACCACCATTGAACTCGTTTTGGTAATTCGGATTCAACGGAACTAGCCTTATATTTTTCTGAAGCTGTTTGAACCCCCTTTGGCTTAAATCCGATCCGAATAGACCGGATCTTTTTGACTTGGCCCGTTTCTTTTGATCCGACCCGTTTCAGCCCCTTTAAGGGCTGAACCTTATCTTTTTTCTTCCCATTTTCAACGTGATACAAGGGAGAGAGAGAGAAGAACAGAAACTCCAAGCCCTAGCCTTCAAGAGCTCAAGTTCGACTTTGTTCTATGCCTCTTCGACGATCTGTGGTAAGATTATTACTCCTTGCAACGTGAACTTTCTTTCTATCCGATTATTTTCTCTTGAATCTTTGTATTTATGAAGCATGAGGAAGATGATGAATAGTATGCTTGAATGAAAATTTGATTCCATGCCTCCATTCTAGAATCATTTGAGCTAGACTTGCAATATGATGTTCTTTGGAGTTAATAAAATGCATATTTGTTAAATTTTGAGTTGTTGGATGAAGCATGAGTATTCCACCATTTTTGAAGCTTAAAAGCTTGAAAAGGGTAATTTGTTTAATCCTTGTTTTCATGCCTTATAATTGAAATATGTGTTAGAGCATGCATATGTGAGCTTATGCCTTGAATTTGATGTGTTTTGGTTGAGTTTTGAGCTTTGTAACCTTCTCCAGCGAGTTCCTTGCTCCTCCTGCATTTTTTTAGGGCCTGGGCATGATCCACGGCCGTGGATTTTGGATCCAAAGGCGTGGATTGTGAGGCAGAAACTTGCGTTTTTCGGCCAGAGAATCCACGGGCGTGGATTTTTGTGCTTGGGAGAATCCACGGCCGTGGATCCTCCTCTGTTTTCTGTTTCAGTTTGTTTTGCTCCATTGACCCTTCATCCAAACTCCGATTGACCTGATTTTTAAACCGAGGAAAACCTCTTGAAGTCTAGAATATTATCCAATTGGAATTTCCTCAATACCTTTTCACATTTGTGAGATATAATCAACTCTTTTTGGTGCCGCTACTTCTTCGGAAATCTGCATTCGTCCAACTTCAGGCCTACGCCATTTTCACCTCGCTTTGAAACTTGAGTCGAGACTTATACCATTGGAAAGGTCTATTTGTCTAGTTTCTTCTCCAACAAACCAAACTCAATTCCCACTTCTCAAACTCAAGATATTCTCAGTTTTCCATAGCCTATACGTTTCGAGAATTTCCAGTTTTGACCTCTTTTCGCCCGGAGCCACCCCCTTTCTGTGTTTTCTTCCGTTTTGCTTGTACTTTTCCAACTTGTCACTTGTTGTATCTTGTATTTGTGTGTGTGATTGATCTCATATGTGAAGTATGCAACTCTAACGTGCGTTTATGACTTCATGTTTCGTTTTTATGCCTTCCATTATCATTTCTTGCTCCTTCTATGATGTGAAAGCTTTGATGACATGTTGTATGATATGATATGCGTGTTATATGAAAATTATGAATTCGTTTAATGTGATTTGTGAGACTTATGATTCGATATGAACGTGTATGCATTATATGTCAATTTGTTAAGCTTTATACGCATCACTTGCATTCATACCCATTGGCCGAGCGTCAATATGGTTCATTTTAAGTCTAAGTTTGTCTCTTGTTCTTTGTTTTTCTCTTAGGTTCGTTCTGTTGTTGAGGAGGTGGTTCTTTAGTTCTCTTTTGGTTCGTTCTATTCGGTTTGGTCGACTAGGTGAGGTTTTCTTTTATTTTAGTTATTATGACCTAAAACCCTATTTGTATTTCGAACCCGCATGCGACTTATATATGTAAATATGTAGATATGTGTTTGGATACATATTTTGTGGGATTTGTCCCATTTGTCTTGAGGTTTTGGAAAACGCTTTTATAAGTATATAAGCTCTATTTTCGTTTGCTTTGACAAGCTTTGATAAGAGTGTGTGTGTGTAAGTGTGAGATGACTTGTGGATAAGCTTCGTATGGTAAGTATGATAAGTGTAAGCTTTATTTGTGTAAGTGTAAGTTTAGGCCACGGAGTTGTATGTAATGGGAGACCCGGGTCGGCCATGGGGTCGCCGGTTGCAACCCCTAGATACTTCTCCACAAAAAGGAGACTTGGCCCATCCTCGGGAGGTCGAGGGAAAGGCGGGTCTTCTTGAGCCGACGGCGTACTACGTGACCCGTCGAAGCAGCGGGTGGATCCCCCGTCTCATTAAGTTTATAAGTGGGGTTTTGAGAGGGGCACCTCTCTCCCCAAAACGGTGTAAGGGTAGGATTGATTTATGAATTGTTTTGTTTTCGTTTGCCTTGCTTGTAGTAAGTGAGTTGGAGTTAAGCTTTCGGTACGTCATGTTTCATCTATGGTTGAGAAACGGGGGCGGATTTCTAAACTCTAAAACTTGACTGAATTTGGCCTACGGTCCCAAACTTCTTTCTTTATATATATACTAACATGGGTTAAATGTTTTAGAATGCAAAAACCGTGCCCGGTTCATGAACCTTTTCAGCTTTGTATATGCTTTGCTCTTATGTATATGTACGGGTGTGTGCGTTAGCCCCCTCACCAGTCTCTAGGACTGACCCTCGTTGTTTCCCTCTTTTTTTTTCCCTTTTGTCTTGAGTTTCCAGGTTCTCATTTGGGGGTTGGAGCTAGGCGGTTGTCTTTGAGTCGTGGTTGTGGATAGCTCGAGTCTCATGCATTGTACCTTGCTTTCTTCACGCATTTTGCTAATTTTGAAATTTATATAAATAGGCTACCTAGTTCTGTCCTGGGATTCAGTTTTATATAATTGCCTTGTATCTAAAGTTGCATAAGTGATATATGAAGAATATGATGTGATATGTACATGCATGCTATGAGTTTTAATTAATTGCTTCCACGATTTTTGCTTATTGTGCGCTCTGAGTAGGGTTTAGAGCGCCTAGCTTAGGTTGGATTTTTGTTTGTCACCCGTTCGCCATGGCTTGATGCGTGGGCAGAGTTCCCATTTCGTTTCACATGTTAGGCTATGGTGCGGGAGATGTGGCGCCCTTCACTTCGGGGTGTTACAGTCGACCTTGACTCTGCTGAGACTTGCTTGTGATTATGTCCTTTTGAAGGATCACTAAGTTTCATGGAGTGATAAGTGCATACGATGATGCGTTCATAATACATAAGGGTGATTGTTACAAGAACTTCATCATTGAGATGTCCCGAGTGAGAACATTCCTAAATGGGAAAGGAAGTTTCCTGAAATTTCCAGATTAGGAAATATCTCACAGGTCAATGACATGATTCATTAATCCTTAGACTTGAGATTCTATAATGTCTCATATGAGCTAACTCTGTAATCTTTGATATAGGCTCAAAAGGGTGTCGCCATATAGGCACCTGAACCACGGCCTATGTTGGGATTACACAAGTGGCACATGTAGAATTAGTAGAATCAACAAATGACCTACACTTGTTAAGAACAAGGATGATCTGTTACTGATTGAGTTGTCCGTAGTCCATTAAACATTAAACCCTTGGCCAAGGTGGATAAAAGATCAAGACATCTAGAAAATGGGGTTTTCTAGGATTGAGATCAAAATGGATATGAAACGAACTTAACTTTAAAGATCAAGAATATTTGGGCTCTGAGAATATTCCCATACCTTAGTTCTTGATTGAGAGATGGAGTTGTAGGAGGATCGTATTTCACTGATTGTCATTGACTGAAAGGTTCTTCGTTTCATTTCGTTATTCGGCTAGGGGTCAAACACCCATTACTAGATTACGGTAGTGTGATCTGTGAAGTGATTAATTAATTAGGGAATTAATTAATTGTTGTCACTGCTAATCGAATAATGAACCTAAAGGGTCACACACAAATGCCAGAACACGAGGGTTATGGTAGGATGTTAATATGATTGACGAAGGATCAAATTAGTTGATCGAAATGGGCATGAGACGAGGTTGATGCCACGTGTCATGCGGTCAACGTGGCTGCCATGTGTCACGTACACGTGGCTTCACGTGTGTCCCATTTCATGTGATTTATTTCACACGCGAATTCTTTTCTAGAATTAATTAATTAAATTGTAATTAATTAATTTTGGTCTTTTAATTAATTATTGAATTAATTATTAAGACTATTCTCAAATAAACTTAACCCAATAAATAATTAATTGGGAATTAATTTATTTATTGAATATTGACTTTTAACTTTAGGAAAGTTGAAAAGTCCAACTTCCTATTGTAGGAGAGAGAAGATTATTCTTGTAAGACTTGGAGAACAAGTTGGGAACTTATTTTTCTCCAATTAAATTAGTTAATTAGTGAGCAAGAAAACAAAGCCCATTAGGTTTTAGAAACCCTAGAGGCTCGATCCACACTTGTATAAATATAAGGGGTGATGTTTCTCTTATTCTTCAGACCAACACTCGCGAAGTGTTAAGTTTTTGAGAAAAATTAAAAGAAAAGTTTTCAAAGCAAAATTATCCTAGCCATTAGCACAAGCTATAGAACTAGCATTCTCACTTGCTTGATCGTGTTCTAGGACTGGTGTGGATACGCTTTGGAGGGCTTCTACTTTGGAGTCTAATTCGAAGGCCGTTCGAGGGACTTTCCGCTTGAAGGGTGTTTGTTAGGCGGTAACAACATCACAAGAAAGCTTCAATTAAAGTGAGTTTCTTGTTATTCCCAATGTTACAGTATGAAAATTGCAAGACAACGATTAAACTTGTGGAAAATTCTAAACTTTTGCTGCTCAACTCTTTCGTGTTTTCCAACATAAGTAAGCACCCCCCATATATCACGCACGTATCATCTATACACTTTGTACCCCATGGAACAATGTGGTCCTTCTTAAGGGTGTGATCACACGAGCAAGCCTTGAACGAGTCAAGTTGACAATCCCACTGTCTTTTGGACTCATTGGCTTGGAGTGATTTCAAATCATGACTTATGTGATATAGGGCTCGTTTCATGAACCATTTCGCCTAAATTGTTGAGTCCTATAAGTCATATTGATTAGGGGAGTTCTTATACATACGCAGTCAAAAGTAAACACACATTTAAACAAGAGCATATAAAGAAGTGTTGCCTTAATTCGTATTATTCAAAGATTGTATGTGATTTACAAAAGGAAAGTACTAAAGCAGACTATTACACTGGCTTTCAGGGCACTATTCCTAACAACAGGCGCTGGGACCCGATCTCGGTTTGTTGGGTAAGTCCGGCTATTAGTCATCTTTTTTTCATCGATGATATCATTCTCGTGGCCAAGGCTAACATCTCCAATACACAAACCATCAAGCAAGTTATGGCAGGCAGATTGACGCTTATTCAATCCTTGATGTCCTCAATTTCAGTTTACCAGATGCATTCAACATGGTTACCATCTAGTGTGTGTGAGAAGCTTGACCAAATCAATAAGAAATTTTTCTGGTCCTTGGACATTGAACGCCGCAAGACCCATTTGATGGGGTAGGGGAAAGTTATTATAAGGAAGGGGGACTTGGGATCAAGGAGTCGGAAAGACGAGCATTACGATACTAGCTAAAACAGGTTGGCAAACAATCAAGGGGGAAGATAGTGTCTGGGGGCGGATTTTCAGAAGGAGATATCTTAAGGATGAAGAGCTGTGGGAATATGAACCCGAGCCTACACACTCACAAATTTAGAGGGGTGTTACAAAGAGCATTAAAGCTGTGAAAAACAAGATTGGCTGGCGTCTCAGAAATGGTAGCGCCGTTAACCTGTGGGAAAATGATTGGCTGGGAGTTGGGCGGCTGCGGGATCTCATGCATGAACTGGTGCATCCCGACGACGAGCAGCTCATGGTGAAAGATATTATGGGAGCTAGTAAATCGTGGGACTTGAGATCCATTAAGGCGAGAATACCGGAAGAATTTCAGAATAAAATCAGGGAACTGCAATTCTGATACTCTTCTCTCAGACCACTGCGGCTCGCTTAGGATAGGTCATGGAAGTTAATATGGTCAAGTAATATCCCGAGTAACTGCAATGCTTCCTATGGTTTATCAACCATGAGAGCTTAATGTGTAACGCGTTGCGCAAAGATCGGCACATATGCCAATTCATTAAATGTAGCGAACCACGGGAGGATGTGCTGCACATTCTTAGGAAGTGTCCAGCTACGCAGATGGTTTGGAAAAGGTTGCTTGAGCCGGTGAACTGGGATCCTTTCCAAGGTATGGGAGATACGAGATGGGTTAGTAACGCTTTGAAGAGGAACTTTCGCAATGCTATTGAACCCGATTGTGACTAGAGGCTGATCTTTCTTATTGGGATTTGGGAGATTTTGAAGCTCACAACAAGTCCGTGTATGAGCAGAAGAGGCAGCCTGTTTCTGTCACCTTGGGCAACATCAAGGGACTTGTTTTGGCGATGAAAGGGATGCAGCACACTTGCGCATCGAGGCCGCTTGTGCAAGTTAGAACAACTTGAAAAAGTGACGGGTTGGTTCAAACTGACACACGGATGGTAGTGTTTACAAACATTCTAGTTCAGCAACAGCAGAGGGAGTTATTCGGAATGATGAAGGATTTTGGCAAGTTGGGTTCGCAATGAAACTTGGGGACACCAATATACTCGCGGCGGAGATGTTGGGTTTGCGAGAAGGACTCAGAATTGCTTGGGATTGGAAATTGCCTCGTGTTGAGGTTGAGTGTGACTAGGAAGAGGTTGTGAACCTCGTGTTGCGCGCAAACGTGAGTGAGCATCCCCTTGGTGTGGTGGTTGAAAATTGCCGCCGCCTCATCAAAACCCTTGGGATTGTTCGTTGCAGCATATTAGAAGGATGGGAAATGCCCTCGACGATTTGTTGGCGAAAATTGGCCAGAGCATGCAAGAAGAGAGAGTTGTGTGGGATCTGTTGGGAAAAACATTTAACGAAATTAACTTTTAATACTCAGCAAATAGAATTATAATTCAATCAAACATTTAACGAAATTAACTTTTAAAAATATTTATTTAATAAAATAATATCAACTTTAATTTTTATTAAAAAGAAAATATACTCGAAATTATTCTATGAAAAAAATATATATTATGAAAATAAGTCGTGTCAACGTTAGCATTCGAATGTTTAGAAGAAAGTTAACTAAATATATGAATTAAATTTCATTTATCCTGCATTCTGAATTCTATTTCTTTTTTTTTTTTTTTTTTGTTCTAATTCTAAAGTCTAATGCATATGATTATATTATGTCGGAATTATTTTTTGATTTTATAAACGTGCACGGCCATAATTAAATACTACTAATTTTTGCATATTCCATACGTGTGCAAATAATAAAATTATTATAATTTAAATATTTATTAAATTAAAATTTTTATATTAATATTTATTTTGTAATTATTTTTATATAGCTATAAACTTAAAAGATAATATAAAATAAAAATTAAAAAATATGGGAAAGAAAAAAAATATATATAATGAAGAATTATGGGAGTAAGATGAGAGGAAAGAAAAAAGAAGTTAAGAGATAGATATAAAATAAGACGTTGAGTGTGATAAAAAAAATAGAAAAAAGAACAATTTTAGAGTTTAAGAGACCAAAACCTTAGATAGGTCCCTCACTTAATAATTACTAGCAATTCTGGCACACTCTATGCGTGTGCAAATAATAAAATTATAATTATTTAAATATATATTAAATTAAAAATTTTATATTCATATTTATTTTATAATTGTTTTTAATATGACTAAAGTTTAAAAACTAATACATAATAGAAATTAGAAAATATGAAAAAAAATAAAAACATATAATAGATCAAAGCGGTTAGTCTCTTCTCACATAGGAAATAGTTAAAATATAAATTAAAGAAATATTTGAAAAAAAAAAGAATATAAAAGAAGAGAATAAAAGTAAGTTAAGAGAAAAGTGGAGTTGAAACACGTTCTGTATAGTATTAAAAAAAAATTAATTAAATAAAAAAAGAAATTAGAGACCAATCCAAGAGACACACTTGGGTCTCGCGCTTAATAATAGAGATAGATAATATAAGGGTAAATTATATTTAGACCCCATGGGAGTATATAAAACTACAATTTGATACCTCTTAGTCAAAAAATTACACTTACACCCTCTCACAAATTTAATAATTACATATGACACCCAATATTGTAAGAATCTGTTAAAAATCTAACAGAATATTCCTTAAAATTGTGAAAGTTCATTTAATATTATAAGAAGCTTTTCTCGTCACCACCAACCTCCAGACGATGGATTAAGCTTCTAGAAAATCAATTTTTAGAGATTTTTTGTTGGTCACGTAGGTGGAAACACAAAAGGTTTTACAGTGTTCTGATGAAGGCGGGAGGGAGTGTTGAAAGAGAAAAATGACATATTTTTTACACGATGTAAAGTGAGCCAGAAGAAGGGGTATTTTAGTCATTTACAAACGGCACTTTCATAATTTTAAGGAATATTTTGTTAAATTTTTAATTGATTCTTACAATATTGGGTGTTATATGTAATTATTAAATCCGTGAGGGGGGTATAAGTGTAATTTTTTGATTAAGAGGTAACAACTTGTAATTTTATATATTCCTATGAGGTTTAAATGTAATTAATCCATTAATATAATAGTATAGATGAGAAAAAAAAAAATCGTGAGAAATGAAATAACTTAAAAAACAAAGATTCTCTAGATAATAGAAACAAACAGAGCCCATTGCCATAAATTTTCACAGTTGTATTTGCTCCAGATCGACTCTCTCTCTACTGTCAACTCTTACAGCGACCTTTTCTCAGTTTTCTTCACGCTAACGCCAAGAAACAATCGAAATTATTTTCACCACAATTATCTGAGATCGATCGAGTATCAGGGGCAGCTCTTGAAATCTATAAGGTTTATGACTCGTGTTTCTCATCCTCTCCGCTGTCCATATGATTCTGCTGTTGGTTTTGACTTTTTGTTGTGGTGGGGACTTGTTATCTCCGTCGGTCTGATGTGTAATTTTTCCGCTGTTTTTGAGAATTCTTGCTTAAATTCAGTCAATCTTCATGGTGGGATGCTTGTATTTCATGCGATTCGGTTTCATTTTGGTGGGGAATTTATAGTTTTTGAGTTCCTATTATTAGGGTTCGTTTGATTGTTCGTTGTAGTTATGATTCAGTCTCTATTTGGGTTGGAAATTGCTTACCTTTCTGTACATTGTCTTGTAACGTACTTGAAGTCTAATGATTTTGGATGGATTTAGAATGATGTTGTTTGTGCTAGGAAAAAGTGTTTTCCATTCGCAGGTGCTGCTTTGCATGATATCTCTCATGGGTTTTTATTTATTTATTTACTATTGTTATTACTTACTCCGTTTTGGGGTTTTGGCTTATCTGCTTCTGCATTTCAACTAAATTTCGATTATTCGTTGCATCTTGTTAGAATTAGTTCCAAATACTTTCAGGTAAGATTAGGAGGTTGAAGTTTGATGAAATAGATCTATTTTGTGTGATAGGATTAGGACTCTTGGTCTGTTTGGTACCTCTCTGATCTCTGTACGACACAATTATAATATCTATATTCCTTTTAACAGTTCTATTCATAATTTTTTTAGGTGGTTCTATTGTTGAAGTACTCTTGGCTTCTCAAGAATGAGTCCAAAAGGCTTGATTTATAGCTTTGTAGCAAAGGGGACTGTTGTGCTGGCAGAACACACTCCTTATTCTGGAAACTTCAGCACTATTGCTGTCCAGTGTTTGCAAAAGCTTCCTTCCAACAGCAACAAGTACACATATTCCTGTGATGGCCACACTTTCAATTTCCTTCTCGATACTGGATTTGGTATTAATTTCTACTTGTCTTTGCCGTTTTTCTGCTTTACTTAATCTAGCAAATTTTTAATTTTTGTGGTTGTGCAGTTTTCCTCGTTGTGGCAGATGAATCAATGGGAAGAAGTGTACCTTTTGTATTTCTTGAGAGAGTGAAGGAAGATTTCAAACAACGCTATGGTGCCAGCATCAAGAATGATGATCCACACCCTCTAGCTGATGATGAATATGATGAAGATGATGATTTATTTGAAGATCGCTTTAGCATTGCATACAATCTTGATCGAGAATTTGGGTGTGTATATATTTTTGTTTGGAAGATTTATATCGGTTTGAACTTTCTGTTCTCCAAGAATAGGTATGGATTAAATATTCTGTTTCATTTAATAGGCCGAGGCTGAAAGAGCACATGCAGTATTGTATGAATCATCCGGAGGAAATGAATAAGTTGTCCAAACTGAAGGCTCAAATAACAGAGGTCAAAGGGATAATGATGGACAACATTGAGAAGGTAAACATGCATTCTGTTCTATTATTACGTAAAAAAGTGAGTTTGACTCACTTAAGTTCAGTGTTTGAAAGAAATATGTGGGAATCAACTCATAATTATGTTATGCTTGTCTGATGATTGCAATTGGCAATTCCGCCAATTTGTTCACTTATGATTGGTTGCTTTTTTTTTTATTTTCGAGACTAAAATATTTGTAGCTAATGGAGAACTTATGAGTCGAAAATTAATGACACACCAAAGACTTGGGGAATGAATATTTTGTATTTGTTAAAAGGGAAGGTGGTCAGGCTCTGGCTGTATCTCCTCATTACCCATTTCTTGCATCTCTGGCGCCTCTAAAGATGACACTCTCTCTCTCTCTCTCTCTCTCTCTCTCTCACACACACACACACACACACACATGCATGCAAGGATGCATGTAAATACTCTCATGTGCGTCCATGCCAACTGGCAGGTTAGAAATAATTGGTTAGGAATTAATGATGCTGTTCTTGTTTTGGGCAGCCAGCATTTTAGCGGAATAGTCAATTAGTTTTGAATTATGATCCATTTGTCTTCTCTCCTTGTCCAACAAAAAATAAAAAAGACTGGGTTGGCTTTGTTGGCACTACCAAAGAAAGTCTTTCTCTTGCATGTTAATGTAAATTTCTTGCATTCTTACACAAACATAAATTTAAACTCACAAACTTTGCTTATCTTTCCCTTTTCTTCATTTAACCTCTCCCACACAAAATCATTAAGATACTCATAATCACTTACATTAAAGCTTGTCCGCACAAGGTAAAAACATTGTCCGTCCAAATATTAACTGACCAAAGTAAAGATGCTAAATATAATACCTTTATAACAGACTGGCGTTGATTAGATTCTACATCTGTAGGTTAATCACATTTTCTTCATTCAATTTCACAGCTTGTTGAACTGCGCATTTGATAGCAACCTGATGTTGTTATGGTACCATTTGATAAACTTTCTAACCTCGTCTCTTGTTGTCTCATACTACCTAGAAAGAATTTAACTACTTAACTGGTTTATTATATGCTACGGACGTTACACTGGGTCACTCCCCTATCAACTTGACTTATGGCATATTTTTCTTTTTCGTTTTTGTTGGTTTTTTTCCTTTCTTGTGTTGTTATTTTACTCTCTTTTTCAACTTATTTTACTTTGTTTGGTAACAACTTTTTATAAAAATATAATTATTAATTTTCTTTTCTGAATATCGTAACAAAAGTTTTGTTTTTTAATATTCACATTCAAGTTATTCTACTTTCTTTGATAGTAAAAATTTAAACGAAAATTTAATTTATTATTTTTTCATTTTTTAATGTCAGGAACATTTTAAATAAAAAAATACAATTTATTATTTTTTGCTTTCCTTTTCCTATTATTAAAAATGTAATATAAATTAAACAAAATAGTAAAATAAGAACAAAGAGACGGATGAACAATAAAAAGGAGTACAGGATAAGGAAAATATGCCACCTGTTAAGTTTTTAGGGAACCGACCCACAGTCCCTAGGAGGAAGGCTTGTTAATAGAGGTAAAGGCTTGTTTAGGAGAAATGTCTAATAAATCTTTCATGAAAGGTTAGAGATATGTGACCTTTTTGTCTTTAAGATTCTTGACATGCTGTCTAAATGTTTAGTTTTTTTATGCAAGCTTTACTGTATCAGCAAGAGTATCAGGTCATGTTAACAGAAAAAGAAACAAGAGAGACGTAAATTGACCAACCTAGTACATGTCACCTATTTGAAATAATCAACAATTAGACATAACACCATTTTCACATTCTTTATTGTCCGTCAGGTTTTGGACCGTGGTGAGAAAATTGAATTGCTGGTTGATAAAACTGAAAACCTTCAGTTCCAGGTTAGAACTGTGCTCTCTTTGAGCTGGAAGCAGAATTTACAGAAAAAGTTTGATTTCATGTAATATATAATAATTTCATTTCTTGAAATTTATTTAGGCCGACAGCTTCCAGAGGCAAGGAAGGCAGCTAAGGCGCAAGATGTGGTTGCAAAATCTTCACATGAAGCTGATGGTTGGAGGCGGTATTCTTATCCTGATCTGCCTCCTCTATTTTATCTTTCATTGAGACCTCAAGTATGGATTTCGAAACATAATTAGAAAGACGTCGGTTTTACCTTTATTTGTACAAAAAACTGGTTACTCTACTGCAATATGTATATTTTGTTGCTCTTGATTGTCGTGCTTGCGTTTGATTAAGTTTGTTTCGAGATGCATTCACCATATTTTTTCTACTATATGTATAGCTAATGTTTAGCAAATTCTTGTACGAATGGGTGTCGGGTTCCACTCTTGCATAACTAAATGTTGCATGTATATATTCTTTTCTTATTTTGTGAAATATGTATAAGAAACGGCATGATTTCGACTGTTTGGTGCTTGAGTGAATCCCATAAGTCAAGGTTGCCTGTGGTTTCATAGTTAGGGATATTACAAAAACATCCTTTTTATGTGTTGGTGGAAATTTTAAACGTGCTTCAATGTTCTTGTAATTAGGTAAGGCTAATTTGTTGGAGAAAAATGTTCATTCATTTCTCTGCATTACAGTAGGGTTTGTTTATAAGTTACAAAACAATCTGATGCTATCCAAACGAAATGCTTTCATCTCTTCGATATATTTTCACACTTTTATCAACTTGAATAGAATATATTTGAATTTATATTTGTCTTTTTTAGTTTATTTATTATTCCATGAAATTAATTAAAATGGAGCCTTAATAACTACCATCATATTGACCGAAATTAAAATTTTGACCCGTGCAAATACTTTTTTTTTTTTTTTAAAGAACCGGCCGGAGCCGTAGGGTTATTACCGAGGACCCCACCTCATAAATAAGCCACACAAACCAAGAAGAAAATACAAATGTTCATGATCCAAGGATCGAAAATGCTGTTAAGACTCGAGTGCCCACGAAACACAAACACCGTGACATACAAATGGGCAACATAATAAAGCATAGACCTCGAGTTATCTCTGGCCAAATTACATGAAGAATAACGACTATGGCCATAAACAATGTTCCAGCCCCTCAAGCTAAACAAAGCTATAGGATCACTCGTTGGCTTCGAAATGAGGCGCCCAGTCCCCCGGGCAAAGATGATGCGCATCAATGTGACCCGCATCGGGCAACGAATGGTCGCACTCCAAATGATAGCGTCCTCAGGGCTTTGAATATCATTGGTAAGTTGGCGTCGGACAATATGTACGATGCCGTCAATTCTTGAGTTACTATCTTGGCGCATGTCCCGCGCCTCGTCTCATTGCCAAACCCGCCATAGGACTATATTAACCTGCACAAACATCAATACCCAACTCGTCCTAGGGCGGTCATTGTGAGCACTGATAAGCAACAAAATTAGTAGGTTAATCCAACTAGTACCTGCCTTCCAGTAAACAATCTTGTTCTGGGGTACATCATCATTCCTATTGTTCCAGCAGGTCCGCATAACTGCATACATAGGAAAAACAATTATCATTAAAACCGTGAACGGATATTAGCCACACCCCATTTATCCAATCTTATGATGCCTTTGAGCTGTCCTTGGAGCATCGACTCCGGATAGAACCAATCGATCTGATCTCGTGCTCCTTTCGAGGCTAAATTGTCTGTCGCCATATTACCTTCTCTGAACACATGTGTAAATCGAACGTTCATATTTTTTGTTCGGTTTTGGATCTCGATGATGTCCTTTTGTATTGTGCATGAACCTGACATTCCTCGCTTGATAATAGCTATAGCTACTTCAGCGTCCATTTCTATCCACAGGTTCTTGCAACCTCTATTTTCTGCCTACTTAATACCAAAAGCCACCGCGCTTATCTCTGCTTCCATATTAGTTGCATGCCCAATACCCTTGCTGAAAGCGTAAACCACCGAGCCATTGCTATCTCTTAGAATTCCCGGGATTCCCTCGCGAAGCCCCATCGGTGTTCAATTTTATCCACCCAGGGCTCGGCTTTATCCATCTAACAGTAAACACCTTGGCTTGTTTTTTGATATCGACGACTGCCCCAAACTTCCTCGCGGTCCAAAAGTCGCCGCGCCACCACTCCCTGCGCAAGAGAGCAGTCTTATTAAGTTGAAAAACATGATTTTTAACACGATGAATAATATTGAGGTAAGAGAAGGGACTCCCTCTATGTTTCGTGTTGTTTCGTTCTAGCCACGTGTACCAAAACACAAGAATTGGGACCATAATCCTGACATGTTTAGATGAACTGTAGGGGGAAGAGTTGATCCAGGATTGTAGAACTGTTGTTGGGTTCCTTTTATCCAGCGAATTAAGACTGAAGAGGCTTGTGGAATGTATCCAGACCTGCGAGAGTTTTCCACTAGTTATGAAAACATGACTTAAAGTCTCTCGGTTCGTGCAACAAACACACTTTGAAGGGATGTTTATGCCCTTCTTCTCCAAACGGTCGTCAATCGGCAACCAGTCCTTAAGAAGCCTCCAAACAAAAAGCTGAATAGTAGGAGTGAGGTTTACACTCCAAATGGCTTTAAGAAGATCAGAAGGTTGTCTCTTCTCTCGTATAGTTTCATAGGCTGATTTTAAGGAAAAACTCCCCCGACTTTCCAAATCCCAACAAGGAAGATCCGTACTCCGTTGTGCAATAGGAACCGCTGATATATCTTTAGCCAAGTTTGGTCCGACAAAAGTTTGTAAGGACCTAACACACCATCCATCGCTATTCCAGAAAAGGTTAGCTTTGATCTCACTTTGAAGCCCTTCCACAACATCCGCTAAGTTCTTTCCGTAGAACCATTTGTCTTGTACAAAAGAGATCTCTCCTGAAGCAAGGGTCCAGAATAAATGTTCCTCAGCCTTGGTCCGAACGCCACAGATACGTTGCCAGATTCTCGAGCTTCTACTTGGGATATTGGCCTCCATTGGATGGGTCTCTTTGAAGTATTTGCTCCTCATGAAATTCACCCAAAGCGAATTGGTCGTTCTAAGCTTCCACCATAATTTGAAGGAAAAAGCCTCAGTTAAAATCTCTAAACTTCGGACACCAATTCCGCCCTCAGTCGTTGGGAAGCATAGGCGTTCCCACGCTGCCCAATGAATGACTTTTGTGTCCGATTTGCTTCCCCAGAAGAACTTATTGAATATCCGATGGATGCATTGTATTACCGACTTTGGCGGTTGTAGAATTTGGATCGTGTAGGTCGGTATGGCATACAAAATTGATTTAATAAGCTGAAGTCGGCCGCCATAAGATAATTTGACACACTCCCATCCTTGAAGCTTTGCTCGAATCTTATCAATGAGGCCCTCAAAAAGGGCCACTGTCGTTCGGCCTGCATATAGGGGAGCTCCAAGGTAGGTGATTGGCAATTTTTCCCTTTTCTATCCAAATATCTCTCTGACTTCGTTTTCATCACGAACGGTCGTGTTTCCCATAATATAGGAGCTCTTTTCCCTATTAACCTTTTGTCCAGAACAATCTTCATAACACTGGATAATATTTTTAACTTGTTGGAGTGACCAAGTTCTATTGTTCGTGAAGATTATCGTATCGTCGGCATAAGAGAGATGGGTAACCGCTGTGTCTTTTGTTCCGCTGGAACGGCTAGCCTCATCTGTTTGAGCTAGATTGTTCAAGAGAACGGATAGAAAGCCCGAAGCAATCACAAATAGTGAGGGGGATAATGGGTCCCCTTGTCGGAGGCCTCTCGTTGAATGGAAGAAGCCCGACGACACCCCGTTGATCATCACTGAGAACCAGCAGTTTCCTACACACCTTTTAACCATATCAATCCAGAGTTCCGGAAATCCCTTCTTACGAAGCATAGTATATAAGAAGTCCCAATCAATGCGATCATAGGCCTTGGCCATATCTAGCTTAAGAATAACATTCTTCACTTTGCTTTTATTGTCTAAGCCATTTGCCATTTCTTGGGCCAACAGGATGTTTTCGCATATGTTCCGGCCCGGGACGAACCCACTTTGATTAGTAGAGATAACCTTAGGTAACACTGTGGCAAGTTTGGAATTTAAAAGCTTGGTTATCACCTTGTTGGAGACATTACAAAGACTTACCGGACGGAACTGACTCCAGTGTCCTGGGTTCTCTACTTTCGGAATGAGGATGATCGAAGTTGAGGTGTACGCCTTAGGAAGTATAGCTCCTTTAAAGAAGTCCCGGACTGCTTCATATACATCCTCTGCAATAGTATCCCAGAAAAATTGGTAAAATCTAGCTCCAAAGCTGTCCGGTCCCGCTGCACTGTGAGGGCAAATAGAGAATACCGCTTCTTTAACCTCTTCAATAGTTGGCATGGCACATAGTCTCTCTTTCTCATCCATGTTTAGGGAATGTTGCACTATCTCTGTTTGATCCAAGATGCCTCTGTTGCTGCACTCCGAAGTCAACAGTCCTTTAAAGAAGTTATTTGCAGAAAGTCGGATAGCAGCAGGATCTGTTAAGGTTTGCCCTCCCTCGTTTATTGAATTTATGGCATTCCGGAATCTTTTCTTCTTGACAAGAGCATGGAAGTAATGTGTGTTTTTCTCTCCCTCCGCTAACCATTTACATGCCGCCTTTTGTCGCCAATAGTCCTCTTCCATAGCTAAACACTTCTTCCATTCCGCTGTCACCCGATTCATATTTATTAAGTTCTCCTCCGACGGGCTGTTGTCATATTGTTGTTCCGCCTTCAGCGCCTGTTCTTCTGCAGTTTTCACCCTGTCAAACACATTTCCAAAGACCTCTAAGTTCCATTGTTTAAGGCAGCCTTTAAGCCTTCTTAATTTCAAAGGTAATTTCCATACTCCCCTCGCTGTAATGGGTTTCCTCCAATTCTCCTCAATAACTTCTCGAATTCTATTGTGGCAAAGCCACATGTCCTGAAATCTAAAAGAGGATGGATGTCGTTGCTGTGGGTTGTCACAGGATATGAGAAGTGGGCAATGGTCAGAAGTGCCACGCGAGAGATGCCTTATTTGGGTGAACGAGTATAAGTCTGCCCACGCCTCGGTCACCATAACCCTATCAATCCGTTGCCAAACAGTACCATTGGTCCAAGTGTAAGGAGAACCCTCAAAAGTTGGTTCAACAAGTGCACAATCCCGAATGAAGTCAACAAATTCCTCAATGCCCAAGAGGTCCGGCGTTCTGCCACCTTGTCTTTCTTCCACCTTAGCAACAATGTTAAAGTCCCCCCCAATTAACCAAGGGTTGTTGCTGTCAACGTTACTTCTGAAGAAATCCCAAAGTGGCCTTCGAAGAGAGGTTTCACTACAAGCATGTATGATCGAAAGAAAAACCGGTGAAGGCCAATCTGCATAGATAATTTTCAGGTGTAGGAATTGGCGGTCATCCCCGAGCACATCCACTTGCATTCCCTCGCACGAGAAAAACCAATACTTTGATTCGGCGTTCTTTTTTTTTTTCAAAAAAATAAAATAAATTCGGTATTTGATTCGGTATCGATATCTCGATACGATATACCGCATGGTTCTGAATACCTAACTTATATATATATATATATATATTCTATTGATAATAGTCTAATCTGATATGCATAAATATAATGTATATATATATATAATACTTTAATATATAATATAATATATATCATACTTTTACGGTTTTACTTTAATGTTTTTGAAAACGCGTTCAAAATCAAAATTTTTTTTTCCAATTTCAAAAACGTTTTACTTTTATATGATATATATATTTCTGTGTTTTTCAATTTTTTTTTCTTTTACTTTTTACCTGGAATTTCAGTAGAATGGTATTTTATATATAATTTCGGTTTCTATCGAACCAAATTGTGAAGTTCAATTTTATATTCAGTTCTTCAAAATGGTGTACCGAAATTTCGGTTCGATATTAATAATTATATTAAAAATAATTATAAAATTTATACTGATATTAATATATTTAAATAATAATATTTTTTTATTTAAACTCGCAACGAATGTGCGTGAATTAATAACTATGAATTAACTATAAAGTATACTTGATAATTTATACTATGAACATGAACGAGCGCAACTGCTAACAGCCCACACCAAATAAGTTGGCGTGTTGGGTGTATGTTGTTGGGCTTTAATATTATTGAATGGACGTTTGATTGGGCCTATGAAATATCCAATGGATTTTTTAATTTTTGGATTTAAAATCCACCCGTAAGTATTGGGTTTAATTTAGGTAGAAATCCATTAGATTTAAATATATTAGATTTGGATTGACCTTAGATTTAAAAGGCTTGAATATTATTTGAATTTGAGCTTGGGTTGGGAAATCCCCACCCAATGCCAGACCTATATTTGATGAAGAAAGATCCTTTTTTGGTTCAACACGTGTGCCGTTAGTAGGTCCCATTTATTATCTTTTTAAGTAGTTTTTTTTTTCATAATTATAATTATATGTGATTGTTTTTCACCGATAAAGTTTATGCAGGAATAATTAATTTTACCTCCACACATGGTTCCGACCAAAAAACTAGTGTCGGGATCAATATTACACTATTTTTAAAAAAATTTATACTAAAATTGAACTAGTAAAAATAGTGATACATAGGATCACACACTTTACACTTTATGCTCCCAAAATTCCATTTTTCCTTGAAGTTACTGATAAACCAGAGTCTGAACAACAAACAATCCTCCGTCAAATCTTTTGCTACTTGCAAGTTGCAACTCGTGAGTGCAACCACTAATGACATATGTAGTTCGTACTAAGTTCAAAACCATAATCATTGAGTAAATTACAGCTGCATCATGCCTTCAGAATTAATCCAGACTCATGAAACCTTGTTCCCAACTCATATTTGGTTAAACTGAAATAAGTCAACATCAAGGGACCTCTCCAAATTTCTGAATACAAACTGTTCAAGAAGCAACAACTTATTTTCAACACAAAACTAATTCCTGAATAAAAAGTGTTCTCAAGAATAACATTATCTTTCTACCTCAAAGAAGAAGGATAAATTATATCTAGATGGCCTGTGGTTAGGTATATTTATATTTGGATTCCATTGGTTTTATAAAAGTTTTACTTTCACCCCTTATGATTTGCTGATTATATTAAATCATCGACACCATTATAGTCTCAAAGCAATGCTTACGAAATCACCAACACTATCAAAACTTCTCAAAATGACTCGTGTTAAACAATGGAAACTGTGCAATCTTATTAAAATAAATATTCTATTTCTACAACTATCAGAAGATGTGAAACTTACAATCTTAATGGTAAAATTTCTCCGTACTACACACATCAAAATGTTAATGAAAATATATATTTTTCTAACAATCTCAAAAAGGGGTGTTCGTAATTTATTAGCAAAAATGTAATTTTTGAAACCAAAGGGAATCTGTGTAAATACCCTTAACTAAAGGGGTTCTAGACGTAATTTACCCAAAAAAAAAGAATGACCCATCTCGCAAATCTGCCCCTTCGGAACCAACTGAGCTACGTCCTGCGGGCAAAGAATGACCCTTAACACTTAACAGCCAAGAAAAAAACCCAAATCAACCAAAACAAACCTGCAATCCTCAAGCAATCGAAAAAAACTACCAATAATCTTTACAAGAACAAACCCCATCTCTAAAATGATGAAACCTACTACAATCTCTAACAACAATCTCCCTTCCAAAAATCTTGGACACCAATTTAATAGCAAGGTGGCAATCCCCACAAACCCTCAAGTTCTTGACAATCCTAATCGGTGTTCCGGGCGGCGTATTAATCAACACAAATGCAATAGCAATCTTCTCACTGTGATAAGACAAAGCAGTCTCCTTCTCTTCTTCCTCTATATCAGCAAACACATTCAAAGTATGGGGTGCATATCCCTCTTCCCTCAATAACCTGTTCATTTCCAAAAGCATTGCATATATAGCCTCTGTTTGAGGATGAGACTTATCTCCCATCACAAATTCATAAACACGGTTTCCTAATTCCACAAAACTATGTCCGGGCACTTTCCTCACTCCTTCTTTGACCATCATTTTCCTCACATTATGAACATCGGTCCAGTTTCGAGCAGATGCGTAAAGATTGGAAAGAAGCACGAAATCTCCACTATGTCTAGGCTCCAACTTTCTCAGCTCACGTCTGGCAACTTCTCCAATTGTTAAATTACCGGTTATGGTACATGCGCCGAGTAAAGTTCTCCATATTACAGCATTGGGTTCTATTGGCATTGTGCATATGTATTCATATGCCCGTTGCACTAAACCTGCTCGTCCCAGTAAATCAACCATACAACCGTAATGTTCGATTTTAGGAATTATTCCGAATTCCTTTGTCATTTTATCGAAAAAAGTGAATCCTTCATCCACCATGCCACAATGGCTGCATGCATATAGAACACCGACAAAAGTAATCTCGGTTGGAACTAACTTACTTGCCTCCATTTCTTTGAAAAGTCGAAGTGCTTCCTCGCCAAAGCCATTAACAGCCAATCCAACTATTACAGAATTCCATGATACCACACTTCTCTGTTGCAATTCATCAAATACTTTTTTGGCCTCTCTAATGTTCCCGCACTTCGCATAGAAAACAAGAAGTGCATTTGCAGCATGTAAGTTCTTGTCCAATCCGACTTTCATCATGTAGACATGAGCCCTCCTGCCCAAAGCTAACACACCGAGTTCCGAACAAGCAGTGAGCAAACTAACCAAAGTGAACCCATCTGGCTTGACACCTTCGAAGCCCATCTTTTGGTAAAGGGTCAACGCTTCATTGGGCCTACTATTCAGAGCAAACACATTAACCACCGAATTCCAAGCCACAAGATCCCGTTCGGGCATTTTATCAAACACCTGGACAGCACTATCTGCCCTACCGCAAGCACCGTAGAGATGAACCAAAGCGTTTTGAACAAACATCAATGACTCAAACCCATCTTTCAATGCAGCACAGTGCACTTTTTCTCCCTCTTTCAGGACCATCAACTTAGCTATGGCTTTGAGAAGAAAAGGATATGTATGCGTATCAGGCTTAACCATACCACTCACACGCAACTGCCGGTATATATCCAGAGCTGGAGCTGGGTCGTCACTCTCGGCATAGCCTCTGATCATTGTATCCCAAGTGAATATATTTGGATGTGGAATTTGATCAAACAGTTTGCGGGCATACTCCATCGACCCAGAAAGAGAAACCAGAGTGAAGATCAAGTGTTTCCCCATGTATGGGCTGGAAAGGGGGACTCCACGCCTGATGGAGAAGGCGTGGACTTGCTTCAGTTTTGGGATAGAGGAAGCGCATGAGTGCAAGAGAGCAATGCATTTCTTGAGAATGTAGGATTTGTTGGATTCTGAGGCGGAAATGATAGTGGAGCTGACTGGGTGATCGATGGTATGCAAGGTGTTTGATGAAGAATATGTGATTTTGGACCAGACTTCTTGTTGCTGAGAGTGCATGTCCAAAGCATATTGGTCTGCTTGCTTTTTTTTTGGGTTACTATTTCTATTTCAAACTTTCAAGAGAGATTACTGGTGCAAGTTTGCAACTGTACAAGAAACAAGTGGGCTCGAGAAAAAAACATAAAAAAGTGAAAAACAATTTTAAATATAATATCGAAACAACTGGGCTCAATCTCAAATTGGTGCTTTTTTGGGAAATTGCGACAAACCAACTTTGTGGGGGCATTTTATTATAAAGAACTTTCAAGTTTTTCTTAAATTAAATGACCCTCAAATTTTAAATTAGTCAATAAATAACCCTTTCAATGATTAACATAAATAAATATTTTTAGATATTTTGTTTTTGACTCCTAAATTTTAATATATTACAAATTAGATATAAAAATTTTCTTTCCCTACAAACCTATTTCTTCATTTTTTTACTCTCTCAATCGCGATAAACCCTTCTTTTTCTTCATGCATGTTTCTCCTCTCTTCACTTCTGTAGAGTTTGATTATTCATCCAAACACTTTTAATTCAAGAATCAAGATTATTTGTATGATAAGGAAGTCTTCAAGGTAGTTCATACAAATAAAAGTGGTTCAAGAACTCAACTTGCTATGTTGGAATAAATCTTGTGAAAAGTACAATGAAGGTAAGAAGTATTTGTATTTCTATAGTTGAGCGAGGAGATTAGAGATAGGTATTATGTGTATAGCATTTTATCTTGAACAATATATATATATATGTGTGTGTGTGTGTGTATTATGTTCTTCTGAAAGAGAAATTGTTTGAAACCTTTTCTTCTCAACACCGCTTCTTCCTTCATATTGCAAATGCACCTCTGAAGTATTCTTGTATACCTATGTAGAGATGATATATCCAATTCCACCAAAGGAATAATGGGAGGTACCCGAATCAATATATAACAAATGGTATCATTAATCCATTAGAAATAAGTCATCAAAGGGTAGAAAAATCCGCATGTGAGGGCCAAAGAAGAAGAACAAATGTTCAAAATGTAAACAGTCGGGTCACAAGAAAAATACTTGCAATCAACCACATGGTTCTAAATGATCAAAGTGATACATTTTTTTTTTTATCATACTTTACTTTTGAAAATGTGGATATTGATTATTAGAAATGTGTAATCTATTGTTACAATATCTACATATTTTGTTACTTTATTCGTATATACTTGATTATTCATGAAAAATATGCTTGTACGATGTGAAATTGCTTAATGATGAATTGATTTGTTCAAATTTAATCACATTCAGGGTAAAGCGATTTTATACGAATAAGCGATCGGTTAATGGATGTAAAACCACTTAACGATACTCTTTGTTCGTTCAAATCTAATCACGTCTGGAAAAAGCGATTACAAAGTAAATAAGCGGTCCCTTAATAGATGTGAAATTGCTTATGGTTCATTAATTTAACTCAACATTCGGAAAAAGCAATTTCATATCTATTAAGCGATTGCTTAAACGATTAAAGTTAAAATCATATATTATTAATGTTGCATGAATATATATATATATATCACTTGAGGATAGGAATGTGATAAGTGTTAAATTTATAGTAAAAGAAATCGTATTTTCGCAATTATAACTTCAAGCGATAGGGACATTCGCTTAAACGATTCCTTATATTTTAACTAAATCGCTTAATCGACAAACATAATCGCTTAAACGATTCTTTGTATTTTAGCTAAATCGCTTAAACGATAAACCTAATTGATTAAACGATTAAAGTCAATATCTTAGAAAATTAAAATTTCTAAGTTACAATACGTATAAATAAAATGCATTATTACTATCTTAATCAAAATTGTGTCATTAATCATGTTTTAGTAACCAAGAGGCTACTTGTTGAAATACTTTGTTTCACGGGACACTCAATCACTAAGTGATTGTAAAAATATGTCTTGTGTACTAAAGTTCAAAACAACTATTAATCAATGTAATGAAAAATTGCATGAATTATATTTGATTGATGATAGGACAAACATTAGTCCTAAATTTATATTAAATAAATCATATTTTTTTGTTAAAATGTGCATATCTCATATTCGTCATGAAATATATTATTAGTGTTACATGAAATACATCACATGATGATAGAAAATTATATTAATTCAATGATGGGAAAAACATTACAACTAAATTTATATGTGGAAAACAATATTTGCAAAATTATATATTATTAATGTTACTTGATATATATATATATATATATATATATATCTCACTTGAGGATAGGAATACTATAAGTGTTAAATTTTATTGGAATTTGACGTTATGGATGAGTTTATTCTTGGAGGGATACCAAATTTCTTGGTAGGAATCCATAAAATAAAGTCCATAAACTAATAATAAATAAATTGAAAGCAATAAAGACTGGAACCTTGTGGTATGTTATAATCCACATGATATACTAAGATGTTTGTATTTTATATGCAATTAAGTGTTGTATATTATGCTATACACTAAGGATTGCATATTGGTAAGTATAAATGTGAGTTTTATTGCTGGACATTTATTTTGGACTTAAAATGAGGCTGGTACTAGACAGTTACAAATAGTAATTGAGTAATATCAATAGACTGGTATCTGGTAAAAAACGTTCCAGACGTTTTGTAACTTCATTTTCAGCATTATGACTATATTAATTGTAAGGTTTATGGCCTGCCATAAACAAGACAATTAATGGTCATTTGTGTCATAGCTTCTCTGTAGCACTCGAGCGTAAGGTACCACATCCCCCGCACCGAGACCCGACCCGTATATGAAATGGAAGTCCATACACGTGCCAAATCCACGGCGAACGGGGACACAACACACACGTTATGCTAGGCGGGACTAACCCTTAAACCATTCAATCTCAAGAAAATGTCAAATCAGAGTTAATGTAAAACGCGGAAGCAAGAACGACATATAATATATACGATGAGCCACCAAGCTCCAAAAATAGATATACAAAGTATTCAAGTATTCAAGGCCACACGGCCTACAGATTCATAACGCCCCACATCAAGATCATATACAAAATGGCAATAAGAGTATGAGACTGAAATGAAGTTCTAAACAATAATGCAAAAACCTAGACGCCTTGTATTCCCGCCTAGCACTCCTATGCCTGCACAAAACAACTGAAAACAAACCGGGTTCAGTCTAAAAGAGACTGGTGGGTATAAAAACGGAGCATAAGATATAATATCGCATAAATTAAACACATACATGCAAGCCCTAATCCCGTGTGAAGTTTGATAAGAATTTACCAAGTGGTTAAAACAACAGAAAGGCATCAACGGGATTACGACGTTCATTTTCATTCATAATTGTTCATAAGGGTTTATGGCCCGGCGAGTGGGCGTGCACAATCTCCAACCTACTCCTCGTGTAATCATAATCAATTATTCAATCATTCATTATCATACATAAATCCTTTGTGCTCATAAATACATGATCATAATCATTCATATACTCCTTCTTCCTCCGGGTGGTGGACGGGCTTACAAGACCCGGCCACCGGTTCATACATAGGCCAATGGGGGTACATGAATTCCCCAAGGGCACTTAGCTCCCATTCCTCGCTAAACCTCCTAGCGAGGGCCGGTATCGCCGTAGTTTGGTTGGGACTAGTATATGGGATCCCAGTCAGCCCTTGCTTCCTCGGTTAGCCACATATACTAAGTCCTGGGACCCGTACAATCATAAATCATAAATGTGTCTCGCCAAACATCAGGTAGGGTTTCATAAATAAAAAGGGGTCATACGTTTGAAATCATTTACCCAAAATGACTCAATTTATATAAATATACTATTTTGGCTTAAAACCTTTCACATAAGGGATATATCGGGTTGTTTTAACTAGTAGAAGAAAAACCCACCTTTTATAAACAAAAGATCGGCACAAGCGTCTCAATGCTCGCCCTCGTCTCCGATCAAACCCGAATCTGTGCAAAAGAAAAGGTATGAGACTCAATGACCACATATGACGCTCGGCAATGAAGTGAATATGACATGAATGCATAAAAGATCATGTTATATCATAAAAATGTTCATGTGCACTATTAAGGAATTTAAAACATATAATCAAACCGTTCGTTCATATATTTAATTCAAATTCATAAATTCATAATTCACATTAATTTAATCTAAAATTCCATTTAATGTTCATAACACTTAATATTCATATTTTCAATTAGGAATAAAAGAAATAAAACGTTCAAACAATAGTCGGTAATTTAAATACGCGAAATAGAAATCAATTAATTTCAAGAATTGAATTAAATCAAATAATATTTAAAATATATAATAAATATATATAATTATATATATTAACATATGTATATATATATAATATATATATATATATATATATACACGTAATTAGCATGCATGCATATAATATATTAACAAAATTAATACATATTTATATATATATTATCCATGCATGCACTCACACACACTATTATATACTATATATTACATACACATGCATGCAAATGCACACACAAAGCATGCATGCAACACCTTCATGCACACACACACACGCACACATGCATGCACAATCAATACACCCCATTTTCATGCATATATATATATGTACACACACCACACTCCTGCATATATATATATATATATATATATATATATACTCACGCACACACAAGAAAGAACAGCAACAGTAGCTACACAAACACACACACACCTCTGCACAGAAGAGCAGCAACAGCAGTAACACAAACACACACACACACCTCTGCGCAAGAAGAGCAGCAACAGTCGCAACAACAACACACACCCAATCTCATGCATATATATATATACTCTGAAACTTAGAAGAATAGCAGCAGCCGAAGTCTTAACTCAGCAATAACACACGCAGCAACACAAAAGAAAAGGAAAAAGAATGAAGGAGAAGAACAGACGCAGCAGCAGAAATTTGGCAGAAAACAGGGGTCGCGGCCGCGACCCATTTCCTTCATGAAATGTTAGCGGCCGCTACCTAAATTTTTCGGAATTTTTGAACAATATTCAGAATACGTGAACAGCCTACTGTTCAGTCGCGGGCGCGACTGAAATTAAGGGAAAGAAGGTCGCGGGCGCGACCTGCGCGAATCTGCCCTGACGCCGAACTGGAGAGGAAAAAAAAACAGAGCACAATACAACCTATCCAATCCCACAAGATCAGTTAAGGCTAGGCATCAAATATGCATCAAAAATACTCCAAAACCACATTCAAATCAGCTCCAAGAAGAATCAAACGTGAGGTGAAGGCAAGGGTGTTCATTTCAAGCTATAACCTCAAGGGTTCATTAATGGTAGCTCATGAATGCTTCAACTACCAGCTAGTACAACACCAAAAATGTAGAGAGGAGATCAAAACAATCATTCTCATGCTTGGAATCAATCAAAAAACTCATGAATTGGAAGAGATCAATCAATTGCCCAAAACCTAAATATACTTTCAATCTGTCAAAAAACTCATGAAACCTTGCTCAAATTTAGGGATGAATGAATGAAAATGACTCATATTGAATGTACATAACATATCCAAGCTTACCTTGTGGATTAATGGAGGTTTGGAAGAGATTTGAGCTTGAATCTCCAAGGATTGGCTTGAGCTACGAGATTTCTGGAAAACAGAGGATGTTTGGCCAATTTGCTCTAAGTGAGAAAGGTTATCTCGGTTTAGGAGGTTAAAGGCTGAATAAAGGGTTGAGTTAGGGTTCCAAAAACTTAAACCATGGTTAATTTGGTCAATAAATGAATAAGTTATGATTTATTTGGTAAAAGGTGGCAGATTGAGTTCCCGTTGCATGTTTCGGTTAAATTTCGGAGGTTCGAACGATTCTGGAAAAATATGTGGCTAAGTTTACTAAACTCGAATTTTCGTTGCGAGTTCAGTGAAGTTGACGAAACTCGAATCCGAGTTTCCTAGCTCAAGATATTAAATTCGGAACCAAGGGTACGCTAAGTGTTCGTTAGCCCCCGTTTTGGTTCTTCGATTCAAATTAAATTCGTAAGCATATCAAATAAATCCGAAAACTTAAACCGAGCATATAGGCATATTCATAACACATATATTTACGACATATTACAATTGCACGGCGTTTCGATGTCCTTTCATATAAGAACGATGCACAAAATGAACAACATGCACCTTTCATGCAATTTCATGCACAATTTAAAATGCCATGCACAAATGAAATTTCAATAAATAAAATAAATTAGATTATAAACATATATTAAAGTCTCGTGATTAATTAATTAAAGTATGATTAATTAACATAATACGTAATTAGCATAATCATTAAATTAATAATAAAATAAATAAACGTATATATATATTTATATATATACTAATATTACGGAATATATTAAAATAATAATAATAAATTAAAGTAAAATATAATAAAATAAAATAATAACAATTTATAATAAAATTAAATATAAAACATGTAAAAACAATTAATTTGCGCAAATTGGTAAACACATACGTCGTACCTTTACGTCTGAAAAGTCGGGGCGTTACAATCTCTCCCCCTTAAAAGAATCCGTCCTCGGATTCACTGCTCACTCGAAAACAATTCGGGGTGAAACTTTTGCATCTTTTCCTCCGTCTCCCACGTAGCCTCTTCGGTTTTATCACTTCTCCAAAGAACCTTGACTAGTGGAATACGCCGATTTCGAAGTTCCTGAAACTTCCGATCCAATATCCTAATCGGCTTTTGAACGAAGGTGAGATCTGGTTCCAACTCCACTTCTTCCCCCGGTAGAACCTCGGACTCGTCTCGATAATATTTCCGAAGCTGTGAAACATGAAACACGTTATGAATTCCAGTCAAACTCGGAGGCAAGTCCAATCGATAGGCCGTATTCCCAATCTTCTCTAGTATCTCATACGGTCCCATATACCGAGGGTTTAATTTTCCTCCTCGTCCAATCCTTAAGAATCCTTTTCTTGGAGATGCCTTTAAGAAAACCCTATCTCCAACCTCAAATTCAAGATTCTTTCTCCGAAGGTCGGCATAACTCTTTTGTCGATCCTGAGCGGCCTTCATCCGTTGTCTAATTATCTGGACCTTGTCAATAGCCTCTTGCACCGCCTTAGAGGGTTTTTCCTTTCTTTCCCCTCGTTTAACACCTTCTTGCTTGGTCCAATTCCATTCTTCCAAATCAAAGAACAATGGAGATCAACATTTGCGTCCGTAAAGAGCTTCATAAGGGGCCATTTCAATCGAGGCTTGATAGCTATTATTATAAGCAAACTCGATTAACGGCAACTGTTCGTTCCACGAGCTCTGAAAATCCAATGCACATGCTCTCAACATATCCTCCAGATACTTAATCAACCTTTCTGATTGTCCGTCGGTCTGAGGATGGAAAGCTGTGCTGAATTGAAGCCTTGTTCCCAACCACTTCTGTAATTCTTGCCATAACCGTGAAGTAAACCTTGGATCCCGATCCGAGACAATGCTAACAGGTACCCCATGAAGCCTAACAATCTCATCATTATATCTCTTAGCCAATTTACTCACTTTATCGGACATCCTGATAGCAAGGAAATGAGCTGATTTCGTCAATCTATCCACAATCACCCAAATTCCATCAAAACCGCCTCTCACTTTCGGTAATCCCGAAACAAAATCCATGGCTATTTGTTCCCACTTCCACTCCGGGATAGGCAATGGTTGAAGTAGCCCCGATGGCTTTTGATGTTCTGCTTTTACCACTTGACAGGTCATACAATGCTTCACAAAGTTGATAACATCCCGTTTCAAACCATTCCACCAATAGAATTGTTTTAAATCCTTATACATTTTGTTCCCTCCGGGATGTATCAAATACCCTGACCGATGGGCTTCCTCAAGAATAATCCTCTTTAACTCTTCCGGGACGACAATTCTATTCTTGAATCTTAGAAGTCCCGTATCATCAAACCCAAACGGACACTCTGAATCAGCTCGAGCTTTCTCAGCTAATTTCTGAACCTCGGGATCAATTCTCTGAGCATCAAATAATTTCTGTCTAAGATCCAGTTGAACCGTGATATTCTGAATACTAGCCCTCAATCTGAACAACTCATTCTCATCTCCAATTTCCACTTTCACATTGGACACGCTAACTTTCCGACTAAGCGCATCTGCGACTAAATTGGCTTTGCCGGGATGGTATCGGATTGTACACTCATAATCCGCCAAAAGTTCCATCAAACGCCGTTGTCTCTTATTCAATTCCTTTTGTGAAAATAAGTATTGGAGACTCTTAAGATCGGAAAAGACCTCGAACGAAATTCCATAAAGATAGTGTCTCCACTTACCCAACGCAAAGATCACTGCCGCTAATTCCGAATCGTGAGTGGGGTAGTTATGCTCATGATCTTTCAATTTCCTCGAGGCATAGGCGATTACCCTTCCATTCTGCATCAACACACATCCCAGACCTTCCTTTGAGGCGTCCGTATAAACTGTATATCCTTCTGTACCTTCAGGAAGCACTAATACAGGGGCAGTAGTCAGCTTTTCCTTTAAAAGTTGGAAGCTAGCCTCACATGCCTCGTCCCACTCAAACTTAACCGCCTTCTTAGTCAGCCGGGTTAAAGGAGCCGCAATTCTTGAGAAATCCTGTACGAATCTTCGATAATAGCCTGCCAAACCCAAGAAACTCCTTACTTCTGAAGCATTTTTCGGGCTTTGCCATTGAATAACCGTCTCAATTTTAGAAGGATCTACTTCCAAACCTTTCCTTGAGATAATATGGCCCAGAAATGCTACCCGATCAATCCAGAATTCACATTTGCTAAACTTAGCATATAACCGGTGTTCTCTTAAGGTGTCCAACACAATTCTGAGATGCCTGGCATGATCCTCCGGAGTCCTCGAATAAACCAGAATGTCATCGATGAATATTACCACAAACTTATCCAAATAGGGTCGGAAAATTCGATGCATCATATCCATAAAAGCAGCCGGAGCATTAGTCAATCCAAAAGGCATCACTACGAATTCGTAGTGTCCATACCGGGTATTAAATCCAGTCTTCGGAATGTCCTCTTCCCGGATTTTCAATTGATAATATCCTTGTCTCAAATCCAATTTTGAGTAAAACCCCTGAACCTTGTAACATGTCGAATAAATCCTCAATATAGGGCAAAGGATACTTATTCTTTACAGTCATCCGATTCAGCTCCCGGTAATCTACACACATTCTTAAGGTCCCATCCTTTTTCTTAACAAAGAGAACCGGAGCACCCCAAGGTGACGAACTTGGCCGAATATATCCAACTTTAAGTAATTCCTCTAACTGAATCTTTAACTCTTTCAATTCGGCCGGTGCCATCCGATACGGGGTCTTAGAGTACGGTTTAGATCCTGGATATAAGTCGATGACGAATTCAATCTCACGGTCTGGTGGTAAAGAACTCAAATTCTCTGGAAACACATCAGAAAAATCCTTAACAACCGCGGTATCCTCCAACTTGACTTGATCTTTCGGCCTATTAAGAAGATAAGCAATAAATCCCGTTGCTCCTTCTCTCATCAGCTTATGAGCTTCCATGTAGGACAAGAGAGATACCGTTCTTGAACCTTTGCTCCTTCTCTCATCAGCTTATGAGCTTCCATGTAGGACAAGAGAGATACCGTTCTTGAACCACTACCAATCACCAATTCATTCCCCAAAATCACTTTCTTTGCAAAACAATCAACATTGGCCCGATTCCTGGACAACCAATCCATACCCAAAATAACTTCGTACCTCTTCATAGGCATAACAATTAAATCAGCCGGATACTCTTTCCCCTCAATAAAAACTGAACACTCCCGAACCAACCGATCTGTCTGAAGACTCCCACCAAGTGGCGAACTCACCAAATAATAAGAAGATAAACATATAACAGGCAAGCACAGATTGGCAACTAGATCACAAGAAATAAAGGAATGCGTGGCACCCGGATCAAAGAGTGCATGAATGTTCATGTTATGTATGGATAGTGTACCTTCCACCACGGCTGTAGGATCAATCTCTGCATCTTGCTCCTCACCCTCGAGAGCATAGGCACGAGCCTGGATCATTGGCCTTTGAACTCCTTTCTGAAATCCGGGGTTCTTGTAGGGACATGTCTCCGCCATATGGTCGCCTTTTCCACATATGAGGCACAAATTCAGCCTTCTTCGACAATTATTGTAGGTATGGGTCGGACCCCGGCAATGAGTACATGGAGGTACATCCGGGCATGAATTTGTAGATGCCGGTGCCATAGGTAGAGCCTTGGGTCGAGTCGGTGCGGCCTGAGAACCTTGTCCTCCAAATCGAGGCTTCTTAAAAGGACCCTTAGGAGGGGGAGTAGCTTGAATCATCGGCCTCTTTCCCAAATTCGATCCAGAACCTCTTCCCATTGGAGCTCTAAACATCGGATCCTTCTTCTTGAATTCTTCCTCTTGAACCAAAGCCCTTTGCACGGTGTCGGCAAATAACTCGAAATTGTAACCCGCCTGACCGTGTCTCAAATCTTGTCTCAATCCCGCAATGAATTTCCTTGATTTTCTCTTCTCATCCCGGGTGACATGAGAAGTATATTTCCCAAGCCTGTTAAACACGGCGAGATATTGAGTCACCGTACGAGCATCTTGCTTTAACTCCATAAACTCTTGCTCCTTTCTCTCTCTTACTACCTCCGGTACAAAGCATTCCCGAAATTCTCTCTTAAAAACCTCCCAAGTAACTTCCTCTTCGTCCACTTCAAGTTTCTCTCTCGTTCTTTCCCACCATTCATACGCATCTCCATTGAGTTGAAATATAGCAAATTGAGCCTTCTCTTGCGTGGTGAACTGTCGAACTCCGAAAATCCTCTCCAATCGAATCAACCAACCCTCCGAGATCGCATCATCAATAGAACCGGAAAACCGAGGGGGGGTTGTAACTCAGAAACACCCCATGAGGATCTCTATTATTATGGTTTGGTGGAGGGGCTTGTTGTTCTGCCGGTTGTGGTGGGGGAGCTTGAGCCCTCCGATGCTCAACATAATTAAAAACTGCTTCCATGAAGTTCCCCATATCCATTAGAGGCGCTTGAGGTTGTGGTTGGGCCGTAGGGGATCGGTCATGATGGTGACGACACCCTGGAGATCTCTCACGATGTCTACGTGGAGGCATCCTGTCCAAGAAACACTGAAATGCATGCTATTTTTAGTCCATGCATGCAAGTGCAATTAATTCGATCAAAATTCAAATTTTAAAGCACACAAGCACATAAACAATGCATATGCAACACATTAACAAGTTGTCCCTAAAGCCGAACGACCCAACTGACTCAACATGACGCTAGAGCCCGGGTTTTGCAACCCTAAGCTCTGATACCACATAAGGATGTAGCACCCGAGCGTAAGGTACCACATCCCCCGCACCGAGACCCGACCCGTATATGAAATGGAAGTCCATACACGTGCCAAATCCACGGCGAACGGGGACACAACACACACGCTATGCTAGGCGGGACTAACCCTTAAACCATTCAATCTCAAGAAAATGTCAAATCAGAGTTAATGTAAAACGCGGAAGCAAGAACGACATATAATATATACGATGAGCCATCAAGCTCCAAAAATAGATATACAAAGTATTCAAGTATTCAAGGCCACACGGCCTACAGATTCATAACGCCCCACATCAAGATCATATACAAAATGGCAATAAGAGTATGAGACTGAAATGAAGTTCTAAACAACAATGCAAAAACCTAGACGCCTTGTATTCCCGCCTAGCACTCCTATGCCTGCACAAAACAACTGAAAACAAACCGGGTTCAGTCTAAAAGAGACTGGTGGGTATAAAAACGGAGCATAAGATATAATATCGCATAAATTAAACACATACATGCAAGCCCTAATCCCGTGTGAAGTTTGATAAGAATTTACCAAGTGGTTAAAACAACAGAAAGGCATCAACGGGATTACGACGTTCATTTTCATTCATAATTGTTCATAAGGGTTTATGGCCCGGCGAGTGGGCGTGCACAATCTCCAACCTACTCCTCGTGTAATCATAATCAATTATTCAATCATTCATTATCATACATAAATCCTTTGTGCTCATAAATACATGATCATAATCATTCATATACTCCTTCTTCCTCCGGGTGGTGGACGGGCTTACAAGACCCGGCCACCGGTTCATACATAGGCCAATGGGGGTACATGAATTCCCCAAGGGCACTCAGCTCCCATTCCTCGCTAAACCTCCTAGCGAGGGCCGGTATCGCCGTAGTTTGGTTGGGACTAGTATATGGGATCCCCGTCAGCCCTTGCTTCCTCGGTTAGCCACATATACTAAGTCCCGGGGCCCGTGCAATCATAAATCATAAATGTGTCTCGCCAAACATAAGGTAGGGTTTCATAAATAAAAAGGGGTCATACGTTTGAAATCATTTACCCAAAATGACTCGATTTATATAAATATACTATTTTGGCTTAAAACCTTTCACATAAGGGATATATCGGGTTGTTTTAACTATTAGAAGAAAAACCCACCTTTTATAAACAAAAGATCGGCACAAGCGTCTCAATGCTCGCCCTCGTCTCCGATCAAACCCGAATCTGTGCAAAAGAAAAGGTATGAGACTCAATGACCACATATGACGCTCGGCAATGAAGTGAATATGACATGAATGCATAAAAGATCATGTTATATCATAAAAATGTTCATGTGCACTATTAAGGAATTTAAAACATATAATCAAACCATTCGTTCATATATTTAATTCAAATTCATAAATTCATAATTCACATTAATTTAATCTAAAATTCCATTTAATGTTCATAACACTTAATATTCATATTTTCAATTAGGAATAAAAGAAATAAAACGTTCAAACAATAGTCGGTAATTTAAATACGCGAAATAGAAATCAATTAATTTCAAGAATTGAATTAAATCAAATAATATTTAAAATATATAATAAATATATATAATTATATATATTAACATATGTATATATATATAATACATATATATATATACACGTAATTAGCATGCATGCATATAATATATTAACATAATTAATACATATTTATATATATATTATCCATGCATGCACTCACACACACTATTATATACTATATATTATATACACATGCATGCAAATGCACACACAAAGCATGCATGCAACACCTTCATGCACACACATGCATGCACAATCAATACACCCCATTTTCATGCATATATATACATGTACACACACCACACTCCTGCATATATATATATATATATATACTCACGCACACACAAGAAAGAACAGCAACAACAGCTACACAAACACACACACACCTCTGCACAGAAGAGCAGCAACAACAGTAACACAAACACACACACACACCTCTGCGCAAGAAGAGCAGCAACAGCCGTAACACCAACACACACCCAATCTCATGCATATATATATACTCTGAAACTTAGAAGAATAGCAGCAGCAGAAGTCTTAACTCAGCAATAACACACGCAGCAACACAAAAGAAAAGGAAAAAGAATGAAGGAGAAGAACAGACGCAGCAGCAGAAATTTGGCAGAAAACAGGGGTCGCGGCCGCAACCCATTTCCTTCATGAAATGGTAGCGACCGCTACCTAAATTTTTCGGAATTTTTGAACAATATTCAGAATACGTGAACAGCCTACTGTTCAGTCGCGGCCGCGACTGAAATTAAGGGAAAGAAGGTCGCGGGTGCGACCTGCGCGAATCTGACCTGACGCCGAACTGGAGAGGAAAAAAAAAACAGAGCACAATACAACCTATCCAATCCCACAAGATCAGTTAAGGCTAGGCATCAAATATGCATAAAAAAATACTCCAAAACCACATTCAAATCAGCTCCAAGAAGAATCAAACGTGAGGTGAAGGCAAGGGTGTTCATTTCAAGCTATAACCTCAAGGGTTCATTAATGGTAGCTCATGAATGCTTCAACTACCAGCTAGTATAACACCAAAAATGTAGAGAGGAGATCAAAACAATCATTCTCATGCTTGGAATCAATCAAAAAGCTCATGAATTGGAAGAGATCAATCAATTGCCCAAAACCTAAATATACTTTCAATTTGTCAAAAAACTCATGAAACCTTGCTCAAATTTAGGGATGAATGAATGAAAATGACTCATATTGAATGTACATAACATATCCAAGCTTACCTTGTGGATTAATGGAGGTTTGGAAGAGATTTGAGCTTGAATCTCCAAGGATTGGCTTGAGCTACGGGATTTCTGGAAAACAGAGGATGTTTGGCCAATTTGCTCTAAGTGAGAAAGGTTATCTCGGTTTAGGGGGTTAAAGGCTGAATAAAGGGTTGAGTTAGGGTTCCAAAAACTTAAACCATGGTTAATTTGGTCAACAAATGAATAAGTTATGATTTATTTGGAAAAGGTGGCAGATTGAGTTCCCGTTGCATGTTTCGGTTAAATTTCGGAGTTTCGAACGATTCTGGAAAAATATGTGGCTAAGTTTACTAAACTCGAATTTTCATTGCGAGTTCAGCGAAGTTGACGAAACTCGAATCCGAGTTTTCTAGCTCAAGATATTAAATTCGGAACCAAGGGTACGCTAAGTGCTCGTTAGCCCCCGTTTTGGTTCTTCGATTCAAATTAAATTCGTAAGCATATCAAATAAATCCGAAAACTTAAACCGAGCATATAGGCATGTTCATAACACATATATTTATGACATATTACAATTGCACGACGTTTCGATGCCCTTTCATATAAGAACGATGCACAAAATGAACAACATGCACCTTTCATGCAATTTCATGCACAATTTAAAATGCCATGCACAAATGAAATTTCAATAAATAAAATAAATTAGATTATAAACATATATTAAAGTCTCGTGATTAATTAATTAAAGTATGATTAATTAACATAATACGTAATTAGCATAATCATTAAATTAATAATAAAATAAATAAACGTATATATATATATTTATATATATACTAATATTACGGAATATATTAAAATAATAATAATAAATTAAAGTAAAATATAATAAAATAAAATAATAACAATTTATAATAAAATTAAATATAAAACACGTAAAAATAATTAATTTGCGCAAATTGGTAAACACATACGTCGTACCTTTACGTCTGAAAAGTCGGGGCGTTACATTCTCCCCTATAAATATTAAGTTCCAGACCTCAGAATATGGGAGAGAGAAATAGAGAGACAACTATGTAAATTGTGGTGAATTAGGAAGAGTTAGAAGTCTAGATAGATTTCTAGTTTGGTACTGAAAATACACTCTAGTACGAAACACACATGCACTGGTACTTGTGATGTGACGCCTCGATTTTCAAGTTACTCAGGTACGTGCGCCACACGTGAGAGTTTGAGGGTTAGGAACTTTCTTTTCCTTTGTATGTGTATTTAATTTTAATTTTGATTATATGACTTATATGATTTAATTGACTATGTTATTTAAATTCGTTTATAATATGCTTACTTGCTAATTAAGTGTTTTATTTCGTTCATGTACTTATTTGAAATTATATGAAATCCTTGGGACTCTTTTCAACTTTGAATTTAGACCAAATTACCAACCTATCAAATCTTGGCACCCTAATTCAATCACTTAAATTCTTTGAGGGCTTGGTTGCAATTTCACCCTTTCCTTCCCCTTCTTTGATCGATGTAATATATACATACATATATACACATTCTCTTCTCATTTTCACTCCAAGAAACAAAGCAAGAACCTCCATTTCTCTCCCTCTCCATTCGGTCCAAGGGAGGAAGCAAGAGGTCAAGTATTTTCTTTCATTTTTTTCAAGGAATCAAGCTCAAGGTCCTCTTCTCTTCTTCCCCTTCATTTTCTTCCATTTCCAAGGTATGGTTTGTTGGGTGTGGGATTGATATCTTAAGGGTTTGTTAGGGTTTTATGAACTATATGAACTCCATGACTTGAAATGAAATATTTGTGAAGTATATGAGTTGATTGATATATATATATATATATATATATCAAGATTTATATGAAACTTGGAGCATAGATGATCATCTTCATTTTCAAGGGTTTCCTTGGCATACTTGGTTGGATCAAAGCATGTTTCTTTGGTTTATATGATGCCTAATTGATGTATTTAAGTCTTATACATGTTATGTGTTAGTTTTAAGTTGATTTCTTGCATTGGAATGGGAGTGGGAATGATTTGAAACCATTCCCGTGTTTTTCCCCTGTTTTTTCGCCCAACGACTTTCGAAACGCCCATGTGGACCCTTAGATCAATCACCACACGCCCGTTTACAAACCTACTGCCTCACCCGAGCCTTTCCAAACGCCCGTTTAGGTTTCCAAGCCATTTTGCAAACGCCCGTTTACCCCTCAAACGAGCTCCGATTGGCCTGAATTTTGAACCTACGGAAACCTCTTGAAGTTTAGAATATTCTCCAATTAGAATCACCAAAATATATTTTATCATTTGTGAGATTTAATCGATTTATTTTGGTGTCGCCACTTTACTGGAAATCTGCATTCATCCAACTTCGGGCCTACGCCATTTCCTCTTCGTTTTGAACTAGAATACGAGCCATATATCATCGGAAAGTCTATTTGTCTACTTTCATATAAAATAAACAAAAATCAATTCCAACTTCTAGAACTCAAGATATTCCCATTTTTCCACAACCTATACATTTCCGAAAATTGTCAACTTTTGCTAAACTTCACCAAAACCTTTCTTCTTACGTTCCTTTCACCCTTTTGACTCCCATATGTGAATTATATGAGTTTTATGCTTACTTAATTATTAATTATGCTCTTATGTGACACTCCATGCTTCATAATTGCTTTTATATGACTTATATGCATAATAACTTAACGTTTTATGACTCGTAATGTGCTGTAAGACTTGTTTATGCATGAACATGGGTTATCAAGTATTTGATTGACTATATGAGTGCATTACAATCTATGTGTGCATTCCATCATATCTTATGCATATTATACATTTTCCGTGCGTCGTATTTGGTCCATATAGAGTCTAAGTCTTGGGCTTTCGTGTTTTCTTTTCAGACGAGGTTGCAGGTGTCGAGCTCGAGGCCTAGATTTGTCCGCTTTCACTCTTTTTCTTTTCAAGCACAAGGTGAGGTTTAGGATTTTGTATAGTTATCGACCTAAAGCCTTTATGTAACGTTTTCGAGCCTCGCATGTGACTATATATTATATATATAGCTAAATAAGTGTGAATATGATATGTTTATGACCTTATGAAACAACTTTGTTTAGAAAAGTTAATTATGAAGGCATATGTAAGCTATTTTGCAAAGTTTGGTTATGTTTAAGTTCGGTAGCGAGTTATGAATGAAAGGTTATATGAATGATATGTGTGTGTGGATCCAAGGAGCTATGGGTAAGGAGCCCTCGAGACGGTATTGGGCCGTCGAGGTAAAGCCTGTGCATAGTCTCCATCCGGAGTATCACGCGCAACCTCAGGAGCTAAGGAAGGCGTGATATTTTAATGCCTTCGGCGTAAAAGCCGGGGAGGACACGTTGTGGGTTAGCTACCCCACGTGAGTTTGTTAAAGTTATAGATGGTTAGGGCTGCGTGGCTCTTCCATCAAAGGTGAGATGGTTGGATGTGTTTATGAATTTTCTTTTTTATTATGATCTAAGGAGTAAGGTTGGAAGCTCGTACTCGCCGAGCATGTGTTATGATTTGATATAGGAATTATGAATCGGAATAGTGTTTATGAAAATGATTTCTAATTATATATGTAAGTTTGGTTTGAAACGTTTCAGATTGCAAAACCTATTCCCGGTTCATGAGTCCACTTTTGGTTATATGCTATGTTTTATACATATAGGGTGCGGGTGTGCGTTAGCCCCCTCACTCAGTCAGTTGACTGACCCCTCATTTTATCTTTTAGTTGCAGGTACTTTTGGCGTGCACTAGGCGGAGAGTTGTGTCTTCCGAGTCGCACTTGTCGATATAGGTCTTGTTAGGTTGCATATGTCTGCTTACACTTTCTTATGTTTAATTATGTCTAGAATACTAGAAAGATTAATATTTTGTTATGCTGAGGCCGTGTGGGCCAATGTACATGTTGTATATATTGTTGGTACCTATATGTAAATATGATATATGTATTTGTGTTGGTACCTATAAGTATCCATGATATGCATATAATTACTTGCTTTGGATGATTTTCTTGCTTCCGGGCACTCCTAGTCAGTTTAGTTAGCTTCACCTGGCTTAGTGGGTGAGTTGGTCTCCCGTTCGCTAAGATTCGGATTCGGGTATGGACTTCCCATTTCGTAACTGGGTTTAGATCTTGGTGCGGGGGATGTGGTCCCTACGGTTGGGGTGCTACATGTGAGTTCAATCAAGAAAACATACTTCCACACACATAACACGTTTTCTGAAGTACCAACTAGACACCACACTCTCTCATAAGAGCCTTTTAGTGGTCGAAGTGAGATTCTCCTGAGATCGTGCGTATCTTTGATTCGAAAATCTCTAGACTGTCTAATCCTGGAAGAAGCTTCGCGGCAACCCAACGCACCGGTAATGGGGTGAATACTTCTTTAAGGAAAGACGACTTTTGTCGTCGATTCAGTCATAACAAACAATAAATCTCTCGGTTTACTTTATAGTATTGTTCTAATTTTCATTTTCATATGAATATGTTTCTGGTACATTACTGGTACTTATCTTCATAAGATTATGCACATTGTTGGTACCTATATCATGGTTAATATATGCTTTGGTATTTATGCTGATTTTGATATTTTGGTAATTGTACTCATACGAATCTATGTAAAGATGGTACTAATATTCTAATGAATGTGTTGGATCTATTTGCTAAAGGAACCCATGTCACAATTGATAAGTTAGATCTACGTGTTATTGGTACTTATCTTGGTACATTTTAACATGATTTTGGTACTTATGTTTAGAATCACTTATCTATGTTGTACATCTTATGTATATTGCAAAATCTGATTATCCATCACATTTGATAATCTGGTACTACCACAAAGCTGTTTTCCAAAAATCTTAAAGAAGTATTCTTGTCTTTTACTTGCTTTATACATATCATGTCAACTGAGTTTGTGATTCTTTCCTTAGTACGATAATAAGATCCAAAGTAGACTTGGTTGATTCGCCTGGAAGGTCTATGGGTCACATTTTTCAAATGTTTGCAACAACTGATGAAAATGTGGATGATCAGAAAATAGTCCTAGTCGTTATTCCAAAGGGATAAATCTGTACCAATTGAATATGGTCCAAAAACTAGTGATATTCATGTTGTACCAGACAGGTACAAGTCAAATGAAACTGTTTTGATTGTTGAACAGAAATACCAGTAGTGGAATTTTGTTAACTCAAACTCTAAAGCTTTAAATAATGGCAAGGCAAAAGTTCAAAAGAAACAAGGAAAACAGAATATGTTGGGGGTGTGGTTTGATTGGTTTTGTGCTAAGGAGTCTCACTCCAAGAAAGTAAATTCCATATCTAAATCCACTGGAACTTCCGCTGTTGTCAATATGATTTTGAATGAACCTATGGAAGCTGAAACGCATGATACCAGTGACTAGTTTTTACCTCTGGAACTTGAAATCTTAACCATTTATGAATCATTCGATTGACTTATAGACATTGGAACAAATGTGAATGTTTGTGTTGATAAACATTTGTTTGTGCTCTATTCGGCAATTGATGATCATGAGAAATTCCAGTGTTGCTCAAGTTTATTTGATATGATGCGTAGACTTGAAGTTCTCTTCGGGTAGTATACTGTCACTGGTATGAATGCATTACATCCCAACAATTCAGAGGAACATCATTATTGGTTCAATGGTTGTTGAAAAAGGTTGTAAGTTTTCTTTTAAACTGAATAAAGTTATAATTTCTCATTGTGAAACTTTATGGGCAAGTCCTATTGTGTTACGGTTTGCTTAAATAAGATTTGAGTATGTAAATTCTGGTATTTGGTATGAAGTTGAGGTAATGACTTCATTGATATTAATGTTGTAAGTTCCAGTATATGGAAGAAGGATTTAGATGATTTAAATTGTACTTTTGTAAAAAGAACTATGCATTTAAATCTAATTCCAAAGCACTTGGGATTATAACAGTTTAGTTTTGATTCTCACATCTAGTTCCGTTCCTGATCATTTGGAAAGGATGAAAAATGTGGGGATCCCTAACATTTAGTTTCTTTTTGGATCATGTTGATTGGATGAATAATGTGGGGGTTAGTCCCTACATCTAATTCCAATTTTGGTCACTTGAAAAGAATGAGAAATGTAGGGGTTTATCCAAGTAATACTAGTTCAACTTATGTTAATGAAACTAGACCTAAACGGAGTAAACATATAAGGATTGTTAAGGATTTTGGAAGTGACTTGTCATTTACAAAAATCAAGGACGATTCTGGTACTTTCCAAAAAGCTATGCCTTCTACTAAAGTAAAATATATTGAAAACTTCAGGGTGTATTACGATTGGATGTAAAAAAATAAAATTGGCTTTCTTGTAACTCAATTGAGATATTCTCAATAGTTGGAAGCCTGTAATATCCGGCTAATGGTACGGGACTGACATCTCGTTTGAAGTCTCTAAGTTAGCTCGATGTACCAGTTGCCCAAATCATGCACATTGGGAGGTTTTGGATCGAGTGATGAAGTACCATAAAGGTACCAGTTCACTTGGGTTGCATTGTGGAAAAATTCTTTGAAGCGCTTGAGGGATTTAGTGATGCAATCCGAGCTGTCAAAAATACTGGTACTGATGGGTGTACAAGATATGTGTGAACCCTGGATGGAGGTGTTGTCTCCTAAAAGTCTTATAAACAGACTATTATAACTCTTGCTACTTTTGAGGTAGAGTTATGTACAATGGATACAACTGGAACTAAGGCTGAATGGGAACATGAGTTAATGGTTACCAAGCCGGTACCAGTCATTGTTGTCCATTGTGATAGTTAATCCACTATTGCAAAGGTCAAAAGTACATTTACCATCGTAAGAGAAAAGAAACACGTGTTTGGAAGGATAAATGGCCATCGATTTGGCTGGAACTAAACGAAAATATCATTGTTCTTTAAAGTAAGGACTTGAATTATCCTTTGGTTCGAAAATCCAAGTTGAGGATTAGACTGTAACCCATATTGTATTACATCTTCAATAGAAACCCAACCTACCAAGTGAAGATCCCGTGCGAAGGTTCAATGTGGTATAAACAAGCTGTCGGATGTATTGGTTGCACCTAATTTGAAATTGGTACTTAGTACCTGTGTCTATCCTCTGGTACGTACCTGGTAGGTGCTGAAGCTGCAAATAAAAGTAAGAGTTATACTCTGAATGAGGTCAAAATCTGTTTTATGATGAGACGTTAGCAGTGTGTCTTTGGAGATCCCAACTAATTAAATATTATCTTGTGGCCGCGAATAGAGGAAACGGGTTATTCCTTGAAAGTATTCATGAACAGGACATGACACATGGTCGTAACGTGTCAACCCGATATATTACTAAAGCTCTTTGTGATATGTTGTTACCGATGGCTCTGTCACACCCAAGGTGCCAAATTCAAGGTGAAACATTCCATTTGTCCCTGTGACAGGAAAGTCAAATAACTAAGGTAGCGGTCCAAACTGGAAGGTACCGATCTACTGAAAGCATGTTGCTGTAATTCCGATGGCCTTTATACTATGGATTTGTGGGGGATTGTTGGAATTTGACGCTATGGATGAGTTTATTCTTGGAGGGATACCAAATTCCTTGGTAGGAATCTATAGAATAAAGTCCATAAACTAATAATAAATAAATTGAAAGCAATAAAGACTGGAACCTTGTGGTATGTTATAATCCACATGATATACTAAGATGTTTATATTTTATATGCAATTAAGTGTTGTATATTATGCTATACACTAAGGATTGCATATTGGTAAGTATAAACATGAGTTTTATTGCTGGACATTTATTTTGAATTTAAAATGAGGCTGGTACCAGATAGTTACAACTAGTAATTGAGTAATATTAATAGACTGGTATCTGGTCCAAAATGTTCCAGACGTTTTGTAACCTCATTTTCAGGATTATGACTATCTTAATTGTAAGGTTTATGGTCTGCCATAAACAAGACAATTAATGGTCATTTGTGTCATGGCTTCTCCCCTATAAATACTAAGTTCCAGACCTCAGAATATGGGAGAGAGAAATAGAGAGTCAAATATGTAAATTGTGGTGAATTAGGAAGAGTTAGAAGTCTAGATAGATTTCTGGTTTGGTACTGAAAATACACTCTAGTACGAAATACACATGCACTGGTACTTGTGAGTTCAGTCAAGAAAACATACTTCCACACACATAACACGTTTTCTGAAGTACCAACCAAACAGCACACTCTCTCATAAGAGCCTTTTAGTGGTCGAAGTGAGATTCTCCTGAGATCGTGCGTATCTGATAGACAAATTTTGAACCCAAGTGTAAGTTCTAAATTCGGTTGCAACACTTAAGGTAACGTATCCACAGGGAAGGGAAATCAACAACCACTTTTATGACTAATTCTAATCTAGAGACCGAACAAAGATCGAGAGTGTTGTTCTAAACTACTATGATAAAATTAAACTAAGTAATAACTAATCAACCAAACGAACCAATAAACAAAATCGAGAATAAATCACTTAGAGAAAGTAGGTCGGGGAGTAAATCATATGCCCTTCAGTGCTTAAATCAATGCTCACGTACGTATGTATGATTCTTCAACCTAATCACAAATTTATACCTAGCTTCTTTCAAAGCCTAGACGTCTAATTAATCGAGCCAAGTGTTGTTCTCACAATCACTTAGTAACCAGATCAATCGATTAAAACAAGATTAGTGTATTTAAAACCTAGCGGCTCGGCATGGGATTCTAAATACGCGTTGTAGAATTTAGGGTTAAATTTCTTTAAGCCAAAAATTCTAAGTTTTGGAAAACAATCTCAATTATCCTCAATCCCTTGATTGTCGGATAATTTACGCTATGTTAATGGATGGCCAGTCCACTCACATTCTATTCAAAGCCGTTTTCCTAACAAAGAATCACACAATTTAAGTCAAGCATTAAATCAAACACCTTACATGCATAAGTATTACCCCTAACCCTAGTGGATTAGTTCCTCATAACAGATTCAAAACTCATTAAAATCAAGGGAATTGCATTCAAAACATTCATGTCTAACATAAACATCATTAGGAATTCTGGAAATTTCTAACCTAAGTATCAAAACGAATCAAGAACAACTAAGCTAACTATACTAAATCTCAACTAACAAAAACTAAGAATTGAGGAATTAGTTTGGATAGAAAAGCAATAAATAAAACCAAATTGATAAAGTCTTGCGATTGAATCGAAGTTTCAACTCTAGGTCGATGCTGAATCCCTTGATAAAAGCATATCCAGAGCTAGTTTCCATTCTTTCTTTGAAATTTGGAAAGTAGTTTCTAGAGCCAGTAAGACAGTTCCCTTTTCTTTTTCCATCAGTCCCTGTACCAATAGACCGAGTAAAAGTGGTTGTCCTCCTAGAATATAAATTATATTAAACATTTTATGTGCTATTCTTTTTGGGTTTCTCTTGCAGCTGCCCTAAGAGAATACCTTCTCTCGTAAAGTTCCCCACCATCCCCAACAATTCCATAGTAATTCCCTGGGGGGTCACATGGTCTATTTCTTTCTCGGTAGTTTCGGTTGGAGTTGCTGTACTTCTGCCGCCCAAAAACGTTCTCTTGAACTCTGGAAAGGTATATGTCCAAAAAGCTCTCCAAATCCGCCTCAAGATCGTGCTTAAATAGGATTCCTAACTCAGCTTCTGCAACTTGACACGGGGGTGCAGTGTCCATGCACAAAAATATGACATGCCCGTGTCACCTATAAAAGTCGTATCCGCGTTTTCTACTTGACACGGGGGTGTCAACATTGCTTCTTCAGCATGACACGGGGGTGCAAGACTGTCTGGTCCTCTCTGTACCGAGACACAGGGGTGTCTCGGTTTGCTCTATATTGGTGACACAGGCGTGTCACCTCCTGAAATCCGTTAATCATCTCCTGTACTGAGACACGGGGGTGTCTCAGTATACTCTTCCAGGGGGCACGGGAGTGTCCCCTAGGAATTCTCGTTTTTCGCCCGTCTTTGCATGGTTTTGCTTCAACTTTCGTTTCTTCGACTCCAAGGTAAAATGTACCTAAAAGGGAGCATAAATCACATTATAAGCTCTTGAAACGACATAAATTTAAGTCAAATTGCCCTAGAAATCCAAGCAAAAATCCAATACATCAAACTCCCCCAAACTTGCATATTGCTCGTCCTCGAGAAATTAAGAGAATCGTATCAAACCAACCTCCACATCAATCTCTCAACAAGGCAATTCTCAGAATTTCGCTTAAGCAAGTCTAGCCTATCAAACACATTACTACCAAGCATAAGAATCAATACAATGGTACAAAATAGAATATCCTCGTGTAGTGTGTGAATTCGAACAAAATAATGTAAAAGGTTAGAACACCAAATTAATGATTCCTTCCTAAATACCAATGATAGACTTCGGAAAACATTCTTCGTACCTATCTCCACGAATGGAATTAACTCAGAATTAAGGATCGGAAGGTCTTTCGAGGCTTGTAATGTGGGCTAGGGGTTAAGGTTATGGAATTTTTAGTTTAGTAGTGACTCAACACACCCGGCTCACCCATTCAAATCTCCTCCGTCGCCATCTTTGTCTTTCCCCAAACTCCCCCAAACTTAGACATTGTGTTTAAGTTTGTCACATGCAGACAGTCTAAGAAAATTTTCTATTTCAAATCTAACTCAACTACTTCTTCATTGTTCTTTTATCTCTTTTTTTTTTTTCTTCTTTTGTCTACCTTTTGCTTTTAAAACTCGTTCTTTTACTACTTCCTTTTGAATTCTTCTTTTCTTTCAGCCTCTCAGATTATATCTTATTCTCTCCTTTTAGTTCTACATCAGGAAATCAGCAACATCTTCTATTGATTCAAACGAGTGAGCAAAGTGTGACTCTAGGGTAGGTTTATGGTGTTGTGCCTATGGCTTATAATGTGGCTACAAAAATTTATTGGCACAACACTTAGGCTCAGCGGGGTCAACAGGATTTCGTTATTTAGTGAACACGGCTCAATTGCGAGGCTACCTCCTACATGAATGCCTAAGTCATCTCCCTAATTCTTTGTCAATTCAAAATTTTGCCTCAATAGGACTAAAATGCATCCTAATCCACTTCTCAGTATTATTCAAAAATTACTAACTCAACATCCTAAACTAAGTACATGACCCTGTTCAAATGTGCACAAAAATGAGGATATCCCATCTTACCAGAGTATCAATACTCACACCTAAATTCATGCATTGAATCAATAGCCAACCAGGAATACCATGATGCGGGCACTTCTTCTGTAAATCTTTAAATCTCTCCCAAGCCTCAAAGAAGGATTCCCCATCTAATTGTCTGAACCCTTGAATATCATTCTTGTACTTCGTAGTCTTGCTCAATGGGAAAAACTTAGCTAAGAAAGCCTAAGATAGTGCCTCCCAAGTCCGAAAGGACTCCTTTGGTATAGTACTCAACCATGCTTTAGCTCGTTCCCTTAATGAGAAGGGGAAAAGTCTGACTCGGATAGCATCGGCGGTGACATTGTGGATCTTGAAGGTATCACACACCTCAAGAAAGAACTCAAGATGTGATGTCGGATCCTCCAGTGGTAATCCTGAAAATGGATTGTTCTGCAGCAAATTGATTATAGCTGATTTGATCTCAAAATTGTTTGCTGCAATCGGGGGACGGGTTGTGGTTTGAATTGCCCCTACATTTGGCACATTGTAATCTCTTATGGCCGGTGGTGGTGGATCTTGAGGTGGGTCAGCCATCGGTATGGTAGTTGGTTTCTTCTCTTTCTTACGCTTCTTCTTAATAGCACTAAGTGTTCTCTCAAGTTTCGGATCGTAAGGTACAAGTTCCAGATCTTGAGATCGTCACATGCACCGTGAACCTACACAAAGGAAAAGAAAATCCTTAGCTCAATTCCACAATGATAGAAAACTATGAACACAAAATAAAGTAATGGTCCAGAGCACTAGATCAAAATATTTAAGTAATATTGATTTAAAACGTCTTCCCCGGCAACGACGCCAAAAACTTGTTGTGGTTTTAAGTTAAACCAATCGTGCAAGTGTACACTTAAGATATACGCGTAGCACAACAGGATCGTACCCACAGGGAAGGGAAATCAATCACCACTCAATATCCTTTTCTAATCTAAAGGCCTGATGAAATCAAGTTGTTTATTAATCTACTAAAACAGAATTAAAATAACTAACTAGAATAAAACACAATTAACAACTAACATGCGTGTTGATTAACTCAATAAACTAATTAGGTTGGGGAGTAACAACTCATACATTCGAGATTCAATATAATACTTGTTTGACAAGTGCAATTCTACAACCTAGTCACTTAAGTTTGTATTATCCTCTCTCAAGGTATAACCAAATGTTCAATTAAACTCAACGTTGCTCTCGCAATCATTAACGAATTAATTAAACCAGCAAGACCAAGACTAGTGCAAATCAAACTCTAGCGGCTTGGCATGGAAAACGATTTACCGTTGTATACATTAAGAACCAAATCTTTTTGCATTCCTAAAATCTTCTAGTTATGAAAACCATCTCAATTACCATCAATCTCTCAATTCTCCAGTAATTCTAGATTACGCTAGGGTTGGCCAGACCGTTGTAATTCAATTCGAATCAGTTCTCAAAACTAAGAATTAGCACAAGTCATTCAAACATTATATCAAGCACTTAGCATCATTCATCATCACTCCCCTAGCCCTAGGGATTTAACTACTCATAATTAACTCAAAAATCATAAAAATAAAGTAAATTGCATTGAATAAATTCATGTTCATCAATTCAAAACAAAATCTCAAAAACTAAAACTTCATTCAATAAAATCAGAAAAATTAAATCTAACATGTAAAAACGGATTAAACTAAACTTAGAGGAATTAGTTTGATAATTAAAGCAATAAATAAAACCAAAGAAAACAGAAATTGTTTAAGAACTCGTTCCTTTCGTCTTCTCGAAATTCTCTGAACAACTCTCTTTAAGGCTCTGTGTCTCTTCTCCCCAAAACTAGGTCAAAAACCGAAGAAGGAACTCTCCCAAAAAGATCCCAAAACGCACTTAAATATCAGCTCAAAGTTCTGCTCCCCGACTCTGGGTAACGGGCGTTACCATTCTATGCATGAATCTCATTAACGCCCATTACAAGCCTGAAATCGTATTCGCGCTTTTATAAGTGGTAACGGGCGTTACCACTTTCCTTCTGCCCCGTTACCCCTCTTGCGCCAAAGAATTCCTTCTATTGTCTCTGGTAACGGGCGTTACCAGAGTTGTACTCTCAGGGAGTAACGGGCGTTACTCCCATACTTCGCCAAAAGTACTGCTCCTGAGTCTTTTAATGGGGGGTTACCAATCATGTACGTCTAAGGGGTAACGGGAGTTACTCCTTTTTCCTCCAAAAATGCGTGAATTCACCTCATTTTGTCGTTTCTTATCTCCAACTTCTAAAACTCCTAAATGGAGCAAAATAAACACATAAACACATTAAACGGCACAAAAATATACTCTAATCAACTCTTAAATCCATGCGAAATTCACACTCAACAGGAAACTATGCCCGTGCTTATTTCGATGGCCCTCCACCGTACCGAGCTTCCCAACTCATAGTCTCCATGGATCCAACATTACCATTCATTACCATTTCAAATCATTCTCGCTCAAAACGAACCATTAACATTACATTCAAAGGCATTGAACTTTCATGAAAACATAAGCTCATATATGCTCGTAGATATAACCCTTTCGAAACCGAAACTTGATCACAAGATCATAAACGTATAATAGATCGCACATATTTAACTATATATATATAATATATAGTCGTATGTGGGCTAGAAAACTAGTATTTAGGGGTCGTAGGTCGCTTAACTAAAAAGAAAAGAACCTAAACCTCACCTTGGGACAAAGAGTGTTGCGGTGCAAGAAAACAATCCTAACAACTTCAAACTTCGGGCACGACTCCTCCCGGAAGTACCCCTGTGACAAACAAACGCAATACTAAAGACTTAGACTCCAATATGTACCATATAGACGCACGGCGATGCAAATGAATGCTATGAATGCAAGGTAATATCAAATGTAGCACCTAGACGTTCACATTTTCATTTCATGTTTATACCTTGAATATCATAGCATAAAATTCATATAACTTTCAAAAAACATTGTCCATTCATTAACTAATATCATACACTAAGCTTAGAGGAAAAAAACACCACTTAGAACGTCAAACGAATGCAAGGAAGGTACATAACGCTTCATACGGTAGCACTTAAACCACTTAAGATCATATCACGTAAAACTCGTATCAAATAAATCCAAGAGCTTAATACAATACTCATAACACATAAATATACATGTTAAAAAAGCATCGAGATCATATTAGGGGTGGGGAAATAAAAATGAGACAAGAAACAAAGCACGAGACAGCAAGAAAGCCGCGAACGGCCGTTCCCAAAACTAGCACAAACTTTAGAATGGTTGTTCCGCCGTCCCGTGGCCACCTATGAGCATGGGAACGGCCGTTCTCTCCACCAAGTGAGAGCTTAGAATGGATGTTCAGACCTGAAAGCCATATCTGTACATCAGAACGGCCGTTCGGGCCAAAAGCAAGGCAAGGGCGAACGGCCGTTCGGGCCCTGCGACACCGAAATGGGAGATGATTTTGGACCTGTTCTCCCCTGTATTTCTCCCCAATATTTTGCAAACACTTTGGCAACATATTAAGTCATGTAAAGGTAAGAAAAACGCAGCAATCCAAGCTTAAATACTCTACAAAATCGAACCATAAGTAGGCACAAAGTGAGAGCAACAAAATGAAGTCATATCTTGCATATTCAAGCTTTAAAGCTTCAAAGCATTAATGGTAACTTCATAAACACTCAACAACCACCAAATATAAGACCATATAATCATAAATGGAGCTCATGAGAACATTTATATAGCATCAAATCAAGAAATAACACAAAGGAAGGCATATGATTTCACAAAATGCATAAACCCTTACTATTCATCTCATAAATCATAACTCCATCAAAACCAACTCAAAATCTGAAATTAATGGATCAAAATGACTATAAAAAGGATGGAGAAAACAATCATATACTTACCTCTTGAATTTGATGGGGTTTGGAGAAGATTTGAGATCAAAATCTCTCAAAGGTGAATAGTGATGGGAATCCCTTTTTTCTCCAAGGTTGCTGCACTTTTCCCTTTCTTTCTTGTTGTGTCCGAATGTAAGGGTGTGAGAGGGTTTACTATATGCTAGGTAAGTACCCAGTGGGTCATTCCTATAAAACTCTGCCATGTGTTTAGTCCCATTAGTGTTTACTTTTCTATTCTTTTTAATTTTTAATTGTTTTTCGTTTAAAACAAAACAATTAATTAAGACCTAACCAAAGTTAAACTAGTGTTTAAAAAACATTAAATTCTAAAAGAGAACCTTCATCTTCTATAACTTTCTCTTTTGCTTTAATAGAATTTTTTTTTTACAGCTTAAACAAAAACTTTTTTTTTTAGTGTAAATGTTTAGTTTTTTTTTTTTTAATATTTTTACATCTTATTTTATAATTGGGAGAATAAAATTTAATCTTATTAAAATAAAAATTTAAAATGAAGCAGCAGCTATCTCACGTATTTTTTAGCAAAAAATGAGAAGCGAAAATATTCTGAAGTAAATCTGTGGTGTTTGGTGTTAATCGTGAGAAAAAAAAAAAAAAATTAGCAAAACCATAATTAGTATTCTTGAGTAATAATAAACCTGTGACGTTTTCGCGTAAAACTTGGTGCAATATATAGTTAGTCATGTTATTTAATATAAAGAAAAGCTAAAATTAGAAAGAAGAAAAGTTTTTAATGTTTTTAATATAAAGATAGAGTTATAGTGTTGGAAAACACGAATCAGAAAGCAGCGGAATTTAAAAAATTTTCCCAACAAAAGGATCTTGGACTCGCAATGGTGTAACCAAATTCGAAGGAATTAAGAAACTTACTTTTCTTTTGTTCTTTCTTGAAGCGTTTCAAGCCACCCAAGAACGCTCTTCTCGCGGCTTGATCCCCTTTCCTTGGTAAAGCTCGAATCTTCAAACTTCTAACTTGAAGTCTCTAGAGAAAGTCCACCAACTTGATCACAATCTAACTAGTAAGGATGCTAGTTCTCTAGTTAGTGTTTAGGCTTAACCTAGGGTTTTAATTTATCTTGGAGAAAGGAAGGTGTTCAACACATGAACCAAAAGAATTGTCAATTCGCTCTAAAGGGGAGCATGAGCTCCCCTATATATAGGAAAAGGGAGAGGGGCGCCGATCCTAATCCTTGTTGGGCAAGGATTTGGTTCCTCTCTCTCCTATTACTTGATCATCAAGTATTTTCCAACTTTGACTTTGAATTCTAATTCAAGTCAAATTTTAAGAGAGCTAAAAATATCCAAACTATTTCTGGATAATTTTATACTTTATTTATTTAAAATAAATAACTTATTTTATTATCTAATTAATTAATTCGTAATTAATTAACTAGATGATTTTCTCCAAAATAAGACTTTCTTTTTAATTCAAAATTAAACCAAAGTCTATTAAATAATTAACACATTTAATTATTTAATATATATATATATATATAATATATATATATATTCACACGTGCGTGACACGTGTCACAGTGACACGTGTCACTCACATGTGATTTCACACGTGTGGAACCCTCTTGGCCCGATTAACTCGTTTAATCATTTTCAAGCCTCAACTCATGTAACCAAGTTGTTGTGTGTGACCCTCTAGGTTCTCAATTCAATTAGCAGTGACCCTAATTAATTAATTCACTAATTAATTAATCAGTCCACAGATTAAACGATCATAGTCTAGCAACAGGTGTTTAACCCCTAGCTGAATTGGAATGTTCGGATTCGACAGAACCTTTAAGTTATTGATTCATATGAGATACAATCCTCCTACTTACTATCTCTCAACCAAGATCTAGGGTAAGGGAATAATCAGAACCCTAATAATCCGGTCTTAAAGCTAAGTGCATTTCATATCCATTTGATCTCAATCCAAGAAACCCTTTTCTTGATGTCTTGATCTACTGCCTTGGCCAAGGACTCCATATGGCATATGAATGACTTACACAATAAGAGATCACCTTGCAAATGCAAGTGTAGGTCCTATCTTGATTCTCATTCACTTTCATGAATCACTTGTGCAGCCCCAGCATAAGCCTTGAATCAGTTGTCTAAGGCGACACCCTTTAAAGCTTATACCTAAGACTACAGAGTTAACTCATAAAGGGACAAGGAACCTCAAGTCTAATGATCAATTAATCACATCAATGACTCGTGAGATATTTCCTAATCTGGAAGTTTCCATTTCCTGAAATAGAAACTTCCTTTCCCATTTAGGAATGCTCTCACACGGGGCACCTCAGTGAACTTACTTATTAAAGTAAGCACCCTCATGTATCACGTACGTGTCAACTATACACTTTGCACCTCCATGAAATAAGGTGGTCCTTCTTAAGGGTGTGATCCCACAAGCAAGCCTTAGAGGAGTTAGGTTGACACTCCCACTGTCTGTAGGACTCATCGGCTTGGAGTATTTTACTAATCATGACTTATGTGATATAGGGCTCGTTTCATGAACCATTTCACCTAAATGGTAGAGTCCTAAAGTCATCAGGATTAGGGGAGTTCTCATACACGCACAGCTAAAGTAAACACATACCAAACAAGAGCATATAAAGAAGTGTTGCCTCAATTCGTTATTTCATTCAAAGATTGTCTGTGATTACAATAAGGAAAAGCACAAAGCGGATATACAATCGGCTTTCTAGGGCATTATTCCTAACAATCTCCCACTTGCCCGTCAAAGCCATTCTAAAGCTACTCTAAGTCCCATCTTCTGAAGATGACCTTGGAAAGCTTCTCGACTAAGGGGTTTAGTAAGTGGATCTGCCACGTTCTCTGCTGATGTGACCCTCTCGATTTGCACATCTCCTCTTTTGACAATATCACGGATTAGGTGATACTTCCTCATAATGTGTTTGGTCCGTTGGTAAGATCTTGGTTCTCTTGCTTGAGCAACCGCCCCAGTGTTTTCACAAAACACAGTAATGGGGTCTTTCATGCTAGGAACAACATTCAACTCTTGAATGAAGTTTCTAATCCAAACACCTTCCTTAGCTGCATCATTTGCAGCTAAATATTCGGCCTCAGTGGTCGAATCTGCAGTGGTTGTTTGCTTGGAACTCTTCCAACTCACTGCTCCGCCGTTTAGGCAGAAAATGTATCCTGACATTGACTTAAAATCATCTAAGTCTGATGCAAAGCTTGCATCGCAGTATCCTTCGACAGTAAGATCTTTCTGACCTCCGTAAACTAAGAATAAATCTTTAGTACTTTTCAAGTACTTAAGAATATTCTTCACGGCTGCCCAGTGACCATCTCCAGGGTCAGATTGGAAACGACTTGTCACACCAAGTGCATAAGCCACATCCGGTCGAGTACATGACATTGCATACATTATGCTACCTATTGCTGACGCATAAGGTGTATGAGTCATTCTCTCCTTCTCAAGGTTAGTCTTAGGACACATCTTCTTTGAAAGACATGTTCCTACACTCATAGGAAGGTTCTTAACCTTTGCTGACTCCATATTGAATCTCTTCAATACTTTGTCAATGTACATCGACTGTGATAGTCCTATTAACCTTCTAGATCTATCTCTATAGATTTTAATTCCAAGGATATAGGACGCATCACCAAGATCTTTCATCTCGAATTGGTTCGATAACCATAACTTAGTTACTTTCATGTCACCCTTCGAATTCCCAATAAGAAGGATGTCATCAACATAAAGTACTAAGAATTGCACTGAGGTCTCCAATTCCTTTCTATACACACATGATTCATTCGAAATTTGGATGAAGCCAAACGTTTTGACCGATTCATCAAATCGAATGTTCCAATTCCTAGAAGCCTGTTTCAATCCATAGATTGATCTTTGGAGTTTGCAAACCTTTTGCTTACTCCCACTGAATGTGAAACCTATGGGTTGCTCCATATAAATGTCTTTGTCAATGTCACCATTGAGAAAGGCAGTTTTCACATCCATTTTCCATATCTCATAGTCATAATATGCAGCAATGGCAAGCATGATTCGAATGGACTTTTGCATTGCAACTTGTTAAAAGGTTTCGTCAAAGTCCACGCCGGGTCTTTGAGTGAATCCTTTTGCAACCAGTCTTGCTTTGTAGGCTGCAATGCTTCCATCAACTCCAAGCTTTCTCTTAAAGATCCATTTGCAACCTATGGGTTTGACCCCATCAGGCAAATCTACCAAGGTCCAAACTTGGTTGGAGTTCATGGAATCCATTTCGGATTTCATGGCTTCTATCCACTGTTCAGAGTCAGAATCTGAAAGTGCCTCCTTATATGTTGAAGGATCATTATCCTTTTGAGAGATTTCATGGAAGAATCCATACCATCTCTCCGGCTGTCTAGGAGTGCGTTCAGAACGCCTTAGAGGAGATTTACATGCGTATCGAAATTCGTGATTGGTTGTGGTTGATCAGTAGGGGACGTTTCTTCAGTGGGTGGCGTGGGGTTACTTTGTACTTCTTCTAATTCTATGATCTTGCCTTTCTTTTCTTTAAGGAACGGTTCCTCAAGAAAAGTGGCATTTCTGGAAACAAACACCTTTTGCTCAGATTGATCATAGAAGTAGTATCCTATGGATTCCTTAGGATAACCTACAAAGTAGCATAAGTTAGAACGAGATTCTAACTTATCTCCCACTATCCTCTTCACGTAAGCAGGACAACCCCAAATTCTTAAGTAAGAATAGCTAGGGATTTTACCATGCCACATTTCATGGGGCGTTTTAGGGACTGACTTAGAGGGAACTAGATTCAAAATCTTTGCTGCACTTTCTAGGGCATAACCCCAGAAAGAAGGTGGTAAGTCAGTGAAACTCATCATGGAACGAACCATATCAAGTAAGGTTCGATTCCTTCTCTCAGAAACTCCATTAAGCTGAGGAGTTCCCGGAGGAGTCCACTGAGAGATAATCCCATTATCTTTGAGATGATTAAGGAATTCTTCACTAAGATATTCGCCTCCTCGATCAGATCGAAGTGCTTTGATCTTGTGACCAGTTTGGTTCTCAACCTCATTTTGAAATTCTAAGAATTTCTCAAAAGCTTCAGATTTATACTTCATTAAGTATACATAACCATACCGACTAAAGTCATCAGTAAAGGTTATGAAATACTGATGATTGTTTCTAGTGCTTACACTAAGCGGTCCACAAACATCAGTATGGATCAAATCCAAAACCTTAGTGGCACGTTCCACGGTTCCTTTAAAAGGAACTTTGGACATTTTTCCTTTGAGACAGGATTCGCAAGAAGTTAACTCTTTGAGATCATTTTCAGAGAATGATCCTAAAGTGTTTATCTTGCTAATTCTGTTTTTGGAAATGTGTCCTAATCTAGCGTGCCATAAGGGAGCTGAAACTTTGTCATCTCTCTTACGCTTTGTTTCTCGTTGTATATTCATAATATTGATATTTTGAGTTAGGTAAAGTCCATTACTTAGAGTACCGATGTGAACGGAAGAGTTGTTCCGTTTGATAAAATATTTACCATTCTTAATATAAGTTTCATAACCTTCACAATCTAATATTGGAACTGAAATTATATTACGAATAATGCTCGGTACATAAAGGACTTTATTTAAGACTAACTCAAAACTACCTAAATCTATTCTAATTGTGCCTAAAGCTCGAGCTTCAACGTTTGAGCCATCGCCGATCTTCAAGACACATTCTCCTTCTTTGAGTAGTTGGACTTCACTTAGCATCTGTACATCATTACAGATATGAGTTCCACAACCGGTATCAAGTACCCAAGAACTAGAATTAATAGAAATATTTATTTCAACGAGAAAGATACCTTTCTTTAGAGTAGCCTTGTACTCTGGGCAGTTTCTCCTCCAATGTCCCGCTTTGCCACAATGGAAGCAAACATCCTCTTTCTGATCACGCTTCTTCTTTTGGGCCTTTCCCTTCGAAATGCCACCAGTGGGCCTAAGGGGTTTCTTCTTCTTCTTTTGGGCTTTCTTGCCCTTACCTTTAGAAGGCCCAGAAGAGGAAGATGGAGCATTCACCATCAAAACCTTATTGTCCTTCTTGATCGTGCTTTCAGCAGTCACAAGCTGACTAATCAGCTTAGCTACAGTAGCACCAGCATGATTCATGTTAAAGTTAAGGACAAATGGGTTTAATGATGGTGGGAGCGAAGCTAGCAACAAATCCACTAAAAGCTCATCTTTCAGCGGCATGTCCATGGAAGCAAGTTTCTCAGTAAGGGCAAGAAACTTGAGTCCATATTCATGGACACTTGAACCTTCCCTCATTCTCAAGTAGAACAATTCCTTTGAAGTGTTATACCTTGTAACACGTTCATGAGGGCGGTAAAGTTGCTCTAAGTGGTCGTAAATCTCCCAAGCAAATTCCATGGCCTCATGTTGTCTTTGCAAGTCCGGAGACATGTTAGCCAACATAAGGCAACGGGCTTGGAGATTATCATCCTTCCACTTCTGAATCGCATCCCGCTCGGCCCGAGTGGGAGCCTCCCCTTCGGGACTGGGCTCCCCTTCGAAGAGAACATAAGTTCTCTTCTCAGAATCTAAAATGATTTTTAGATTCCTCAGCCAATCAGAATAGTTGGGGCCAGTCAACTTGTTTGACTCGAGGATCGATACAAGAGGGTTTTTGGTTGCCATTTCAAAACACGTAGAGAATCACAGAATCTACGACCTAAATGGTAAAACAGAGAACTAGTGAGCATGCTGAATTATAACGATATACAAAAGATAAGGTCTTTAATCTAATGCAGCTCCCACTGTTTTTCAAAGATCTATAATTCTCAAAGATCTAAGAGGAACACGTTTGCCAGTGGGTACTAAGATCTTAGGCATTTTACCTCGAACCCACGACTCGCGGACATTCTAAGTAAGAACCCTAGGTAGGTACAACTTACCAATTCTAACACCTTTAGAACTCTTAGTAATTGTTTTTGCATCACCTATCTTTCAATATGGACCCACGACTCGTGCGACATCCATATTTACTTAGGCGTTAAGCTAGACCCATCAATCATAAGATCATGACCAAAACTTAGTTCGAACGACCCACGACTCGCGGACATCGCCCTTGCTAAAATTGACCATGAAATATTGATCATTTAAAATGATCAATTAGGTAACTAAGAACTAATAAGCTCCACTAGCTATCCCACGACTCGCGGACAATAACCAGCTTCACTTACTAAACTTAAAACCTATTGATGGAATGCTAGGAATTTAATTCAAAATTTGCATCTCGAATTAAACACCTATTTGTTCGAAATTAGCTTAATATTTAAGGGGAATTTTCGAATCAACCGGAGAGTTGTCCGGTTCGACCTCACCAACATATATGTTATCCAATTTTATTAGTCTTGATTAATGCAAGTACACTTAAATGCATTTCAAACAAGCACATAAACAGATAACGTGTCCTAGCATGATACTAACATGTAATGATCATGGGTTCTACCTATCTTATGCGTGATATGTGGGAGCCACTCCACAATCACAAGTTCTAACATACATGCCACATAAACAGTTCAAATCACATAAGGGAAAGCGGTAACAAAATACGAGCCCTATCTCTATTACATTTAACAATTGAGATTCCCCTCCCTAACATTTTGAGGGGTCTTCACTTATGGCCTCCTTGTTACTTGAATATGGTCCATCTTACTCCATGGGTGCATTGTCTCCAAAATGAAAATAAAACCTCGCCACCTATCTCTACTCTCAAATTACAATAAAAAGAAAAAGACATAAAGTAATAAGGCTCAATCTTCATATTGGCCTTAGACAATTACACGGGGCATACCCCGGCCTAAAAAACAGTAATATGGAAAGCCACATAATAAATCACATAACAGTACGCCCATAAGTGAGGCTCCAACCTCAATTGAAAAACGCAACTATAGGGCTCCAACCCCAATTTAAACCATCCATGTGCATAAATTAAAACCATACATAGATCTAAACCCATGATCACCTAACAAGCTTTTGCAAGAATTTAAATTTAACCAATAAATTAAAATTCTCGTTTTAAGCTCTAATAGCTTAAAACACGACTTAGATGCAATTCTTGTTCAAGAGCCCTTTTTTTTATAAAACCCGGAAAAACAATGAACTAATAAAATTCCAATTAATTTCTGAAAATTAATAATTTTATTCTTTCAATATTTTCAGAAAATAAAGATTGTAATTTTTTCAAAGTTTAAATCGCTTAAATTTCTAAAATCCCAATTTAAACAATTATTTCAAAAATAATTCAAATTTAATAAATAAAAATTTTCAGAAAAATTAAATCGGGATTGGATTGGACTAAACACGAAAATCAAGATCGAGAAACGAAGGGCCCGGATTCGCCCGCGCGCCAGCCCAGGCCGAGAGCACGTATCGCGCGCGCACGCCATCTCGCACGCAAGGCGCGCGCTGCGCCTAGACAGGAAGCAGGCGGGCGAGGGAAAGGCTCCCGCGCGGTTGCGGGAGGTGCTGGCGGGCGCGCCTAGGCGCTGGCGGGCGGCAGCGGCGGGCAGTCCCGCACGGTTGCGGGACTGCTGGGCGGGCGGGCGCGCGGGCCTGGCGTGCTACGCCTTAGCGCGTCCAGGCTCGCGTTTTTGTAACGGGGTTTCATGTTTCGTATTTTCAGTTCAAAAACCAAAACAATCCAAAATTCAAAAACGCGAATTAAATTAATTTCTATCAAAACGGTTTTCCAAAAACAAAATTTTAAGAAAGCAGTTTCAAAAATTCAAGAAAAATTACAGTTTCGTATTTCAGGCTTTTTAAAGGAACTCATGAATACCTAATTCGCATCTAAGCCTAAGAATTTCTACCAAATTCAGAATAATTGAGACGAATCAGAAACACGATTAACGAGGTGGCTCTGATACCACTTGTTGGAAAACACGAATCAGAAAGCAGCGGAATTTAAAAAATTTTCCCAACAAAAGGATCTTGGACTCGCAATCGTGTAACCAAATTCGAAGGAATTAAGAAACTTACTTTTCTTTTGTTCTTTCTTGAAGCGTTTCAAGCCACCCAAGAACGCTCTTCTCGCGGCTTGATCCCCTTTCCTTGGTAAAGCTCGAGTCTTCAAACTTCTAACTTGAAGTCTCTAAAGAAAGTCCACCAACTTGATCACAATCTAACTAGTAAGGATGCTAGTTCTCTAGTTAGTGTTTAGGCTTAACCTAGGGTTTTAATTTATCTTGGAGAAAGGAAGGTGTTCAACACATGAACCAAAAGAATTGCCAATTCGCTCTAAAGGGGAGCATGAGCTCCCCTATATATAGGAAAAGGGAGAGGGGTGCCGATCCTAATCCTTGTTGGGCAAGGATTTGGTTCCTCTCTCTCCTATTACTTGATCATCAAGTATTTTCCAACTTTGACTTTGAATTCTAATTCAAGTCAACTTTTAAGAGAGCTAAAAATATCCAAACTATTTTTGGATAATTTTATACTTTATTTATTTAAAATAAATAACTTATTTTATTATCTAATTAATTAATTCGTAATTAATTAACTAGATTATTTTCTCCAAAATAAGACTTTCTTTTTAATTCAAAATTAAACCAAAGTCTATTAAATAATTAACACATTTAATTATTTAATACATATATATATAATATATATATATATATTCACACGTGTGGAACCCTCTTGGCCCGATTAACTCGTTTAATCATTTTCAAGCCTCAACTCATGTAACCAAGTTGTTGTGTGTGACCCTCTAGGTTCTCAATTCAATTAGCAGTGACCCTAATTAATTAATTCACTAATTAATTAATCAGTCCACAGATTAAATGACTATAGTCTAGCAACAGGTGTTTAACCCCTAGATGAATTGGAATGTTCGGATTCGACAGAACCTTTAAGTCATTGATTCATGTGAGATACAATCCTCCTACTTACTATCTCTCAACCAAGATCTAGGGTAAGGGAATAATCAGAACCCTAATAATCCGGTCTTAAAGCTAAGTGCATTTCATATCCATTTGATCTCAATCCAAGAAACCCTTTTCTTGATGTCTTGATCTACTGCCTTGGCCAAGGACTCCATATGGTATATGAATGACTTACACAATAAGAGATCACCTTGCAAATGCAAGTGTAGGTCCTATCTTGATTCTCATTCACTTTCATGAATCACTTGTGCAGCCCCAGCATAAGCCTTGAATCAGTTGTCTAAGGCGACACCCTTTAAAGCTTATACCTAAGACTACAGAGTTAACTCATAAAGTGACAAGGAACCTCAAGTCTAAGGATCAATTAATCACATCAATGACTCGTGAGATATTTCCTAATTTGGAAGTTTCCATTTCCTGAAATAGAAACTTCCTTTCCCATTTAGGAATGCTCTCACATGGGGCACCTCAGTGAACTTACTTATTAAAGTAAGCACCCTCATGTATCACGTACGTATCAACTATACACTTTGCACCTCCATGAAACAAGGTGGTCCTTCTTAAGGGCGTGATCCCACAAGCAAGCCTTAGAGGAGTCAGGTTGACACTCCCACTGTCTGTAGGACTCATCGGCTTGGAGTATTTTACTAATCATGACTTATGTGATATAGGGCTAGTTTCATGAACCATTTCACCTAAATGGTAGAGTCCTAAAGTCATCAGGATTAGGGGAGTTCTCATACACGCAGAGCTAAAGTAAACGCATACCAAACAAGAGCATATAAAGAAGTGTTGCCTCAATTCGTTATTTCATTCAAAGATTGTCTGTGATTACAATAAGGAAAAGCACAAAGCGGATATACAATCGGCTTTCTAGGGCATTATTCCTAACATATAGAAGATGAAGGCTCTCATCTAACCTGACTTTTAGAATTTAATGTTTTTTAAATTCTGGTTTAACTTTATTTAGGTCTAAATTAATTATTTTATTTTTAATGAAAAATAATTAAAAATAAAAAAGAATAGAAAAGTAAATACTAATGAGACCAGACACATCGCAAATTTTTATAGAAATGACTCACTTGGTACTTACCTAGCATATAGTAAACCGTGTGAGAGGGTGAAACAGAGTTAAAATGTGGTTAAGTGGGTCCAAGTTTGGGGTTAAAAGGTTAAGAAATGAGAGAGTTATGTCAAAAATGGTACAAGGTGGTCATTTAGGCACAAGGGGCTCATTTCGGTGAAATTTCAGAGTATCAAACGGGCTTAGGAAAATATAAGGCTTTTTCCATTGGCTATGAATCGTCGAAAAAAGTCCAATGGTGGTGACAGAATTTGAATCTGAATCCCTGAGTTCAAGTTACGCCACCTGGAACTCAAGGTGCGCTAAAAACATTTTACCCCCTTTAGGTCCTTCTCGAACCAAATACCTAAAAACCTCCACAAATGAACTCAAAAACATACAAAGAGCATATAGAAACGTTCATAACTCAAAAACATACAAAGAGCTCATATAAACGTTCAAATAGAGAATTCATATCTTAACATATAGTTCATATAAATCAAGAAATACATATAAACATTAAAATAAACGTACAAATGCATAATTAAAGAATTTAAATGCGCAAGTATCACACCCGTGACGTCATACCTATACGGCCGAACGATCGGGGTGTCACATAGGTGTTGGGGAAACACCACCACATCCTTTTTCTGAATAGGTATCTATTGAATTAAAAACTGGTTTAAAGGGTGTTAATATTTGTCACTCTTGTATTGCAGGTGAACAGGTTTGTCAAGTGAATCATTCAAAACAACACCACAATTTGGAACAAGTTTTTGAATAATTCGTAATGGCAACTAGTGATCGTTTTGAGAGGCTAGAAACTATGATGGAGGAGTTAACTGATAAACTAGCAAGTACATCCAATTCAACACCTCAAGAAATAATGCCCGCGAATACAATGAAATATTATGATGCTACCTAGTTAGAGGTTGGCTCCGAGATATCAGAGCAAGAGATTATAATTGAAGAAGTGTTGGAAGTTGAGGGACTTTCCTTGACTTCAACAATCGAACAAAGCACTAATATTCGGAATGAGCCTATCATATTCAAAGAATACGAGATAAAATCTGAGTTTCAAGAACTCTTAGCATTGAACCCACTTCCTACTCCGAAAATGCATCAAAATGTTAAAAGAGTTGTTGAAATTTAAGCAAGTATCATCGATTCTTTTTCGATGACCGAGAACCGGTCAAAAGAGTGAGAAACACAAAGTCACTCGGTCTGATTTGAGTGGACTAAATCCGATTAAAGTCGAACTATAGACTACAAATTTAGAACAAAGTTTTCCCTTTTGCTTTTGTTTTCATTGTCTATAGAAAATGGGAAATTTTGATTCATTTCGTTGATCTTGGTATAGGTTTACAATGATGATTTTACAAGAACATGCGGTCCAAGAAGACTCATCAATCTCAGGTTCGTTATGGTTTGAATGAAAATGGTGATAATGGTCTTATTAATATAGATGTAATTGATTGTTGATAAGCACTTATTGAAAATCTTATGCATGATGGAATGAGTTTTGCATGTGGTTATGTAGATTGGTGTGTTGATTTTGAACGAGAAATGATTAAGTGTGAAAATGTGTTTAATGAAATTGGAAAAATGCGTTTAACCTTGTCGGGGAATTATGTGGAACTATTTGCATGAGGTGAAGTTTCTGTTTTTCGTTGCACTACGGTTAGTGTCGTACATCACAATGAGAAAAATGATATTTTTCTCGCATTTTTAAGCTTCGAAAGTGAAGTTCTGAAGTCAGGTCTGCCACGGCTCCCGGCCACGAAGAAATTACTCTTCACAGGTTCGCAGCCGTGAAGATCACTCCAGAAGATGTCTGACTTCCCTCATTGCGGCCGCAAAGACTTTCAAGTCTTTATGCAGAGAAATCACACATCATCACGTCCGCGATGATTATCCATTGAATCACGTCGCGTTCGCGACTCGGTGTACCCCTTCCCGTATACTCTAAAGCCCATCGAGGCCGCGATGTATCCTTGCTCATTTCCATCGCAACCACGATGCGGCCTTCCCATGCAAAGTCAGTTTTAAAAGACCGACTTACAGTAACATATGTCTTTTTAAACACAAACACAACAGACGCACACACCCCACCTAGCTACTGTCTCACGCATTCTTTCGGCGAACTCCCACCGATTCCAGTCGGCAAACTCCGGCAACTACTCCGGTAAACATTTTCTTCCATCTTTCAATTAATTTTCACCCTTACATTTGAGATTTTGGGGGAACATAGAGAGTTGAATGTTGATGAGTTGTGCGAGATGTTTAGTTTTCCGTGTGGAGTATCCTTTCCACCTACTTCTTGGCATTCTGAGACAACATGGAAAGCGCTTCCCATTGATCCAAATGAGGGACCATTTTGATCAAGTCATTCTAAGGAGAATGCCCTCTTGGATGCAGCCTATAAGATCACTCATCGCATTCTCTCCCACACCATTTGTGGACGAAATGAAGGAGTTGAGAAGATCAATAGCACAGAGTCAGTGGATATTGTATTGCATGGAAAATAAGACTGTGGTTGATGGCACATACTTAATGCTAGACAAGATGCATTGGATAGCCCATCGTATAAGATGTACTTTAGCTAAAGGAGGATTCATTACCGTGATTGCTACCCACGTGGGATTTGAGCTTGAGGCCAATCAGGTAAGATTAAAGGCGAGCTTCGACATCGAAGCAGTTGACCACATGGACATACTTAAGAATTGAGGTCATCCACTGAACCGGAAGGTTATTTGGTGGCTTCTACATACTGAAAAGAGATTGACAGAAGTCTATACTCAGGGTTTCATGCAAGAGGATGGGATGAACCGTGAGGCACGTGCCCTACTTCCTAGGCTTAGTGCCCCCGATTCCTCCACTACCAGAGGCACCGTTAAATGGAGCACATTATGCAGTGTTGTGGTTTAGATTCACTAAGTTAAAACCAATCGTGCCAGTTTACACTTAATATACACGTAACATAATAGGATCGTACCTACAGGGAAGGGAAATCAATTACTACTCAATATCTTATTTCTAATCTAAAGACCGAACGAATTCAAGTTGTTATTTCTATCTACTAGAATAAAATTGAAGTAATTAACTCTAAGAAAACACAAATAGCACACTTAAACACGGATTAAACTCAGTAGACTAAATAGGCAGGGGAAGCATTGACTTATGCATTTATGATTCAATACAATACTTGTTTGACAAGTGCAATTCTACAACCCAGTCAATTATATATGAATTATCCTCTCTCACGGTATAACCGTGTATTTAATTAAGCTCAATGTTGCTCTCACAATCATCAATGTATTAATTAAACCAACAAGACCAAGACTAGTGCAATTCCTATTCCAGCGGCTTGGCATAGAATAAGATTTATTGTTGTATAGACCAGAACCAAATCTCTTTGCATTCATACAATCTACTAGTTATGAAAACCTTCTCAATTACTATTAACCTCTCGATTCTCAAGTAATTCTAGATTATGCTAAGGGTGATCAGGCCTTCACAATTCAATTCAAACCAGTTTTCATGCTAAGAATTAGCACAAGTCATTCAAGCATCATACCAAATACATATCATACATTCATCATCACTCCCCTAGCCCTAGGGGGTTAGCTACTCATAATTAAAGCAAAACTCATAAAACTAAAGTAAATTGCATTAAAGGAATTCATGTTCATCAAATAAAGACAAAGTCTCAAAAACAAACTCATAAACATTCAGTAAAAATCTAGAAAAATGAATCTAACATGAAAACTAACTTAAACCAAACTTAAAAGAATTGGTTTGAGAAATTAAAGTAGTAATTAAACTGAAAAACCAAAATTCTTAAAGAACTCGATCTTTTCGTCTTCTTGAAATTCTTTGAACAACTCTTCAAAACCCCAGAACTTCTCTCCTCAGGTTAGGTCACGAACGGAAGAAGAACTCATTCAAAAAGACTCCAAAACGTACTTAAATAGCTGCCCTAAATTCTGTCTCGCCACCCTAGGTAACGGGCATTACCTATCTATGTACACTTATCGTTAACGCCCGTTACTGCCTTGAAATCGCAATAACGCTTTTATAAGTGGTAACGGGCGTTGCTACTTTTCTTCTGCCGAGCGGTAACGGGCGTTACCCCTCCTACGCCAAAAATCTCTTCCTACTGCCACTGGTAACGGGCGTTACCAGAGTTGAACTACCAGGGAGTAACGGGCGTTACTCTCATACTTTGCCAAAAGTGATGCTCCTGTGTCTGTTAACGGGGGTTAACACCTTTGTTCTTCTAAGGGGTAACGAGAGTTACCCATTTTTCCTCCAAAAACGCGTGAATTCACCTTGGAACACCGTTTCTCATCTCCAACTCAATAATTACCTAAATGGAGCAAAATAAACACATAAACACATCAAACGGCACAACAATATACTCCAATTAACGCTAAGATTCATGCAAATTTCACACTCAACAAGCAGCACTTGTCGGGCCGATGAGCGGTACACCTCACCACTTTGGAGGCTGAGATTTGAGAGTTGTGTGAGGATGTCAGGACAAAATTCATGAACATTAACACACGCCTTGACACTTATTTTGGCAACGCACAACACCACCCCTCTCCCGTGATTCCTTTTATTATACTATATATGTTTCTATTTTAGGATATACTTTGGATTTGTGTATATTTTCATGCTCTTGGATATTATTATGATTGTTAACTCTAGTTATCGTTTTTAGACTTAAAATGTGTTGGATGCTAATTGATTAGGCTATACTTGGGACGCCCCGATATTTCGGCCGTACAGGTATGACGTAAGTGTTTACCAAATTGTGCGAAATAATTAATTATACGTGTTTTATGTATTTAATTTATATTTTAATTATATTAAATGTTAATTATTTTATTTAATGTTATTAATATTAAATATATTTATATAATATAATATATACATATATATATACATTATTATATATATATATATATATATATATATATATATATATACTGTGTACGTGTGCATGAATATAATTATGCATGCATAATTAGTTATAAATCATATATACATGCATGTATTCATTATATATATATACGTATACATGCATTTTAATTATAATATATTATATATGAATTTAATTGTTTAGTAATGTTAATGTTATGGCTTTTATTGTTTGATTGCGTATGAGTGACATTTACGTGCTTCGTTTCTATTTAAATTGATACTGGAATTTCGTGCAAATTTAATATGTTGAACTTATACGTGTCTTGTACATGAATATTTGCTCGTTTCATATTTTCGGATTCATTTGCATGTGTTTCGGATTTAATTTGAATTTTGGAATCCAAGTCGGGGGCTAACGAGCAATTAACGCACCCTTGGTTCCGTATTTAATATCTTGAGCTCGGGAACTCGGATTCGAGTTCCGTCAACTTCGCTGAACTCGTAACGAAAATTCGAGTTTATTAAAATTAGCCTTATATTTTTCTAACGTCATTTGAACCTCCGAAATTCAACCGAAAAACGAAATGGCGACGAAACTGACCTTGTTGCACTAAAATGACCATATCTCATCCAAACTTTAACCAAATTAACCATGGTTTGATGCTATAGAACCCTAACTCAACCACCTAACCTGATATCCCATGACCTAACCGAAATAACCCTCACACAAACCACAAATCTCAGCTAAAGTCACTGCTTTCCAGTTTCTTCCCGTAACCTAGCTTTCCTTGGAGATTTTGGAGCTCAAATCTCATCCAATCCACATCCAATCAACAAGGTAAGCTTAGGGTTGTATTATATGTTCATTCCTGATGATTTTCATCTATTCATCCCTAAATTTGATCATGGTTTCATGCATTTTTGGTTGATCTTGCAATATAGTCGATTTTGAGCATTTATGTTGATCTTCCTCGATTCTTAATGGATTTGAATGATTCCAAGCCTGAAAGTGACTATTTTGATGTCTTCTTCTCATTTATGATCATTAATTTTATGGTAGTTGAGGTATTTATAAGATATCATTTATGGCTCTTTGAAAAACTTTGAAGAATGGTCACGTACGACAGCCTTTCATGTCTGATCTCTTTTGGGACTGATATGTATGTTGAATTTGGTGTTGTTTTGCTGCGTATTGGATAGCTTAAGTGACCTGAACATGTTGAGTTGAAGGAGATCAGTCATGCCCTGTTTTTACGTTGCTTTTGCCCTGTTTTTCGTCCAGTTTGCCGCGTCATTTTTGCTGCATTTTGTTGCTGTCAATTGCTGCTCTTTTCCATTACTTAACTGCTGTAAATTAGCAGACCTTGGGGGAGTTGTTGGTGTCATTTTGCTGCTTGATCTACTGCCTTAATTGTGTGATTGTTGCTGCTCTGTTTTCTGCTGTGTCTGCGTATTTGTTGCTGCGTTGTGAAGGTCGCGATTTGCTTGTATTTGGAGTCGTGCCCGCGACTCATATTTAAGCTGCTCACGTATTCTGAAATTGGAGGAAAAATTGGCTGAAAATAGGGTAGCGGCCGCTACCATTTCATGAAGAAAATGGGTCGTAGCCGCGACCCTTGCTATCTGTTCGAAACATTGTAGTTTAAAAAAAAAAACTGAATTGCATGCATGTATTTAATCTTATATATTCCTGCATGAAATTGTAGTGTTTAATGTAATGGATTGCATGCGTTAGTTAGGCATGAAATTGCATGAACTTTAGGGTTATTTGCATGCATGTTGTGTTTGCCTATGTTGTATGTGCATGGCATGCATATATTATATATATATATATATATATATATATATATATATATGTAATATAATACAGTATATATATGTATATTTAATTATATATTTATATATGTTTATTAAATATTAAATAATATTTGATTTAATTGAATGTATTTAATTGTTTATATTCTAATTTTAAATGTGATTTAATTTGTGCTTTGATTCTATTTAAATTCTTGAATTGGAATGAATGATGGAATGACTTGATTATGTGAATTAAATTTCTTAATCGTGCACATGAACATTTCATGACATAATTTTATCTTTTATACATTCATATTATGATCATTACATTGCCGAGCGTCTTATTTGGTCATATTGAGTCTCACTTCACCTTTCTTGCACAGATTTTGATCCAGTTGGAGACGAGGCCGGTCAGTGAGGCTCGTGCTTTCTTCTTTTGACGGTTTAAGGTGGGTTTTTCTTCTATGTCGATATAAGACCCTATATATACCTTCAATGTGAAAGTTTTCGACCAAAAATTATATATATATAGAGAGTCGTTTTAAAGAGTAAATGTTTTCAATGTAAAGCCTTATTTTATAAACCCTACCTAATGTTTTGGCGAGAAATGATCGAATGCACGAATGGGGCCCAGGGACTTAGTGTGAGTGGCTATCCGGGGAGGCACGGGCTGACGGTGATCCCTCACACTAGTTCCACCAATGAACGGCGTAACCGGACCTCGTTAGGAGTTAGCGAGGAATAGACGCTGAGCGCCATCTGGGGAGTCATGTAACCCCTTTTGGTCAATGAATGGGTGGTCGGGCCTTGCAAACCCACCACCAACCCGGAGAAAGAAGGTGTAAATGTTAATGATTGAGCACAAAAGAATGTTTGCATGAAAAGAAAGAATGAATGAATGTTTAAATGGTTTACACAAGGTGTTGGTTGGAGATAATGCACGCCCACTCGCCGGGCCAATAATGACCTAATGTTAATGATTCGTTATAATCCCTTTTGATGATTTCTATTTCACCCACTTGGGAAATTCTTTAAAACCTCACTTGGGATTATAGCTTGCATGTGATTGTTTAAATATCGTCGTATATTATATTTATGCCCTGTTTTCATACCCACCAGTCCCTTTTGGACTGAACCCGTTTGGTTTTCAGCTGTGTTGTGCAGGTGTTGAGGGAGCTAGGCGGGAATACGAGTCCTAGGTCTTGCATTCGTCTCTAGCTCTTATATTTTGGTCGTACACTTGCATATTTTGGTGTTGTGCAGGTGTTGAGGGAGCTCATTCCTTGTGAGACCCGAGAGAAGGCTCGATGCACCATCACTTTAATACAAGGGGAAGCCTACTCTTGGTGGGAAAGCACACCGATTGTATTGGAGGCAGCTAGAGAGGAGATCAATTGGGAAATCTTTACAAGGCAATTCAAGAATAAATTCATCCCTCCCTCATCACGTACTCGAAGGCTTAGGGAATTCACCGAATTGAAGCAAGGATCGAGGTCTGTGGCCGAGTATATTTCGGATTATGAGAGGTTATCCCGCTATGCACCAAATATAGCAGGCGATGACTTTCATAAGGCTATGCAGTTTATTCAGGGGCTTCGACCGGATATCTAGACAGTTTTAGAGGCAGTTAATACGAGCACGTGGGCCAAGGCTACTTCGAAAGCCTTAAAGGTTGAAGATTCTGTGAATGCGAGGAGGCCAGCTTATCGCCAAGGACAAGGATTAGGATCCGGCTGGGGATTTAACAAAGGAAAGAGGCCGATGAATGTACCAGCTCCACCACAAAAAGGGCCTTTCAAGAAGCCTAGAGTAGGAGGTCAGATTGCACCCGTTCCACGACCACCTCAGGCTCCACCAGCTCCTAAAGGATCTCGCAATGATCAGCCACCGTGTACTTATTGTGGATGGCCAACTCATTCTTATAACAATTGTCGGAAGAGATTGAGGTTGTGCTTGATTTGTGGAAAAGGGGATCATATGGCTTTTTCATGCCCAGACAAGACTCCAGGTTATCAAGCTGGAGCTCAAAGACCGATGATTCAGGCACGAGCTTATGCCCTTGAGGGTGAGGAGCAGAAAGTTGAAGCTGATCCAAATGCCGTGGTGGAAGGTACCGTTTGCATTCATAACACGAGCATCCATGCATTATTCGATCCGGGTGCCACGCATTCTTTCATATCTTGTGATCTATGTGCCCCTCTGTGCCTATCTGTTACTTGTTCAAATTCTTGCTATTTTGTGAGTTCTCCTTTGGGAGGTAGTTTGCAGACAGATCGGATTGTCAGGGGTTGTTCAGTTTTGATAGAGGGGAAAGATTATCCGGCAGATTTCATTGTTATACCTATGAAGAAGTATGGGGTAATATTTGGGATGGATTGGTTATACCGGCACCGGGCCGAGGTTGATTGCTTTAAGAAGAGGATAAAGTTGGGTGAAGAGTTGATTGGAGAAGTTGGGTCGAAGAATGTGCCACTTTTATCGTTTATGGAAGCTTGCAAGTTGGTAAAGGATGGAGCCACGGGATTTATTGCCTATCTCCTTAACAAACAAAAGGATCAATCAAGTTTTGAGGAGACGGCCGTGGTAAAGGAATATCCCGACGTATTTCCAAAAAATTTAGGTTCTCTACCACCGGATCGGGAGATTGTGTTTGTCATTGATTTATATCCGGGATCAGAACCTTATTCCAAGACTCCTTATAGAATGGCTCCGGCAGAGTTGAAGGAGTTGAAGATTCAACTCGAGGAATTCCTCAAGATTGGATATATTCGACCGAGTTCATCTCCGTGGGATGCTCCGGTCCTCTTTGTCAAGAAGAAAGATGGATCGTTGAGGATGTGTATAGATTACCGGGAGCTTAATCGGATGACTATCAAGAATAAGTATCCGTTGCCCCACATTGAGGATCTATTTGATATGCTGCAAGGTTCAAAGGTTTATTCGAAATTGGATCTAAGGCAAGGCTACTACCAGTTGAAAATCCGGGAAGAGGATATACCAAAGACAGGATTTAATACCCGGTATGGGCATTTTGAGTTCGTAGTAATGCCTTTTTGTTTGACAAATGCCCCTGCAGGATTCATGGATATGATGCATTGGATTTTTCGGCCTTATTTGGATAAATTCGTCGTAATCTTCATTGATGACATTCTTGTGTATTCGAAGACTCCGGAAGATCATGCCAGGCATCTTAAATTGGTATTGGAGACGTTGAGAGAGCACCGGTTGTATGCGAAGTTTAGTAAGTGTGAGTTTTGGATCGACCGGGTTGCTTTTCTAGGCCATATTATTTCAAGTAAGGGTTTGGAAGTTGATCCTTCAAAGATCGAGACGGTTATTCAGTGGCAGAGTCCGAAAAATGCTTCCGAGGTTAGAAGTTTCTTGGGATTGGCGGGTTATTACCGAAGGTTCGTGAAGGATTTTTCGAAGATAGCCGGTTCTTTAACTCGATTAACTAAGAAGGAAGCTAAATTTGAGTGGAACGAGGCATGCGAAGCGAGTTTTCAACTCTTGAAGGAAAAATTGACCACTGCACCGGTATTAGCACTTCCCGAGGGCACTGAAGGATACATGGTTTATACGGACGCCTCGAAAGAAGGGTTGGGATGTGTTTTGATGCAGAATGGTAAGGTGATAGCTTATGCCTCGAGGAAATTGAAAGATCATGAACAGAATTATCCCACTCACGATCTCGAGCTTGCAGCAGTGATCTTTGCTTTAGGAAAGTGGAGACACTATCTCTACGGAGTTTCTTTTGAGATCTTTTCCGACCACAAGAGCCTCCAGTATTTGTTTTCTCAAAAGGAATTAAACAAGAGACAGAGGCGTTGGATGGAGATGTTGGCGGATTATGAGTGTACGATTCGATACCATCCAAGAAAGGCCAACGTGGTCGCGGACGCACTTAGTAGGAAAGCTAGCGTGTCAAGTGTTAAAGTGGAAACTATGGATGAATCTGAGCCTTTCAAGCTAAGAGCTAGTATTCGGAATATTACGGTTCAACCGGATCTTCAACAGAGATTGTTTGAAGCTCAGAAAGTGGATTCCGAGGTTCAGAGGTTAGTGCAGAAAGCTAGAAATGATTCAGAGAGTCCGCTCGGATTTGATGACACCGGGCTTCTAAGGTTTAAGAACAGAGTTGTGGTTCCGGAAGGGTTGAAAGGGTTGATATTGGAAGAAGCTCATCGGTCAGGGTATTCGATACATCCCGGGGGAAATAAGATGTATAAGGACTTAAAGAAATTTTATTGGTGGAATGGACTTAAACGGGATGTGATCAACTTCGTGAGACATTGCTTGACTTGCCAAGTGGTGAAAGCAGAGCATCAGAAGCCATCAGGGCTACTGCAACCGTTACCTATTCCAGAATGGAAATGGCAGCAAGTGGCGATGGATTTCGTTACGGGTCTTCCACGAGTGAAAGGTGGTTCAGATGGAATTTGGCTGATTGTGGATAGATTAACGAAATCGGCACATTTTCTGGCTATTCGGATGTCGGATAAGGTACCTAAATTGGCTAAGAAATATGTGGATGAGATTGTTCGACTTCATGGTGTGCCGGTCAGTATTGTATCAGATCGGGATCCGAGGTTCACTTCTAGATTTTGGCAAGAATTACAAAGGAATCTGGGCACAAGGCTTCAATTCAGCACAACTTTCCATCCTCAGACGGACGGGCAATCGAAGAGATTAATTAAATATTTGGAGGATATGTTGAGAGCATGTGCATTGGATTTTTCGAGTTCGTGGAACGAGCAATTGCCTTTGATTGAATTCGCTTATAACAACAGCTTTCAAGCATCGATAGAAATGGCTCCTTATGAGGCTCTCTAGGGACGGAAATGCAGGTCACCATTGTTCTTTGATTTGGAAGAATGGAATTGGACCAAGCAAGAAGGTGTGAAACGAGGGGAGAATAAGGAAAACCCCTCTAAGGCCGTGCAAGAAGCAATTGATAAGGTCCAAATAATTAGACAACGGATGAAAGCAGCCCAGGACAGATAGAAAAGCTATGCCGATCACCGAAGGAAAGATCTTAAGTTTGAGGTTGGTGATAGGGTGTTCTTGAAAGCCTCACCTCGTAAGGGATTCTCGAGGATTGGAAAAGGAGGGAAATTGAATCCTCGGTATTTAGGACCGTATGATATTTTGGAGAAAATTGGAGATGCGTCCAACCGTTTGGACCTACCCCCGAGTTTGACCGGAATTCATAATGTATTTCATGTGTCTCAGCTTCGGAAATATTATCCCGATGAAACCGAAGTCATACCGGTCGAGGAAGTGGAGTTAGAACCGAATCTCACCTTCGTTCAAAAGCCGATTAAGATATTGGATCGTAAATTTCAGGAGCTTCGAAATCGGCAGATCCCACTAGTTAGAGTCTTATGGAGAAGTGACAAAACAGAAGAGGCTACGTGGGAGACGGAGGATAAAATGAGGAAATTCCATCCCGAGTTGTTTCCGAGCGATCAATGAATCCGAGGACGGATTCTTTTAAGGGGGAGAGGTTGTGACGTCCCGATATTTCGGCCATACAGGTATGACGTAAGTGTTTATCAAATTGCGCGAAATAATTAATTATACGTGTTTTATGTATTTAATTTATATTTTAATTATATTAAATGTTAATTATTTTATTTAATGTTATTAATATTAAATATATTTATACAATATAATATATTTATATATATATATATACTGTGTACGTGTGCATGAATATAATTATGCATGCATAATTAGTTATAAATCATATATGCATGCATGTATTCATTATATATATATACGTATACATGCATTTTAATTATAATATATTATATATGAATTTAATTGTTTAGTAATGTTAATGTTATGGCTTTTATTGTTTGATTGCGTATGAGTGACATTTACGTGCTTCGTTTCTATTTAAATTGATACTGGAATTTCGTGCAAATTTAATATGTTGAACTTATACGTGTCTTGTACATGAATATTTGCTCGTTTCGTATTTTCGGATTCATTTGCATGTGTTTCGGATTTAATTTGAATTTTGGAATCCAAGTCGGGGGCTAACGAGCAATTAACGCACCCTTGGTTCCGTATTTAATATCTTGAGCTCGGGAACTCGGATTCGAGTTCCGTCAACTTTGCTGAACTTGTAACGAAAATTCGAGTTTATTAAAATTAGCCTTATATTTTTCTAACGTCATTTGAACCTCCGAAATTCAACCGAAAAACGAAACGGGGACGAAACTGACCTTGTTGCACTAAAATGACCATATCTCATCCAAACTTTAACCAAATTAACCATGGTTTGATGCTATAGAACCCTAACTCAACCACCTAACCTGATATCCCATGACCGAACCGAACTAACCCTCACACAAACCACAAATCTCAGCTAAAGTCACTGTTTTCCAGTTTCTTCCCGTAACCTAGCTTTCCTTGGAGATTTTAGAGCTCAAATCTCATCCAATCCACATCCAATCAACAAGGTAAGCTTAGGGTTGTATTATATGTTCATTCCTGATGATTTTCATCTATTCATCCCTAAATTTGATCATGGTTTCATGCATTTTTGGTTGATCTTGCAATATAGTCGATTTTGAGCATTTATGTTGATCTTCCTCGATTCTTAATGGATTTGAATGATTCCAAGCCTGAAAGTGACTATTTTGATGTCTTCTTCTCATTTATGATCATTAATTTTATGGTATTTGAGGTATTTATAAGATATCATTTATGGCTCTTTGAAAAACTTTGAAGAATGGTCACGTACGACAGCCTTTCATGTCTGATCTCTTTTGGGACTGATATGTATGTTGAATTTGGTGTTGTTTTGCTGCGTATTAGATAGCTTAAGTGACCTGAACATGTGGAGTTGAAGGAGATCAGTCATGCCCTGTTTTTACGTTGCTTTTGCCCTGTTTTTCGTCCAGTTTGCCGCGTCATTTTTGCTGCATTTTGTTGATGTCAATTGCTGCTCTTTTCCATTACTTAACTGCTGTAAATTAGCAGACCTTGGGGGAGTTGTTGGTGTCATTTTGCTGCTTGATCTACTACCTTAATTGTGTGATTGTTGCTGCTCTGTTTTCTGCTGTGTCTGAGTATTTGTTGCTGCGTTGTTAAGGTCGCGATTTGCTTGTATTTGGAGTCGCGCCCGCGACTCATATTTAAGCTGCTCACGTATTCTGAAATTGGAGGAAAAATTGGCTGAAAATAGGGTAGCGGCCGCTACCATTTCATGAAGAAAATGGGTCGCAGCCGCGACCCTTGCTATCTGTTCGAAACATTGCAGTTTAAAAAAAACAAACTGAATTGCATGCATGTATTTAATCTTATATATTCCTGCATGAAATTGTAGTGTTTAATGTAATGGATTGCATGCGTTAGTTAGGCATGAAATTGCATGAACTTTAGGGTTATTTGCATGCATGTTGTGTTTGCCTATGTTGTATGTGCATGGCATGCATATATATATATATAATATAGTATATATATGTATATTTAATTATATATTTATATATGTTTATTAAATATTAAATAATATTTGATTTAATTGAATGTATTTAATTGTTTATATTCTAATTTTAAATGTGATTTAATTTGTGCTTTGATTCTATTTAAATTCTTGAATTGGAATGAATGATGGAATGACTTGATTATGTGAATTAAATTTCTTAATCGTGCACATGAACATTTCATGACATAATTTTATCTTTTATACATTCATATTATGATCATTACATTGCCGAGCGTCTTATTTGGTCATATTGAGTCTCACTTCACCTTTCTTGCACAGATTTTGATCCAGTTGGAGACGAGGCCGGTCAGTGAGGCTCGTGCTTTCTTCTTTTGACGGTTTAAGGTGGGTTTTTCTTCTATGTAGATATAAGACCCTATATATACCTTCAATGTGAAAGTTTTCGACCAAAAATTATATATATAGAGAGAGTCGTTTTAAAGAGTAAATGTTTTCAATGTAAAGCCTTATTTTTTAAACCCTACCTAATGTTTTGGCGAGAAATGATCGAATGCACGAATGGGGCCCAGGGACTTAGTGTGAGTGGCTATCCGGGGAGGCACGGGCCGACGGTGATCCCTCACACTAGTTCCACCAATGAACGGCGTAACCGGACCTCATTAGGAGTTAGCGAGGAATGGACGCTGAGCGCCATCTGGGGAGTCATGTAACCCCTTTTGGTCAATGAATGGGTGGTCGGGCCTTGCAAACCCACCACCAACCCGGAGAAAGAAGGTGTAAATGTTAATGATTGAGCACAAAAGAATGTTTGCATGAAAAGAAAGAATGAATGAATGTTTAAATGGTTTACACAAGGTGTTGGTTGGAGATAATGCACGCCCACTCGCCGGGCCAATAATGACCTAATGTTAATGATTCGTTATAATCCCTTTTGATGATTTCTATTTCACCCACTTGGGAAATTCTTTAAAACCTCACTTGGGATTATAGCTTGCATGTGATTGTTTAAATATCGTCGTATATTATATTTATGCCCTGTTTTCATACCCACCAGTCCCTTTTGGACTAAACTCGTTTGGTTTTCAGCTGTGTTGTGCAGGTGTTGAGGGAGCTAGGCGGGAATACGAGTCCTAGGTCTTGCATTCGTCTCTAGCTCTTATATTTTGGTCGTACACTTGCGTACTTTTATTTTGATCATTGTATATGTATAATGATATGGAGCGTACACATATTTTGGGCCGTGATGGCATGTGATGATGTATATGAATTATTTTTGGAGCTTGGATGCTCATGGTATATATATATGGTATATGTTCGTTTATTGCTTCCGCTTTAATGTTTAATTCTGATTTTATGGTTCAAGGGTTAGTCCCGCCTAGCATAGAGCGTGTGTTTATCCCCGTTCGCCGTGATTTAGCTCGGGTATGGATCGTTCATTTCACATTCGGGTCGGGTCTCGGTGCGGGGGATGTGACACCTTGCGCTCGGGTGTTACTTGAGGATCTATTTTCTTAATTGATATATTATTTATTTTTCCACTTGATTATTACTTGATAATTGGGAAATATGTTGAGTTTTTTAAAAATTATCTCCTATTTTTAAAAAAAAATTTGCATAGAGTTTTGTTGAATTGGACCAAGCAAGAAGGTGTGAAACGAGGGGAGAATAAGGAAAAACCCTCTAAGGCCGTGCAAGAAGCAATTGATAAGGTCCAAATAATTAGACAACGGATGAAAGCAGCCCAGGACAGACAGAAAAGCTATGCCGATCACCGAAGGAAAGATCTTAAGTTTGAGGTTGGTGATAGGGTGTTCTTGAAAGCCTCACCTCGTAAGGGATTCTCGAGGATTGGAAAAGGAGGGAAATTGAATCCTCGGTATTTAGGACCGTATGATATTTTGGAGAAAATTGGAGATACGGCCTACCGTTTGGACCTACCCCCGAGTTTGACCGGAATTCATAATGTATTTCATGTGTCTCAGCTTCGGAAATATTATCCGGATGAAACCGAAGTCATACCGGTCGCGGAAGTGGAGTTAGAACCGAATCTCACCTTCGTTCTAAAGCCGATTAAGATATTGGATCGTAAATTTCAGGAGCTTCGAAATCGGCAGATCCCACTAGTTAAAGTCTTATGGAGAAGTGACAAAACAGAAGAGGCTACGTGGGAGACGGAGGATAAAATGAGGAAATTCTATCCCGAGTTGTTTTCGAGCGATCAATGAATCCGAGGACGAATTCTTTTAAGGGGGAGAGGTTGTGACGCCCCGATATTTCGGCCGTACAGGTATGACGTAAGTGTTTACCAAATTGCGCGAAATAATTAATTATACGTGTTTTATGTATTTAATTTATATTTTAATTATATTAAATGTTAATTATTTTATTTAATGTTATTAATATTAAATATATTTATATAATATAATATATTTATAAATATATGTATATATATATATATATATATATATATACTGTGTACGTGTGCATGAAGATAATTATGCATGCATAATTAGTTATAAATCATATATGCATGCATGTATTCATTATATATATATACGTATACATGCATTTTAATTATAATATATTATATATGAATTTAATTGTTTAGTAATGTTAATGTTATGGCTTTTATTGTTTGATTGCGTATGAGTGACATTTACGTGCTTCGTTTCTATTTAAATTGATACCGGAATTTCGTGAAAATTTAATATGTTGAACTTATACGTGTCTTGTACATGAATATTTGCTCGTTTCGTATTTTCGGATTCATTTGCATGTGTTTCGGATTTAATTTGAATTTTGGAATCCAAGTCGGGGGCTAACGAGCAATTAACGCACCCTTGGTTCCGTATTTAATATCTTGAGCTCGGGAACTCGGATTCGAGTTTCGTTAACTTCGCTGAACTCGTAACGAAAATTCGAGTTTATTAAAATTAGCCTTATATTTTTCTAACGTCATTTGGACCTCCGAAATTCAACCGAAAAACGAAACGGCGACGAAACTGACCTTGTTGCACTAAAATGACCATATCTCATCCAAACTTTAACCAAATTAACCATGGTTTGATGCTATAGAACCCTAACTCAACCACCTAACCTGATATCCCATGACCTAACCGAACTAACCCTCACACAAACCACAAATCTCAGCTAAAGTCACTGCTTTCCAGTTTCTTCCCGTAACCTAGCTTTCCTTGGAGATTTTAGAGCTCAAATCTCATCCAATCCACATCCAATCAACAAGGTAAGCTTAGGGTTGTATTATATGTTCATTCCTGATCATTTTCATCTATTCATCCCTAAATTTGATCATGGTTTCATGCATTTTTGGTTGATCTTGCAATATAGTCGATTTTGAGCATTTATGTTGATCTTCCTCGATTCTTAATGGATTTGAATGATTCCAAGCCTGAAAGTGACTATTTTGATGTCTTCTTCCCATTTATGATCATTAATTTTATGGTAGTTGAGGTATTTATAAGATATCATTTATGGCTCTTTGAAAAACTTTGAAGAATGGTCACGTACGACAGCCTTTCATGTCTGATCTCTTTTGGGACTGACATGTATGTTGAATTTGGTGTTGTTTTGCTGCGTATTGGATAGCTTAAGTTACCTGAACATGTTGAGTTGAAGGAGATCAGTCATGCCCTGTTTTTACGTTGCTTTTGCCCTGTTTTTCGTCCAGTTTGCCGCGTCATTTTTGCTGCATTTTGTTGCTGTCAATTGCTGCTCTTTTCCATTACTTAACTGCTGTAAATTAGCAGACCTTGGGGGAGTTGTTGGTGTCATTTTGCTGCTTGATCTACTACCTTAATTGTGTGATTGTTGCTGCTCTGTTTTCTGCTGTGTCTGCGTATTTGTTGCTGCGTTGTGAAGGTCGCGATTTGCTTGTATTTGGAGTCGCGCCCGCGACTCATATTTAAGCTGCTCACGTATTCTGAAATTGGAGGAAAAATTGGCTGAAAATAGGGTAGCGGCTGCTACCATTTCATGAAGAAAATGGGTCGCGGCCGCGACCCTTGCTATCTGTTCGAAACATTACAGTTTAAAAAAAAAAACTGAATTGCATGCATGTATTTAATCTTATATATTGCTGCATGAAATTGTAGTGTTTAATGTAATGGATTGCATGCGTTAGTTAGGCATGAAATTGCATGAACTTTAGGGTTATTTGCATGCATGTTGTGTTTGCCTATGTTGTACGTGCATGGCATGCATATATTATATATATATATATATATATATATATATATATATAATATAATATAGTATATATATGTATATTTAATTATATATTTATATATGTTTATTAAATATTAAATAATATTTGATTTAATTGAATGTATTTAATTGTTTATATTCTAATTTTAAATGTGATTTAATTTGTGCTTTGATTCTATTTAAATTCTTGAATTGGAATGAATGATGGAATGACTTGATTATGTGAATTAAATTTCTTAATCGTGTACATGAACATTTCATGACATAATTTTATCTTTTATACATTCATATTATGATCATTACATTGCCGAACGTCTTATTTGGTCATATTGAGTCTCACTTCACCTTTCTTGCACAGATTTTGATCCAGTTGGAGACGAGGCCGGTCAGTGAGGCTCGTGCTTTCTTCTTTTGACGGTTTAAGGTGGGTTTTTCTTCTATGTAGATATAAGACCCTATATATACCTTCAATGTGAAAGTTTTCGACCAAAAATTATATATATATAGAGAGTCGTTTTAAAGAGTAAATGTTTTCAATGTAAAGCCTTATTTTATAAACCCTACCTAATGTTTTGGTGAGAAATGATCGAATGCACGAATGGGGCCCAGGGACTTAGTGTGAGTGGCTATCCGGGGAGGCACGGGCCGACGGTGATCCCTCACACTAGTTCCACCAATGAACGGCGTAACCGGACCTCATTAGGAGTTAGCGAGGAATGGACGCTGAGCGCCATCTGGGGAGTCATGTAACCCCTTTTGGACAATGAATGGGTGGTCGGAGAAAGAAGGTGTAAATGTTAATGATTGAGCACAAAAGAATGTTTGCATGAAAAGAAAGAATGAATGAATGTTTAAATGGTTTACACAAGGTGTTGGTTGGAGATAATGCACGCCCACTCGCCGGGCCAATAATGACCTAATGTTAATGATTCGTTATAATCCCTTTTGATGATTTCTATTTCACCCACTTGGGAAATTCTTTAAAACCTCACTTGGGATTATAGCTTGCATGTGATTGTTTAAATATCGTCGTATATTATATTTATGCCCTGTTTTCATACCCACCAGTCCCTTTTGGACTAAACTCATTTGGTTTTCAGCTGTGTTGTGCAGGTGTTGAGGGAGCTAGGCGGGAATACGAGTCCTAGGTCTTGCATTCGTCTCTAGCTCTTATATTTTGGTCGTACACTTGCGTACTTTTATTTTGATCATTGTATATGTATAATGATATGGAGCGTACACATATTTTGGGCCGTGATGGCATGTGATGATGTATATGAATTATTTTTGGAGCTTGGATGCTCATGGTATATATATATGGTATATGTTCGTTTATTGCTTCCGCTTTAATGTTTAATTCTGATTTTATGGTTCAAGGGTTAGTCCCGCCTAGCATAGAGCGTGTGTTTGTCCCCGTTCGCCGTGATTTAGCTCGGGTATGGATCGTTCATTTCACATTCGGGTCGGGTCTCGGTGCGGGGGATGTGACACCTTGCGCTCGGGTGTTACTTGAGGATCTATTTTCTTAATTGATATATTATTTATTTTTCCACTTGATTATTACTTGATAATTGGGAAATATGTTGAGTTTTTTAAAAATTATCTCCCATTTTTAAAAAAAAATTTGCATAGAGTTTTGTTGAATTGATGCATGATTGAATTGAGCTAACTGAGCATGTAAAAGTTTGTACATTGTTGATGAGTTTAGTATGATTATATGCCCTGTGGACCACTTTTCAAATGATTTTATGCATTTTTCATCACATAGAGGACCTTTATTGTAACACCCGGGCCGATAGGCGCCACATCCCCCGCACTACAAGTCTAGTCCACTCTTGAAATGGATAATCCAAGCATGAACCGGACTCATAGCGAACGGGAGACAAAATAAAAAATATCCTAGCTAGGCGGAATCTAACCCTGTACCAAAATAATTCAAGAATACCCAGAATGCAATACGGAAGCAATAATAGCATACATGAATTTCAATAGTGGCTACAAGCCCAATAATTTCATAACATAATTAAAATTTCAACATGCATCCTAACAACGGGTTCAACTACGCATGCAATCTGTCCCGAATTCATAATCAAGAATCATAAATGGCACTCGGCCCGAATAAATAAAAAGATACAATTAAATCATAATAATGTAAATGTGACTCAAGTGTACAAGTGACTCGGACAAGAAAACTAAGACTCGACTCCCGCCTAGCAAAACCTGCAAGAAACTGGAAAAGTGGGAAAGAGGGGTCAGTCTCTAGAAGACTGAGTGAGCAGGAGCAATACATATATATAGAAACATGCACATGCAAGTCATAAATCCCGAGCAAGGTTTTATTTAGAGTTAGTTCACAAGAGGGCAAGAGAATAGTTGGGCAATACTCGGATTTTACGACTACTCATATTAAATTCATTAGGTTCATAATTCATACATAAACATAAAGGCTCGGCGAGTGAGCGTGCACAATCTCCAACCAAACTCCGACCGTGTACGACAAATATCATTAATACATTGAATACGTGATCATGCAATATATTATAATACACACAAGTCATATAACATAACATAAGACATACTCGTTTGGGTAATCCGTGTCCCGGCCTTCCCGCACGGTGCATAACAATCATAACATAATCATAATCATAAAATAAGTTCCAACCTTCTTCCTCCGGGTGGTGGACGGGTTAGCAAGACCTGACCACCGGTCCATACATAGGCCAATGGGGGTACATGAATCCCCCAAGGGCACTCAACTCCCATTCCCCGCTAAACCTCCTAGCGAGGGCCGGTATCACCGTAAATGTGGTGGGACTAGTACAAGGGACCACCGTCGGCCCTTGCCTCCCCGGATAGCCACTAGCACTAAGTCCCTGGGCCCGTGCATTCATAATCATATCCATAATCATATTCTCGCCAAAACATATCAATTCATAAGAAACATAACATATTCATAATTCATTAGAAAAGGGTTACTCGATAATAATTTACTCGATGACTCCACCATGAAAATGGTATATGTATATATAAGGTTTTTGGCCTAAAACTTATCACATAAGGGTTGTAGGGATTGATACGTAACTAGAACGAAAACACCCTCACCTGGAACATGGCAATACAAGGATACGAGTTATACCGGGTGCCTAGTTGATCATGATATCTCCGCCCTGGAGATAAACTGTAGAAGAAGGAAAACAATGTGTACTCGTGAGAAAATGACTCAATATGAAACCACATAGATGCACGGCATGTTGTGTACATGATATGAGATGCATAAAGAGCATAAATCATGTTACGATGTCATATAATCAAGTAATTTATTCAAAACGTCAATACACTATGGGTTCATATTCATGTTTTTCATATCTTTCAAATTTTGTACCAAATTAAGCCATACCTTAACACAATAATCATAACTCGTACTATAACATGTTTACAATACATACGAGTCATAAATGAAGCGAGGAGTTATCATATGAGGCCAATAAATGGAGGAACAATTCATACATGCAAGCTAGAGAGCATTTTAGGGTATATTGGATCATAATTCACAAAATGTTTAACAAGATCACATTATGATTTCATAATATACAAGTTAACACATAATGTAACATATTAATAAAATAAATAAGTCATGGAAGAAGTTATATACAACAAACAAAACAATTAAGTGAAGCAAACCATTCACGCATGCATAAAAGTAGCACATAAATGTTCACACATTGAGTTGATAACATAAACTCCATAATCATATCAAATTATACCATATATCATCAATTAATCATGCATACAAGTCATATAATTCACTTATGGGGATCAAGGGAGTGAAATGAACACAAGTAGAGAGGTTTAGACAAAGCTTGGCAAAAATTGACAATATTCGGAAGTGCACAAGCTGTAGTAAAATGTAAATATCTTAAGTTGTAGAAGTTGGAATGGAGATTTGTTTGTTGGTAAAAAAACTAGACACATAGATATTTCTATGAATATATGGCACGAATCATGGTTCAAAACGAGGTGAAAATGGCGTAGGCCCGAAGTTGGGTAATCGCAGATTGTCGAAAAAGTAGCGACACCAAAAAGAATTGATAATATGTCACAAATGGGAAAAGATATTGAAGTAATTCCAATTGGAGAATATTCTACACTTCAAGAGGTTTCCGTGGGTTTAAAAATCAGGTCATTCCGAGTTCGGACGAGGGAGTCACGGCCGTGACAAAATAGTACTGAAAATTAGCCAACTTTCGAATTGGCCGCGACCAAAAAATGATCACAAAACGGTCGCGGGCGCGACCCCCAATTCCAGCAGCTGCGTTTGGCGACGGGAAAACAGGGTAGAGGCGAAAAATGGCTTCGAGAATGTCAATGGAACTCCCAAATCACCCAAAATCAAACAACAATAACGAAACACAACATATATACACATATTACTCATCAAATCATGAATCAATCCATCAAATTCACAATATATATACACACCTATATATATATATATATATATATATATATATATATACATATATTCATATATACCTTGGAAGGAAGAATGATAAGAGAAGGATTGGATCATGATTCTTGTCTTGAAGCTTGATAAAATTTCCTTGCTTCTTGTCTCTTGCTTGGGTTCGATTTTGGAAGAAAAGGAATGAAGGGTTTGGGAAGTCTCTTAGGAGATGAAGAAGAGAAGAAGAAGAATGAGAATTGGGGGAGGGGGGGGGGGGGGGATATCGTGTATTAAGGGAAACATAAGGGGAGAAATTGCACTTTGGTCCTCGACAATTTTAAGTGCTTCAAATATATCCCGAAAGTTTAGTAGGTGATCAATTGGGTCCAATTAAAAGTTCGATAGAGTCCAAGGATTTCATATAAGATCAAATAAGTGTATAAGTAAAATAAAACATTTAATTACCAAATAAACACGTTAGAAACGAATTTAAATAACACTGTCAATTAAATCATATAAGTCATATTCATCACATAATATCAATTAATTCATGAAATTATTAAATTAAATAATCACTTGACCAATAAAACATAATTAAATCAATTAGCACTCGATCTACCCACTCGTGACGTCATACCTGTACGGCCGAAAGATCGGGGCGTTACAACCTCTCCCCCTTAAGAGGACTTGGTCCCCAGGTCCATTGTCTCAAGATCTAGACTCCAAGCAACTCTCCCGTGTTCATCCCACGCAGGTTAGCAACTCCCCGTCAGGAATTAGTTCGGAAAAGGTCTTCAAGCAACAAGGGATCTTCAATTGCTGTTAAGTCATGACCCTTAACTCACCAAAGCCTACGCACTCGAAAATCTAAGCAGGTAGCAAGTAATGAAAGAACCCCGTCCTTCGAACAACAAGGAGAGAACCCCGTCCCTCACAAGCAACAACGAGAGAACCCCGTCTCTCAAACAACAATGAGAGAACCCCGTCTCTCAACAACAACAACAACAACAACAACAACAACGTAGTCAACCCAAGAAAAAGAATAAACGAACAAGGACATATACCACACAAGAAACAAGTAGGAGATATTAAATACATCGAGAATTAATTATACAAAAATAGCTAATACAACAAATAATCCAAGCACTTAGCATCATAAAATTATTCAAACTAAAGTTGCATGTATGTATATGCTATGGATGCTAGATGTACCGTTCACCGATGCTCAAGAATCTTATATTGTAATGATCTGGTTCAATACTTGATTCCTTCCATAGTATCAGACATTGCAATCTCCGATGTATTCAATACTTAAATAACCACCCGATCTTCATCACATAATCTTTTCTCTTATCATCTCTAAACACCATAGTCCGAAGCTCTAATTTTTAGTGTGCACTTGATCTTAACCCAATTAGCTCGTTGTCCACCTCGATTAGTATTCGACCTTCTTAATTGTTCAAGGTAGCCTTTAATTACTTAAGTTCTAACCTCCAACTTGAATACTTGAGCTAATCTTTAGTAGCTTAATTTCCATTCTCCAATCCTAATAACTTCCTCGGTTAATCATGGAAAATGCCCAACGAAATGGTAACCCATCTTTTCGTATTGTGTATTCCCCTTCTAAGTATTCATTTTCCAACGCTCGGTTGAATTAACTCTCTTTTTGTCCATCACGGAATATGATGATCCAATTGGCTTTCCTTTTTTCCCAGTACTTTCCTTGCCAATTCTTGAAATTCCTACATGGTCCTATCATCTTCAAGGTTTGCACCAGATATAAATAATCCTTCCGATCTTAGAGATTTGAGTTCGAGCATGTCTTGGAATAAGAATACTAACGGTGTTGCCTTTGCACTCTAAATTATTATCAATCAACCTTTTTCCCTTTCTTGCTATTGATTCCTAATTACTCTTTGGATACATCTCTTCATTTATTAAAGTAGTGTCCCTTCCATATTATTCCCAAAGTTTTATCTCACCTTGGTCTCGAGGTCCATCGGGTGTTAAAATCTCTCAATTCATCCCGTGGCATTGCTTTGTAGGATTTTGTTATTAGCTGATTCTTGCATTTTCGTTGATCCTTTTGATGTGACCTATTCGAGCATAACCATGAATTGAAATTCTCTCCCGTGTCGGCTCTCCCCCTTAAGAATTTCAATTCTAACTCTTTGATGAAGTTGTTCTACCGCCTCCCGGATCAAAGATTCTCAACCTCTTCAATTTAGCTTCCTCGATATCGGTGGTTCTAACCAAGTTACGTGACCGATGATCTCACTCACATTCAATTTGAAATGATTGATAGGGTTAACAACCTACTTCCTTCATTCTATTTTCTAGTTTTACTTCTCGGAGTCCCACTGTTCCTCTTTTCTTTTGATAAACACCTTGCAACCCAAATATTTCCTCTTCTTTACTTGATTCATGTAAGACCCGGTTGGAGTCACACTCAATACGAAGTGGGGAAAATTCCCTATCAATTAAACACTAAAACATGCATGTGGGATTAAGATGTCGGTGCACGTAGCAAGCAATTAAAGATGATACACATTGAAGAAATTAAATCAATTAAGGATGCAATCACATATAGATAAAGGAAATTAAATAATTTAAAGCAATGTATGATGCACGTGCCATGAATATATTAAACCTGTCACCGTGGTGGTATGCTTTAGCTCGGAAGTTTGTTCTCTACTTCCTTAATTGCGGATTTGATTTGAGCTTGTTGATCACCCCTCATTTTTCCCACGGTCTTTGAAATCTTTATAAGTTTTCCTTGTATCAATTTATGTCTCTCCATAGCCCGAGATTGCAATTTCTTTAAACCAAAGCCTTCTACAACCGTTAAATCAATATCTCGACTTATTCCCAATTATTGAGCTCCAAAAGTTTTCCGAATCTTCACCTTGATTATGGCCTTGATCAACGTTCCCTTGACTTATGCTTTATGAGTTCAAATTGGTGGTATGAACGCATCCTCCAATTGCTTAAACCTGATTCCACAATTTCCTCCAAAAGCTTCTTTGCCTGTCTTTATTATTTCCATTTGTGGTTCCATATCTCCCAATCCAACCTCCCATAGGTTTGCATTCGCCTAGTTGGATTGATTTTCTTTAACTATTTTCAAATCCAGCTTCTTCCCAAACTCGGTTTCTAAGTCATGATTTATTCGAAAGTTCTGCTTTGCCTATTTGCCTCGCTCTAACCTTGAAGATTTTCCACAGTCGAGCAACTTTACAACTTTGTAAAATTTCTCCATCCCGAGCCAAATTTAATGAATTTAATAGTTAAGTAAAATATCTTGGGCGTCCTCTTTAAAATTCCGAGAGTGGAACGGTTTTTAGTTTTCTTCAAACTAACACTAGTCTCATTCCAAAACCTGAAGTATCTCGACATGTTTCTTTTCTCCAACTTACTTCTTATTTGAAAATTATAAATTTCCCCTTTTTCCATAATTAAGCTCCTCGGTCCTTAGCTTCAATTCGGATCATTTCTTTTAACTAAAGGTTTTCTTCTTTAGTCTTCTAAACTCGAATGTTGAGCCTTTAGTACCTTCAAATTTCCTTTCGCCTTCTTCTTAAATTAAACGAATCGCACGCCTGGTTGATCGACTCCCTTTCACGATATAGAGAGGTATGTGTTTATTTCGTTGATATAAACATCACACTCTCGTACTATTTCTTCCTCCACTCCAAATTTTCACCCAAAATTTAATTCCTTCTTGAACTCGAACTCTCAATCTATACCCCAGTCATAAAAATCACCAAATAACCCAAAGCCTTCTAAATTCATAGGCTCTTCTTCAAATCGCCCATACTTGAAAGAGGAACTTGTGCTAAGTAGTTGTAATCGTAGGGATTGACCGTGGTTTGATATTATAGTGACATCCTACAATTCACAACTCAACTCAAATTTAATGCATGCAGGTTAGTAAATGTATATGGCACATAATTAGCATCAAAAGCACGCATTAATGCAAAATACAACATGTAAATTAACAAAATTTAAGTTAAACATATTTAATAATATCTTCCATATCAAATTTCAATAATAATGCTCGTGATCAATACGGTGCACACGTTGACACATTGTTCCTAAGCCGCTCGACCTATACTTGACATGACACGACACAAGGAACCCCGGTTTCGCAACCTGGGGCTCTGATACCACTTAAGGATGTAACACCCGGGACGATAAGCGCCACATCCCCCGCACTACAAGTCTAGTCCACTCTTGAAATGGATAATCTAAGCATGAACCGAACTCACAGCGAACGGGAGACAAAATAAAAAAATATCCTAGCTAGGCGGAATCTAACCCTGTACCAAAATAATTGAAGAATACCCAGAATGCAATACGGAAGCAATAATACCATACATGAATTCCAATAGTGGCTACAAGCCCAATAATTTCATAACATAATTAAAATTTCAACATGCATCCTAACAACGGGTTCAACTACGCATGCAATCTGTCCCGAATTCATAATCAAGAATCATAAATGGCACTCGGCCCGAATACATAAAAAGATACAATTAAATCATAATAATGTAAATGTGACTCAAGTGTACAAGTGACTCGGACAAGAAAACTAAGACTCGACTCCCGCCTAGCAAAACCTGCAAGAAACTGGAAAAGTGGGAAAGAGGGGTCAGTCTCTAGAAGACTGAGTGAGCAGGAGCAATACATATATATAGAAACATGCACATGCAAGTCATAAATCCCGAGCAAGGTTTTATTTAGAGTTAGTTCACAAGAGGGCAAGAGAATAGCTGGGCAATACTCGGATTTTACGACTAATCATATTAAATTCATTAGGTTCATAATTCATACATAAACATAAAGGCTCGGCGAGTGAGCGAGCACAATCTCCAACCAAACTCCGACCGTGTACGAAAAATATCATTAATACATTGAATACGTGATCATGCAATATATTATAATACACACAAGTCATTTAACATAACATAAGACATAGTCGTTTGGGCAATCCGTGTCCCGGCCTTCCCGCAAGGTGCATAACAATCATAACATAATCATAATCATAAAATAAGTTCCAACCTTCTTCCTCCGGGTGGTGGACGGTTTAGCAAGACCCGACCACCGGTCCATACATAGGCCAATGGGGGTACATGAATCCCCCAAGGGCACTCAGCTCCCATTCCCCGCTAAACCTCCTAGTGAGGGCCGGTATCACCGTAAATGTGGTGGGACTAGTACAAGGGACCACCGTCGGCCCTTGCCTCCCCGGATAGCCACTAGCACTAAGTCCCTGGGCCCGTGCATTCATAATCATATCCATAATCATATTCTCGCCAAAACATATCAATTCATAAGAAACATAACATATTCATAATTCATTAGAAAAGGGTTACTCGATAATAATTTACTCGATGACTCCACTGTGAAAATGGTATATGTATATATAAGATTTTTGGCCTAAAACTTATCACATAAGGGTTGTAGGGATTGATACGTAACTAGAACGAAAACAACCTCACCTGGAACATGGCAATACAAGGATACGAGTTATACCGGGTGCCTAGTTGATCATGATATCTCCGCCCTGGAGATAAACTGTAGAAGAAGGGAAACAATGTGTACTCGTGAGAAAATGACTCAATATGAAACCACATAGATGCACGGCATGTTGTGTACATGATATGGGATGCATAAAGAGCATAAATCATGTTATGATGTCATATAATCAAGTAATTTATTCAAAACGTTCAATACACTATGGGTTCATATTCATGCTTTTCATATCTTTCAAATTTTGTACCAAATTAAGCCATACCTTAACACAATAATCATAACTCGTACTATAACATGTTTACAATACATACGAGTCATAAATGAAGCGAGGAGTTATCATATGAGGCCAATAAATGGAGGAACAATTCATACATGCAAGCTAGAGAGCATTTTAAGGCATATTGGATCATAATTCACAAAATGTTTAACAAGATCACATTATAATTTCATAATATACAAGTTAACACATAATGTAACATATTAATAAAATAAATAAGTCATGGAAGAAGTTATACACAACAAACAAAACAATTAAGTGAAGCAAACCATTCACGCATGCATAAAAGTAGCACATAAATGTTCACACATTGAGTTGATAACATAAACTCCATAATCATATCAAATTATACCATATATCATCAATTAATCATGCATACAAGTCATATAATTCACTTATGGGGATCAAGGGAGTGAAAGGAACACAAGAAGAGAGGTTGAGACAAAGCTTGGCAAAAATTGACAATATTCGGAAGTGCACAAGCTGTAGTAAAATGGAAATATCTTAAGTTGTAGAAGTTGGAATGGAGCTTGGTTTGTTGGTAAGGAAACTAGACACATAGATATTTCTATGAATATATGGCACGAATCATGGTTCAAAACGAGGTGAAAATGGCGTAGGCCCGAAGTTGGGTAATCGCAGATTGTCGAAAAAGTAGCGACACCAACAATAATTGATAATATCTCAGAAATGGAAAACGATGTTGAAGTGATTCTAATTGGAAAATATTCTACACTTCAAGAGGTTTCCATGGGTTCAAAAATCAGGTCATTCCGAGTTCGGACGAGGGAGTCACGGCCGTGACAAAATTGTACTGAAAATCAGTCGCGGCCGCGACTGAAAATTAGCCAACTTTCGAATTGTTGGTCGCGGCCGCGACCAAAAATGGTCACAAAACGGTCGCGGGCGCGATCCCCAATTCCAGCAGCTGCGTTTGGCGACGGGAAAACAGGGTAGAGGCAAAAAATGGCTTTAAGAATGTCAATGGAACTCCCAAATCACCCAAAATCAAACAACAATAACGAAACACAACATATATACACATATTACTCATCAAATCATGAATCAATCCATCAAATTCACAATATATATACACACCTATATATATATATACATATATTCATATATACCTTGGAAGGAAGAAGGATAAGAGAAGGATTGGATCATGATTCTTGTCTTGAAGCTTGATAAAATTTCCTTGCTTCTTGTCTCTTGCTTGGGTTCGATTTTGGAAGAAAAGGAATGAAGGGTTTGGGAAGTCTCTTAGGAGATGAAGAAGAGAAGAAGAAGAATGAGATTTGGGGGAGGGGGGGGAGGGGAATATCGTGTATTAAGGGAAAAATAAGGGGAGAAATTGCACTTTGGTCCTCGACAATTTTAAGTGCTTCAAATGTATCCCGAAAGTTTAGTAGGTGATCAATTGGGTCCAATTAAAAGTTCGATAGAGTCCAAGGATTTCATATAAGATCAAATAAGTGAATAAGTAAAATAAAACATTTAATTACCAAATAAACACGTTAGAAACGAATTTAAATAACACTGTCAATTAAATCATATAAGTCATATTCATCACATAATAGCAATTAATTCATGAAATTATTAAATTAAATAATCACTTGACCAATAAAACATAATTAAATCAATTAACACTCGATCTACCCACTCGTGACGTCATACCTGTACGGCCGAAAGATCGGGGAGTTACATTTATGCATTTTAAATAAGTCTAAATTGCGAATTGGAGAACATTCTAGTGCCTTTCAAAACAAATTTTAATTGATGATTGATTAAGGAAATGACTTAAGGCCCTCATTGTCTTGGCATTTGAGCCTAAAATTTGAGTCTTCCACTAAATAATATTAGACTGATTGACCCCATTTGAGCCTTTGGAGTTGTGCTTATTTTTCTTAGCCACATTACAAGCCCGAAGAACAACCTTATATTCTTACCTTATTTTCTACACCGAACTTTCTCTTTTGTGCTTAAAAAGATAGAAGTTTGATTATTTCTTTTGAGATATTGTGCGAGAAAAGAGAAGAAAAATGAGAGAAAAAATCAAACGAAAAATAGGAGCAAAAGATTGAAAAAATAAAAGAAAATTGAGGTGTGTTGAAGAAAAGTGTGGCAATATGCAAAAAGCCAAGTGTGGGGAAAAAAAGGGAATGCATTATTGTGAAAGGGAAACTTCGGAAGAAGTAGAGTGCAATAGTGTAAGTTCGGTGTGCGAGTCACTTGCCTAAATATTTTCATATCCTAACTCGAGCCTACAGTACAAGTCAAGTAAAGACCTAAAGATCCAGAGTCATGATCTTATTAAATTAGTGGAGTTAGACATGAAAATTGTTTCTCTAAGAAGTGGTTTAGTACTTAAGAGAAGTTCATAAACTAATCCGAGTGATTTACATGCATCATTTCGTTCGAATCACACACTTCCACAAGTATATATTATCATTACTTTTCTTATTTGCTTTGCACTTGTGAGTAATACTTCAATATGCTTGATTCGATCTTTGTGTTAACTTGATGATAATATGTGCAAATTTGCTGAAATTGGAATGACTTGAATTAATAAATTCTGTATTACTCGAGGACGAGCAATAGTTTAAGTGTGGGGGTATTTGTTAGGCAAAAAATACTTGATATTTTTGGTATATATTTCGTATAATTTTATGTCATTTTTGTGTCTTATATTGGTAACATCGTCTATCTTCAAGAACTTTTCACTTCGGAGACATAAATATGGAAAATGGCGAGAACATAACATAAACGAGGCATTAAGGCACAAGACAGACCAAAACTCAGACCAGGATAGCGGCCAAAATATTTCAGGCCCGAATCTATTGAATCTGTAAAGAGAAGAGAAGGAGGCCGCAACAAAAGCACACACCGTGGCAGCGACACAGACAAGAAGGATTTCATAGCGGTCGCGACGCATTAGTTTCCCAGAAATTCAAAGTTATGTACTCGATCGCGCCCGCGACCATTTACACATAAAGCTCATCGCAGCCGCGACATGAGTCATTAATCGTTGTATAAGCTACAGAAACCTAATTTTCTAGTAGCTTTTCTACGGGAGAATTAGGGTTCGAGTTTCAAAGTCTTGGAGAGTCGATGAAGGTGGAGAAGATGGAAACATCCTCACATGTTTAAGACGACATCACCATGACATAAGAATTCGTTTCGATATCTTCCAAAGTTTTTCTAGAACAATTTTAGTTTATTTATAGCTTTATTAATTCAGTTTTATGAATTGATTATTGGACGTTTGTTTATGAATTCAATGGAATTATTGACTATTTATTTTTTTATATTTCCATGGATTATGGTTAGTTAATTCTCTTTAGCCGAGAGAATAATGATAGTGTAGTCTATGTGTTTGATGAAATGCCTATATGAATTCGTAGGATTTTCATGTGATAGAATTATGATTTTAATTCCATGTGGAAGCCTGCGTAACTTTAGCATGACTCGTAGAATTTACCTTTTGATTGAGAAATTACTGGTGAATTCAGATTATTAATTCCTGAACACTTAGAGTTAAAGGCACGAAGAGATTCGGTCTTTCTTTGAGCAATTTGTGATTGAATAGTGCATGACTAACTGCTGCTATTTGATTTACGCTAGTCTAGCTTAATTAGTTTAGATTATTTATGCATGTTGACCATGAGAGTGGCTACACAAACACCTGAGCGCATGTGCTTGACTTCGAGAGAAGCTTGCATATATATATTTGAGATTAGAATTGTGAGAATCTGAGAATTTGTTAGGCATGAATTTGAATACTGAGTTACACTATTGTTAATTCCTTGGCTATGTATTAATTTATTTTTTTTAACACACACACCCCAAGTGGCTAGAGAGATTCGAACTCGGGTCATTGCCTTCGAGAAAGAGCCTCAAACCACTTGTTCAATCCCTGTTGGCTTGGCTATGTGTTAATTTGTTAGTTTTAGTTATTTATTTTCATTTTTAGTTGAGTAGTTGATTCAGTAGTTTAGTCAAACCTCTGTGTTTTGTGTTGGTTTATCGATTGGAGAATATACTGAGTGATTGTTTGATTTTTCCTTCCCTGTGGGTTCGACACCTTATGTGTTTCACCAGACAAGTGTACGCTTGCACGAATATGAGGTTAATCAATTAAAACTTCCTCACAACAACTATCTTTATGGCTAAAAATAATAAAAGTGGAAGTCAAAGCAAGCATATAGACATCCAGTACTTAGTCATATAAGAACGAAGAGAAAGTGGTCTTTAAGTACATCAACAAGCAACTCATGTTAGCTGATCCTTTGACTAAGGGCATTGCCACCACAGAAAGTTAAGGATCATGTAGTCACAATGGGACTTGGTTCCACTATGTAATAGCTAAAAAAGAAAAAAACAATTTGCCCCTTGTACTATGGGCGTTTTTTTAACTTTTTATCTGAACTTTCAAATGTTTCGAATTGCCATTTGTACTTTGAAAAAAATTTCGAATTACCATCTCGACCAATTAGATGTTAACACGTGGTCATTTTGGTGTCTAAAGTGTATCCTCCCCTGTTCCAGTGATGGAATAGATCAAATAAATCCAAAAATGGATTGAAGTTCAAGATTGAAATCTTATTGGAACTGTCCACATCCGGTTCATCCTTCAGAACCCTATCACACCCTGGTTCTGATGAAATAGGATGAATTGAGATAATATTTTTGTCCATGTGTTAACACCTAATTGGTCGAGATGGCAATTTGAAATTTTTTTCAAAGTACAGACAACAATTTAAAACATTTGAAAGTTCGGATAAAAAGTTGAAAAAACGTCAATAGTACAGGGGGCAAATTATTTTTTTCCTCTAAATAAAGCTCTATTCAATTGATATTTTTCGTATTTCAGTTTGTGTACACATTTATTAATTGTTTGAGAAATATCTCTAAAGTAAGGACCTCAAATGAAAATAGGATTTATTCATCAAGAAACTTGGGAAAGGGTTAGAAACATGAAGCATCATGATACATGGAAGATACTACTCACAGTGGAAAGAGAAATTATCTCCATGATTCGTTCATTATATTTCTAGTTGAGTGCATATGTACATGGATCATACGGACCAAGTTGGGGAATGTAAGGATCATATTAATTGATTGATTAAATCAATCACATGATTCTTGGACAAAATTGATTCTTGATCAATGTTTGATTGATTCCCCTATTCTTGCCCAAGAATCATGCCATTTGTCTCCCTAATTAAGTCAAACTTACCTCCCAACACATAGTTTTTGATGGGAAGACTTGTGTATAAATAGGGGGTATGGAGAAGGTTTCTAAGCACAAAATCTCAAAGTCTTTTCTCCACTCCAACTTTGTGAGGTCTGAGTGGTTAGAAGATCACTCCTAGTAGCACGTTGGATTCGGCAATTGTCAAGGCGGTTCCAGCACATTTCGTTAACTTCAACAAACTTAAAGAATTAGCAATGGTTGAAGGCTATTACGATTCGATTCCAAACTTAAAGAAAATCATTCTTGTTTTGTTTTTCCTTACAAATACTTTTAAAAATATTATTTTATCACGTCGTATTACGTTGGATATAGTGTCCGACACTCTTCATATAGAATTTTTTAAAAAAAAAAAAATCCATTTTATTGTATCCATGTCGAATTGTATCGCCATGTCCGCATCAATATATCACAGGTTTTGCCAATTTGGTTTCTGGGAAATGTCACTATGTATTCTAATTATTTAAGAAAATTGAGAATTCCTATTTAGCTATTTACTTAAGTTCTTACAATATAGATGTGTCGTTCAAACTTTCTTTTTTTTTTTTTCCTTAAGAAAAAAGTATTCAATTTGCCTTCTACCGTTACTATACTTTTATGTATTTAAGTCCAATCTACAAATATTATATAAACAAGTCTAAACATATGATTTACACTTACAAACATGGCAATGCAAACATATATGATAAAGACATGACACAGACACAGTAACATGAGTATTTTTTTTTTAAAGTTTCACGTAATAGAAAGTTGATATAACATCAAACATGACTATTTGACACAAGACGAAGCTATCTTTAGATATATGAGTAAATTAGAGATCTTAAGTGTTTCTCCGGATTGTATATGTATTGAATGAACACATTTAAACCTATAATGCCGTATAAAGATACAACGATATTGGTACGGACTCTTTAATTATATATTATTTTTTTTTAAATTTCACGTGATAGATGATTGATATAATATGTTAACGTGGCTCCAAAAGTCAACAAAACTTAGGCAACTTAGATTGAGGTAGTTTTTGAGCTCACTTAAGACACGTCTTATTTAGTAGGTAGATTTCTGATAGTTTTAAGTAGAAGAAAAAACTATGACTTTCTCTGCATTAGTTTATCAGAATTCAGATAGCACCTTTGTGACTCTGTTTGTAACTCCTCAAGATAGTAAATTAATCTCTGTCTTTCTCGCCCGTGGATATAGCCAAATTGGTGAACCACCTAAATTTTTGTGTCGATTTATTATTTGTTTTTATTTGTTCGTGTTAATTGCATAACAGACTGGTATCAGAGCCAATCTGGTTCTGATATTCTTTTTGTTTTTCTGGGATGGCTTCCGTTAAACACGAAATCGAAAATCTTGATCGCAAGACCCGTTTTCCGTTATGTAAAACAAGGATGTTGGCGGGTTTGACACAAATGGATCTTGAAGATGCCTGACTGGGAAAAGATAGGATGCCTGCGAATTGGTCTGATGACAAGAAAAATAAAACTATCAGAAAAGTTGTAGCGCAGATTCAATTGCACTTGTCTAACGAAATCCTACAAGACGTGATGAAAGAAGAGCATGTTGCAAAATTGTTGCATAAATTGGAGGAGATTTGCATGAAAAAGAATCTGACAAATAAGTTGCATTTAAAATAACTTCTTTATTCCTGTAAGATGGTTGAAGGTAACTCAATTCAGTCTCATATTGATAACTTCAAAATTATCGTTACTGATTTGGAGAATTTAGAAGTAAAATATGATGATGAAGATTTGACTTTACTGTTGTTGTGTTCTTTACCTTCCGTTTATTCGAATTTTTGAGATACTATTTTATATGGTAGAGATACGATTACTTTGAAAGATGTTCAGGAAGCTCTTTTAAGTAAATACTCTATTGATGGAGAGATTACATCTAGTATCCCTAAAAATCAAGGTGAAGGTCTTTTTGTGCATGGAAGAAATAAGGAGAAAAACTATGACAGCAACAAACAGAGAGGTAGATAACAGTCTAGTCAGCCAATTAAGTGTCGCAATTGTAGGAGAAAGGGACACTCAAAAGCAGAATGTTGGAAACTGAAAAGAAAATTAGAAGGTGAAAAAGAAAGAACCGATGAAGTTAGTGTTGCTGAGACAGACAGTGAAGGTGGTGTTCTTTTAATCAGTTCAGATAATTCGAAATCAGAGGATGACTGGATCATGGACTCTGGATGTTCCTTCCATATATGTCCTAATAAGGATTGGTTCTCCATATATGAAAAGTTGGATGGAGTCGTTCTTATGGGCAATGATGCTACGAGCAAAGTAGTTAGGAAAGGAACAGTGAAGATTCGGATGCATGATGACATGATTAGGACTTTAACAGATGTTAGACACGTACCTAATTTAAAGAAGAATCTTATATCCTTGGGGACTCTTGACAGGCTTGGATATAAGTACACTGGCTCAGATGGTGTTTTGAAGGTTTCCACAGGAGCGCTTGTTGTTATGAAGGGTGTCAAAGTTAGTACCGGTTTGTATATTTTGCAGGGAACTACTGTTTTAGGTGCAGCTACTGTTTCTTCATCTTCTATGACAGATTCGCAGGTTACTAAACTATGGCATATGCAATTAGGACATATGAGCGAACGAGGACTCACTATTTTGAGCAAGCGGGGCTTGCTTTGTGGTCAAAGCACTTCAGTATTGGACTTTGTGAACACTGCATTTTTTAGAAACATAAAAGAACCAGTTTCAGCAAAGGTGTTCATCGAACCAAAGAAACTCTTGATTATGTGCATTCAGATCTTTGGGGTCCGTCTCGGGTGCCCTCCAATGGCGGTGCTAGATATATGTTAACCTTCATTGATGACTATTCTAGGAAGGTTTGGGTATTCTTTTTGAAGCAGAAAAGTTATTTTTTTGTTACATTCAAGTATTGGAGGACTATGATCGAAAAACAGACAGGAAAGGTCATAAAACATCTTCGCACTGACAATGGCTTGGAGTTTTATTCCGATAAATTTGAGAAGTACTGTAAAGAGGCAGGAATTGTGAGGCACCATACAGTTGTTGGGATGCCATAGAAAAATTGCGTAGCTGAACGGATGAATCGAATATTAATTGAGAGGACCCGTTGTATGCTCGCCAATTCAGGATTGCCTAGTGAATTTTGGGCTGAGGCTGCATCTACAGCCTGTTATTTGGTGAACCGATCTCCATCCACATCCATTAAATTAAAAACTCCTGAGGAGGTATGGTCTGGTAATGCACCTGATTATTTTAATCTTAAAGTTTTTGGTTGTACTGCTTACATACATGTTAATGAGGGAAAACTTGAACCTAGATCTAAAAGGTGTATTTTTCTTGGTTATACACATGGTGTGAAAGGATTTAGAGTTTGGTGTCCTAAAACATGTAAAGTTATTACCAGTAGAAATGTTATATTTGATGAAACTGCTATGATTAATCCGAAAAAGGAAAGCATTGTTGAGTTTGATGCAGGTGCTCATACATCGCCCGAACAGGTGGAGTCAGAAGTCTATGATCCTTCACATGAGACCACTTCGGATGATTTAGTTCAATATGAGTCACCTCATACATCTGTTGAGACTCATTCAATTGCAAGAGATAGACCAAGGAGGCAGATTAAAACTCCTCAAAGATTTGCTGAAGCTGATTTGGTGGCATATGCTCTTACTATTGCTGAAGATATAGTTTTTGATGAACCCGTTTCATTCTCAGATGTTAAACCTTGCAATGAGTTTGCACAGTGGATTGGTGCTATAGCAGAAGAAGTCGATTCTTTGCATAAAAATAAGACTTGGATTTTGGTAAAGCCTCCAAAGGATTAGAAAATTGTTGGATGTAAATGGGTGTTCAAAAAGAAGCAGGGTGCACCCGGAGTTGGTAATGTGAGATTCAAAGCTAGATTGGTTGCAAAGGGCTACACGCAGAGGTATGGAGTCGACTTCAATCAAGTATTCTCATTGGTGGTAAAACATAATTCCATACGTTTGTTATTATCTATTGTTGCTCAATTTAATTTGGAACTTGAGCAATTAGATGTGAAGACGGCTTTCTTGCACGGTGAGCTTGAGGAAACCATTTTTATGGATCAACCGGAAGGATTCGTTGTTGAAGGAAAGGAACACCATGTTTATCTTTTGAAAAAGTCCCTTTATGGTTTGAAACAATTCTCGGTGGTACAAGCATTTTAATTCTTATATGATCACTATCGGATATAATAGAAGTGATTTTGATGCTTGTGTCTACTATCGGAGATTGAATGACGGTTCTTTCATCTACTTACTCCTTTATGTGGATGACATGTTAATTGCTGCACAAAGCATATCTAATATTAATGAGCTGAAAAAGCAGTTGAGTTGTGAGTTCGAGATGAAAGACTTAGGTGGTGCTAAGAAGATTTTAGGTATGGAGATACAATGGAATCGTCGTGCCGGGAAGTTGTTCTCAGAAGCACTACATTGAGAAATTCGGACTGCATGATGCAAAGCCCGTTAGCACTTCGCTTGCACCACATTTTAAGCTATCTGCTTCTTTGTCACCTCAGTCTACTGAGAAGAAGAAGAACACATGTCTCGTGTTCCGTACTCTAGTGCTGTTGGGAGTATGATGTATGTAATGGCATGCACTAGACCCGATATCTCACAAGCTGTTAGTGTGGTGAGTCGATACATGGGGCATCAAGAACATTGGCAAGCTATCAAATGGATTTTGAGGTATTTGAAAGGTACATCTCATTTTGGTCTTCTATTTGATGGTTCGGGAAGTTCAGTTGGAAGTGAAGTTATTGGCTATGTTGATTCAGATTTTGCTGGAGACTTGGATAAAAGGCGTTCTCTCACAGGATATATTTTCACTTTGTTTGGAGGTACCATTAGTTGGAAGGCGATTCTTCAGCCTACAGTTGCCTTGTCAACTGCAGAAGCGAGTATATGGATTACCGAAGCAGTTAAAGAAGGCTTGTGGTTGAAAGGTTTAGCTCGAATTTGGGACTTGAGGTGAAGGTTCCTACTGTATTTTGTGATAGTCAAAGTGCAATTCACCTCACACAAAATCAGATGTTCCACGAGAGGACCAAACATATTGATATTCGGTACCGTTTTGTTCGTGATCACATATCTAATGGTGAGGTTTGCGTTACCAAGGTTACTACTGAAGATAATCCCGCTGACATGATGACAAAACCATTACTATTGAGCAAATTGATACGTTGCATATGCATTGAAATATTAGGCTTAGAATTGTTTATATTTGACCCACTATTTAATTTGATTGTGGATAATTGATTAAAGTCTATATTTTATGTAGAAAAACACATGGATGAGAGAGTTTGAAGAAAAATTGGCCCAAGCATATGTCGTTGGAGAATTGCTTGCTGAAGAAGCCCACTACAAGGCCTTTTGGATTAATATGGCCCGTGCAACGTTAAGATTAAAGTCACCTAATTGGAGCAGCAGCCATGCATAATAAGAATTCAGGCACATGCATTATTGTTGGCCACGTTCCTAAGCCCAAGCTATGAGTCTGACAGGAGTTACATATGTTAATTGGAGGCAACACGTTTCAAGGTATTAATGGCATTATATGAAAGAGTTAGTGGGCATTTATTGAGGAGAGAATGTGGAAAAATAGTGAAGAAGCTTACCTGAGGTAATGGTCAGGAACCCTAACCCGTTTTTTGGGTAACAACTTGGGCGCACTCATTGAGAACGTGGGAGTTAGTGGTCATCAATTCCGAATGAACGTGGAAGAAGGAGTGGGAGAGGAATTCATGCCTTTTTCACTACAAATACAAGAAGAACCGAGAGCTTAGGGGGGCTGACACGAGAAACACAGCACCACTTCCGACGGAATTAGGGAGTTTATTCTAGTTTCTCCTTTTCTTTATTTTAGATTATGAGTTTGAACCTTGTTTTGTTTGGTTTCGATTGATTAGCTAGTTTCGTTTTTAGTTGGGAATTTCCAAATATTATGATAGACTTATGAGACCGAATCGTTTTGATTATTTGGTTTATGATATTCGTATTGTTTCCGTTTTACTGTCATTGTTTGTTAATTGATTCTTCGATTAGGCCCGGTCTTAGAATTAGTTAATTTGCATATCGCCAACTAATTTATTTGGTGGTGTTAACTGGATAGTTAGTATTTGTGGCAAACGACACTAGGACATTAAGTTTGTCTGATTTCGTGTTGAGAAACTTGCGATCTAATCGAGTGAAGCAGGAGTCTATGCATAACCGGTTAGGATTAGTGTTTCTTTGGTGTTTAATGCTGCTAAGTAATTGAATCTCGGAGAGAGTCTCGAAGGGGTTATTAATTAGTTAGGTGACGATTATTAGGAGTTTCTTCTACTCGTTCTAAACGTAAGAAGAAACGAGGGAGCCAGAGGTACTTGGCGACTATAGCTAATCTATCATTAAACCAGTGAAAATCTTTGAGTCAATGATCGTAGTCTATGCATGATTAGGAAATTCCCGACTAATTTGTTGTCCATTCATTTTTGAGGTATTAATTCTTGAGTATTTGTTAGTATAGCTAGTTTTATTATTTGTTTTGTTTGATTGTTAGTAGTTTAATTACAAATCTAAAACCCCCCTGTAATCTTTTATCTTCGTTCCTTGGCATATTAATAGGTACAATCTCACCCAATCTTCGAGGATCGATACCCTTTTACCACTATTTACAAGTTATTTGTATTCGGTACTTGGGATTTTATTTTTCGTGGTCTCGAGACCCATCAAATTTTGGCGCCGTTGCCGGGGATTGGTTATTAATTGATTTTGTTTTCTTTTCTTATGACTAGGAACCTTCGTGAGCAAGCAGCAGTTGGTGAACATTCGAACTTGGTTGAGCTGGATTTTGTCAGTGAAACTGATCAGCAGTTAGAAATTGAAGAGCAGACTGTCAGTGAACCTGACAGTGATCACAGTCAGGATATGGCTCAGAACAGAACACTTCGGGACCTTACCCGACCCACTGAGGGACAACAGCCACTTAAGTCCCCCTGATCAAGTAATTGAAAATTCGGACAGTAAGGTGAAAGGGCATGGACTGAATCCTTTTTATAAAGGATTTAAATCGCACACGGTTGAATGGATTAATCTAGAGGATCCTCCTCTAGGAGCTTAAGTGCGAAAACGAGAAATCGTCGAGTCCATGACGTTAAAGGAGGGCGCTAATGGGAGGCAACCCATATTTCTTTCCCTTGCTTTCGTTTCTTTGTTTTTCGTTTTCTGCTTCGCTCGATTTCCTCGCCCCGTCATAATATTTTCCCCTGTTTGTGCTTTGTAGGTAATTGTGTAGCTGATATATTTGGATAAGTATGGGGGAGGTAAAATTCAGATCCATCGTTGATTAAAAGCAAGAACCACTGAAGATGGCATTTTGCTACTATGAACACACTTGTCTGAGGTCAAGGTCAGGGTTCTTGACCCAAATCCTCATCAACTGCCCTATCCATATCATGACCCGCGGGTCACAGACCACGAACCGCCTCTAGAACCCATTGTTAGGAATAGTGCCCTAGAAAGCCGATTGTATATCCGCTTTGTGCTTTTCCTTATTGTAATCACAGACAATCTTTGAATGAAATAACGAATTGAGGCAACACTTCTTTATATGCTCTTGTTTGGTATGCGTTTACTTTATCTGTGCATGTATGAGAACTCCCCTAATCCTGATGACTTTAGGACTCTACCATTTCGGTGAAATGGTTCATGAAACGAGCCCTGATTAGTAAAATACTCCAAGCCGATGAGTCCTACAGACAGTGGGAGTGTCAACCTGACTCCTCTAAGGCTTGCTTGTAGGATCACGCCCTTAAGAAGGACCACCTTGTTTCATGGAGGTGCAAAGTGTATAGTTGATATGTGTGTGATACATGAGGGTGCTTACTTTAATAAATAAGTTCACTGAGGTGCCCCGTGTGAGAACATTCCTAAATGGGAAAGGAAGTTTCTATTTCAAGAAATGGAAACTTCCAGATTAGGAAATATCTCACGAGTCATTGATGTGATTAATTAATCCTTAAACTTGAGGTTCCTTGTCACTTTATGAGTTAACTCTGTAGTCTTAGGTATAAGCTTTAAAGGGTGTCGCCTTAGACAACTGATTCAAGGCTTATGCTGGGGCTGCACAAGTGATTCATGAAAGTGAATGAGAATCAAGAAAGGACCTACACTTGCATTTGCAAGGTGATCTCTTATTGTGTAAGTCATTCATATGCCATATGGAGTCCTTGGCCAAGGCAGTAGATCAAGACATCAAGAAAAGGGTTTCTTGGATTGAGATCAAATGGATATGAAATGCACTTAGCTTTAAGACCGGATTATTAGGGTTCTGATTATTCCCTTACCCTAGATCTTGGTTGAGAGATAGTAAGTAGGAGGATTGTATCTCACATGAATCAATGACTTAAAGGTTCTGTCGAATCCGAACATTCCAATTCAGCTAGGGGTTAAACACCTGTTGCTAGACTATGGTCGTTTAATCTGTGGACTGACTAATTAATTAGTGAATTAATTAATTAGGGTCACTGCTAATTGAATTGAGAACCTAGAGGGTCACACACAACAACTTGGTTACATGAGTTGAGGCTTAAAAATGATTAAACGAGTTAATCGGGCCTAGAGGGTTCCACACGTGTGAAACCACACATGTGGGTCACGTGAGTGACACGTGTCCTTGTGACACGTGTCCCACATGTGTTAATATATATATTGTATATATATATTAAATAATTAAATGTGTTAATTATTTAATAGACTTTGGTTTAATTTTGAATTAAAAAGAAAGTCTAATTTAGGAGAAAAATAATCTAGTTAATTAATTATGAATTAATTAATTAGATAAAATAAGTTATTTATTTTAAATAAATAAAGTGTAAAATTATCCAAAAATAGTTTGGATATTTTAGCTCTCTTGAAAGTTGATTTGAATTAGAATTCAAAGTCAAAGTCAAAATTACTTGATGATCAAGTAATAGGAGAGAGAGAGACCAAAATCCTAGCCCATTAAGGACTAGGAATTTCGGTACCCTCTCTCTATAAATAGGGGAGCTCGAGCTCCTCTAGGAGCTAATTGGCAATTCTTTTGGTTCATGTGTTGAACACCTTCCTTTCTCCAAGATTAAATAAAACCCAAGGTTAAGCCTAAACACTAACTAGAGAACTAGCATCCTTACTAGTTAGATTGTGATCAAGTTAGTGGACTTTCTCTAGTGACTTCAAGTTAGAAGTTTGAAGATTCGAGCTTTACCAAGGAGAGGGGATCAAGCCGCGAGAAGAGCGTTCTTGGGTGGCTTGAAACGCTTCAAGAAAGAATAAAAGAAAAGTAAGTTTTCTATCTCTACGAATTTGGTTACACGATTGCGAGTCCAAGGTCCTTTTGTTGGGAAAATTTTTAAATTCCGCTGCTTTCTGATTCGTGTTTCCCAACACCCATAACCCGACCCGTCGCGTACACAAACCCTAACATCACTCATATCAGCCGTCCACTTCCAAAGCTCCCCAATTCCACTCACTCTCCCCAATTAACCAAAATCCCCAATTGCACGACCTCTAATACCCTAACTCCACCATGGGCAATGGCATGACCCACATACCACAAACCGCCGCTCATCACCGCCGCCTCACCAACCGACGCTGCCATCAATTTTTGGCACCACCACCAACTTCCCTCCCACAGCCCAACCGCAACCACTTCTGAATAGGCCACCTCCAGCCACGACAACGCTGTGAACTCAGTCCGCCTTGTGCCTGAAATCATCACCGCACTTGGCCTGAACTTGCACTGCACCTCAAACCAAAATGCTACTGATAGGAAGGCTAACCATGATCATAGACACGATTTCTCCAGTCTGACTCTCGCCCATCACATACCACCAAGTTTAGGGAAGTCCTCAGTTTACCTTTAATCTTTATTTTTATGTTGAGGACAACATATGCTTTAAGTATGGGGGGATTAGATGTCTTAGGGCTGTATGAGAAAAAAATTTCAAATTTTGCATGATTTTGGGGTACTTGTGAAGATGTTGAGGGCTGATCATTTTGACAAAAGTGTTGCTGCTGTTATATTCTGGATTTAAGATGACTTTCTGCATATTTTGATGTGTGTTTAAGTTGTGTGAATAGTGTTGTGCTCCTCGTAAGTATGATTAGGAGATAAGATATGACCTAATTTGATTCCCATTTGATGAATTTTTACTATTTAGGCAATGATGGATTAATTTTTAAAGGATACGAAGTATGGCTTAGTCTTGCATGCTTAATATTGGCTACTTGTTGGTGATATTCTCACATTTTTGGAAATTGCAAGACCGATTTTAAATAGCTAGAATGTTAACATTGTGTGATTAAAATGACACCATTTCTTGAATAGAAACTTTAGAAGTTGAATTTGGTATGCATTTTGAATTTTCACTTGTTTTTGGGACATTATGGTGGAGCTAGGGAATTGAATAAGTTGAGTATTACATGCTGAAATCAATTATGTGCAATGCCAAACATCCGTCAAAAAGATTAAATGGGGCTTAGATTCATCACAAATGTTTGTGCTCGCGTCAAACGGTCCCAAACAATCTCGACGAGTGGGGCAAATTATGAATACGCAGCTGATTACCCATCCTAATAAGTGATTTATCACAATAATACGGGTAATTATGAGTAAGGCTAAGCCACTTGGTGTTGTGATTGGCTAAGTAACCGGATGACATTCATCACAAATGTTTGCATTCGCGTAAAAAGGCCAATGACAATTCAAGCAAATCCTAGCTAAAGATCCTTAATGATTTAATTGCGAATAACCCGAATTCCCCACAACTACCATTTCACTAGAAACTTCCTTGTGCATACCGATCACCTCATAAGTTGAATATGATTTCTAGGATTAAATGGTTTATATTTCAACTTTGGTAAATCATGCATGTGCCTAAGATGGTGACCGGGCATTGTGTTTTCTTATGTGAGACTCTCATTGCATTTGGTTCAATATTTGGTAGTGTTGGGCGAAAATCATGCTTTCATTCCTAGTTTACATTGCTCATTTCGCGTTTTCATTGAATAGAGTCGAATTTCTCTCTTATCTTTGATCTTAGTTTATGCTTGAGGGCAAGCATTGTCTAAGTGTGGGGGGATTTGATACGTTGCATATTCATTGAAATATTGGGCTTAGAATTGTTTATATTTGACCCACTATTTAATTTGATTGTGGATAATTGATTAAAGTCTGTATTTTATGTAGAAAAACACCTGGATGAGAGAGTTTGAAGAAAAATTGGCCCAAGCATATGTCGTTGGAGAATTTCTTGCTGAAGAAGCCCACTACAAGGCCTTTTGGATTAATATGGCCCTTGCAACGTTAAGAATTAAAATCACCTAATTGGAGCAGCAGCCATGCATAATAAGAATTCAGGCCCATGCATTATTGTTGGCCACGTTCCTAAGCCCAAGCTATGAGTCTGACAGGAGTTACATATGTTAATTAGGGGCAACACGTTTCAGGGGATTAATGGAATTATATGAAAGAGTGAGTGGGCGTTTATTAAGGAGAGAATGTGGAAAAATAGTGAAGAAGCTTACCTGAGGTCACGGCTATGAACCCTGACCCATTTTTCGCGTAGAAACTTGGTCGCACTCATTGAGAACGTGGGAGTTAGTGGTCATCAATTCCGGCAGAACGTGGAAGGAGGAGTGGGAGAGGAATTCATGCATTTTTCACTACAAATACAAGAAGAACCGAGAACTTAGGGGGGCTGACACGAGAAATGCAGCACCACTTCCGACGGGATTAGGGAGTTTATTCTAGTTTCTCCTTTTCTTTATTTTAGATTATGAGTTTGAACCTTGTTTTGTTTGGTTTCAATTGATTAGTTAGTTTCGTTTTTAGTTGGGAATTTCCAAATATTATGCTAGACTTGTGAGACCGAATCGTTTTGATTAGTTGGTTTATGATATTCGTATTGTTTCCGTTTTACTGTCATTGTTTGTTAATTGATTCTTTGATTAGGGCCCGATCTTAGAATTAGTTAATTTGCATATCGCCAACTAATTTATTTGGCGGTGTTAACTAGATAGTTAGTATTTGTAGCAAACTACACTAGGACATTAAGTTTGTCTGATTTCGTGTTGAGAAACTTGCGATCTAATCGAGTGAAGCAGGAGTCTATGCATAACCGGTTAGGATTAGTGTTTCTTTGGTGTTTAATGCTGCTAAGTAATTGAATCTCAGAGAGAGTCTCAAAGGGGTTATTAATTAGTTAGGTGACGATTATTAGGAGTTTCTTCTAATGGTTCTAAAAGTAAGAAGAAACAAGGGAGCCAGAGGTACTTGGCTACTATAACTAATCTATCATTAAACCAGTGAAAATCTTTGAGTCAATGATCGTAGTCTATGCATGATTAGGAAATTCCCGACTAATTTGTTGTCCATTCATTTTTGAGTTATTAATTCTTGAGTATTTGTTAGTCTAGCTAGTTTTATTATTTGTTTAGGTTAATTGTTAGTAGTTTAGTTACAAATCTAAAACCCCCCTGTAATCTTTTGTCTTCGTTCCTTGGCATATTAAGAGGTACAATCTCACCCAATCTTCGAGGATAGATACCCTTTTACCACTATTTACAAGTTATTTGTATTCGGTACTTGGGATTTTATTTTTGGTGGGCGTCATTCAAGCATTGCTTGGATTTGGTGCGAGTTTGCAGTATTGATTGATTACCCGTTCGGGCTTATTGGAGAGTTGCGAAGAATTTACTATTTTGTTTTGCATTTGAGATTTGTGTAATTCAGACTTTGTAGAGCCAAGGTGGAGATTTGTTGACGTGGCTCCAAAAGTCCACAAATCTTAGGCAACTTAGATAGATGTAGTTTTTGAGCCCACTTAAGACACGTCTTATTTAGTGGGTAGATTTCTGATATTTTTAAGTAGAAGAAAAAACTGTGACTTTCTCTACATTAGTTTATCAGAATTCAGAGAGCACCTTTGTGACTCCGTTTGTAACTCCTCAAGATATTAAATTAATCTCTCTCTTTCTCGCCCGTGGATGTAGCCAAATTGGTGAACCACATAAATTTTTGTGTCGATTTATTGTTTGCTTTTATTTGTTCGTGTTAATCGTGTAACATAATATTCGATATGATTGTCCGATACGACAAGATAAAATATTTAAAATTATCTATGAATTAGAGATCTAAAGTTTCTTGCAATATTGTCTGTGTGTATATATATATGTAATTTTTATGTTTATATATCATTTTCAGGATAGAGTATCTATCTGCATTATTGGTTGACAATGAAGATGTAAGATAACGACCTTGTTACTATTTTAATCCCTTTACAGCATGCATTTGCAGAAAACTGAAAGATGCTTCCAATTATATATAAAAGAATAATGGAGCGGCCTGTTTCATATCAATGTAAATTACATCGGAAAAATTAAAAAAAAAATCAATGTAAATTACCCATGCACGATCATGTTCGAATAATCTTTAAAGAAAACCCTTAAAAAAAAAAAAGAAAAGAAAAGCGTTCGTCCAAGAATGTGATCTTCAAACATTGATTGAAAAATACTTGATTAATTATATTAATTTAATGTTCAAGATAGGTTTAATGAATTATTTTGTGTAAACATTAAATGGATTAATTTCATTTAATTAATATTAAACATTTTACTTCTTAATTATATAATCATATGCAAGTTATTATTTCGTAATTAATCAAGTCAATTTGAAACAAGTATGTAGATCTGAACCGAAATAAGTATGTGCATTTATAAATAAATGAGTTAAGGATTCTTTTACCTAAAAAGAAAATTCGGGAAAAAAAAGTCACGAGTTCAATAGGAAGATTATAGTGGAGATGAAAGCATTTTACCTCCCTGTGTAATGCATAATTTTCATATCACCCCCTTGTGTAAAATTAAATAGCATCTAACCTACTTGTATTGTTTTTTAAACACCACGTTGCCTCCTTTCTAATTTTTCTGTATTGATTAATAGGTTTTTTTTTAACTAAAACACATCAAATCCATTTAGAAAGTCATTTTTTAAACACTTCATTTTTCCTCTCTCAGCCAAAAACTCTTACCAAAACACTTGAAAAGAAGCTAAACGTCCGAATAAATCCGCTTGAGGAAACAATCGCTTAAAGACAAAAATATAAAAAAGAGGTAAAATAGACTTTAAAGTCATTTATTTAACATGAAGGAGGGTAAAATAGATATCAAACTCAGAAAATAAATAAGAAATAATGAAAGAAACGAAACAGTTAACGAGAATGAGTTACACACCCCTGGTGTAAATACGCTTCTTTTTTAAAATTTTGAGGGGGACTTTATGCTATTTGATTTTTCAGGAGGAGGTAATTTGATAATTGTTTTTTTCACAGGGGGTTTGTGAGGTTTTTTCCCGATTATAGGCATTGTTAAAATTGTCGGAAATATGAAATATAATGATGAATATATTTTTGATGAGAGGCCAAATCGATTATCATTAGAAGAATTAGGTAAAAAAAATGAGAATACATTTCGAGAAAGTCAACCTTCCCGGAAGAAAAGCAAATGAAATATTTTTATAAAATTCTCGATGAATCGAGAACTTTAATGTATGAATGCTTTTAAAATTATTATTTTATCGTGTCGTATCATGTCGAACACTTGTATCCGATAATTTTCACGTGGAAAATTCAAGAAAAAATTTATGTTGTTGTATCTGTATCGTGTTATATTTGTACCGCTGTGTGCGTATCCATACATTATAGAGAATGAGGTTAATTCTCATTATAGTACATCGAGTGCTACAGAATAATTACGAAAATCCTAAAAGTCTTTTAATTTCTTTTTTTTTTATTTTCAATCCTATGTAACATACATAACTATTCAACATTATTATCACACAAAGAACACAAGAAAAAGCGACAATCATTTTTTGTTGGTATAATACGCTCCGCATGGCCCCTCGTATATGAAAACAAGACGCATAGACGTCGAAATTGGACTTTGACGTCGACTGTAGAGGGCCCAATTTCTAACGGCTAATTGATAATATATTATAAACCACAACGAATTATATTGAATTACGTAGTATATATTAATAAGTATTTGAAAATTTGATGTTTTCCAATTATTATTTTATCTATTGAAATAATATTTCAAAAATAACTTAATTATAGGAAAATTTATATTGTTGTTATTGCAAATTTTAGCGAACTAATTAAAAGTTTTACTTACAAATATATACTTTTAGTTTTCTTCTAACATTTTATCCATCCCTTTAGTATTCTTAAAAGTAGTTTCTATAACTTCTTTAACGTATTATTAGAAGTAAGAGTTCATTTAATTCAAGAATGTTTCATAGTATGATTTTGTAAGTCATCCGAATAACCATTATTGGTTTTTTTGCCCTTTAGTATATATTATTATTTTTGCTGCCAAAGGAAGCCAAAATAATAACTGGAATACCCAAGACCAATATCTATTCACATAAAACTGAAGAAAATTTTCACCCTACAAATCTTACTGTCTTCTATTTCTTTATTCGAAGAAATAACTATCGCAGCTTTTTTCCACTAATAATCTAGAAATTAGTTGTGCATCAATTATGGATTTAACATAAATTATATCAAATTTATTTATGCACGTAAAAACCACATGTACCGATAACTAGTCCCTTTACAAAAACCCAAGGGTCACTCCACGTTGCAACAACTGGAGTCAATAACCCCACATAGTTTTATTTTTATTTTTATCTATCTATCTATTTATAAATTTTAATCTTAGAAATGAGTTCTTTGACCGGGTAATGTGGGATAAATCCCCAATTGGGCATCATATTTTACTTAACTCCCCATTTTGGCAAAATATTGTATGATTTTCACATAATGTCGTACTTAAAATACCTCTCAAAATATGTTGTATTCACAAAATGTAGTACTAAAACGCTCTAATGCAGTATTTATATTATATTATGTCGTATAATTTTATGGAGAGTTAAGTAAAAATATTTCAAACTGATGGGGAGTTATTTCAAACTGTTTCTTTTTTGGCCCGTAATGAAAGAAAAAAATATTATATTGTCATCCTTGCAGGCCAGAACATCCGAACAAGTAACAACAATTTTCATTACATTGATATGAATAAGCTTGGACTCCGAAAACATCCTCAAAAACTTGCGAGTTGCGACGAATGACGATCCTTCACAAAAAAACCAAGAAGGTAACTATCAAATTCCTTTGCTAGTTATTCAAATATTTGATATATTTGCAACTTGACACGCTGATGATATTTGATATACCAATATTTTGGCACGTCAATTATTTTATTACCTTTAAAAATGTTGAAACATTTGATATGTCTATGCCGGAATACCGAAGTCCCAACATAGAATCGAAACGGCAAGATTGTCGCTACTAATATACTTTTTTGCACAAGGCAGACCTTTTGTGAACTATATTCGACTATTTATGGTGTTATTTTAACATATCAATGTTTATCTGCCTTTAATCGTACTATTTTTATGAACACAGTTTTGCTTGTTGTTTAAATTATTTTTGTAGTTTGATTGCAGCGTAGGGACATGGAACCACCACATTTCCCTACTAGGATTCAATCTGCAGTGACAGAGCTTGAAATTTTAGTTAGGGAGGTCGACCAAAGCATAATACTAAAGGGAACTCAATAATTTACTATATTAACCTTTACTAGTATTAATTATAACTTTGATGAGGGGGTCAATAATAAAAAATCACTTAAAATTACATATACAAATATCTATATTCATACATAATAATAAAAAAAATTTTTTTTTTTTGAGGGGTTCAATTGTACCCCTCAACAGAGTGGGTCGGTATGCGAAATGAATAATTTGTACAAACAGAAAACCGACGAACTCCAACCTTAATTAGTAGGTACAACGGCAACAATAATTCATATAAATCTAGAAGTATGATAAAAATGCAAAATAATAATTAAAATAAGTATAAACACACATAATCTTATACCGTGGACTTTAGATTGTTACGACTCCGACATTGATAAACCAATGCTCTTGTTAATTCTTGAGATTTTTGATACTTTCACCTCTTCTATAATATAATCGGAGAAGATAAGATCTTCACTACTAATTTAGTTGTTTTTAATATTATAGATATAATGACGGCCAAAAAAAAAAATATATTATAGATATAAAATCTATTGTTTGGTTGTGCACGTGACGGCCCCTCGGATGCTTCGATCACTAAACACGTGAGAATTCATTGATGGTTTGACCAGAAACTCCCACCAAACCATAGACTGCGCGCCACCATAGTTAATGCCCAATTTGCCTCTATATATATATATAGCATTAAATTCCACTTCTTTAATATTTTACATTCTAAATTTATAGTTTTATACTTTTATACACAAGAAGATCAAATGCACTTCTTCATTACAAATTCTCGTATTAATTTTTCTTTAAATTCTTTGCACATTTTAGGTGGTAAAAATATAATTTTTTTTATTCATATTATTATATTAAGCGAGAGAAATAAATAGAAACTATTTTGGTCTCTTGACGTACTCTTTTATTTTCAATTTTATTTATTTCTCATTTTATTCGGTTTCTTACCTTGTATTCTTCTATTTTTATTTATTTATTTATTTTATTACTCCAACTACAGCTTCTTAAGTCTTTTTTTTTTTCTCTCTCACCTCACTTCAATTTTTTTCTTTATTTATCATAATTTAATAATTATATTAAAAATGATTATAAAATATATATTAATATAAAATTAATTTTAATATATTTAAATAAGAATAGTATTTTATTTGCACATGCAACAAATATAAATCTGAGGAAATTACTAATATTTATTACGAGTTTGAATCTTTTGAATCATTAGAATATAAAAAATAATTAAAAAACAACTTAGCTTATACCTTAAAATAACATACTAACTCATCGAACACCATAACAATTAGATTTATTGTTATGTACAAACATAAAATGCACTTCCCTCCTATTGTACACTATAAAATAAAATTTTAGTTCAAATTTGAAATCTAGGCATCTAATTAACTAAAAATGAGTCAATGTATAAGTACTTGCTATTTAATCCATAACTTTATAAAAAATTTATATTAACCCGATGAAAAATGAGCAAGTGGACAGTACTTGCTACTTAATCCGTGACTTTATAAAAAAATTAGGTGAATTTCTAAAAAAGGTGTCTTTTTCCAGGGATAGTACACTTTTGGTGTATTTTTGAAATGTATTGTAATTTTAGTGTTTTCCGCTTTTTAGAAAAGCGGAATCACGGTATCGAATGGTGATTCCGCTTTATTTTTGAAATGTATTGTAATTTTAGTGTTTTTCGCTTTTTAGAAAAGCGGAAAACACTAAAATTACAATACATTTCAAAAATATACCAAAAGTGTACTATCCCTAAAAAAAGACACCAAAATTAGAAAAAAAAAACCAAAAAATTATATTAACCCGAGGACAAGTTTAAAACAAGTTCGCTAATTTCCCCCTATCAAAATTACCTAACATTCTCTATTATCTCAAATCCCATAATTTTGGACCTTATAGTGGTGACATTTACCCATTATTTGACAACTTATTATTTACATCCCGCATAATAATGTGTATATTATTATTACTCATTTATTTTCCCAATCATAACTCACATGCAAATGTTGTAACTTGTAAGAAACTAAATGAGTGAGAATGTTATATTTTTGCAACCCAAATCTATATTATTATATTAAGGGTGAGCGCAAATTATGGGGTCATGAAATCTTAATTTTTATTTATTTATTTATTTATTAACTTTTTATTTTTCTCTTGTTATTTTATCTTTTTTTTTTATATAATTTTTATCTCTTTTCATTTATATTTTTAATTTTTAATTTTAATTATTAATATGACACTATCTTATGTTATTTACTTATTGTAATTGAGTTATTATATTAAAAATAATTATAAAAATATATATAAATAAAAAATTAATTTTAATATATTTAAATACTATATATTTATTTACCCATGCGAAGAATGGATAAAATTGCTAGTTACAAATTAAGTGTATAAAATGGCAGTTATCGGCACTAATACCCTAAAAAACCCTTCACCTCCGACCAAAGACTAAAGGCAACTTTTCCTATTTATCTTCCATCTCTTTCCCTTCTGAATCAAGCAATATCCACATGCACCTATACATACACATATACATACATCATTCAACACACACACTCACAATCACACGTCCTCACTTTCAGCAATATGTCGCTCTCAATTTCTGTTAATCTTCCCTCTTATCTCTCTATTAGGTTCTAAGCCTTTGCCCCCCCACTCTACCACCTGTGTGTTCTTTCATTTTCCATTTCCGCTAAATATTTTGCTTCTTTTTCTCTTTCCAAGCTTCAATAAATCTTGCTAGGAAATCCCATTTAAGATTCAATCCAATCCCATCTTGGATTCCCTGTTTTCTTGGATTTCTTCCCGCAAAAATCTCGCAACGGAAAAAACCCGTTTCACTCCTTTTCCGCTTAAAGATTCTTATTCGCGGATTTCTTCCAAGAAATTTCTTGATTTCGCGAGCAGTAATGGGGAATTGCTTGGTTCCTGCAAGTAAATCTGCGGCGGAAATAGCGCCGTCGGAGTTGATAAAGTCGCCGCCGGTGATCAAGCTCTACGGCCAGCCTAACAGCTTCGCCACCTCACACATCCGATTAGCGCTCCTCTACAAGCCCGTCACTCTACAGTTCGTCCCCTCGGAGGCCCACGAGAACCCAACCCTAATCTACAAATCCGACGTCGTTTCGGGCTCCGTCGAGGAGATACTCCGCTACCTGGAGTCGAAGTTCCCCGACCCTCCGGTGAATAATGCGGCGGAGAACAGTAGTAGTAGTAATATATGGGGGTGGTGCGGCGAAACGACGCCGTTGGTGGTGTGGGTGGTGGTGCTGCAGCACCGGAGCATAAACTGGCATCTGGAGAGGATGGTGAAGTGGGCGGAGGATATGGCGGCGCGTGGGGGGAACGCGCGGGGAGATCCGTCGATGGGGAGTCCGAGAATGGAGGTGAAGAAGTTTGGGAAGAGCTACTCGCAGCTGCTGCAGGTGATGCTCGAGCACGCGCAGATGGAGGAGACTGTTCTCTTTCAGATCCTCGAGTCCGCTGATCGAGGTATTGTTTTTCTTTTTCTTCGATTGTTTAATCTTTTCGGAATAAATGCTTGTTTAATGGATTGTTTGTTCTTATTCAATGAAGAAAAAGGAAAAGAAAAATGAAAACTACAGCAGTTACGAGTGGAGGTACAACTGTTGCATTAGACGACATTTTCTTTGTGGTACCTTAAGCTTTAGAGGTTGACAAGAAATGAGGTTATTACTATACAATTGGAGTAAATTTCTTTTCCTTTCCATGGAATTAGGTTGCTGTGAGAATGTTGGATATGATTTTAGACCTAAATTTTGAAGATTCAAGAATTTAAGAGAAAGTTTTGTTCTTTACATTGAGCATAGGAACCATGAAGGAGATGAGGGTTTAAGAGCTTAGGTGCTTATTGTTGAGTATTATTTGGAGTAAACTAAGATCAATATTGATCCCATTTTGTGTTCTAAGCAATTTTAGTTAAATTGATCAAATGTTTAAATGTTTTATATTTCTTGGCTGTTGGGTGCATACGTGGGAACCGAAACTCGGTTCCTTCAAGAATTTTTGGTTTGGAAATAGAGAGAAACTGTTCAATGATGTTGCATCAGAAATGTAATACTGAATTGAAGAACAAAGCTTATGTGACATTTGGATTAGATGAAAGAATGACATTATTATGATATCTGTCATATTGTAATCAGCTTTTAAACCATGGCACTCCCATGTGAGACAAACTAAAGAGTCCTCCCCTGAGTCTTAATTGGCATAATTTGGATGGTCCCCTTAGATTTGAGAAATCCCATCTACTATGTTACAAACTAAAAAGAATCTAAACAGAAATAATCAAATTGCCGTTAATACCCTTTCAATAATTTGCTTAAAGAACAAGAATAATCACAGCATACTCCACTGAGGAGTCCTAACCTGGGGGGGACATTGTAATTTCCATTCTTATTGCTGAATCATGTTTAGGCTATATGTGCTAAGAAGATTTGAAAGAATCTGAATGCTATGTCAAAAAGCTGCCCGTTTGGTTGCATGACAATAGGGTTATGAGTTTATTTCTAGTTTTTGATGATTGACAACGTGATAACGCAGGATTATGCAAATCTGCAAATGAGGAACATGCAAGACACCTTCCCATAATGAATGGTATCAAGGAAGAGATCAAGACCGTTGGAGTTATGAATCCTGGAAGCCCTGATTATCAAGAGGGCCTCGTTAATCTATCATCCCGCCTAAAAAAATTAAAGGTAACTGTCATCTTAATCTCCTGCAATGTCCATGCTCAAGTAGGACAAAGCTAGTAATTATAATTTAGGAAGATATTATTCATGTTTAAAGCAGGGGTGAAGCCAAGAACTTTCATATAGGAAGATGTAATTCGTGTTATCCAATGAGTGAATGCCCCAATCTGGAACCCCATTTAAGCCCGTTTTTGCTATTTTTCTGAATCTTTAATTTATGGAAGATTTCCTGATTAATTTAATTTGTTCACCAGGATAACTGCAAAAAGCACTTTGAAGAGGAAGAAAGGGAGCTCTTGCCATTAATGGAGGCGACAGAGCTAAATAAACCACAGCAAGCAAAAGTAATGCAGCAATCGGTGGACGTGATGCGCGAAACTCACTCAAACTTGTTTCGTTTTTTCATGGAAGGGCTCCGACCGCAAGATGCCATGCAGTACTTTGACTTCATCAAGACTTATTGCGACAATGTTCGTGTATCGCTTATGCTCCACATGATGGTTGGTTAAGCTGAGTAATCTAATGGCTTTTCATTGGCTGTGAACGAAATTGCACCAACTATTTGCTTCCTATGGTTTTCGACTCGAGCTGCAGGTGAAGGGGTGATTATCTGTATGGCTAGTGATGTTCTTTTAGTCTTTGTTGCTTAATGCAGGCCAAAGTTTGAAATGTAGAAAATTGACCTGCTACCTGCCTTGTATGTAAATGCAGGTTGATGGGGAAAGTGTATTGATTCACATAGTTTTTGAAGAATTATTATAGTTGTGTTTCTTATGGTTTCTATGTAAGTTTTCTTGTTTTGTGGATAAGTTAAGCATCAGATTCCTTTGCTCCAAATAAAAGGGTTCCAAAAGGAAGAGGGGGGTATGCGCCCCCCTCAACTCTTCCAACTTTGCCTTATATTTTCCAGGTGGTGTTTGCTAGTCTCAACTTTGCTTTTGTTTTCCAGTTCTTGTTTGCAAAGCCTTGCCTTCTAATATCTGGATGGAATCCATGTGTACTTACTCTTTTTGAGTTTTATATCCTATTTATCTAACATTAAATCGGGTTGGATCACTTACATATAAAGTTTTTTTTTATCAATGGTTGGTGCATTTGTGGTTCGAACAAAAAATCTATAATTAAACTAGTAAAATGTCGAACTGTTAAATTATACGAGTTGGTGGAGCATTAGTGTAAAGTTATCTAAGTGCAAAACATAGCTACGTGAAGTTTTATTGTACATAATTTTATAATTTCGTAAAATAATTCAAATTACTGGAGTAGGGCCCTGCAGAATAGGTAACATTATTAATTCAAATGGTTGAACAATTATCTTCTTGGGAAAGTTATATATTGACAATCATATCCTTAGCTGCTAATTCTTTTTCTTTATTTTTTCCCCAAAGAAACGTTTTGGCCCACATTCAGTCCATCTAGGGCTGTAAATGGATATTCGAAAATCCGATATCCGTCCGCATCCGAATTCGTTTACAGAGGATATTATCCGAATCCGTTTCAAGAGGATATTATCCGTATTCGATTATAGACATCCGAATTATAAACGGATAAGGATATGGTAATGAGGCATCCGATCCGTTTAACATCCGATCCGTTTCATTATCCGTTAGATATATCCGTTATCCGATTTATCCGTAATCCGTATCCGATAAATAATATATTATATTAAAATATATACACAAAACTGTGTATATATGATAGATTATTAGTATTAAGTAAATTTTTTAGAGCATTTATTAAAGGAAAACCTTAGATTTTATTAGTAACTATATGTTCACGTCAATATTCATATAGAGATAATATAATTAACATATATTATGTTACTAATTAAAGTATTATATTTCAAATTAATTATATGATAAAATTTATAATTTCACCACATTTATACATTCGCTAAAACATAAAAATGATCTATATAGATATACTTATTATTTCTCTATTCGTCTAAAATATATATATATTCAAAGTTATATAATTATTAAATAATTTATCTATAAATGAATAGTTGATAATCTGATTAAAAGTTCGAAATTATATAAATAAATAATTTATGTCAAATTTTGAATAGTTGAAAATCCGATTAAAATCCGAATCCGTCCGAATCCGCCTTGTATCCGTATAAAAAGGATATTATCCGAATTCGATTTAAAAGGATATTATCCGTATCCGTCCGAATCATAAACGGATAAGGATATGGTAATCATACATCCGATCCGTTTATTATCCGTTTACACCCCTAAGTCCATCCATTCAAGAGTCGTCTTCGAAATCATGTTAGCATACAATTATGCTCAATTAAAGTACATCAAACATGATATAGTGGATCTTGAGAATTGTTAGTACTATAATCATCACACTGACAATGATAAATATTTAACATTAAGTTTTTACTTAAATAATAAAGTTTACTGGAAAAATATATTTCTGACAAACATTATTAGTTCAATCATTATATATTATTTAGGATTATTTACATTCAGGTTCACAAGAATTTAGAGAGTCCAAAGTCCTCTCTCTTTCTCCTCTCTTTTCTCTTTGTTTCTAAATCTTAATCTACATGACTCAACTCAAAAAAAAGGTAGTGAATTGAAATTTCGATACGACGGTGGAAAATACTATCATTGCTTATTTGCCGGATTGACTCAAATCTATTCAGCCGTCAGCTTTACAGATTTGTTCCGTCGAAATCCACTCAAATTTGCTATCTCGAATCTACCGTCATCTTCTCAATCCGCCGTTACTCTTTCAGATCTACAGTTATTCTCTTAAATCTAGCAGAGATCTGCTCCACCGGTGGCTTTTTTATGGTGCAAAGACGATTTGCGTCCATTGCGTGCTATTTTTTAAGTTATGATTTCTGTCGAGTTTTCCCCATGGAAGTTTTGTTTCTTCGTTATGGAACTTTTATCTTTTCCGTATAGAAGTTTAGTTACTTTCTTTAATTTCACTTTTATTTTTTCTATGTTTTCCTGGAAGTTAAATCTATTCAGCGTGAGGTTAGCCCATTCACTCTTGAAATTTGCAAGCTTCGGCTTGCGTTCGCTCATTGCAGCATATGTTATTGTTTTTCTTTTCAGAAAAAGATTAACAAGAATTTGAAAACAAATATACCTCCGCAATAGATTTACATTGAACCTCCTTTATGAGTTTTGAAATTATAATCTTTTTTTTACCAAGTGAATCGGAAATCTAAATAGGGGTTAGAGAAAAATCTAATCGACTTGCTGATTTATCTGTGCTTGTATTCCGTGCCCCTCATTATATGCTTGAATTAACTTTCCAATTATTTCACGACAATCTAGCACCATATTCTTTTATCAAGTTAACCACAATTTTCAAGTTCAACTCCACTTGATAACTATTCATAAGTGAGCATTTTGCACATTATCCTTTGAAAGATGACTTATAAAATTTGTGAAATTTAAAAGGGGTAATTTGTAATAAATATGTATAAGTAAATAAAACGAAAACGTAACCTACAAAATTTAAACCTAATGCCTTAATATTAGCAAACTTGCCACATAATCACAAAACAAACCACATGAAACGAAGTTGCCCTAAAAACATTTTATGTTTTGAAAGTTTTTCCATGAGATAGTTGAACAGGTGATATAGTATCGAGTCAAGCAAACCGCTTGTGTTATTACACTAATAAAAAAGTAACCTAAAATTGCCATATTAGTGTCTATTTATCTTACGGAAAATGTGCTAAAACTTACCTATGCGGGGAGCCAAATTTGAGGAAGCTTGCCCATGTAAAATTTAATCATACTAACTCCCTAATTGAATTTGTTAACTTTACTTCACTATCCATTTGATGAGAATTTACCAATTTGTCCATTCAGACATTAGCTTCCCTCCCATTTCATCATCAGAAATCAAAAAGCCATAGACAAGTTTGACGGTCAAGGGTTTGCTCAGAAAACAAAGGCACATTATAGTGCGAGGGTTTCCAACGGTGAGGGGTAATGACGGTGAGCGGGTGCCTCATAGCGACGGTGAGGAGTGATGACGGTGAGTGGGTGCCTGACATCGACGGTGACGAGTGACGACGGTGAGTGAGTGTGATACAGTGACGGTGAGAATGATGCTTAGGCAATGTCGACGACGAGGACGAACGGCGGCAGTGAGGAGGAATTCTGGCCTGACGAGAAATTCAGGTTTTTCCCCTAAAAGTTTTGCCATTTTTCCCCTTTTGCTCCAATACGATATTTCAATTTTTAGCTACGCTATTACACCTTTTTTGTACACAAAATTATCATCAAGTTACTAGAATTGAAATGCCCTGATTTGTTTGTGTGTTGCTTGAACCGAAATGCCCTAATTTGTTAGTGAGTTGTTTGAATCTAAAAGCCCTAATTTATGCCGTAATTTTGTGATATTATTTGTTTGCAGAAATGAATGAGCTTAGGCATGTTACCATTTAAACTTGATGTTCCTCAGTGGCCGTTTGCACTGAAATGCAACATATTGGGGTTTTAATGAAGACCGAAAACGAAGAAGCCATATCTCGATGTCCATTTGATTTTTTCATAAACATGCCTTTTACATATGACTCAAATTTTCGAATCAAGCTATTATTATCCAGGTATGACGTGAAAAACTCCGCTTCTTCTGTGGGTGAAGGCATTCTTGTTCCCTTCACGACTTCAAAATTCTGCATAGTGATTGGTCTGCAGCATTATGGACTCAATGTTGATCTCCACTCGAAACTGCCATCCACCACACTAGAAAAATATTTTAATGACGAACTAACAAACTGTACTAGGGATAACATTGTAGCTAATTTGAGGGAATTAGTGGAGAGTACAGAGCAATCTGATGTGAAGGATTTCTATAGAATGTATATACTCTTTGTATTCTCTACATTATTGTTCCCTGTCAGCTCATATATTTTTCCTCGAGGTCTTGTTTGTTACGTGGATGACATGTCTGCTATTGGAGAGTTTTCTTGTGGGGTAGCTGCATATCGGTTCTTGGTTGGAGGCATAAGGCATCATGTGGTGAAGAAAACAATCTAAGTCAATGGTTTTACGGCTGGTTTAATGGTAAGATACAATTTCAAAATTTTATTATGTTTTGTTTGTCCATTATGTATATAGATGTGTTACTTAATTGAATTTGTATTATGATTAATGTAATAGGCTTGGTTTTACGAGCATTTTCCATCTTATTGTTGCCCTTGCTTATTGCGTGTCTTTCCTCGACTTTTTAGATGACAATCGAAAGTCACCAGTTTGCCTAGCAACATAAAAAAAGCCAATGCTGTATTGGATGCCATCGAGAGGATCGAGGTAAATCATTTAACAATTTTCTTTTATTATTTTGTAAATAAGTACGTGTTGTTTGTATATATTAATAACATAATTTTTTTTCCTTTGAAGCTTGTGGACATTGTTGCCACTCAAATAAGGGAGTTGCAATTGTTTGCCCCTCCAGTGGCAAAGGATAATGTAGATTTGGGGACCCTAGCTTTGTTGTTGAGGGACATTGTTGCAAATCAAAAGAGTGAGTTGAAGTTGTTAAGGGAATTGTTAAGTGGGAAGAAGGAAATAGCCGTTGAGGAGAGTGAGAATGAAGAAACTGTTGAAGAGGAGAATGAAAATAGAGGACATGTTGAGGAGAGTGAGAATGGAGAAACTGTTGAAGAGGAGAATGAGATAGATAAGGAGAATGAGAAAGATGAGGAAAATGTGAAGGATGAGGAGAGTGCCAAGGAAGTAACTGTGGAAGAGAAATGAGAGAAGGAAGGAGTTGTTGTGGAGAGTGAGAAGAAAGAAAATGTTTTGGGGGGGGGGGGGGAAGACTAAGAAGGATGAAGAGAGTGAGAAGAAAGTAACTGTGGAGGAGAAGAATGAGAAGGAAGGAACTGTTGTGGAGAGCAAAAGGAAGAAAATGTTAGGGAGGAGAATGAGAAGGATGAGGAGAGTGAGAAGGAAATAATTGTGGAGGAAAAGAATGAGAACGAAGGAGCTATTGAGGATGTAGTTGTTCATGTTGATGACGATTATGCGAGTGGAGAGAAGTCAGATGGTGACAGGCGTGATGAATTTAGAATGAAGCGAGTCCATAACACCATTGAATCCATTGTTATGTCTGTCAGAGAGAGGGGTGACAGAATCAAGAAAAGAAAAGACCCTGACTTAATTACACCCCCTTCATCTACTGTCCCAAAGTAGAAGAAGAAAGTAAGATGCCACAATTTTGTTAATTATTTGCATTAATAATTTTGCTTTTATATGATAATGTACACTGTTCTTAGAGTATGTTAGTACTTCAAAATTAAATCTGATTACTTTTAATCACTAACTCAATACTCTTGTATTGTGAAGATGGTTTTAGGAAAGACGCTTATGGATCCATGCATTGATTACATTGGGAGATTGGACTATCCAGGAAAACATGAGCGAGACAAAATCGATGCATTCATCATTGAGCAGTTTAAGGAGGCAAAGGATATTATTTACCATGGGAAAGAAGTAGAAATCTTCAATGTTAATATCTACCGACTACTTTGGGGCCTCGGGATGAGGCAATGCATCTTCAAGGGATATATTGAAATTTTGAACCGCATGAATTTGACCAGAATTTGGTGCATGTCGGCCCATGTAACGAGCGCAATAATGAAGGCCCTACAAGGTCAGAAGTTCATGAAAGGGTCAAAGAAGAAATTGAAGCAAGAAGCTATGCAAGAGCTTGATAAGTTCCTTACAGGTAGTCTCAGGAGGAACATGCGTTTAATGCTTAAGCAGCTGAATGTTGATGTTTTAGAAGGTAACCATTACATCATCTTCCCGCTGAACACGCACAACCATTGGCATATATGGTTGTGCTCGACACTAACTAAAGAATTTAAACGCTTGAACTCTATGCTTTTCCCTATCGCAACCGGGCAGTGCAAGTCATGGTCGAAATTCATTTGCTTGTACCTGATTCATGCATACAAGTATGAGATTCCGAGTGATGAGGTAGTTGGTCAGGTATGTCCCTCTCAAGATAGTGGCAGCTTGAATTGCGGTGCTTTTTTTGCTTATTTGCTGAATGTTTCGTACGGGATGATCCCACTTTCTGGAAGGAGTCCATGAAGATGCCGATGCCCTATTATCGTGCTCATTTGGTTGCTACTATCCTATCTATAGAAGATAATTTCAATGGTGATTGATAACGGATTTGTAGATATGTTGGTTGTTTATTTTGTTTGTGTTGGTCAGTAGATATTTTGTTTGTTGTTGGTAAGTTATGTTGTTTGTTGTGGATGGTGGATATGTGACAGGTGTCGAATCCGTCAAAAATAAATATAAATCCGGTCTACAACTAATACAAAGTATAGTGTAAACTGGTCGAACCACAGAGATTGGGAGAAATTAATTCAATTAAAATCACAGGAAATTCGTGCAACTAACTAACCAACTAAAAAGGGGGGGGGGGGGGGTTGGATTTTGATTAATTACCAACTAACTATGCAACTAAAATAACTAAACATAAGAAGAGAGCAATTAAATCACATTTGAGAATTGGTTTTGATAAATCAGATGGAAGACAATACCTAGCTAGGAAGTACAATTCAGTTTAGGACATCGATCACGGACGCAAGGATAAATTCAAACATTCAAGTAGATTAGCTATAGCAGATAGAGACACTCGACTAGGCATGTAAACGATCCCAGTCGAGCCTTGGCATTTTTTACTGATTCGGGCTCGGGCTTGGCTTGCGAGCCTGCGAGCCATGAAGTTCCTAGCTCGGGCTTGGCTCACACCAAGCCTGAGCTGGCTCGGCTCGGCTCGCGAGCCTGATTTGCAACAGGCTTTTCTCCCATTTTTTGCACAAACCTGGAACTCCAACAGATATCTTTCTTGCTTTTTAAAAAATCTGAAACTAAGAAGGTTTTGTAACAAATCTAGGGAATAAGCATCAAAGATTTTTCGTAGATTTTTATATAAATTACAATATTCGAAAGTAAAAAGAAAAAAAATTCCTACTCAGACATATTATCTTACCATCAAATTACAACATATTTTTCTTCGATGTAATCAACAATCACGATACACAAAATAAAACAAAACACTAAAGCTTGTCTGAATTTATCGTTGAATAAAAGAACAGCAGCGTCTGTGGCAAGAACGGGGCGATGGCGGTGTGGCGCAGGCGGTCGGAGCATTAGTGTGGCGAAGGCAATGGTCTGGTGGGCGGAGCGTGGTGGCGTCCGGTGGTGTGGTGGTGGTAGCGGCGTCGTCCGGTGGCATGTGGTGTGTTGTGGGAGAGAGAATTGGGTGGCCTGTTGTTGTGGAAGAGAGAATGAGCGGCGTGATTAATGTGGAAGAGATAATTTGGGCAGCGGCGGAGTGTGCAGCATTGCTGCTAGGGTTTTGTAGCATGATATATATATATATATATAAAGAAATAATATTTTAAATTATTTTTTAATATCTCAAGAGCTGGCTCGCGAGCCACCAAACAAAGAAAGTCTGGCTCGGGCCAAGGCTCGGCTCGACTTGATGGGGACGAATCTGAGCGCGAGCTTTTCGACTCATTTACATCCCTGCACTCGATTCCGCCTCGTTTTCTCTTAAATAGTAGAATAACCTACAGACACTCGATAGTTATTCCCTAATCAATTCACAACCCCTAGAGACACTTGACAGGATTCAATGAATCGACAACATTAAGAATTAAGAAAACACTAATCCAAATTAACCTAGTCACGACACATGCAAGATTCAAATTAGATTATTAACTCCCTTAACGAATCAGATTTGACTTTACTACTTCCTATCGTTAATGCACCACTAATTATCTATCAAGCACTACGTAAACTTCATGCAATCAAGATTGGCTATATGCAATTAAATCTACTTAGATGATTGTGCACTATCACTAAGCAAACAAATCACAATAAACACGACACTCGAAGAATTTATAAATACTTGAAATAAAATTGAATTATAAAAACCAATTAGGTCTCACGATGTTAAAAACTAAATTATAAAATCTTAGCTAAGTACTAAAGAAATTAGCTACTCATAGTTCTAAAATACGAAAACAGAAAATAAACGAAAAGCATAAAAAAAATAATAAATGGTTTCGCCACTCTCGGACGTCTCCAAGACGCCACCTATGCTGCTGTGTGAAGAGAATTATGTGAAAGATCTCCAATCTGCTCTCCAACTCGTGAATAAATAGCTGCCAACAAGACTTGGCCATCAAGCTCAATTTCTCTCCAAATCCTAGGCTAATTAGGATTCCTCTTCCACGCACAAACTTGCTGCACAAGTTCTACAATTCTTGGGCCCATTCAATTAATTCTATTTGATGTAATTCTTGGCCCATCTCAGCAACTAGGAAATAAACTTTGCCCAACATAATAGTTATACGTGTGGCCTACCAACCAAAAATCAAATTAGCTTGCTCCTTTATTACGTAAATGCATGCCTAGCTCCAAAGACTTCACATAATTCCAAATTCTCCTCACATGCATGCATAGCCCACGTCACTTTCTGCCAAGAATTTAAATGGGCTAAAATAACCCATTCTGCCATCAATAACAATTAATCAATTTCTCATTGGAATCTTCCTTTGATTTCAGACACACGTATATCCCTATAACAAAATAGCCTAAAAGCTCCAATAAATGAGAAAATGACTGCACTAAAAACACGAAGACCCGTCACGACACCAATTTATATCAATTAAAAGCACTAAAACTAGGCCACGAACTCACAAATAGACGAGATTTAAGCATACTAACAAATTCCCCCACACTTGTCCATTCACTCGTCCTCGAGGGAAATAAAAGCAATGAAACATTACTCCCATCAAACATTTTCACCAAAGCAAACCTCGAATTTTCGCCTAAACAAATCTAGCAAAATAAACATATTACTCAATTACATGAAATTCAATCAATTAGTACAAAAGTCATACCCTAGTGTGTAGTGTGAATTGAACAAAGAATGTACAAAGACTAGGCAAACAAGTTAGTATTTTTCACATAAGAACCGATCATCAATTTCGAATACACCCTTCACCCCAATCTCCACTAATTTTGTCAACTAATAACTCAGAATTGATAGGTCTTTCGAGCTTGTAATGTAGGCTTGGGTCAAGGTAGGAAAAAGTAAATCAAAGGCTAATCACACCAAGCTTACACACTTAAAATTAATCCCAAAGTGTTTTCCTTTTTTTTTCTCTTCCCAAAAGACTCCCATTTTTCAATCAATTCCCAACCCTTTATTGAATTTTCAACAAGACTCGTACTTTCTCTCTTTTGTTTTTCTTTCTCCTTTCGTACTTTGCCGTTTTTTCTCTCTTTTTATTTTTTTCCCTATTTTTCAGCTTAATTTTTTTTCTCTCTACTCATTTTTCTTTTCTTCTCTTCTTGACTTCTTTTTTTCTTTTATTTCATCACTCTCATTTTTTCTTTCAACACAATGAAACTTTCAAACTTCAAACCAAGGGAAAGGAGTCTAGACATCAACAATATAATCCCGAAAAGAAAATGAGTAAGCAAGGTGTGAATAAGATGAGGGTAGGAAATTATATTGTGCATTAGGCTTGTAACGCGACTAAGAAAGAAATTTTGCACAATACTAAGGCTCATCGGGGTCAATCGGGCTATGTTATTTAGTGAAAATCATAAAAAAGGTCAAACACCGACAACAATCGCCTAAGTCACTTCCCGAATCAATCGTCAATCAATCTATTTCGCCTTAAAGGGAGTTAAAGTGTATTCTCATCAATTTTCAGCCCTCATTTGAAAAACACAACCAACCTATCTAAGCAAAGTACATAAAATCGTTCAATTAGTGTGCGAGAAATAAGGGCATGACAATGTACTAATTATTTAAATTTCACACAATCTTTCATGTATTTAAGTGCTTAATAAGTTCTAGCAAAAATTCAACGCTCAAGCTTAAGCAAGCCCATTCAAAACAGGAGCAAATTATTCATAATTTCTAACATCCTCAAATTCAAGTAAACAACAAGTCAAAACAGTTGATGCAGGAAAGAACAAAAAATCAAATTCAAGCACGTAAGCCCAAACAGTAAATAGGCTTATCCCTCCCCCCACACTTAAATCATGCATTGTCCTCAAGGCATAAGAAAATCGAGAGAAAAGAAAACTTCCCTGAAGTACAGATCTGGGGTCTTTTTTTTTTTCTCGCAAAAATAGTATGGGGTCTAGGTATGGTCAAACCTTATAGTCACACCTCCATAGATACGACATCAGTTTAATCAGCAACAAATCAGTAAAATTTAGGCAAATAATGCACCCCTGCAACGACAGAAAGGAGCAACAATCAACACAAACAACCGCAAAAACTGGAAAAAGCCAAAGAAGGAAAGAAAAAGAATAACGGGGGAAGAAAGATGGTGCCGAAATCGCCAAACTTGGGTTGCCTCCCAATAACACCCTTGTTTAACGTCTTAGGCCCAACAAGACTTGTTGAAGTGCCACTCAAATGGAGGTACAACCTCCATATACTATGTGGAGATGTATCTTCTAATCCATTGTGCCCTGTAGATTGGGGATGATGAGTCATAGAGGTTCTCAACACAATTTGATACTTTCTCAGCACAGACTCTATCAACCACTTATAAATTTTTTTTCCACGATCCCTCATAATGACTCTTGGGTTCCTGAACTTAAAAAATATGTGAGATTTGAGAAAAATAGTGGTTAAATAGTCAAGAATATCTGAATAAAAACGTATGACCGTTAGGTATGGCCAAACCTTAAGGTCACACATATGGAAACACAGTTCGTCAATGAACTCGTCACGTATGGGTCTTGAATCTGCAAATTTTTCTCCTCCTTTGAAGGTATAACTCAGATTATCCAAAAAGTTCTTGATTTCCAAAACGGACACCTGAAACACGAAGGAGTTTAGTTTAGCTAAGTCATTGAATAATTTTAAATTTGAAGCCTTTATACTCATAGGTCTAACGTGCTCTAATGGAATAACCATATCATAGATATCATCATGCAAACCAACATTTTTCGGCTTACTCTCAAAATTTTCAACTACCAAATTTTGAAAGGATTCAAAACTTAGCTTTTCCACATTGTCAGGCTCAAAAGTTTCATTATTTAAGTTCTAAGCCACATCAACGGTAAAAACACTAGAAAATTCATTAGGATATTTTCTCGACTCATAAACATTGAATTCGGCAATATCACCATCAAATTCTAAAGTCAACAAGCCTTTTTAAACATCTATTTTAGCATTAGCAGTACTAAAAAATGGACGGCTCAGAAGGATATCAAAGGATTTCTCAAAATTATTATTCTCCATGTCCAACACGAAGAAATTAGCCGGGAAGGCTAAATCATTGACTTGAACGAGGACATCTTCTAAAACACCTTCCGGGTACACGATCGAACGATATGCTAACTGTATGATAACACCTGTACCTTTCAAGGGACCAAGATTAAGTACATTATAAACAGATAAAGGTATAAGATTAATAGATGCACCCAAATCACACATGGTCTTTTTAATTCCCAAATTGCCAATTTTGCACGGTATTGAAAACATACCTTGATCATGGCACTTAGGGGGAAGTTTCTTTTGTAGAATAGCGGTGACATTTTCCCCCACACTTACCTTTCAACTTCCTCTTGTTGGTACAAAGCTCCTTGAGGAATTTGGCATATCTGGGAATTTGTTGGATCACGTCCAATAGTGGTATGTACACCTCAACTTTTCGAAACATCTCAAAAATGCTCTTTTCTTCCTTATGTTTCTTCTTTTCTGCCAGAAGTTGAGGGAATGGAGGTGGAATCACTAGAGTCTTAGGCTTCATGACAATTTTCGCTTCTCTGTAGCAGTTTGGGTTTGAGGTATGTTAATATCTTAGGGTCGTACCTTCTGATCGATCATCAATAGACCCAATTTTTCGTCCCTGTTCCTTCTCCAGTGGTGGTGGAAGCTCCTTGTCACTTCTGAGCGTGATTGCACTGATATTTTTCCTAGGATCCTCGATTTGCGAAGGCAATTTCCCTTGATTCTCTATTCTACTTATCGCAGCAGAAATCTGACCTAATTGGGTTTCCAAATTCTTAACTAAGGAGCCTAAATTCTGCATCGTGGATCCCATATTCTGAACGGTTGATTCCAAGTTATTAATTCGGATTGCTTGTGGGTTGAGAAGTGGGTTCGGTTAGTTGTTGGGGTTGTGGAGGTCTAGGTACGAAGTTTTGGAAATTAGGTGGATTTGGTGCATAACTCGTGTTGGGGTGATCATACTATCCGGGATTGTACATGTTGGAGTATAGATTATACATCGGAGGCTGATATCCGACTGCGTTCACATTTTCTAGAGTGTATTCTTGAAGTGATAGACACGCGTCGGTGGGAAGCAACGTGCTCGCACACAATTGACAAACCTTCACTACTTGGGGTACACCTGCACCAAGGTTGGAAGCCAAAACACTTATCATATTCTTAATTTCATCAAAAGGTGAAGAGTTAACCTCTTAACCTGTCGTGGAATGTTTGCATAATTGTTGAATTGTTGCGCATTCGCAAACATTGTTGGATGAACGTCTTTTCTGTGAATGCTCCTGTTCAGAAAAAAGAATTAAATTCAATTAGTACCAATCCCCGACAATGGCACCAAAAATTTGACAGGTGTCGAATCCGTCAAAAATAAATATAAATCCGGTCTACGATTAATACAGAGTATAGTGTAAACGGGTCGAACCACAGAGATTGGGAGAAATTAATTCAATTAAAATCACAAGAAATTCGTGCAACTAACTAACCAACTAAAAATAGGGGGGTTTGGATTTTGATTTATTACTAACTAACTATGCAACTAAAATAACTAAACTTAAGAAGAGAGCAATTAAATCACGTTTGAGAATTGGTTTTGATAAATCAGATGGAAGACAATACCTAGCTAGGAATTACAATTCAGTTTAGGACATCGATCACGGACGTAAGGATAAATTCAAACATTCAAGTAGATTAGCTATAGTAGATAGAGACACTCGACTTCGCCTCGTTTTCTCTTAAATAGTAGAATAACCTAGAGACACTCGACAGTTATCCCTAATTAATTCACAACCCCTAGAGACACTCGACATCATTCAATGAATCTTGACAACATTAAGAATTAAGAAAACACTAATCTAAATTAACCTAGTCACGACACGTGCAAGATTCAAATTCGATTATTAACTCCCTTAACGAATCAGATTCGACTTTACAACTTTCTATCGTTAATGCACCACGAATTATCTATCAAGTACTACGTAAACTTCATGCAATCAAGATTGGCTATATGCAATTAAATCTACTTAGATGATCGTGCACTATCACTAAGCAAACAAATCACAATAAACACGACACTCGGAGAATTAATAAACACTTGAAATAAAATTGAATTATAAAAACCAATTAGGTCTCACGATGTCAAAAACTAAATTATAAAATCCTAGCTAAGTAATAAAGAAATTAGCTACTTATAGTTCTAAAATACGAAAACAGAAAATAAACGAAAAGCATAAAAAAAGGAATAAATGGTTTCGCCGCTCTCGGATGTCTCCAAGCCGCCGCCTATGCTGCTGCGTGAAGAGAATTATGTGAAAGATCTCCAATCTGCTCTCCAACTCGTGAATAAATAGCTGCCAACAAGACTTGGCCATCAAGCTCAATATCTCTCCAAATCCTAGGCTAATTAGGATTCCTCTTCCACGCACAAACTTGCTACACAAGTTCTATAATTCTTGGGCCCATTCAATTAATTCTATTTGATGTAATTCTTGGCCCATCTCAGCAGCTAGGAAATAAACTTTGCCCAACATAATAGTTAATACGCGATGGCCCACCAAAGAAAAATCAAATTAGCTTCCTCCTTTATTACGTGAATGCATGCCTAACTCCTAAGACTTCACATAATTCGAAATTCTCCTCACATGCATGCATAACCCACATCACTCTCTGCCAAGAATTTAAATGGGCTAAACATTCAGCCATCAATAATAATTTATCAACTTCTCATTGGAATCTTCCTTTGATTTCAGACACACGTACATCCCCATAACAAAATAGCCTAAAAGCTCCAATAAATGAGAAAATGACCCAATTGCACTAAAAACACGAAAACACACCACGACACCAATTTATATCAATTAAAAGCACTAAAACTAGGTCACGAACTCACAAATAGACGAGAATTAAGCACACTAACAATATGTTGTGAAAGGGTGTATTTTGTTGTTTGCCCTGGAACTTATGATGTTTGTTGTCCGTGGAATTTTAAGTAGTAATATCAGGTTTTGTAGTACTAGAATGTAACCCCCGTAGTTGTTCAAATTTATGTAGCATAAATTCCTGGATTTATGGTTTGTTGGGACAATAACCCCTGTAGTTGTTCAAATTCTTGTAGTATGAAATTCACCTAATGGAGTATGAAAACTTTGTAATGCAGTATTTATATCCCATTATATAGCATAAATTCCTGAATTTATGGTTTGTTGGGATAATAACCCCCGAAGTTGTTCAAATTTTTGTAGTATGAAATTCACCTAATGGAGTATAAAAACTTTATAATGCAGTATTTATATCCTATTATGTAGCATAAATTCCTGGATTTAATTGTTGTAGTATGAAATTCACCTAATGGAGTCTAAAAACTTTGTAATGCAGTATTTATATCCCATTATGTAGCATAAATTCCTGGATTTATGGTTTGTTGGGATAATAACCCCCGAAGTTGTTCAAAATTTTTTAGTATGAAATTCACCTAATGGAGTATAAAAACTTTATAATGCAGTATTTATATCCTATTTTCTGGATTTAATTTTTATAGTATGAAATTCACCTAATGGAGTATAAAAACTTTGTAATGCAGTATTTATGTCCCATTATGTAGCATAAATTCCGGGATTTATAGTCTGTTGGGACAATAACCCCCATAGTTGTTCAAATTTTTGTAGTATAAAATTCACCTAATGGAGTATAAAAACTTTGTAATGCAATATTTATATTCCATTATGTAGCATAAATTCTTGGATTTATGGTTTATTGGGACAATAATCTTATATTGATCATTTAGTCTGTATCATTAAGTATATGATCACATAATGTGTCCCGTAATCTTATATTGATCATTCTCATTTACTATATTCATCATTTGTATCATAAGTGTATTTTCACGCAACATATCATTTGTATCAATTAGTATATCTGATCATTTAGCATGTATCCTTTAGCATATGATTACATAATCTTATATTGATCATTCTCGTTTATAATATTCATCATTTATATCATTAGTGTATTGTCACACAACATATCATTTATGTCAATTACTATATTTGATCATTTATTATGTATCCTTTAGCATATGATCAGATAATCTTATATTGATCATTTGCATCATTAGTATATTGTCACACAATATAACATTTGTATCAATTAGTATATTTGATCATTTAGTATGTATCCTTTAGTATATATCACCAAGAGGCGTGATTCCATACAACTTTTTTCCTCTAGTACAAATTTGGCGATATGTAATATATAGAAGCAATAATAGAGTATATATACCTGACTATAAGGTATTAATTCCGGACAAGCAAGGTTTTGTTCTCTGAGGCCACACCCTCAGATATACTACTAATCAGGTGATATGCAGCACGAGGAAGCAAAATTAAGGTATTTAATTATCATTACGGAGTATAAAATCTTGAAAACTATGGATTCACTTATATTGACCAAGAGGCGTGATTCCATTCAACTTTTTTCCTCTAGTACAAATTTGGCGATACGTAGTCTACAGAAGCAATAATAGAGTATATATACCTGACTATAAGGTATTAATTCTGGACAAGCAAGGTATTGTGCTCTCAAGCCACATTCTCAGATATAGTACTAATTAGGTGATATGCATCACGAGGAAGCAAAATTAAGGTATTTAATTATTATTATGGAGTATAAAATCTTGAAAACTATGAATTCAATTATATTGACCAAGAGGCGTGATTCCATACAACTTTTTTCATCTAGTACAAATTTTGGCGATATGTAGTATACAGAAGCAATAATAGAGTATATATACCTAACTATAAGGTATTAATTCCGAACAAACACGAGGAAGCAAAAATAGAGTACTAATATCTAAAAGTCAAGTATTCGATACAGACGATAAGGATCATGTCAGTTCAACAATCTAAATATATAGATCTTTTATAAATTATACAAACTGATACTTTTTGCAGATCATTGAGCATTACGATTCAAAAGGCTGTTTGCGGTCACGTCAATTGTGACCCTTTTGCTTGCAACGTGAACATGTAAGACCTCTTTTGATAATTTAGGATGGTATTCGCTTTTGTCTTCTACGTCTAGGTTGAACTCTCATATCAGGTGGAAAAACAAATTGATCCTGTTCATTTTCGACCACAACCATCTCTTCACCTGTTGGTATGGGGTAGGTTGACAACTTGTACGCTTCTCTAAACATCGCAACAGAATAAGCTTCGTTACAGAAGTCATATAATGACAAACCTTTATCCTCAATACAAGCACAAACATGCTTACATGCAATTCTAAGTATCTGTCAATGCCTAATAGTACATGATTTTGTTTCCAAGTCCACGACATAAGTTGACTTACCATCGGTAACTTCATACAAAACTGGGCTTGCTCGATTTAGGGTCAGTTTGCGACTCTCAATATAATTCTGCTTTAAGATCTCTTCTGCATGAGGACATAGAAGTTCAATGTTAAAATTTTCTCCAAGATCGCGCCTGTCCTTCATCATGGTCATTATTTGTACCCATATCCAATCAACCATAGCTAACAGAGGCAAAAACCTTGCATTAACAACCTAACTATTCCACGACTCGACAACATTGTTATTTATGACACCAAATGTTCACTGGAAAAGAGACAGTTTGCCAATTTTATGGCTCTGATTGTAAAATGAATTCTTTTCCTCGAGGCATTACTTTCACAATCTCATCTATATATCTCTGATACTTATTCAATGAAGTCGTGTATGTGACTTTTTGAAATATTGATTCCCAATATTTTTTGTTACGGTAAGGATAGAATCTGAGTATCTACATCGGAAAAAAACAGTTATACATAAGATAGAAAAAATACTGCATAGTTTCCAACAAGTACTTCATATGTAGAATTACATACTTGTTTTAACAAATTAGTACATCAATTAACTGTTAAAATATAGGAAAATAACTATGATATCTCTTACCTGAGTCCTAAAATTGTCAACCAAATGTCTCAGGCAATACGCATGATTGCTGCCAGGAAACACCATAGGGATAGCCTTTCTTAAACCTGAATGTCATTTAGAGAAAAAGGTATATGATCTACAATTAATTAGGTCGCGTGTCTAACTCGATAATGCTTCATGCAATTTTCTGCAGAACTATTCCCAATTTGAGTCATTTTGAACACTTACAACCGCATATGCTAGGGTGAACAAACCATTGTTAACGTCCTTCGATACGACAGACATAAGACAACCTTTGAAACTATTCTTAATGTGAGTCCTATCTAGAAAAATCAACTTCCTACATCTTCTAACAAATCCAACCAAACATACATGAAAGCAAATAAAAAGCCTCGTAAATTTGTGACTATCTGTATCAACCTCATAATGAGCAAAACTCCCAGGATTTGTTTTTTTAACAGCATCACAATACCATCTCTGTGACATCCCGTATTTTCGTCGTTCAGGTACGCGCGCCACCCGTGTGAGTTTGAGAGTTAGAATTATTTTGCATGCTACTTTGATCAATGTGCTTATATGAATTAAGTGAATATGTGATATAATTGCTTATATGAGTATCTTGATTTAAATTCTTTCTTCACATTTCATACTATATATATATAACTATGCATCTCATAACTCATGCATTTTATAAATATAACATATATTTATATATATACATACATTTCATGCATATTTCATGAAACATGCATATTATATATATATATATATATATATATATCACACACTCATACACACAAGCCTATGCATTTATATACATATAATATATATATAATATCTCAACTTTTAACTTTATACATATATATAATATATCTATACATATATTGGTTACATTATATACAATATATCATATATACACACATTCCTACAAGAACACACACAACACACACAAAATCTCTTCACACATACACACCCTTACATATTTGATCAAGTAAGAAGAAGGAGTAGAATTCAGGAGGGAATAATCATCATCTCATCATCTCCATTTCATCTCATCATTTTCTTCAAGGTTGGTTGCATGTGTTGGTATATATATATATATATGTAGGTTTGTGTATGTATGAGGGTTTGTATGATTGATTGGAATTGATCTCTTTGCCTAAACTTGTGTATTTTGTGCTATAATTGAAGTATATGATGTGTTTTAATGTTGGTATATGATTCATGTCACTTTGGGATGATTTGTATGGTTGTTTTTGGTTTTTTCCGAGCCTACCCTGTTTTGCTCTGCTCCATGGTTCGAACAAGACGAGACAACACGGCCATGTCGTCTTTTTCACTAAAACTGACAAGGCCATGTTGATCATTCGAATTTTCAAAAAATCGGACACGGCCGTGTCCAAAACCTCTTGAAACTTGACACGGCCGTGTCAATTGTTCGAACTCGGCCATTTTATTTTACAAAAATCAGACGCGGCAGTGTCCAAATCCTTTGAAAATGCAACACGACAGTGTCCCCTGAGAGGGAAGCTTTGGAACTTTTATTCGTATTTCTTGTTATTAATTCCCGTCTCATTTATGATTTATATGTTACATGAACACCTCCATATTCATGTAGCATTGTTATCTTTCATGTCATATCATTTCCTTGTACATGTCGTGCGTCGATACTTGGTACATGGTGTAACGACCCAGTTTTTCCTTTTTGCATTATGTGATATTATATAAATTTCATAACATTAGATGCATTATATTTTCACAAACTTATATGAAAGTATCGTTCACGTGAAAATTTACGTGAATTAATTTTTAATGTGACTAAATACTATATGTGTCCTTACTTGATCATTTATTTAAATGTATGGACTCAATTGCATAATATGAGTTAGAGTTAAATGATCATATTCCAAGGATTGAAACTTGATTGCATTAATTCAAGTATTGCAAGGACTTAAGTGCAAAAATTGATGAGTCATGCATATTCTTGGAAAACTTTTATATATATCATTTCATCTCTTCCATTCCATTCCATTCATCATATTTCATCAAATATTTCATACATTTACACACACTATATCACGTTCCAAACACCAAGAAGAGAAGGAAAGGATTTCATCTCATTTCAAGTTAGAATTCAAGAAGGAAAGTTGCATACCTTGGAAGCATCATCATCCCAATATCATTTCATCCTTTCTTCCTTTCATTTCAAGGTATAAATGGAGAAGTTAATTGAATCTTTTGAGATTTATGATTAGGGTTTGATGATTATGTGATGCTTCCTTGTTTATTTATGGTTAGAAGCATGATTAGGATCTTCATATTTGAAAGATTGCATGAATTCATGAGTTGTATGAAAGTTGATTTCATGATTTTTATAGGGTTTTGATTGATGAATTCTTGATGATCTAAGCATGTTTCCTTGGATTAAAAGTTACCTAAATGATGTCTTTAAGTTATATGCATGATATATGATTGTTTTGGTTGAGTTTTGTTGTGATTTTGCTTCACTTTCTTCCCTCCACGAACAAGCCCCTATTTTGCACCCTTTTTCTAGCCCAGAAGGGTTACCTGGGCGGGTAAATTTAATCCAGAGGGTTTTCTGCACTCTTTTTCCCTGGCCGGGTAGCCCCTTATACGACCTCCGATTGAGCTGATTTTCAGAAACGATAACCTTATTTGAGTCTAGAACACTATCCAATTGGAATCACCTCAATATCTTCTCTAGTTTGAGAGATATAATCGTTTTAATTTGGTGTCCGCCACTTCGCCGGAAATCTGCATTCACCCAATTTCAAGCTTACGCCATTTTCTCCTCGCTTTGAACTAGAAAACAAGCCATATATCATCGGAAAGGTCTGTGTGTCTAGTTTCATACCCAATAAAAAAAAAATCAATTCCCAAGTCTAGAACTCAACATATTCCAGTTTTCCTACAGCATGCACATTTCTGAAAATTGTCAGCTTTTACGGAACTTTGTCAAAACCCTTCGTATTGCTTTCCTTTCACTTCTTTGGCTTCTTTGTGTGACTTATATGAGTTATAAACTTGGCTTATTGATAATTATTCTCCTATTTGACACTTCTTGATATTTTATTTGGGAATTTAGACACATTCTTGATATTTATTGATTGTAAAGGCATGATTGACATCATATGACTTTTGCCGTTCATCTTAAATGGTTCAGATGAGTTAAGTCTCACATACACTTGTCCTTGTTATATAGATCACATTCCCGGTAATGAGGAGCACGCTCCTTAGGGTCTTTCGTTGCTTCTTTTGGTTGGTAAAGTAAAGGTGAGGTTTAATTCCTAGATATATAGAACCCTTACAATCTTATGTGATATTTCGGCCAAAATGTATATATATATATCTATAATCTTTCTAAAAACCTCTAGTGATTGCAAATGATTTCGTGACACACTGAACTGATTGTGATATCGTGAATTGATTGTGTTTTGGCGAGTAATCGTGTATAGTGCACAGTGGGCCCGAGGGTTAGTGTATGAGCCAAACGGGAAAGCATGGGCTGACGGGTAACTCTGCACTCCCCTCACATCATGGGGATGAACCCTGAATCCACCAGGAGGTTTGGTGGAGGAAGGAATCCCGTACGTGGGAGTCATGAACCTGACGTACGCCGTGACTAGGTGGGGGGGCCTTGCAATCCCACCATCACCGGAGGGAAAAGGAGATCATGAAACTGCTACTTGTGCACTGTAATGAATTGCATGATCACTTAACCCTTGATAATTTAATTATGGTAATGTTCACTACTGGAGTAAAGGTAGGAGAATTGTCGTCACTCGCCGGCCCACTGATTGATTGATTGAAAATGACTAAAGTGTTAAACTGGATAGTTATAATCTCGGGCGAAGATTATTTCCTTATTGAGTTTATATTGTTTCGTTTATAAAACCTTCACCCGGGATTATGACTTGCATGTTATCTGCGCTTATATTTATTTATGCCCCTCACTCGGTCTTTCATGGACTGTCACCTCACTTTTCAGGTTTTGTAGGGTTCGTGTTAGGCGGGATTCGAGTCGAGTCAAGTCTTTGTGTCGGGTCTAGCACCGTACATAGTCATATTTGATGCACATGTAATTGTTATAACTTGTTATGGTATTTTGAGGATTGTATATGTGTATATTGTTGGAAAATGAGAATTGAATAATGATATGTGCATCATGCTTCCAATGTACTCGTGATATATCATTTATTTGACTGGGGTGTAGTCCCGCCTAGCTAGAGTGGTTTATTTTACTATCACCCGTTCGCTATAGTCTTGGTTCATGTACGGATAGTCCATTTCGTATGTGGACCGAGCTATAGTGTGGGGATGTGGCTACCTTGCGTTCCGGGTGTTACACATGCAGTCGAGTCTTACCCTAGTTTTTCACCTTTCTCTTTCAGAGGACGATCCAGGCCACGAGGATACAGCTCCTTAGCTTTTCTTTCCTTCTTTTGTCAAGGTGAGGTTTTATTCCTAGTTAATTAGAACCCTAATATCTTGTGTGACAAGTTTAGCCAAAATGTACTACTTATACCTATATTTTGGAAAATGAACCAATGATCAAATGTTTTCAAATGATTTTATGAAAATATTTTGGCGAGAAATATGCACTTGTTATCTGGGCCCCGGGGAAATATGTGAATGGACCGGTTCGGCATCGGGCCGACGTATAGCTAAGTCATTGCATATAGTACCCTTTGAGATATCCCCGCATGACCAGGTGCCAGGGAGGCAGGGTATTCTTGATGGTCAACCTATCGAAGGAGCGGGTAGGAGTCATGATCCCCCGTCTCGATATTGTACCATGAGATGGGATGGGCCTTGCAAACCCTTCCACCGCCCCGGAGGATAAAGGATGAAAATTATGATTTCTTTATGATTATGATTATGAATATTATGTTATGTTATGTATGAACGCTCAATTTTGTTTTCTGCACATACTATGGGAGTAAGGTTGGAGAATTGCCTCTCGTCAGGCCACGTAATGATTATGATTTGATAATTAATGAATTGATATCTGTAATTCCGAGCGATGCCTACTCTAAACTTCCCACTTGGGCTATTACAAAACATTACTCGGAGTTCTGGATTGCATGTGCCTGAGATATACTTATTAAGCCCCTCACTCAGTCTTTTGACTGGCCCCCACGTTGTTTTAGTCTTTTGCAGGTATGCTAGGCGAGGAATAAGGGTTCCTAGAAGTCTTTATTTCGGTTCTAGCATATCGCTTGTCTAGCATTTCATACTCTATTACTTATGTTCATGTATTATGATATTTTGGAGAATTACTGTATATATTTGATAGCCGTGTAGGCTTGGGGTGATCCACTTGAATTATATACTTTTGCTGAAGTTGGTTATGTAAATTAATGACTTATGCTTCCGCTTTCTATGTATGTATTGCATTGTTATGAATTGGTTTAAGGGTTAGCCCCGCTTAGCCAAGTTTTATTTTATTATGTCACCCGTTCGCCACATGTTTGATTCATGTATGGGCTTCCATTTCATACTTGGATTGGATACTTGGTGCGGGGGATGTGGTGCCTTTCGATACGGGTGCTACAATCTCACTCTATCATACGAGGCACCATCATACCCATGGATATCATACAAAGCTATCTCTTTACCCTTCCACACCCGGTTGTAAGGAACTTCAACAAAAAAAACCCTCTATAGGTCGACTTTCATTCCTTTAGGAGAATACTTAGGATAACTTCTAACCTTCTCTCTCACAGTCCCTTTGACCGTAGACTACCCTCTCGACACGTGTGCTGCAAGTTACATTTTCTTATGGCAAACTGTAAGTCTTTCTTACTATATGATGCATAGATACACTATTTACAAATATTATCAAGACACACCACTATGATCTACGAACTATCATTTTTAATGTATTTGAAGGAATGATGGATAGCAACAGAATAATTTTTCACTTTTATCCGAAAGTTAGCAGCATCTTTGAACACTTGGCCTACCCCATTTATACAAATACTCCAACAATTTAGGGAATTTGATTGCATAGCTTCAGATTGAGGTGTGAGTGTCATTCCCACATTCTCTGCTCCGTACCTAACAAGACTGACAAAGAAAACGTTGAAACAAAATACAATTGCAATAGAAAGGACACAAATTCATTATTGAATTACCTGAAGCTACTAGATCCCATATGCTGACTTTCATCATCCCTATCAGTCGCCCTAATGTTAATATATGTCAAATTGAACATTTTATGCAACTCAATTATGACTCCCCGTATTCTCGAAGGGCGTCCTGACGATATTAACAAGTAAGTCTATACACTTGTGTGTGTTTAATTTAAGAGTTCTTGAATTATGTGATTTAATGTAAATTCAATTTAATATGTGTTCATTTGAATTATTCTAAGATTAATTGTCAACTTGATTAATTACGCGCATATTTAACCCTAACTGTCTAATTTGATTTAATTCAAACTTATTCCATGAAATAATTGTCAAGTTGCTTTTAAATCCATCATGTTGCTTAACTTGTTTAATTTCGGTTTACTTGAATTCCTTGAGATTAATTGTCAATCATGTGTTTACGAAGTGTCGTTAAATTGTACGAAAGGTTTCTAAAATTAAATTGAATTAAACTCTAATTGGTAAATCTCTCTCTTTCATTTTAATTTATAAAATTTATTCGGAGCTTGAATGTTTATTCGTAACTTTACCAATTTTATTTACGATTATTTGTACGCGATATTTCTCTTTGCTACGCGATAAGGATACCCGGTTGTATATAGCTTGTGTACAAGACACATTTCTCCCAATCTCCTTTCTCTCTCTCTCTCTCTCTCTCTCTTCTCTCTTTCTCCTCTCCCACTCTCTCTCCCACGGTCACTATGCGTGGCTTCGGTTATGAGCCCTTAACTCGATCGTTTCTCGACGGAATTCAACAAACGAATAGTCCATTTCGATTATCTTGGCGAGACGTACACAAGAGTACCAATTTTATGGTCTAACGACGAACGGTGGTGGAGTTATGGCCGGATTTCAGTAGCAGCGGCGGAGGTGTCAGACCGCCGCCACTTCGCCGGCCTTCGCGGCGGTTTCTGGCCATCCCCTCGATGCACGCGCCCCATGCCCAGAAACTACACTTCCCGATGCACCGTTTGACGTCAGTGGCACGGCCATCGGAGCCGCAATGGCGCCGCACGCGCTGCCTGAAGCTCGCGACGGCGGCGCCCGTTCCTGTAGCGGCGTGATTTCGCCGCTTCCGGCGGTGGTTTTCGATGGGGCTTGATGTTTTCCAAGGTTGTTCGACCTCCTGAGTTCATTTCCGGCATCAATTTCACCAGATCTTGGTCGTAGGTGGTGGTTCCGGCGATGTGGGCGGCGGCAGATTATTCAGGGGCCAACAGGGGCCTTTTCCGGCCATCTTTTGGCCTCGGGCTCTTCACGAAAGTTGTTCGGAACGACGAGAAATAGTAGTCTGTGATCACGCGACTCCAGATTTGGCCAATTGGCGGCGGATCGCGGCGGCATAGTGGTGGTGCAACGGCGGCGCTAGCTCCGAGGATTTTTCCGGCGAGCTACCTTAGCGCTTTCGAAGAGCTCGTCATGGGTAAGACAACGCCTCTTTTGGATCTCATTTTGGTTCACCGGTTTGGAAGTAATTTGAGTTTGAAGATTTTAGGGTTTTCGTGTTCTTAGATCTGAAATTGGAGGAGATTGACTTGGAATTTTCAGAAATTGATCGAGGATTCGGAACGGGCACGAAGACTTCATTCAGGACTGATTTTTTGGGATTTTTTCGGCGACCTTCGGCGGCGGCCCGGCCAAATTCCGGCAGCTACAGTGGTGGCGTTCCTGCAGCGTCTGGTCAGAATGTTCGTCTCGTTGTGATGAGTTCAACGCCACTTTCCGTTCGTTAATCGGACACTCAATCTATTTATTACGAATTATTTTGCGTAATTATGATTATTTGAATTAATTGTTTTAAGTGCAAATAAATTGGTTATTGTTGGTTTGTTGATCGAGATGTATTCCAATCATATACGAAAACATGTATTGAATGGACTGTGATATGCATGAATGTTTCGATTTACAATTTGAATCCCGATGTGATGAATTTATGCTATGTGTTTAGATATGAAGGGGTGTTAGTGTAATATTTAGAAACTAATCTTTTATGTGACTAAATGAACTTGAATGATATTTTAGAAGAACGAACATGTTGTGATTTCTCTATATGAATTTGAGTCGTTCTCAATGTTATGTTTATTGTAAATTGTGTTTCAAATATAAAATTTAGATACATGAAGGATGCTTGAACAACTTGAGACTTGATGCATGATAGGAGTTAGAATTGTAAGATCTTGATTTACTCTTACTACTTGAAAATGGTATATTATGAATTACGATAAATTGATAATTGTCATGCTTGTAAGTAATTAATTCCTAGTTGAATAATTGTATAAACACTTTAAATGAACAATTATGTTTAGCAATCGACTAAGGGGATGTATGTGTAATAATTCTAAACTTTTATAAATAACTTAGGGGATGTAAGTGTAATATTTATGAAACTATGAATGTGACTTGAGCTTGTGTACCAAACATGTTGTGAAGTTGTAAAGTATGATCTTAAGTGAATTAAATGCACTCTTTATTTGTATCAAGCATGCTATCTACGTACAACAACTTTGTATGTTTATATGATCAAGTTGCTCTTACTTATGCACTTTATAACTCGACATGAACTTGATGCTTAATTCTAATACTATAATTGAACCCTGTGACATTGGATGATTTAATATGCATTTTGTGAATACATTGGCTTCCTAAATTGATCTTGCATCTTTGGATATGGAATTGCATGTTGGTTGCTTGTAAATATGACCTTGTTGAGCATTGATATGCCTTGAATGACCACGACACCTTATCCAAGCACAACATGAACACTTATGCATAACCACGATCATGTTGAGCAACGCCGTGCACCTTGTTTGGTTCATATAGAGTCTAAGTCTGGGCTTCTGTATGTCTTGTCACAGAGTTTGGTGGTGCCGGTGGGCCAGAGGTTTAGAGTGTTTGGCCCTTCACACTCTCAGACTCTACTTTCACGAGGTGAGGTTTAGGATTTTGTATAGTTATGCGACCTATGGCCTTAATATGCTGATTTCAACCCTTGCATGCGAGTATATCTATTATAAATACGTATGTGTTGGATATGATATGTTTATGACCTTGTGAATCAGCTCTGTTTTGGAAAATTAGATATGAAAGCATATTTAAGTTGTTTTGAAAAGTTATGTTATGTTATGATTTGTTCTGTAGCGAGTTAGCCATGATATATGGTATCTGTTCTGTTATGGATCCGAGGAGCTACAGGTAAGGAATCCCTGGGACGGTATAGGGCCGTCAGGGCTCGGCCTGTGCATAGTCTCCATTTGAGATATCATCGCGCGACTCAGGGAGATAGGGGAGGCATGATATCTTGAGCCTTCGGTGTACAGCCGGGGAGGACTCTTGTGGGTTCGCTACCCCTTGAGGGTTTGTCTGTTATGGATGGTTTGGGGACGGTACATCCCCTCCATCATTGATGTGACGGTTGGATTGATTTCTGTATTCTATGTTTGATATGTTCTGAGGAGTAAAGGTTGGAAGCTCGTACTCGCCGAGCATGTGTTCTGTTCTGTCTGGGAATCATGAATCGAGATAGAGTTTCTGAAATGTTTTCTAAAACTTAAACTTATAACTATCTTTTGGGTACTTTTGGAAATGTTTTGGTATGCAACACCTATCTCCGGTTCATGAGTCCACCCTTCTGATATGTGCTATGCTCTATATATATACAGTGGGTGTGCGTTAGCCCCCTCACTCAGTCAGTTGACTGACACCTCATTTTATCTTTTAGTTGCAGGTTTCCTTTTGGCTTGAGCTAGGCGGATGTGAGTCTTCTGGGTCACACTTGTCGGTTTAGTTGGAGTTAAGATGCATTTGTCACATACTCTATTTATGTTATGTATTCTTATTTCACTTTTGTAGATTTGCAATGATTTGAGATTCGAGACTAGGTACCTATGCTAGTTGAACTCGTCACCTGTTATGTATGTTGATATTCGGGACTAGGTATCTATGCTAGATGAACCCGTTACTTATTTTGTACGTTGATTTAATTGCTTCCGCTATCTGATGATAATGGTTTAAATTGCTTCCGCGCTCTGAGTCTGTCGAGTTAGATCCGCCTAGCCTAGTGTACGAGTTGGTCTCCCGTTCGCTTTGATTCGGATTCGGGCATGGACTTTCCATTTCGTGACCGGGTCTGGGTCTTAGTGCGGGGGATGTGGCATCCTCCGTTTGGGGTGTTACATCAATAATGTTAGCAACATCGTCATTATTCAATAACCTAACATCATGATCCTTGGCATGAGGAGCAATGTATGTCAATCTTAATTCTCTCATATTTATTTCAGGGCAATTTCAACCAACAATTGTCTTTATATTCATCAAAGTCAAATCATCCCTAATTGAGAAAACATGCATTTGACGATTATAGCAAATACCACCTAGGAGACACACGGGTGTGTTAGAGTCACCTTCTTCGTATGAGCTAACCATCAATTAATCCAAAACAGAGAAAAAAAAAGAGAAGAGAACCACGAAATGCAGCTAGAAAATAGTGAAAAAGATAGAAGTTACCTACGGTTAGAGACCACGGGAGTGAAAACTCAGCCCTATAGTTCGTCGGAGAGAGATTCCGGCGCCAGTTTCCTCCGTCGATTCACTTGAACAACCAATAACAAGCACTATCCAGATGTATATGATAGATGGAAGAACAATGCCATTTCTTAAGAAAATAGCCCACTGTCGATGGCTATCGGTAGTTGCCAGCGAAAAAGGGCGGTAGCAACAGCGAATTGGAAAGAATTTGGTGATGAAAAACCCTAGCTAATATCAGAATTGGAACGTAAGAAGCAATGGTTGGGGATATAACAAACATTTTAGGGGGGTAGGGAGTGATAAAAAATTATCAAAGTTAATTGTGTAGCTAGTACGAAAATTTTTGGGAATAAAATTTTTTAACCCATGGGGAGTTATTCAAGACCGCCCCTTTATCTTATGTTTCTTCCAAGTCTTTACCCTTTAATTTTTATCTCCCTCAATTTCTATTTTTAATTTCTCTCTTCTAATATCTTAATATATTAGCTTAGATCTCCCAATTTATTATGCCTACTTGATTATTCTTATTTTTTACTGTTATTTTTACTTATAATTTATTGTACTATCATGTAAGTTTAAATATTATTGGAAAGACAATATTATAAGAAGGAATACACATCTGAAATGTATATTTAATATTTATTAGTTTTAGTATAACAAATATCACTTATAATGTTACCGTCAAGTGGTGTAATTTAGGGTTTTGCCATTATGTTAGTTTAATCAAAGGATATGAGTTCAAGTCTTTGAAAACATAACTAACATTAATAGCAAAAACTTTATACCTAAATGGTCCAACCCGACTCGACTTATGAAAATAAACTTTATAGAACCAAAAAAAAAATAAAAATAAAAATTACTTATGATGTTATTGGTTCGAATGCGGTTGACCAAATAGTTGAAAAAATCACTTGATAAAATTGAATAGGGTCATTAAAATTTCTAATGAAGAGGGGGTCGTTTATAATTCTAAAATTAATATCAATATTAAATGTATACAATTTTAATAAATGGTAATGTTTGGCCTAATTCACCCAAAAAACTAGTTGTTCAGGAGAGGGTTGTCAAGCCATTATATATTGAACTCCACAACTTTAATTATAAGATGTAGGATATTTGGCACCATATATTTAGTTATTCGATATGAGATATTTCACACACCCCCATTATGCCTAGGGCCACGAAATGCATGACAAATTGGAGCGTGAACTTTCTAGGAATCAGAACATCTGGAAGGGGTGGAGTGACAGGCATAGAAAAGAACTTGCTTTGATACAATGATAAATAATGTAGTTGGCCTAACTCACTAGCTTTTGGGGGCAGCCTAACTCATTATTCATCATGGTATCAAAACAGTTTTTATTTTAGGCCTATCTCTCAACTCCGACCAGAGGTTTCGATTCCTGTAAAGTTTACGCTCTAATTTGTCACGCATTCTGCGACCCTGGGCACGACGAGTGCGTGTCAAATATCCCACATCGAATAACCAAATGTGTGAGTTCAATTTATAATGGCTTTACAACCCTCTACTCAATAACTAATTTGAGGGTGAGTTAGGTCAAACACATTATTTATCAAAACCCTAAGAATTAGACTTGGACTAATACTTTTTTGTTTTTTTATAATGATCAATCAAAAATTACAAGTTAGGAAAAGTATAGGAAAAGTTGCATTTTTAGTCCCATCCGATTTATACCATTGTAATATTAGTCTCAATCATTTCAAAAATAAAAAAATGGTTTCATACTTTAAGAAAATGTTACAATAATGGTATCACACATTGCAATAATAATCCTATCATCAACTAGGTAACGAAAAAGCCATGTGGAGATCATGTAGATTGTTAGAAATCTTTTAAAGTAAATAAAAATTTATTTTAATTAATGGGGATCACGTTTTTTAAAAAATTTGAAAGAAAATAAAAACACAACGTGATTTGGTGGAGGACGGCGTGTAAGGTGCAGAAAGTATTTGGTGCACTAGTCTGGTACATTTAATATGTGATCGATCACTTCTCACGTAGATGAATAGTACGTCACCTGGCCACTTATCGAGTTGAATGATCCAAACCATTAATCAAATAAAGAGTTCGAGCTCTGAGTTGGTTAGGGGGTTGTCGCATCTTTGATTGTGATGGCCATCATCGTCTCTGAGGTTCGAGTGAGGCGGTCGAACAACGCTAGCCAGAGGCCACGTGTCCCCATGGAAGGCTGTCACGTGGGTTAGTGGGGGTTGGCCATGTCAGTATTCATATAAAATTAAATATGAAATTACCTTAAAAAAAATCATATATAACGTAAATTATTTAACAAAAAAATTATTGTGATTTCTTGAAATTCAGAAGAAATTTGTACAATTATGTTAAACTTTAGGCATATAACTATAACTATTTCTTATATTATATTCAGATAAAAATGTAAAATTGATTCCGCACGTTTTTTATTTGATAATTTAGCTCTACCGAAATCCTATTTATTTATTTTTATAGATTTCTAATGACGCACATGATTACCATATACCTTTTTCATTACCTAGTTGATGGTGGGACCATTGTTGCAATAATTCCTTAAAATATGGGATCATTTTTGAAATTTTAAAATAAGTAGGACTAATCTTACAACGGTATAAATCTAATGAGACAAAATATACTTTTTCCAAAAACATATATATAAATATGAGAACCTGGTGCGTAAATTGATCCAAGTAATTAAGGATTCTTTCTCCTAAACAATGGTTTTTAATTCAAATTTCTCTGGTATGCCATTTGTCAAATCTAAAAAATCCACGTTAATTAATAATTCAAATAAAGTTCCATAAATCTCTAAAGATTGATGTAACGCTCGACCTTAAAAATGAGTAGCAGTTCTTGCTTCTAAATTTTTGCTGAAAAATAAAAAGGGACCCGGTATGCGTTGGAAAGGCAAAGTATGTCCAAGGACAAACAAAAACTCTTTATCAAAAGTTAATTACTTTTATAAATAAAGATTGTGTTCTTCTTGTCCTTATCAATTATGTTCAATTCTTGAGATAACCTCCTCTCATTTAGGAGGTGCATGTTGGCTGTAGCTAGCATGTAGCAAGTCTTTATCGCCTATACTTGGAGCCTCGATTTTATTCCACGAATCACGAAATTGCTAAAATATATATTGTTTTGAAAAGTAATTAATTTTAAACAACTAATAATATAAAAATACAAAATAGTTTGTCTTAATATTAATTCCCCAATACTAATTCGTAATTTTTATTTTTCCTTATTTAACTTTTCTGTCATTTAAGTGAATTAGTGAAATGAACGTGTGTTGCACGTTTATTATTTAATTTTATTTAAATAAGTTTAGCTATTATGTTATTGAATAAATTAGAATATTAAAAATATCTAATTTGATTAAATAAATATAATAACATTTTTAATGAACTATTTTGCCGTAAAAGCTACACATACAAAAATATTTATATGAAATATCTCTTTCAAATCATAAATAGAAATTCAAAGTATAGAAATATTCAAATAAATAAATAATAAAATTATTTAAATTATATTATTATAAAAACTTTTTGTTTGAGGTGTATAATAATTTGTCCAAATAATTTTAACTTTTAAGCATAAGTAATAGTTTATAACTTTTAAATGTATTTAATAAAAAAAAAAAAAAATATATATATATATATATATAGAGAGAGAGAGAGAGAGAGAGAGACAAAAACCTAAAAGATCATATAAAATGCTATATTAACTATCTATACTTTATTACTTCTATTATTTGATTTTCTATAATATAATTTGTGATTTATTTTTAATTTTATTTATAAAGTTTTGAAAAATCTTTTTGTTGTCATTCAAAATGTAAAAAATATATTCACTTTCAAAATTATGACTTTTGCACCTTTCTTTTTCTATAAGTTTGACCTCGATTCCATCATTTAAAATGGAAATATTGTTTTTCTCTTTTTTTATAATCTTGAGATGTAGCACCCCAACCGGAAAGGCGCCACATCCCCCGCACTATGAGCCCGATCCACCCATGAAATGGAAAATCCATACATGCATCCAGCTCACAGCGAACGGGGACTCACTCACTCATAAGGCTAGGCGGGAACTAGACCAATGCAACCAAATCATAAAGAACCAAGATAAATGTCAAAGGCGGAAACATAGCATATAATTCAGTACCAATTCAAGCAACATAACGGTTGCAACTAGCACAATAACCTATTCCCGAAAATTCATATATAACATGATCTCATAATCATAATCATAGTCACAACATTTATCTATTCTTGTAAAATTCAATCAAATTACAAAATGCATATGAGTGACCCAAACTTAACCAATAGACTTGACAGACTCGACTCCCCGCCTAGCACTCCAAACCTGCAAAGAAACTGAAAACAAACCGGGTTCAGTCTATAAGAGACTGGTGGGTATAAAACAGGGCATAAATATTATATATGACAGTATTTAAACATTCACATGCAAGTTATAATCCCAAATGAGGTTTTTAGAGCATTTCCCAACTGGGTGAAATAAAGAAATCATCAAAAGGGAATATAACAACCAATTTTCATTAGGTCATTTGTGGCCCAGCGAGTGGGCGTGTATTATCTCCAACCAACACCTTGTGTAATTCATTAAACATTCATTCATTCTTTCTTTTCATGCATTACATTCTTTCGTACACATTCATTATCATTTACACCTTTTTTCTCCGGTTGGTGGACGGGTTAGCAAGACCCGGCCACCTCCTTCATTGACCAAAAGGGGTTACATGACTCCCCAGATGGCACTCAGCGTCCATTCCTCGCTAACTCCTAACGAGGTCCGGTTACGCCGTTCATTGGTTGGAACTAGTGTGAGGGATCACCGTCGGCCCATGCCTCCCCGGATAGCCACTCACATCAAGTCCCTGGGCCCCATTCTGTGCATTCATTTATTCATTCTCACCAAAACATTTGGTAGGATTCATAAAATAAGGCTTTACGTTGCAAACATTTACTCTTGAAACGACTCTATATACATATAATAATTTTTGGTCGAAATCTTTACACATTGGAAGTATATATGGTCATTTAGCTAAATAGTAGAGAAACCCACCTGTACACCTCTTACCGAACAATACCAAGAAGAAAAGGAGACTCGAAAGTGTCCTATGAACCTGGCATCTCCGCCCTGGAGAAAACTGTACAAAGGACAACGTAACGTGTTCGTGAGACTCAAGACCCCAAATGAACCATATATGACGCACGTCATGCAATGAACATGATATGAATGTATAAAAGATGATATTATGTCATGAACATGTTCATGTGCACGATTAATGCATCTAGAGCATATAGACAAGTCATTCATTCGTTCAAGGAAGCGTTCATATTCATTCAAGTTCAATTCTTACACATTTCATAACAAATCAATTCAAGAATTTCACATAAAGATCATATCATGTATTATATCACGTTTACAATTATAGAATAGACAAATAATTACATTCAATTTAAAATTGGAAATTAGAAAGGAACATGAAATAGGTAACAATTTAATTTCCATAATTCAATTAAATCAAATAATACTTAATATATAATAAACAATATACGTATCATACCATGCATGCATTAACATGCACAAAGTATTAAATTTCATGCATACAAATACTACTATAACTACATGCATGCAAATACTACTATATATATATATATATATATATATACATGCATAATTTATGCATTAATGATACAATGTACCCATATATATTTATAGATATACATATATACACGTATTATACACACACCCTGCATGCATGTATATATATAATTACACAAACAAACACATACACCTGCACAAATCAACAACAACAACTCCAGTATGCATGCACAAAGAAAGAAGAAAAGATGCAGCAGTCACTGTTCATCCGAAATTCATCCAAAATCTGGTCGCGTCCGCCTTGCTTCGGTCGCGGGCGCGACCTAGAACTGCAGGTCGCGATTAAAGAATTCCAGCCCTGTTTTAAATGCACAAAATACACAGCAGCAGGTAGAAGCAATTCATGCATTCACTCAGTAGCAAAATGGCACCAAAAGTTCCGACCAAATAAATGAAAATTGACAGCAACTAAGCAAGAAAGAAGGCAGCAACTGACAGCAGAAAAAACGCAGTAAACAAGGCAGAAAAACAGGGGCAAAACATCATAAAACAGGGCAGCAACCTCATGCACACTTCAACCATCAATCCAGCAACAACAAGATGAAAATAAGGCAGCAAATGACAGCAATTATTGTCCCAAAACACAACAACAGCAGTTCAGTACGAGAGGAATAGAAGAAGATGATCATTTCATGCAATTTTTCAAAGTGTCATTAATGGCATCTCATCAATCCTTCAACTACCACATAATCAATGATCATAAATGAAAAGAGGGAGTTAAGACAACCATTTTCATGCTTTAAATCAACCAAAAGCATCAAGGAATGCATGAGATCACAATATGGCTCCAAAACCTACTATTTATTCATCTTCTCCAAAATCCCATGAAAGCATGCTCAAAATTGGGGATGCATAGCTTAGAATGACACATATTGAATTTATATCACAACCCTAAACTCACCTTGTGGATTGGATGGAAGATGGAAGAGATTTGAGCTTGAATCTCCAAGGTGCACAAGGGTTATAGGGATTTTCTGGAGAGCAGGGGTTTTGGCTGATTTTTCTCTAAGTGTGAGGGTTGGGTCGGTTGGGAATGATTAAGGGCTGTTAGAGGGTTGAGTTAGGGTTCCAAGGAATCAAACCATGGTTAATTTGGTTAAGGTTTGAGAAAGTTATGGCCATTTTAGTGAGCTGTGGCAGTTTTAACGAACGTAGCACTTTTCGGTTGAATTTCGGAGGTTCAAATAACTTTGGAAAAATATAAGGCTAAGTTAATTAAACTCTAATTTTCGTTACGAGTTCAGCGAAGTTGACGAAACTCGAATTCGAGTTTCCTAGCTCAAGATATCACATACGGAACCAAGGGTGCGCTAATTGCTCATTAGCCCCCGATTTGGATTCCACGAACAAAATAAATTCGAAACTAATGCAATTGAATCCGAAAACATGAAACAAGCATATATTCATATTCATGACACGTATATCTCCAACATATTAAATTTTCACGAAATTTCGATATCAAATCATACAAGAACGAAGCGCGTTTATAACACTCATGAACAATACATAAATAAATTCATAATAAATAACAAAATTTTAAATTCATATTTAAATAATTAAATCAAAGTGCGAATTAAATATACATTAAACCAAAATGCACCAATTACATATATTTTAAAGTCAAATTGCACGTATTAAATATATACATTTAATATTAATCAAATTTAGATATAAATATTTAACGAATTCAAATAAATTAATATTAATAAATTTAAGATATGATTATTTAACATTTAATATAAAATTAAATATACAAATCACTTATAAACAATTAATTCGCGTAAATTGATAAACACATACGTCATGCTATACGACTGAAAAACTGGGGCGTTACAACCTCTAGCCGTTAAAAGAATCCGTACTCGGATTCACTACTCACCCAAACAAACAATGAGAGATTACCCGTCTCTCACAAGTCACAAGGAGAGAGCCCCGTCTCTCGAGCAACAATAAGAGAACCCTCTCTCTCCAACAATAATGAGAGAACCCCTTCTCTCAAACAACAATGAGAGAACCTCGTCTCTCAAACAACAATGAGAGAACCCCGTTTCTCAAATAACCATACAAGGGAGTCTCCAATACTCCCGAGCAACTCAACATAAAACAATTACAGTAAAGAACAATTAAAAAAAAAAGGAAGTATCATACATCATTTACAACAATTAAAGTCACATAATTCACACAAGCAATTTAACATGATAAGAGGTTAAAGTACATGGTATCAAAATTATTTAAATTAGATTTGCATGTATGCACGTGTCATGGATGCTTCGTGTATCGTTCACCTTAGTTGCATAATTTAGAATTGTGAGTTTTGTTGTCTAATGTATGGTCTGCCCCGAAAGTGAGCTCAGCGCTTGATTTGTCTTTAAGCTCTTCAGGGTACCCCGGTGAAGCAATGATAGATCCTCTAAGGATTTTATTCTTTATTCCCTTCTAACTTGTACTACTTCTAGTCTTCTACTTTGGTCCTTCACCAATCCCTATAAGTTTCCTTCAGTCAGACCAACTCTCTACAACCGAGCTTTGATCCCCCGTATACTGTTAGATCATCCTTCCCGAAGTCAGATTCATAGCTACTTTCTTTACCCATATCAAAGCCTAACATACCATCGAAGATAACTACCCTTGGCGTCCTTAAAAGTCCATTCCCGACCTCAATATATATGTCACACAAATCTTTTCCTATCTTCTGTTCAATTTACCCTTTTCACTCCCTTTAAACCTTTAAGGTGAAATTTGGTATTCGGCCCCTACAATTCATTAATCGAAGGTAGGATGTTCTTGATGATTCTTGAAGTTTGATTTAAATTTCCCAATGTTCATCCTTGCCGGTTTTTGTCTCTTCTTAAATCTCTCTCCAAACTCATTGACCCAAGCTTTATTAACAGCATCCCTTTCTATGATAACTTGAATCGGTTTCCTCTTGACAATTCAACTTAGGATTTTCCTTAAACTCCTTAATAACTCCTTTATCCCCAAATCGAACTTACATACGTAGAAAGATTCAACGAGTTATCTTCTCTATTTCCCATGAAAATCTTCAACCCGAATTTGGCAACTTAGCTCTCACTTTGACAGTTTAACCATTAAAACTGACTTATTCAGTTCCGATCACCACCATATAGGCATCCAAGTCTTCTCTAATTTGCATTTTCGTTGTTCCTACTAAATATTTCTTCGGGCACAACCTCAAGTTTCCAATTTGTCTCTTGGTCGTGCTCTCCCCCTTAAAATTTCTGCCTTTCCATGCTGAACTCCAGCTATCCTTCCTTCATCGGAATTCTTGATGTGAAATTTTCGTTAGGGAGGGTTTTAATGACATAGCAACCCAAAGACTTGGCCTTTCAACTTCTCCTCTAACTCTATTAATATTCAAAACCCTTTTTCTTTATTCTTGTTCTATCTGGACACCCAAAGCCAACTCTAATCTCGCTTCTCTTTCTGAATTCCCGTTTCCATCAACCTATCCCTTAATTGAAATTCTTTATCTCTCTGACGTCATCTCCCTTGTAATGTGCAAACCCATTATTTCTGTTCATCTAAATTCAGATGTGGCTCGGTTGAAATGATACTTGATAGATGAGGTGAAGGAACTTCCTATCAAATAAACACTAAAATGCATGTCGGTTAAGATGACGATACACGTGGCACACTTGCAACAAATTGGATATGCAACACCTTAGAGTGATGAGAGCAAATAAAGATGCACGCACAAGTACAATTAAGGAAAATTAAATAATTTGATGCGAAATATGATGCGCGTGCCATGAATGCTTTGAACCTGTCACCAAGATGGCAAGTGGTTAATTCGGTAGCTTGTTCTCATTTATCTGACCCCGGCTTACTTTGACGTGTTGATCATTTCTTGTCTTTCTCACGGTCTTCAAGATTTCCATGAGTCCTTGTGCATCAACTTGTACCTTCCACGGTCCGAGATTGCAATTTCTCGATTCCTAACTTCTTCTACATCCCCGGAATTAGCATCCGAATTTCTTTTACATCTTAATCAAGATTCCCGTACTCTTCCTTTATGAGTTTGGATCCGGAATTAGCTACGCCTGCAAAGAACCTGAGGGACAAAGAAGGGAGGGGTCAGTCTCTACAAGACTGAGTGAAAGGCATAAATAATAAATAGAAAGCTGTAAAGTTCATGCAAACTATAATTCCATACAAGGTTTTTCAAAAGAACAAGTAAAACACGGGTATCAATGTATGGAATTACAACAATCAAATTTAATTCAGGATAAGTGATTAGTGGCTCGGCGAGTGAGCAATCTCCAACCTTACTCCTTTAGTGTACAGGATAAAGCCATTAGGTGTTCATGCAATAATTAGGTTTCACTTATTACAGGATCAAATTCAGGTGCACAAATACTCCTTTTTTCTCCGGGTTGGTGGTTCGGGTAGTTGGCCCTTACCACCCAGGACAAGGTGATCAATAGGTATATGAATCCCATTAACCGGAATCCCATCGGTTCACCAAACCTCCCGGTGAACGTTCGGGTTGGTCCGAATAGGTGGGACTTATGCAAGAGGTAGCCGTCAGCCCATGCTTTCCCGGTTCCCTCAATACACAAGCCCTTAGGCCCCAGCAAGTGTAACGGTCTTGTCAAAACAGGACATAATCAAGATTTCAGGTGCATTTTGAAAACATTTATCGTTTGAAAACAAGTATATATATATAAGTAGGTTTGGCTAAATTACACATAAGAAGGTTGTAGGGTTTATATTACATATATCCTAGCAACTCCTCACCTGCACCGACCGAAAGAAGCAAAACGGACTCCCTGAACCTTACACGGTGGGCTCGTTGTCCTCCTGAGAACCCTTTAGACAAGAAAAACAGGTTACTAGTGAGACTCGACTCAAAATGAACCAAGTACGACGCATGACAACGAAATAAGAATGGAATGAGATGATTATGAAGTCAAGATATACCATGAACGAGTTCATGTGCACAATTAATGTTCCACGCATGCTTTAACAAGAATAAAATCATGATAAAATCATATAAGCTCCAATCAGGCACCAGAGGAAGTAATTAAAGCATAAAATGAGGCAGGAAAAACTAAATAGAAAACAGGGCAGCGTCGCGGCCGCGGTAGAAAACATCGCGGGCGCGACGGACTAGCAGGGGAATTCACTGCCATGACATCGCGGCACCCGAAAAACAACTAGGACACGTCACGGGCTCGACGAACAGGCAGAACTGGCCACTAGACTAACGTCACGGCCGAGTTGAAAAACGTCGCGGGCACGACGGAGGTCCAGAAACACTCACTGCCAAGGTGTCGCGGCAGCGCCCGGTTTTAGTTCAAAAATCCTCGCGGGCGCGACGGACACCCAGAAACCCAAAGCTGTCTCTGAGTCGCAGCCGTGATGAAAAACATTTGAAAGGGGTGTCGCGTACAGTAGCAAAAAGCTCGAACAGGGCAGAGCAGGGGATGGTGAAAAATCCATCCCCAAGCCAAAGTTACACGTCCCAAGTGCAAGAAAACAACAAGAATACATATACACTCATCATATAAGCACTTAAACATCAAAATAACCAAGTATTCATGCTTCAATCCTGTAGCACCCGGAACGCTAGGCACTACATCCCCCGCACTATAGTTCAGTTCACAAATGAAATGGATAATCCATATATGAACCAAAGCTATAGCGAACGGGAGACAATAAAAATAACCACTAGCTAGGTGGGACTAACCCTCAATTCATACCACAATGTAAAGTCATAAGCGGAAGCATATCAATATACATGCAATTCATTATCCAATGTTGATTCCAAAACATAATTCTATGTACATACCAATATATTATCATCCCTAAAAAAAAAAATTCCATAATTATGCCAATATTTTCCAAGGATATATCATAGTATACACATAGATACCCAAAACACTTCATAAGAGCTATATTGTATCCATAAAGTACATAAACATGAGAGAGACGATGCTAGACCCAAAATAAGCAAAACTCGACTCAATCCCGCGTAGCACTCAACCTGCAATACTTGAAAATGTGAGGCGTCAGTCTGAAAAAAGACTGAGTGAGGGGTTTATAATTTAAACGCGCAATTACCACACGAGCTATAATCCCGGGTAAGATTTTAGAAAATAAACAATATAAGTTCAAGAATAACATAGACCTCGCCTGAGATTACAACTAATCAATTTTCAATTCAATCAATTCGGTATAATTCAGTTCAGTCAATCAGTGGCCCGGCGAGTGAGGGCAATTCTCCAACCTTTCTCCGACAGTGTATAATAATTCAGTTTTAATAGATTAAGTGATCAAGCAATACATTTCGGTGCACAATTAGCAATTTCAATAGTCCATCCTTCTTCCTCCGGGTGATGGGGGATTGCAAGGCCCCGCCATCCAATCAGTGTGAGTATAGGGTTCATGATTCCCTATACCCGGAACTCCTTCCTCCACTAATCTCCTAGTGGATTCAGGGGTCATCCCAACAATGTGAGGATACTGCAAGAGTTGCCCGTCAGCCCACGCTTTCCCGATTGGCTCAATACACTACCCTCGGGCCCACAGTGAATAATATACTTGCCAAAAAAATCAAGTCAGTCGATCAATCGGTCAATCAATCAGTCGGTACGATTCGGTAATTCAATTGAAGATCAATAAAGTTTTGGAAACTTTAACTAGATATATAGATACATTTTGGTCCAAAATTCACATAAGGTTGTAGGGTTCTTTTGTTTAGAAGTAACCTCACCTTTACCAACCAAAAGCAATAAGGATACACCCTACAGAGCGTGCTCCTCGTCACCCGGTACATGATCTGTGTAACAAGGACAAGTGTACATAAGACTCGATACGCATGAAGCAATTAAGATGAACGGCATGTTCCAATAATGTCAATCATGCAATTACAATCAATAACTATCATAAGCATATTCACTTTATCAAATAAGGTAGCAAGGATCAAGTGTTCAAGGTATAAATCAAAATATGGAATTATTACACAAACCTCCCCTATGGGATTTAAACATAAAATCTCATAATACCATTGATACACATAATATCATGCATTATATGACATATCAATGAAGTGTTCATACCGGAAACAAGCCAAGAAAGCCATGCAAAATAAGTTTGAAATTCACATTTTCATGCAGAAAAGGCAGGGGTCGCGAGCGCGACCTAATTTTTCAGGTATTTTTCGTCCAATTTTTCAAAATCTCGAAACTTGGCCAAAATCGGGTCGCGGCCGCTACTGAAAAACAACTAATTCAGGTTGCGGGCGCGACCTGCAATTCCGCCAAAGCTGTGAGTGGGTCGCGGGCGCGACCAAATTTGTTCTGTTTTCGGTCGCGGCCCCGACCTGCTACGCAGCAGCAGAAAAACAGGGGAAAACAGGGGATTTCGAGCCAAAATACCACAAAACCATCAACCAAGGCAAATTCACTCCATAACAATTATTCAAACACATCTAATACACATTATACTTCACTTATACAATATATAAACCATGAGATATACATCAAAGCACCAAAATCAATTATGAAAACCCCATATTTTCCATGCTTCCAAATTCCAAGTAAACCAAAGTTTTCATGCAAGTTTCAATCCCTTTTTAATCCTAAGCATGCTTCTAGCTGCAAACATGCAAGAATTTATCCTTAAATCCCTAAACCCCTACTCAATCATAAATTCAAAAAATTCATATAAATCCCAAATCATACCTTGAAATGAAAGAATTATGAGATGAAATGAATATATGAAGATGATGATGATCCTAGCTCCACAATTCCTTCAAAATCTAGCTTGAATTATGTTGAAATTCTCCTTCTCTTCGTTGGTGTAATTACCGGTATTGAGTGTGTGCAAGTGTGTGTGATTTTATCTCTTGGATTGAAATGGAATATGATGGAAGAAATGAGATGATACATGATATACACCAAATTCTTGCATGAATATGTGTGATTCATTACATATTGCACATAAGTCCCTAAGCTGTTTAAATTTATGCAATCAAGTTTCATCTCTACACAAAAGATCACTTATATCCATCTCATGTTATGCAACTAAGTATACCAATTTACAGTAAGGACACATAGTGCAATTAAGTCACATATATCATTAAGTTCATATAATTCATATTAATGACAATTCATATAAGTGCATGGAGATGTAATCCATATATAATATGATGAAAGTTGTAAATAAACGAATGAAATAACTAAATTAAACCTCCCAACTCCCGAAGACCCGCTCGTGGCGTGCTTACCTGAACTGTAACAGCCCAAAACAGGTCCTAGATGAAAACGGTAAACTAAGGGCATTGGTAAGGTAATTATAGACCGTGATCCAACTTTATAAACCTTCATGCATTGCATTCTTACATGAACTTTGTGCTCATATATGATCTGACATTTTTTAAGGGAGAATTCTTGACCTTCGATACAGTTTACTATTCATTTCCGAAGCCTGTATTACCTAATGGTTCAATGGAACCCTAGAGGTTCATATCACATTTTTTCCTATCCTTTGAACTTGTTTTCCAAGCCCCGGAAACCTTTCTTGAATCATAAGGGCATTTTGGGAACTTACCGACCAAAGTTACTATTCATCTAAAAATGAGTTTTTGATTCGGATATATTTTCCTACCCGAGTTTACAGTCAAATTGATCCTTGAGTCGAGATGAGTCTATTGAAATCATTCTTGACTTGAAAATATATTCCAAACTTCGTTTTATTGAAAATGTTTACGAAAAACCCTAGTTCACTATTCCTACTACGAACGGTTTTCATTCGGAAAATGTTTTCCCTCTGGATTTGCACTACTTGAGTTATTTCAAGATTTTTAAGATGTGTTACAAATCTTGCTTCAAACCCTAGCTCGAAATTTTGAAACGCACGTTTGTACAAGAAAATTCACTATTCATTCTACGTTTTCAACTTTCTATCGGTAAAACGTTTTATAGTCGATATTGGATTCAAAACGCTTCTCAATTTATTTCTTGAATTTTGGAAACAATCCGGACTTGAAAATCATTCTCGAAAGTCGTTTTTCACTCGTGTTGAGTTTCGGGCTCAAAACTTTTATTCACTAAAATGAATGTATCTTTTAAACAGTAAATCCGATTTCGACGTATGAATATGCGTTCCGAAGCTAATATTTGTACCAACGGAATGAGCAAACTTTCAGCAACTTATTCTCAGGTTTTGGGTGTTAAAAATGACCGAAATGCCCCTGCCAACCCTATTCTTGTTCCAAGACTAAGTTAGCTTACATGAGAAGCTTTAATATTTTGCTCTCCTACCCTTACTTATACTTTTATTACAAGGTGAGGGGCTTCCCAAAAACTATAAATAGAGCTCTTATGCCATTCATTTTCCTTGCTCAATGTTGTGTTAACAACACCCTTTCTCTCCTTCCTCCTCCCCCTTTTGCCGAGCCAAAGGTCTCCACCCCTCTAGGTTTGTAGTTTTATTTTATGTTATGATATAGTTTAGTTTATGTTTTTATGTTATGTTACGTTTATATTATGTTTAGGTTGGGTCTTAGGGCCTTCCCTAAGACATATAGGATTTTATTTTATGCATTTATTATATAGTTTTTATGATATGTTTGTTAGTAGTGAATTATGAGTTAATTGTTTCTAATATGCTATGAAATGTTATGATATGCTTTGATATATGCTTTGATCATGGAATAGGGCTGCTATATGATGATTATTGATGCATGTTTATGATATTTTATTTATGTTCAAACATGTTAGGCAATAGAATAGTAACCTATGATCAATTATATCATAACTTGTTACATGTTACTATATGGTCTCAATTGATGAATGTTACATGATTAATGGTATTGATATGCTATGACTTATGTCTATGATATGTTATTACATTATTACATTGTTACATGACTCATATGTTATGACTTGAGCTTATGATATGATATGGATTAATGGAATAGTACTTGATCATATGTTATACACTTGAATAGTGTCACATGTTATAACTTAAGATATAATAGTGTTTCATAACTTGATCTTATGCTTTAATTAGACTTGTTAACCATAGGTTATGCCTTTAACCTAGATCACACTTGCTTTTAATAACATGAACTTGAACTATAGGTTATAATCAAGATCATAATTGAATTAGGGTGTATGTATGAGTGCATGCCCCGTGTGTGTGTGTGTACGTGCATGGTGTGTGTGTGTAATAAGGGTTTGACCCGACTCTTTGACCCGACAAGTGAATAGTAATATGTGAATAGTAATCAGTGAATAGTAATTTGGAATAGTAACTATGAATAGTGCTTTTGAATAGTAAAATGAAATAAAACGTGAGCTTTGATCTTAGACGTTTGAACCTAGGTTTTCTAAACCCGGGGTCTAAAATATCTTTTCAAAATGTGTTTCTTTCATGGACTTGTTTTATAACCTTAAGGTATACATTTAGGATTCATAATTTGATTAATTCCTAATCGATTATAGTAAGATCAAAGTCCCACGTTAATGATAACTCACTTTAAGGATTCCTTCGTGTGTTATCCTTCTCTAATACCTTAAATGGTATTGATCTCTTCTCATTACATGTTCTGTACTTGTTTTATATGTTTATGTGCATCGTTATAGAAGTGTGTCTTAGTTCCTAAGCTCATCTTAGTACACACTTACAGGAGTTAAGGTTGAGCACTGGAATCCCCAGGGCACTGCATAATCTATCCTACCTACTGTTACTAATAGGTGGGGTTAAAAATGTTTTCAACTGGAACCATGAATACTTAAAGATTCAATTGTTTTGAAACTCAAAGCCTAGTGCTTTACCATTCTTGTTTTGAAATACCCTTTATAGGGATGATTCTTCAAAGAATCCAATCTTATTCGTTATTCAATTATCAAAGGAACATGTTTTCAAAGTAATGCATCAATGGTTCAATGTTTTCAAAGTAATTCATCAATGGTTCATGTTTTCAAAGTATTGCATCAATGGTTCAATGCATATGTTCAATGGTTCATACATTCGAATTTATTCTGGATGTTATCAATGGTGCAAGCAAATCAATGGTTAATGGTATGGGCCTGGCGGTTATGTGTAGAGGTGATGCTCGGGAGGTGAGCGCCAACGACATCACTAATACCGACCGCTACACTAGGCGATTGATACCGACTTTAATCCGGAGGTTTGGTTAAGTCAAGACAATTGTTGGGAATGGATCGCAAATCTATTCCCAAATCAATGGTTAATGGTCACCTAGGGGTCGCTCCCTGAAGTGAAACTTGGTGGAGGATGGTGCATGTGTGTTTGTGTTAGGATGTTGTTGATCACGGTCCGACACCCTATTAATGGTTATGTTTTCTGGAGTAAGGATGGAGAAGCCTAGCTTGCGGGCATTAATGTTTTCATAAAGTTGGTTCATATCTTGCAAAGTGTTCCCTACCCTTACCCCGTTTTATGAAAATCATATGAACCAAATCATATCATATGTGTGCGCGTGTGACAACATTCATGAAAGTGTTTTGAAAACTCTCATTTCTTATAACATTGCATAAAAGGGTTTTATCACTTGAACTTATTCTTAAGCTCTTCATTAAAGCTAAGCATCAAAGGTTTTACCTTGTGAACTTTACTTCAAACGTTTACTTTAAGTACTTTCTTTTAAAAGATATCCCTCACTTAGTCACTTTGACTAATACCTCCATCTGTTTTGTGGCCTCATGGTTTCAGGTCTTGCAGCTGCAGTCTAGAGGTATCTTGAGGCTCTAGAGTGTTCATTTTGTTTGAGTCAGGACTTTACTTTATTAATCTATTTTGTGTCCTGCATATGTTATATGGCTGCATTGATACCTTGCTTTAATGCTTTTGTAATAATCCATCTGCTATTCAGATACTGCTACAATTGCCATCATATGCTCCCGTGATAAATGTTCAATTGATATAATAATGTTAATAGTCTCTTCTGCTTAACGATCAGTACTTGCTTGTTTATATGCCATCACGCACATGTTTTGAAAAGTTTTAAAATACTCTGATTTTCCGCTGCATAAGCCACATAGTTAAACACTGTTATTGTTAATCGTTAACGGACATGCCGTTCGCTGGGGTATATCTTGAGTGATGGCTCACACCATTACTTGAGGGGTACTTCAGTGCGGGGGTTGGGGCGCCGCTCTCTACCAGCAAAGTGAGAGCGCTACAGCCTGAAGTGTTATCAGAGCGCCAAGTTAAGTAAGAAGAGACTTGACCTGGATTGCTCACAACATGGAAGATTGTTTGAAGTTGCGTGGTTCTATCTTCTGGTATTCATATCCGTGGTATCTTTTGTATAGCCATGGCAGTTCAGCTACATTATGATCCTAACCAGCTGCAGATAGATGAGGCCTTTTTCGAGCAGTTCGAGGCTTCACGTACTGTGGTTGTTTATCATCAAGGAGGTACTCACGTCTATACTTGACGTCGAATGAGGAACACAGGCAGGACTAGGAGCAATCCAATGGAGGTAATGGTGGATCTGATGATGATGAGGCTGATCTAGCAGGGCATGGACAAGATTATTTTGGCAAAGGAGATGTATAGTTATGGTAGAAGATCCCCGAATTTTGGCACCACGGATGCCGTATTTCAGACGACGTGGAACCACATGAGGTATTTTGCACTTGGTTTGGACGAATGGTAAGGCCTGAATGGGAGTCAACTCGATGGTATCGGGTCCTCCTCATATTAATTCTTGTTTAACAATGTTGCCTAATGTAGAAATTTTTTTCGAAACCTTACACGTTTATGACACTTTACGACTTTATAATAGATATTTGTTTACTGCTTTCCATAACTTTCATTGCATGAGTCTTAGAGTTGCTTCAAGATACCATTAGGGCCGTTATAGGATCATGCCATTTCATTTATTGTTATCATACTTGATATGTTATACATGTTCATGAATTGTCAATGGTAATGGATAATGGAACAATGGATCAATGTTGATATGCTGTTCATGCTTATAAGTTGCTCTTGCCTATGTGGTAATGTGATAATGGATTATCGTTGATATTTTGCTGTGGGAATGTGTTATTCTCATGATTATATGTGACTACGTGGAAATGTGAATACGTGGTTACCAATTATGTGAATCATCCTTACTGTCATGCATTATACACATGTCTAAATGCTTGAAACTTCAGTATCATCATGCTACCGAGAAGAGCACCACGTGATCACGTACCACCACCGCCACCCCAAAGAGAAATCACGCCACAACGGGATCTTACACCGCCAAGGGATCTCACGCCACCACCTCCTAGAAGAGAGGAAGTTCCAGATTTAGCTGATATATTGCGACAATTTGTGAGGGCTTGCAATTCTCCTAATGGGAAAACACTAGAGAAGTTTCTAAGAATGAACCCGCCTAAGTTTTATGGCGAACTCAATGACTTGAAGGCTGAAAATTGGTTAACTATTCTCGAAAAGATCTTCGAAGCTATGGATATCTATCCTGAAGATCGTGAACGAGTTCAGTATGCTGCATTTCTAATGGAAGGAGCGGCGTTCAACTGGTGGAGGCATACCCAGCACATGTGGATCGAGAACAACGTTGATGGAAACTGGACTGAGTTTGTGAAGGAGTTTCAGCAGAAATACACTCCTCAGGTAACACGTGATGTAAGGGAAGCTGAATTTATTAATTTGGTCCAAGGATCCATGAACGTGAGGGAGTATGAAGCTAAGTTTGTTAGGCTGATCAAGTATGAACCCAACATTCTGAGTGATGAGCGTCGCAAGACTAAAAGGTTCATTGATGGCCTGAAACCTAAGCTTCGTTGGGCACTAGCTTCTTTGGATGTCGAGACCTACACTAGAGCAGTTGACAAAGCATTGAAAGTCGAAGTAGCCCATAAGGACATCCGGATAACCTTTAGTCGTCAAGAGCCTTCTAACCCTAAGACTTTTCAAGGAACAAAGTGACCTGCCGGATCCTCCTTTCAGGGAAACGGGAAGAAACCAATGATGACACCGCAACAACAACAAAGGGCACCTCAGCAGTATGAAACACCTCAGCCCACTCAGGAGGAGATAGTCTGTGACTACTGTAGCCGTAAAGGACACACTGAGGAAAATTATCGTAAGAAGAATGGTCAGTGCTATTGGTGTGGTTCCCCTGAGCATATACGAGAACACTGTCCTACCAGGATTAAAAGATTTGGGGTTCAAGACAAGGGTAAAATGGTGGTGGGTAGGACGAGCAAACCAGTGGTTAAAGGCAGAGCATATGCAATGGATGGTAATGAGGAGGTTGATCCTTCGTCTACTGTGGAAGGTATTGTGCACATTCTTAACATGCCAGTTAAGGTCTTATATGACCCTGGTGCCATGCATTTATTCATTGCATCTAGTTTAAGTGCGCATTTACAATTTCCACATGAATAATTGTCATATAAAGATGTAGTAAGTTCTCCTTCGAGGACTTGCCTAGTAATGGATCAAGTATATAAACGCTGCCCTATATGCACTGGTAATCGCTACTATCCTTCAGATTTCATTGAGTTGCCTATGACGAGATATGGAATCATCATTGGAATGGATTGGTTGCTTAAGTACCGTGTTAATCTGGATTGTTACAAGAAGGAAGTCATCTTGGAAGAGTTGATAAAACAATTGGACGACATTTTGGTGTTCTTAAAGACACCAGAGGAGCATGTCGAGCATATCTGAATTGTGTTGAGCACTTTGCTGGATCACAAGCTGTATTCCAAGTTCACCAAATGTGAGTTTTGGCTAGAAAGAGTTACATTTCTCGGACACATCGCTTTTAAACCCGAGTTGAAATAGATCCATTAAAGTTGAAACAGTGACGGAGAGGAAGACACCGAAGAAAAAAAAATATTTACTCGAATTGAGAAAGGTGGTAAATTAAACCCAAGATATGTTGGACCCTTCGAGATAATGGAACGAGTTGGAGAAACTCCTTATAGATTGGATTTACCTGCAAGTCATACCACGATCCACAACGTATCCTATATATCTCAGATTTACAAGTGGTTTTGGATGAGAAAGAGATAGTACCAGGGGAAGAATTTCCGACAGAACCAAACTTGACTTATGCGTTGAAACAGGTAAAGATCTTCGAAAGAAAGTTTCAGGAGTTAAGGAATAGGAAGTTTCCTTTGGTAAAAGTCCTTTGGAAGGGACATGGTGTAGAAACATTACCCCGAACTGTTTGCAGAAGAATCAGAGGATAGATTCTCTTTAAGGAGGGGTGATTGTAACAGCCCAAAACAGGTCCTAGATGAAAACGGTAAACTAAGGGCATTGGTAAGGCAATTATAGACCGTGATCCAACTTTATAAACCTTCATACATTGCATTCTTACATGAACTTTGTGCTCATATATGATCTGACATGTTTTAAGGGGGAATTCTTGACCTTCGATACAGTTTACTATTCATTTCCCAAGCCTATATTACCCAATGCTTCAATGGAACCCTAGAGGTTCATATCATATTTTTTCCTATCCTTTGAACTTGTTTTCCAAGCCCCGGAAACCTTTCTGAATCATAAGGGCATTTTGGGAACTTACCGACCAAAGTTACTATTCATCTGAAAATGAGTTTTTGATTCGGATATATTTTCCTACCCGAGTTTACAGTTAAATTGATCCTTGAGTCGAGATGAGTCTATTGAAATCATTCTTGACTTGAAAATCTATTCCGAACTTCGTTTTATTGAAAATGTTTATGAAAAACCCTAGTTCACTATTCCTACTACGAACGGTTTTAATTTGGAAAATGTTTTCCCTCTGGATTTGCACTACTTGAGTTATTTCAAGATTTTTAAGATGTTTTACAACTCTTGCTTCAAACCCTAGCTTGAAATTTTGAAACACACGTTTGTACAAGAAAATTCACTATTCATTCTTCGTTTTCAACTTTCTATCGGTAAAACGTTTTATAGTCGATATTGGATTCAAAACGCTTCTCAATTTATTTCTTGAATTTTGGAAACAATCCAGACTTGAAAATCATTCTCGAAAGTCGTTTTTCACTCGTGTTGAGTTTCGGGCTCAATACTTTTATTCACTAAAATGAATGTATCTTTTAAACAGTAAATCCTATTTCGACGTATGAATATGCGTTTCGAAGATAATATTTGTGCCAACGGAATGAACAAAGTTTCAGCAACTTATTCTCAGGTTTTGGGTGTTAAAAATGACCGAAATGCCACTGCCAACCCTATTCTTGTTCCAAGACTAAGTTAGCTTACATGAGAAGCTTTAATATTTTGCTCTCCTACCCTTACTTATACTTTTATTACAAGGTGAGGGGCTTCCCAACAACTATAAATAGAGCTCTCATGCCATTCATTTTCCTTGCTTAATGTTGTGTCAACAACACCCTTTCTCTCCTTCCTCCTCCCCCTTTTGCCGAGCCAAAGGCCTCCCCCTCTCTAGGTTTGTAGTTTTATTTTATGTTATGTTTTTATGTTATGTTTTAGTTTAGTTTATGTTTTTATGGTATGGTACGTTTATATTATGTTTAGGTTGGGTCTTAGGGCCTTCCCTAAGACATATAGGATTTTATTTTATGCATTTATTATATAGTTTTTATGATATGTTTGTTTGTGGTGAATTATGATTTAATTGTTTATAATATGCTATGAAATGTTATGATATGCTTTGATAAATGCTTTGTGTTAGTATGTAATTAGTGCTTAATTTGTCTTAATTTTCCCCCTACATTTGACTGGATTTTTGCTTAATTAAGCTTAATTATGGCTTTGTAGGTTTATTAGAGCTAAAATGGATCATCAATACAAATCTGGACTAAAAGAATCGCCAAGTGCAGAAAATGAACTGAGCCATGATCATCCCTTAAGCTAAGGATGACATGGCAGACACCAAGTCAAATGTTGCGGCTGACTTTCACTTGTTGTCAACTTCAGCTACTTGCAGCAGCTTTGCACAGTATTTTTGCGTCTCAAGAAGGGTACTCATCACACTTAGGAACTCAAAAGAATATTTGCCTTGAAGGGTGTGCCAAAGATGAGTTTATCAACAATATAAGCAAGGGTTATGAAAGAAAGAGAGGCTGAGCTTTTCTCTTGAAGGAGGAAGTAACGTAGCAGCAGTAGCAGCTAAAAAACAGAAGCAAAACAGGGGACTTCTCCCCTGTTATGATCAGCATGCAATTTCTTTCCTTTATTCTCTTTTTCACTTATGTTAATGCTTAGATTTGCATAGCTAGTTGAACTCTCTTGTTTAGATCAGCTGTGTTAGCTTATTTTCAGTTCTGAAACAGTTGTTGTTCGGTTATTTTGCAAGCATGTACATCAGCTAATCTCTCTTCTATCCTAGTAAAGTTGTTTCTTTGATTCATGCTTTGGTTTTGTGAGATCTAATTGTGTTTATGTAGCTCTAAATTCTTGGTATATGCATGTATCTTGTGTGTATTGTTTGAACTCGTTTTTGGATGATTTTCTGACCAATTGTTATCTTGAAACTTGTTTTATTTGACTGCACAAATACTTGATCCGTAATTGTCTTGTAAATGTGCTTGAAGAGTCACACATCATTGATAGTTTATCACCATGTTTACTTGAGAATGATGAGATGCATGCGTAATAACTTAAACATTCCAAGCTTCTTTGAGTTTGTTGGTTAGGATCGGTATCCTTTTCATGATCAATGCTATCACGAAGTTAAATCTTAAGAGCGTTTCTATAAGACTGCTTTTGTGATAAGAGAATGGTTAGTGAGCTTCTCATGATCATTATAAACTTAAGAAAAGATGAGGTGTGTAGAGCTTGTTACCACTATAGCCGGTCTATCAATGAATTAGAGTTGAATATTGCATCAATGATCGAACCAATGGCATGAATTATAAGAACAACTTGGCTAGGATAATCTCTCTTTTACTCAGTTCATTTCAGACCTTTAATATCAGATTTTACTTGCTTATTATCCTTGTTTTAGTGTTTAGTTTGTAGTTTGATTAATTACATAACCCCCCCCCCCCCCTGTTGTGAACTCTTTCGTGATTTGTTTCCTTGGTCATTTTGGAATATATAAGAATTGCTAGTCCTTTGGGTTCGACCCTTTGCTGCTATACTCAATTTATTACGTGTTGGAAAGTGAAGGTATTATTTGGTGGATTCGGCAACCATCAAATTTTTGGCGCCATTGTCGGGGACTATATTTAATTGTTGTTATTTTCTTGTATGACCAGGTCTGAATATTCTAAGAAATTGGTTCCTTACGATCCTGAGATTGAAAGAACATTAAGGCAAATCAAGAAAGAAGCCAGAATACGCAAACAACAAGCTGAAAGTAGCAGATTTCTTGAAGAAGATCAGTTCCCCTGTTTGGTCAATTTATTCACTGACACAGATACCAGAAGCGTTAGCTGTGGTCATCCCTTAAGCATGGCCGCAGACAATCAGACACTGAGGCAGCTGGCAGCACCACCTGTAGCTCAAGAACCTTTGTGTATTACATTGCCTACTGTGACAACTGACTTTGAGCTAAAGTCAGGACTGATTCACTTACTTCCTACGTTCAGAGGCAAGGAAAATGAAGACCCAAATCAACACCTTAAAGAGTTTCATGTGGTTTGCTCTAGCATGAGACCAAATGGAGTTACGGAGGAGCAGATCAAATTGAGAGCATTCCCGTTCTCATTAGCTGATGATGCGAAAGAATGACTGTATTATTTACCCCCAGGATCAATCACAACTTGGATAGCCATGGCTTCGGCTTTCTTGGAGAAAATTTTCCCCACATCCCGAGTTGTCTCTACAAGGAGGGAGATAGTTTCAGTTAGACAAAAGGAATCTGAATCTCTCCATGATTATTGGGAAAGATTTAAGAAACGCTTAGCACGTTGTCCACAACATGGACACTCCGAGCAAGCTTTGATCCAATATTTTTATGAAGGTTTAATTCCAATGGAAAGGCGAATGATGGATGCAGCAAGTGGCGGTGCCATTGTAAACAAAACTCCAAATGAAGCTAGGCAGCTAATCTCTACCATGGCTGCTAATTCTCAACAGTTTGGTACTCATCATGATACCCCGAGAAAGGTAAATGAGGTAAGCTCCACTTCAATTGAAAGTCAATTAAATAAATTAACAACTTTGGTGCAGAATTTAGCTGTGGCAAACTCGACACCATCTTTGGTTTGTGGAATCTGTACGAGTCCCGATCACCACACAGATTTATGCCCAACACTTCAAGGAGATGGTGCTGAAAACGTAAGTGCAATAGGAGGAGGTTTTCAACAAAGGAAGTATGATCCATACTCGAATACGTACAATCCAGGCTGGAAAGATCATCCTAATTTCAGTTATGCACCGAAGCCTCAATTGTTTCAAGGACAACAAAATTTCAGCCAAGGCCACCCATACAAAGACCGCCTCAAAACTTCCAGCCAAATCAAAATTTTCAGCCACAACAAGCCAATTTTCAGCAACCTTCAATCTCTAATTCAGGTACGACTTTAGAAGATATGCTCAAGGCTTTTATGACTAACAACCAACAATTTCAACAGGAAACGAGAGCAAATATGCAGCAGTTCCAGTCCACTGTTCAAAACTTGGAAAATCAGTTGGGACAGCTAGCAACTTCAGTCAGCAAGCTTGAAAACAAAGGAAAATTGCCATCTCAAACGATCGATCCGAGGCAAAATGCTAGCGCTATTACCCTGAGGAGTGGAAAGGAGCTCGAATTGCCTGTGAGGAAGCAGAAAAAAGGAGAAAGTAGTGGAAAAACAGAGCAAAACAGAGCAGATTTTGATACAGATACAGAGTCAGGAGGTAAGGGCGTAAGCTATGATCATGGCTTAGAGACAGAGCAGCAAGCAGAATCTACTGTGCAGCCCAAACCTCTGATGATTCCACCACCTTTTCCTCAACGATTTGCACAGTCTAAGAAGGCCAAGGAAGAGAAAGAAATCCTGGACACATTCAGAAAGGTTGAGTTGAATATCCCGCTTCTTGATGCCATAAAACAAATTCCAAGGTATGCTAAATTTCTTAAAGATCTTTGTACAAATAAAAGAAAATTATTGGGGAATGAAAAAGTGAGCGTGGGAGAAAATGTATCAACTGTACTTCAAAGAAAACTCCCACCCTATGATGCACGGACACGGACACGACACGACACGACACGGATACGGCGACACGAATTTTTTCTTGAATTTTCCACGTAAGGAGTGTCGGACACGGTGTCCGACACGACACGGCAAAATGATATTTTTAGAAGTGTCCGTGCATCATAGCGCCCACCTAAATGTAAGGATCAAGGTATGTTTGCAATTCCATACAAGTTAGGTAATTTAGGTATAAATCATGCTATGTGTGATTTAGGTGCATCCATAAATGTTATGCCTTTGTCTATCTATTCTTCACTAAACATTGGTCATTTGAAGGGAACAGGAGTTATTATACAGCTAGCGGATAGATCCATTGTACATCCGGAAGGTGTGTTGGAAGATGTTCTTGTACAAGTCAATAACTTGGTATTTCCTGCAGATTTCTTTGTGCTTGATATGGAGGATGATAAGATTTCAAAGTCTTCAGAATTGCTGCTTGGGAGACCATTTTTTAGCACAGCAAGAGCGAAGATTGATGTTCATGATGGGATATTAACAATGGAGTTTGATGGGGATCTCATTAAATTCAATGTTTATGAAGCTATGAAATATCCTACTGAAAATGTTTCAAATGTCTCTTCCATTGATGTTATTGATAATCTGACAGAAACCACCTTAAAATTGGATTATTATGATGAACTTTACTTAGCATTGGGTGACAGCCTTTATGTTGATAAACTTAAGGAATTAGAAGCTAAGTATGAAATAAAGGAAGATGTTATTGATGTTGTTCATGCATTAGAAGCTCCTAAACTTGTTAAGCACAATGTCTCTTGCAATAAATTGACTACTTCTCATACTAAATTACTTCCCTCTATTGTGCAGGCCCCTAATTTGGAGCTTAAGCCGCTGCCATCACACCTTAAATATGCGTATTTAGGTGATGAAGAAACTCTACCAGTGATTATTTCAAATAAACTTTCAAGTTTGGAGGAAGAGAAATTGATACGAGTTCTTAAAGAATTCAAGGCAACATTAGGATGGACCATTGCAGACATAAAAGGCTTGAGTCCATCGACGTGCATGCACAAAATTATCTTGGAAGAATACTGCAAACCAAGTAGAGAAGCTCAAAGAAGATTGAATCCTCCAATGATGGAAGTTGTAAAGAAAGAAATTCTCAAGATCTTGGATGCCGACATCATATATCCCATTTCAGATAGTCGATGGGTAAGTCCTGTGCACGTTGTTCCTAAGAAAACAGGGATAACGGTGATTGAAAATGCAGCCACCAAGAAGGACCATTTTCCCTTGCCATTCATTGATCAAATGCTTGAAAGGCTTGCAGGAAAGACACATTATTGTTGTGTTGATGGATACTCTAGATTTTATCAAATTCCCGTTGCACCGGAAGATCAAGAGAAGACTACATTCATATGTCCATTTGGAACATTTGCATTCCGGCGTATGCCATTTGGACTTTGCAATGCCCCTGCCACATTTCAAAGGTGTATGGTGAGCATCTTTTCAGATTATGTTGAGGACATAATTGAAGTTTTTATGGATGATTTTACTGTTTATGGGAATTCTTTTGATGCATGCTTGAATAATTTTGCTAAAATCTTGGAAAAATGTCTTGAAAGTAACCTTGTTTTGAACTATGAAAAATGCCATTTTATGGTTGATCAAGGACTGATTCTAGGACATATAGTTTCAGTTAGAGGCATTGAGGCTGATAAATCAAAGATTGATATTATAGAGTCTTTGCCTTACCCCACAAGTGTGCGGGAGATCCGTTCTTTTCTTGGACGTGCAGGCTTCTATAGGAGGTTCATAAAGGATTTTTCAAAGATAGCACAACCTCTATGCAAGCTGCTGCAAAAGGATGTGGAATTCAAGTTTGATGAAGCTTGCAAGGAAGCATTTGATTTGCTGAAATTGAAGCTAACTTCTGCCCCAATAATCTAAGCACCTGATTGGAATCATCCCTTCGAATTGATGTGCGATGCAAGCGACTATGCTATTGGAGCCGTTCTTGGACAAAAGATAAATAAATCACCTCATGTGATTTATTATGCTTCAAGGATGTTGGATACAACTCAGATTAACTACACCACAACTGAAAAGGAGCTTTTAGCCATTGTTTTTGCTTTAGATAAATTTCGTGCATACTTGTTAGGTACTAAAGTGATTGTTTATTCTGATCATGCAACACTTACGTACCTCTTGAAGAAAAAAGAAGCAAAACCAAGGTTGATACGTTGGATCCTATTGATGCAAGAGTTTGATATTGAAATCAGAGACAAGAAAGGATCAGAGAACTTAGTTGCTGATCATCTGAGTCGAATCTTGGCAAATGCAGATTCCATTCCTATAAAGGATGAATTTCCAGATGAGCAACTGTTCTCTGTAGTTGATGGTAAGCTAAGGTCATGCCTAACACATACCCCCTGGTATGCAGACATGGTAAACTACATGGTATCCAAAACTTTTCCTGATAAACTGTCTAGGTCTGAGCGTGATAAGATAAAAAGTGATGCTAAATACTATGTATGGGATGATCCTTACCTTTGGAAGTTTTGTGCAGATCAAGTTGTTAGGAGGTGCATAAGTGAAGACGAAATACACTCTGTTTTAAAATTCTGTCATTCCTATGCATGTGGAGGCCACTTTGGGCCAAAAAGAACTGCAAGAAAGGTGTTAGAATGTGGACTATATTGGCCTACATTGTTTCGTGATGCATTCATGTTTTGCAAAACTTGTGAAAGCTGTCAGAAAACTGGGAATTTGAGTGCTAAAAATCAAATGCCATTATCCCCAATTTTAGTTTGTGAAATATTTGATGTTTGGGGCATAGATTTTATGGGTCCGTTTCCTAGTTCTTTTGGCAACAACTATATATTACTTGCAGTTGATTATGTATCCAAATGGGTTGAGGCAAAAGCCACACGGACTAACGACTCTAAAACTGTTGTAGGTTTCATGAAGTCTAATATCTTTAACAGGTTTGGAACTCCAAAAGCGATCATCAGTGACCGTGGCACCCATTTTTGTAATAGAGTGGTTGTAGCTTTGCTTAAGATATACAACGTTACACACAGGACATCGACTGCCTATCATCCACAAACAAGTGGACAAGCTGAAATTTCCAACCGTGAAGTGAAGTCTATCTTCGAGAAAATTGTAAATCCAAATAGGAATGACTGGAGTTTGAAGCTTGATGATGCTTTGTGGGCTTATAGAACAGCCTATAAGACTCCCATTGGCATGTCTCCATATAGGCTAGTCTTTGGAAAGCCTTGTCACTTACCTATAGAATTGGGGCACAAAGCATTATGGGCCATTAAGCAATGCAACATGAAGATGGATGATGCTGGAATACATAGGAAGTTACAACTTCAAGAGTTGGATGAATTGAGGAATGAAGCATATGAAAGTGCAAAAATTTACAAAGAAAAAACCAATAACTTTCATGATAAGATGATTTCCAGGAAGACTTTTCAAATTGGGCAAAAAGTTTTATTATTTCATTCACGTTTAAAGTTATTTCCTGCTAAGTTAAGGTCTAGATGGATAGGACCTTTTGTTGTAACTGATATTTCCTCATGGTGCAGTGGCTATCAAAAGCTTAGAGACTGGAAAAGCTTTTAAAGTTAATGGACACCGTCTCAAGCCATTTTATGAGGGATTCCAAGCTCATACAGTGGAGGAAGTCAGCTTGGACAGCCCCACTCTAATGCATTAAAAATGCAAAGACTCCGTCTAGCCTAGGACATTAAACAAGGGCGCTTATTGGGAGGCAACCCAATCCCTTTTATTTATTGTTGCTTAGTTCCAGTTTCTGTTTGTTTTTGTTGAGAGAATACTGTGATTTTTGACTAAGGACCACTTTTTGTCTTGTTTGCAGGCTTATGGCAGAAACAGAGTACCCAGGACCCAAACCTTTAGAAATGGTCATTCCTAAAGCTCATCACACAGGCACTTTTCTTCCTTAAAAAAAAAAAAAAAAAAAAAAAAGTGAAGAAATGTGCCTGTCAAAATTGATTATGATTTGTGAAAAACGTTTTCTATGAGGATATAACACTTTAATGACATAGCGTTTTTCTAAAAAGGCTGGTTATTTGTTTTAAGAGTAAAACACACCTTTGCTTTAACAAAGATAAAGTTCTCTTTCTTTATTAAGAAGTGTGTTTCCAACCTTCAGCAATCTAAACACATAGTCTGATTTCACAACTCCTAACATCACTTTCATAATCAGATTTCAACCCCCCAAACCTCTCCATCTTCCACCATCAATTGGATAGAACAGAGGTTTTACTTACAACTGTGTTGGCCAAACTTGAGTAACAGGAGAAATCTATGGATACAAAGGACCAGCACCTAGCAAGAATAAAGGGATACATTGAGGCCATCCGGAAAGGCCTCAACATTGACACTTAACAAGCTTTTTTCAGGGAAGTCCTCACGTTCTTACCTTTTCTTTTAATTATACATTGAGGACAATGTAGAATAAGTGTGGGGGGGGAAGAGTCTGTGAATGTTTTGCTGGAGTATTAGATGTGAAAAATAGGTTTAAATGACTATTTTGCTGTGAATTTCCATTAGTTGGTCCTATTTTAATTGTCTATTTTGCCTAATCTGCTTAGTCTTAGTTTCTAGCAGTTAGTTTTTAGCTCTTTTTGCTCAGGTCCTTAGGTCTTTTTGTGCTGATTTTGTGCTGTTTTTTGTGGTTAAAATCTGAACATGAGCAACATGTTTTGAATCGGGAGCTTTTGAACATGAAAAATAGGTTGAAATAACATGAATTTCCATGCTTGATTTTTGGAGTTGATCAAATTTATAAGTTCTTTGGCTCTGATAGAGAATGTTTTGAAATTTGGATTAATGAGAGAAAATTAAAAATTTGCATGCAATAAATTGGACCTTCATGTGTGAAAAAGTGTGTAATTTTTGGACTGTCTAAAGCAGGAATGTTATTGATGCTGAATGTTAATGTTAATGTTGATTGAGGGATATGAATAAGGCTGTTATGCCATTAGTTTCTGAATAAGGCTTTTTAAGCCATTGCTCTTTGAATAAGGCTGTTACAACCATTTGCTTGATGTAGTTTGCTCGTTTCACTCCGCTGGTTACCTAAGGCTAAATACAAATCATAAACTGAAAAACGGGTGACCATGAGTGATGCACTAAGTGCAGTCTAGGGATAGTCATACATTACCAAAGCGGTATTATGACACCCAAAATAGACAACGTTTTGAATTTTGGTGTAAGTGTTATGTTGGAACCCTCGCTTTATCTTTTGTTTTGTTGAATTATAGACAGTCTAAAACAAGCACCCTTTGATCATATGTTGTGATAGCTATTTGGTAAATATGCATGCTTAAATGAATTCTAAATTCCTTAACATTCTCTAGCAAGTTAAATACTTAGAATTTGTTCTTTTCCATCTTGATGGTTGTGGAGACTTGTTATCAAACTCATTTTAATGTTCACATTTTCTCATTGACAAACTGTGGGGCTGATATGGTTAGAGGATAACCTTCCTCTTTTTGAAGTTTAGTTGCAACTGCTTGAGGGCAAGTATAGTTCAAGTGTGGGGGGATTTGTTAGTATGTAATTAGTGCTTAATTTGTTTTAATTTTCCCCCTACATTTGATTGGATTTGTGCTTAATTAAGCTTAATTATGGCTTTGTAGGTTTATTGGAGCTAAAATGGATCATCAATACAAATCTGGACTAAAAGAATCGCCAAGTGCAGAAAATGACCTGACCCATGATCTTAAGCCATGATCATCCCTTAAGCTAAGGATGACGTAGCAGACACCAAGTCAAATGTTGCGGCTGACTTTCACTTTTTGTCAACTTCAGCTACTTGCAGCAGCTTTGCACAGTATTTTTGCGTCTCAAGAAGGGTACTCATCACACTTAGGAACTCAAAAGAATATTTGCCTTGAAGGGTGTGCCAAAGATGAGTTTATCAACAATATAAGCAATGGTTATGCAAGAAAGAGAGGCTGAGCTTTTCTCTTGAAGGAGGAAGTAACGTAGCAGCAGTAGCAGCTGAAAAACAGAAGCAAAACAGGGGACTTCTCCCCTGTTATGATCAGCAAGCAATTTCTTTCCTTTATTCTTTTTTTCACTTATGTTAATGCTTAGATTTGCATAGCTAGTTGAACTCTCTTGTTTAGATCAGCTATGTTAGCTTATTTTTAGTTCTGAAACAGTTGTTGTTCGGTTATTTTGCAAGCATGTACAGCAGCTAATCTCTCTTCTATCCTAGTAAAGCTGTTTCTTTGATTCATGCTTTGGTTTTGTGAGAACTAATTGTGTTTATGCAGCTCTAAATTCTTGGTATATGCATGTATCTTGTGTGTATTGTTTGAACTCGTTTTTGGATGAATTTTTGATCAATTGTTATCTTGAAACTTGTTTTATTTGACTGCACAAATACTTGATCCATAATTGTCTTGTAAATGTGCTTGAAGAGTCACACATCATTGATAGTTTATCACCATGTTTACTTGAGAATGATGAGATGCATGCGTAATAACTTAAACATTCCAAGCTTCTTTGAGTTTGTTGGTTAGGATCGGTATCCTTTTCATGATCAATGCTATCACGAAGTTAAATCTTAAGAGCGTTTCTATAAGACTTCTTTTGTGATAAGAGAATGGTTAGTGAGCTTCTCATGATCCTTATAAACTTAAGAAAGGATGAGGTGTGTAGAGCTTGTTACCACTATAGCCGGTCTATCAATGAATTAGAGTTGAATATTGCATCAATGATCGAACCAATGGCATGAACTATAAGAACAACTTGGCTAGGATAATCTCTCTTTTACTCAGTTCATTTCAGACCTTTAATATCAGATTTTACTTGCTTATTATCCTTGTTTTAGTGTTTAGTTTGTAGTTTGATTAATTACACAACCCCCTCCCCCCCCCCCCCTGTTGTGAACTCTTTCGTGGTTTGTTTCCTTGGTCATTTTGGAATATATAAGAATTGCTAGTCCTTTGGGTTCGACCCTTTGCTGCTATACTCAATTTATTACGTGTTGGAAAGTGAAGGTATTATTTGGTGGATTCGGCAACCATCACTTTGATCATGGAATAGGGCTGCTATATGATGATTATTGATGCATGTTTATGATATTTTATTTATGTTCAAACATGTTAGGCAATGGAATAGTAACCTATGATCAATTATATCATAACTTGTTACATGTTACTATATGGTCTTAATTGATGAATGTTACATGATTAATGGTATTGATATGCTATGACTTATGTCTATGATATGTTATTACATTATTACATTGTTACATGACTCATATGTTATGACTTGAGCTTATGATATGATATAGATTAATGGAATAGTACTTGATCATATGTTATACACTTGAATAGTGTCACATGTTATAACCTAAGATATAATAGTGTTTCATAACTTGATCTTATGCTTTAATTAGACTTGTTAACCATAGGTTATGCCTTTAACCTAGATCACACTTGCTTTTAATAACATGAACTTGAACTATAGGTTATAATCAAGATCATAATTGAATTAGGGTGTATGTATGAGTGCATGCTCCATGTGTGTGTGTGTACGTGCATGGTGTGTGTGTGTAGTAAGGGTTTGACCCGACCCTTTGACCCGACAAGTGAATAGTAATATGTGAATAGTAATCCGTGAATAGTAATTTGGAATAGTAACTATGAATAGTGCTTTTGAATAGTAAAATGAAATAAAACGTGAGCTTTGATCTTAGACGTTTGAACCTAGGTTTTCTAAACCCGGGGTCTAAAATATCTTTTCAAAATGTGTTTCTTTCATGGACTTGTTTTATAACCTTAAGGTATATGTTTAGGATTCATAATTTGATTAATTCCTAATCGATTATAGTAAGATCATAGTCCCACGTTAATGATAACTCACTTTAAGGATTCCTTCGTGTGTTATCCTTCTCTAATACCTTAAATGGTATTGCTCTCTTGTCATTACATGTTCTGTACTTGTTTTATATGTTTATGTGCATCGTTATAGAAGTGTGTCTTATTTCCTAACCTCACCTTAGTACATACTTACTGGAGTTAAGGTTGAGCACTGGAATCCCCAGGGCACTGCATAATCTATCCTACCTACTGTTACTAATAGGTGAGGTTAAAAATGTTTTCAACTGGAACCATGAGTACTTAAAGATTCAATTGTTTTGAAACTCAAAGCCTAGTGCTTTACCATTCTTGTTTTGAAATACCCTTTATAGGGATGATTCTTCAAAGGATCCAATCTTATTTGTTATTCAATTATCAAAGGAACATGTTATCAAAGTAATGCATCAATGGTTCAATGTTTTCAAAGTAATGCATCAATGGTTCATGTTTTCAAAGTATTGCATCAATGGTTCAATGCATATGTTCAATGGTTCATACATTCGAATTTATTCTGGATGCTATCAGTGGTGCAAGAAAATCAATGGTTAATGGTATGGGCCCGGCGGTTATGTGTAGAGGTGATGCTCGGGAGGTGAGCGCCAACAACATCACTAATACCGGCCGCCACATTAGATGATTGATACCAACTTTAATCAGGAGGTTTGGTTAAGTCAAGACAATTGTCGGGAATGGACCGCAAATCTATTCCCAAATCAATGGTTAATGGTCACCTAGGGGTCGCTCCCTGAAGTGAAACTTGGTGGAGGATGGTGCATGTGTGTATGTGTTAGGGTGTTGTTGATCATGGTCCGACACCCTATTGATGGTCTCATTTTCTGGAGTAAGGATGGAGAAGCCTAGCTTGCGGGCATCAATGTTTTCATAAAGTTGGTTCATATCTTGCAAAGTGTTCCCTACCCTTACCCCGTTTTATGAAAATCATATGAACCAAATCATAGCATATGTGTGCGCGTGTGACAACATTCATGAAAGTGTTTTGAAAACTCTCATTTCTTATAGCATTGCATAAAAGGGTTTTATCACTTGAACTTATTCTTAAGCTCTTCATTAAAGCTAAGCATCAAAGGTTTTACCTTGTGAACTTTACTTCAAACGTTTACTCTAAGTACATTCTTTTAAAAGATATCCCTCACTTAGTCACTTTGACTAATACCTCTACCTGTTTTCTGGCCTCATGGTTTCCGGTCTTGCAGCCTCAGTCTAGAGGTATCTTGAAGCTCTAGAGTGTTCATTTTGTTTGAGTCAGGACTTTACTTTATTAATCTATTTTGTGTCCTGCATATGTTATATGGCTGCATTGATACCATGCTTTAATGCTTTTGTAATAATCCATCTGCTACTTGGATACTGCTACAATTGCTATCATATGCTCCCGTGATAATGTTCAATTGATATAATAAGGTTAGTAGTCTCTTCTGTTTAACGATTGCTTGTTTATATGCCATCACGCACATGTTTTGAAAAGTTTTAAAATACTCTGATTTTCCGCTGCATAAGCCATATAGTTAAACACTGTTATTGTTAATCGTTAACGGACATGCCGTTCGCTGGGGTATTTCTTGAGTGATGGCTCACACCATTACTTGAGGGGTACTTCAGTGCGGGGGTTGGGGCGCCGCTCTCTACCAGCAAAGTGGGGGCGCTACATGAACTTCTGAAAATTGGGGCGTTATAACTCTCCCCCCCTCCCCCCTAGAAGAATCTTGTCCCCAGATTCACTGATCGGAAATAAATAACTCCGGGTGGAACCTTTTCATTTTATCTTCCCGCTCCCAAGTCATCTCTTCGATTTTATTACTTCGCCACAACACTTTAACCATAGGAATACTTCGATTTCTCAACTCTTGATACTTTCTGTCCAAAATTCTAACCGGCTGCTGAACAAATGACAAATTCGGTTCTAATTCAACTTCTTCAACGGGGAGAATTTCAGTTTCATCCGGATAATACTTTCTTAGCTGGGATATGTGAAAAACATTATGAATTCCAGTAAGATTAGGCGGTAGATCCAATCTGTAAGCTACTTCCCCAATTCTCTCAAGAATTTCAAACGGACCTAAATAACGAGGATTTAACTTTCCTCCCTTTCCAATCCGAGAAAACCTTTTCCGTAGAGATACTTTTAAGAAAACCCGGTCTCCCACTTCAAAATTAAGATCCCTTCGACGAATATCAGTATAACTTTTCTGTCTATCTTGTGTAGCTTTCATCCATTGTTGGATCTGTTGAGCTTTCTCAATCATAGCTCTCACGGCCTTGGAAGGTTTCTCAAGTTTGTCACCTTTCTTTACTCCTTCTTGTTTTGTCCATTTCCATTCTTCTAAATCAAAGAATAATGGTGACCGACATTTACGCCCATAAAGCACTTCATATGGAGCCATACCGATGGAAGCTTGATAACTATTATTATACGCGAACTCAATCAACGGAAGTTGCTCATGCCATGAAGTTTGAAAGTCCAATGCACAAGCTCGAAGTAAGTCTTCAAAATAGCGAATAACCCTCTCGGACTGACCATCGATTTGAGGATGAAAAGCCGTGCTAAATTAAAGCTTCGTGCCCAAAATACTTTATAACTCTTGCCATAACTTGGAAGTAGAACGGGGATCTCTGTCCGAAATAATACTCACCGGAATCCCATGAAGTCGAACAATCTCTCTATTATAAATCTCAGCTAACTTTCGAATTTTGTAAGACATTCAAACCGGTAGAAAATGTGCAGACTTGGCTAATCGGTCCACAATCACCCAAATACCATCATAACTGTCTTTCACTCTTGGTAACCCGGATATAAAATCCATCGTCACTTGTTCCCACTTCCACTCGGGAATAGGTAACGGCTGTAGAAGACCTCCCGGATTTTGATGCTAGGCCTTAACTTTCTGACACGTCAAACAATGTTTCACAAACTCGGCTACATCCCTCTTTAACCCATACCACCAATAATATTGCTTCAAATCTTTATACATTTTATTTCCTTCCGGATGTACCGAATATGCCGATTTATGAGCTTCTTCAAGCAATACCCTTTTCAATTCATCGGCCACTACCACTCGGTTCTTGAAACAAAGAAACCCGGTTTCATCGAACCCGAATGGATTTTCTGGATCCCCTTTGGCCTTAGCAACCAATCTTTGAATTTCTGGATCCTTATTTTGAGCCTCAAATAATTTATGTTTCAATTTCGGTTGAATAGAAATATTAAAAACACGAGCTTTTACCACAATAGGCTCGATTCCACTAATTTCTTCAACTTCCAAATTGCCTATGCCAACCTTTCTACTTAAAGCATCAGCAACAATGTTAACTTTTCAGGGATGACATTTAATAACACAATCATAGTCTTCTAACCGTTCCATCCATCTTCGTTGCCTCATATTGAGATCCTTTTGTGTAAACAAATATTGGAGGCTCTTATGATCGGTGAAAATTTCAAAAGTCACCCTGTACAAGTAATGTCTCCATTTTCCGAGTGCGAATATTACGACGGCAAGTTCAAGATCGTGTGTAGGATAGTTCGTTTCATGCTCTTTCAATTTTCGGGAAGCATAAGCAATCACTTTCCCGTTTTGAGTTAGAACACACCCCAAACCTTCCTTTGACGCGTCTGTATAAATAATATAACCTTCAGAACCCTATGGAAGAGTTAAAACTAGGGCTGAAACTAATCTCTCCTTCAAGGTGTTAAAACTCTTATCACAATTATCATCCCATACAAATTTAGCATCCTCCTTTTTTAACTGAGTTAAGGGAGCAGCGATTTTTGAAAAATCCTATACGAATCTTCTATAATAACCCGCTAATCCCAAGAAACTTCTAACCTCGGAGGCATTCTTTGGCTTCTCCCATTTCAACACCGCTTCAATCTCAGAAGGATCGACTTCTAATCTATGACCCGAAATAATATGACCCAAGAAAGCAACCCGGTCAATCCAAAACTCGTATTTGCTAAACTTTGCAAATAATTGATGTTCCTTCAAAGTTTTCAAAATGAGTTCAAGATGCCTTGCATGTTTCTCAACCTACTTGGAGGAAACCAAAATATCATCAATGAATGTCACAACAAACTTATCAAGGAACGGTCGGAAAATTCTATGCATCATATCCATAAAAGCGGTGGGAGCATTTGTCAAACCAAACGGTATAACCACAAATTCATAATGCCCATATCTAGTGTTCAAACCCGTTTTCGGAATATCCTCGGCTCGGATCCGTAATTGATAATAACCTTGTCGTAAATCAAGTGTCGAATACACTTTGGATCCTCGGAGTATATCAAACAACTCTTCAATGTGTGGTAAAGGATATTTATTTTTGATAGTCATCCTATTTAGCTCCCGATAATCAATACACATCCGTAGAGTACCGTTTTTCTTTTTCACAAACAATATCGGTGTACCCCACGGCTACGAGCTCAGCCTAATATACCCGACTTCCAAAAGACCATAAAGCTGAAACTTTAATTCTTTCAATTCTACCGGAGCCATCCGATACGGAGTCTTAGAATACGGCTCTGCATTCGGATACAAATCAATTACAAATTCTATTTCTCTATTCGGCGGCAACGAATCTAATTTTTTCGAAAATACTTCGAGAAAGTCCTTAACAACTTCTGTCTCTTCTAATTTCACCTGATCCTTGAGCCGATTAAGAATATAGGCTATGAATCCCGTAGCCCCATTACGAACCAATTTCTAAGCTTCAGAGAAGGATAATAGAAGTACTGTTTTAGAACTCCAACCCGTAGTAATTTCTGAAGCCAACTGTACTCTTTTGGCCCGACAATCCACTGTAGCACAGTGCTCGAATAACCAATCCATTCCCAAGATAGAACCATAGTGAGACATCGATAATTCAATGAAATCCGTTGAGAAAACGCGACCCTCAATACTCACTGGCACCTCTCTAAAAACCCCGATTAGTTTCTACACTACCACCAAAAGGAGTACTAACAACAAAGCATACGGAAGAGAAAGTAACACACAAGGGCAGTTTCATAGATATATCGCGAGAAATAAAGGAGTGAGTGGCTCCCGGATCAAATAGAGTATGTATGTTTATGCCATGAATTCAAATAGTACCTTCGACAACCGCTGCAGGGTCCACATCAGCATCTACTTCCTCTCCTTCCAGAGCGTAAGCACGGGCTCTAATCAACGGCCTTTGACCCCCGACAGGCTGATCCCGACGATCCGGACACGTATCCACCTTGTGATCGACATTTCCACATATCAAACATAACCCGAGACGTCTTCTACAATTATCATAATGATGAGTAGGTTGTCCACAGAAAGAACACTTGGGTTTCTCGGGTGGTGGTGGCAAAGTATGAGGCTGAGGAGCCTTCTAGACCGGTCCTTGTTGCTTGAATTTCTTTACCGGACCCTTCGGTTGTGGAGGAGATGTCTCGTAAGTAACTGGCCTCTTGCCCGGATTGTAACCTGCTCTTGATCCTGATCCTGAACCCTGTCCGGACCGATAGATAGATCTCCGTGCATTAACCGAGTCTTCAACCTTTAAAGCCTTTGAAGTAGCTTTCTTCCAAGTACTAGTATTGACGGCTTCAATTGCTACTTGAATATCTGTCCTCAAACCTTGAACAAATTGCATAGCTTTGTGAAAATCATCTCCTGCAATATTAGGTGCATACTTAGATAACCTCTCAAACTCGGCGATATACTCGACAACCAATCTACCCCCTTGTTTAAGCTCCGTGAATTCCTTAAGTCTTCGGGTACAAGAGGAAGGTGGAATAAATTTATTCTTGAAATCCCTTACAAAGACTTCCCACGTAACTTCGTCCTCGGCGGCATCTAACACAATTTTAATGCTCTCCCACCATGAATAAGCTTCCCCTTGAATTAAGGTAAGTGTACACCGAGCCTTCTCTCGCGATTCACAAGGGATGAGATTCCAAATCCTTTCAACTTTCTTAAGCCATTGCTCGGCTTGCATATCATTTCCTTTGAAAAATCTCGGTGGATGTTGAGTCTGAAATTCCCATAGAATAGCTGAAATTAGTGCCTGTTGTGGTGGAGGAACTGGTGGTGCTGGAGGCACATAATCTTGCAACCTCTGATCTATTAACTGAACCATAAAATTCAAGAAATCCTGAGGTTGAGGTTGAGGGTAGAGGTGGAGGAGAATGGTCATGGCGATGATGCCTACGTCCCGGAGAATGCTTTCTACGAGGGCGACCACGTGGCATCCTGAAATTCAAACACTGTACATGCATGGTCGATTAACAAGTGCAAATGAGTGAAATAAGCTCATAATACACATAATTCACATAATTCACTTAATTCAAGTAGGTTCAAATAAATCCAAGTAAATTCAAATAGAATGCAAGATTTGTAATTAATCAAATAATCCTATGCCGTACGACTTAGACTCACAAGACACGACACTAGAACCACGGTTTTGCAACTGGGCTCTGATACCACCTTAGGATGTAGCACCCGGAACGCTAGGCACTACATCCCCCGCACTATAGTTCAGTTCACAAATGAAATGGATAATCCATATATGAACTAAAGCTATAGCGAACGGGAGACAATAAAAATAACCACTAGCTAGGCGGGACTAACCCTCAATTCATACCACAATGTAAAGTCATAAGCGGAAGCATATCAATATACATGCAATTCATTATCCAATGTTCATTCCAAAACATAATTCCATGTACATATCAATATATTATCATCCCTAAAAAAAAAGTTCCATAATTATGCCAATATTTTCCAAGGATATATCATAGTATACACATAGATACCCAAAACACTTCATAAGAGCTATAATGTATCCATAAAGAACATAAACATGAGAGAGACGATGCTAGACCCAAAATAAGCAAAACTCGACTCAATCCCGCCTAGCACTCGACCTGCAATACCTGAAAATGTGAGGTGTCAGTTTGGAAAAGACTGAGTGAGGGGTTTATAATTTAAAAGCGCAATTACCACACGAGCTATAATCCCGGGTAAGATTTTAGAAAATAAACAATATAAGTTCAAGAATAACATAGACCTCGCCTGAGATTACAACTAATCAATTTTCAATTCAATCAATTCGGTATAATTCAGTTCAGTCAATCAGTGGCCCGACGAGTGAGGGCAATTCTCCAACCTTTCTCTGACAGCGTATAATAATTCAGTTTTAATAGATTAAGTGATCAAGCAATACATTTCGGTGCATAATTAGCAATTTCAATAGTCCATCCTTCTTCCTCCGGGTGATGGGGGATTGCAAGGCCCCGCCATCCAATCAGTGTGAGTATAGGGTTCATGATTCCCTATACCCGGAACTCCTTCCTCCACTAATCTCGTAGTGGATTCAGGGGTCATCCCAACAATTGGAGGATACTGCAAGAGTTGCCCGTCAGCCCACGCTTTCCCGGTTGGCTCAATACACTACCCTCGGGCCCACAGTGAATAATATACTTGCCAAAACAATCAAGTCAGTCGATCAATTAGTCAATCAATCAGTCGGTACAATTCGGTAATTCAATTGAAGATCAATAAAGTTTTGGAAACTTTAACTAGATATATAGATACATTTTGGTCCAAAATTCACATAGGGTTGTAGGATTCTTTTGTTTAGAAGTAACCTCACCTTTACCAACCAAAAGCAATAAGGATACACCCTACAGAGCATGCTCCTCGTCACCCGGTATGTGATCTGTGTAACAAGGACAAGTGTACATAAGGCTCGACTCACATGAACCAATTAAGACGAACGGCATGTTCCAATAATGTCAATCATGCAATTACAATCAATAACTATCATAAGCATATTCACTTTATCAAATAAGGTAGCAAGAATCAAGTGTTCAAGGTATAAATCAAAGTATGGAATTATTACACAAACCTCCCCTTTGGAATTTAAACATAAAATCTCATAATACCATTGATACACATAATATCATGCATTATATGACATATCAATGAAGTGTTCATGCCGAAAACAAGCCAAGAAAGCCATGCAAAATAAGTTTGAAATTCACATTTTCATGCAGAAAAGGCAGGGGTTGCAGGCGCGACCTAATTTTTCAGGGATTTTTCATCCAATTTTTCAAAATCTCGAAACTTGGCCAAAATCGGGTCACGGCCGCTACTGAAAAACAACTAATTCTGGTCGCGGGCACGACCTATAATTCCGCCAAAGCTGTGAGTGGGTCGCGGGCACGACCAAATTTGTTCTGTTTTCGGTCGCGGCCTCGACCTGCTACGCAGCAGCAGAAAAACAGGGGAAAACAGTGGATTTCGAGCCAAAATACCACAAAACCATGAATCAAGGCAAATTCACTCCATAAAAATTATTCCAACACATCTAATACACATTATACATCACTTATACAACATAAAAACCATGAGATATACATCAAAGCACCAAAATCAATCATGAAAACCCCATATTTTCCATGCTTCCAAATTCCAAGTAAACCAAAGTTTTCATGCAAGTTTCAATCCCTTTTTAATCCTAAGCATGCATTTAGCTCCAAACATGCAAGAATTCAACCTTAAATCCCTAAACCCCTACTCAATCATAAATTCAAGAAATTCATATAAATCCCAAATCATACCTTGAAATGAAAGAATTATGAGATGAAATGAATATATGAAGATGATGATGATCCTAGCTCCACAATTCCTTCAAAATCTAGCTTGAATTATGTTGAAATTCTCCTTCTCTTCGTTGGTTTAATTACCGGTATTGAGTGTGTGCAAGTGTGTGTGATTTTATCTCTTGGATTGAAATGGAATATGATGGAAGAAATGAGATGATACATGATATACACCAAATTCTTGCATGAATATGTGTGATTCATTACATATTGCACATAAGTCCCTAAGCTGTTTAAATTTATGCAATCAAGTTTCATCTCTACACAAAAGATCACTTATATCCATCTCATGTTATGCAACTAAGTATACCAATTTACAGTAAGGACACATAGTGCAATTAAGTCACATATATCAATTAGTTCATATAATTCATATTAATGACAATTCATATAAGTGCATGGAGATGTAATGCATATATAATATGATGAAAGTTGTAAATAAACGAATGAAATAACTAAATTAAACCTCCCAACTCCCGAAGACCCACTCGTATCGTGCTTACCTAAACTTCCGGAAATTGGGGCGTTACAAATCCAATCAAAATCCTCCAAGAAACCCTTAAATATATAAGCGGTCACTCATGTTCAAACTTCATGAAACTCAAGTTAGGAATGATCAAAACAACTCATAATCAACTCATATACTTCATATAAACTCATAGATTGCACAAAAATCTTATAATCCGAACAATTCTCAAGGTTCATCAAATCATATACCTACATATAGCTCACCTTGAGGGAAGAAATGAAAGGGAAGGAAAAGAGAAAGTCTTGAGCTTCAAATTCTTGATAAAATGGATGAAAAATCTTAGCTTATACTTCCTTGTTGGATCGAGATTGAAGGGAGAGAAAGAGATGGAGTTGTTTTGCGTTGTTCTTGTGTATGAAATGAAGATGAACATGTACATGTGTGTATATGTGTTTATACCGTGTAGTGTAGGTGAAAGAAAAGGGGAAATTGCTCTAATGTCCTCCAAGAATTTAAATATATGCAATTGGGTACCAAATTTCATAAATGTTACAAATAAGTCCAAGTCAATTGCCAATTAAATCCACAAATTAAACAAGGTGTCAATCAAGGACAATTAAGCTCAATCACGAAAGATTAAATACTTAAACATGCTTGGGAAAATTAAACATATATTTCACATAATCAAATTCGCAAAAGAAAGAATTCAAATCGCATAGCTCACAAGTATTCAAATCAAAATAAATCAAATTGCGCAATTAAATAACTAAAAAGGAATTAAATAATCCTAAATCTCAAAACTCACACGTGTGGCGCGCGTACCTGTACGGTCGAGAAATCGGGGTGTCACATTTATAGTTATCAGACTCCTCTTAGTCTCAGTTACTCGTTCTCTTCTTAACCTAGATTTGTTCTTAATTTCAAACTTAATTATGACTTGTTGGATATTTCATAGAATCCCATAGGTGCTAACTTCTCTTGGTTTTACATTCATCAGTTCGCCTTACGCCGCTTCCTCAGTTTGTCACTTGATAGAGAACTGACCAGCCTACTCCTCAGGCGAGTTGATCTTAGGTTTAGTTCTATGATGCATGGACACTTCTAAAAATATCTTTTTACCGTATCGTGTTGCGAGTGTCCGACACCGTGTCTGATACTTCTCATGCGAAAAATTCAAGAAAAAATTTATGTTGTCGTATCCGTATTGTGTCGTGTCCGTGTTGCTATATAGGTATCCGTGTATCATAGGACTTTGGTTCCATTAAATGCCCAACGGGTATGTCCCCAATAATCACCAATTTAGTATAATTACCTTAAAGTAAATATTCATCTCTCAAAACTGTGGGTTTGTCATATAATCATTTTCAATATTACCATTTTTCCCAAATCTCCATCTTCTTCTCCATAATTGTAGTTTGGTTTAATGAGTATTTCTATTTTTCTTTCTATTTATACCTTGGATAGTACTTTCTCAATCAAATTAGCTATCTTATATAATTCTCAATTGATAACTTCTACTCTTCGAATTGTAATGAGAAAACAAAACTCTGTCGCCTAAAGAAAGTTGTGCTTGAGTGGATAAAGTTTATTGCACACGTGATTGGGGAACTAATTTGTGTACATGTGGTGGATAGAGATCGAGATCGTGATGGATTGAATAAGTGTCATTCTTCTGAAAAGGTTTGTTATTTTGGCTTTCTATCCTGAGAGGCGCTTTTTGACTCTCTTAATCACAATAGAAGAATGTTCATTATAGTTTCAACTAAAGTTCATCTGCACCCCCAAATAGTTCCTTAAGTTATCTATACTTTCCATACCCAGAATTCTACTAACCTACTGCTTTAAATCATTTGACACATAAGGTGCGAACAACACATGTGATTTTGTTGAAGTTTAATTTGAGGCCTAATGCCTTGCAGAACGCCTCAACCACACTTTGAATGCACTTTGCTTCATCCACGATAGCTTTAGCTCTCAATATTAAGTTGTCCACAAAAACCAAGTGTGAGATGTGAGGGCTTTTCTGACATACCGTAATTGCCTTCTATGTAACAGCCCAAAATAGGGCCTGGATGAAAACAGTAAGTTAAGGGCATTGGTAAAGCGTTTATAGACCGTGATCCAACTTTTTGAATCATCATGCATTGCATTCTTACATGAATTTTGTGCTCGAATATGATCTGACATGTTTTAAGGGGGAATTCTTGACCTTTGATACAGTTTACTATTCATAACCCGAGCCTACCTTGTTCATATTGCTACTCGAACCCTAGAGGTTCATCACACATGTTTCTCTATCGTTTGAACTTGTTTCCCGAGCTCAGAGAGTCTTTCTTGAACCATAAGAGTATTTTTGGAACTTACCGACCAAAGTTACTATTCATCCAAAAATGAGCTTTTGATTCTGATACCTTTTCTACCCAAGTTTATAGTCGAATCGATCCTTGAGTCGAGACGAGTCTTTTGAAATCATTCTTGGCTTGGAAATCTATTCTGGAACTTTGTTTTATTGAAAATGTTTTCGAAAACCCTAGTTCACTATTCCTTCTACGAACGGTTTTCATTCGGAAAATGTTTTCTCTTCGGATTTGCACTACTTGAACTATTTCAAGATTTTTGAGATGTTTTACAACTCTTGATTCAAACCCTAGCTTAAAATTTTGAAGCGTACGTTCGTACGTAAGAATTCACTATTCACTCTACGTTTTCAACTTTTTAACGGTAAAACATTTTATAGTCGATTTTGGACTCAAAACGCTTCTCGATTTATTTCTAGAATTTTGGAAACAATCCGGACTTGAAAATCATTCTAGAAAGTCGTTTTTCACTCGTGTTGAGTTTCGAGCTCAAAACTTTTATTCACTAAAACTAATGTATCTTTCAAACGGTAAATCCGATTTCGACGAATGAATATGCGTTTCGAAGCTAATTTTCTTGCCGTCAGAATGGTTATACTTCCAGCCACTTATCCTCGAGCCTTGGGCAACGAAATTATAGAAATACCCCCAGCAGCCCCATTTTTAGCTTCATATGCCTAAAGCTTCCAAGAGAAGCTATTCCATTTTGCTCTCATACCCTTCTCCACATTTTATTTCCAAGGTGAGGGGCTTCTCTTCAACTATAAATAGAGGCCAAGAGGCATTTCATTCCTTGCTCAATGTTGTGTTAACAACACCCTTTCTCTCCCTCTCCTCCCCCTCTTGCCGTCGGCCTCCCCCCCATTAGAGCTAGGTTTGTTTGATTTTATGCTTTAGTTTATGTTATGTTTTAGTTTAGTTTATGTTTTTATGTTATGGTATGTTTATATTATGTTTAGGTTGGGTCTTAGGGTCTTCCCTAAGCCATATAGGAATTTATTTTATGCATTTATTATATAGTTTTCATGATATGTTTTGATAGTTGTTTATATGTTTTAATTGTTTAGTATATGCTTGAATATGTTATGAATTACCCTAGTATATGCTATGATCATGTGATATGATTGTTATATTATGAGAATTGATGCATGATTATGGAATTTGAATTATGTTCATGAATGCTAGCTAATGGAATAGTGATTTACAATTTATTATGTCACAACTTGTTACATATTGATATTGAATTAAATTGTTACATGTTACATGCCTAAAGGTATATGATATGATATGATATATGTTGTGACATGTTGTCACATTGTTATATGATTCTTGAATTATGAATTGAGCTTATGGTATGATGTGGATTAATGGATTAGTGCCTTGAGCATATGTTATACACTTTAATAGTGTCACATGTTATAACCTAAGATAGAATAGTGTTTCATAACTTGATCTTATGCCTTAATTCGATCTCTTAACCATAGGTTATAACTTTAACCTAGATCACACTTGAATATATTAACATGAACTTGAAACTATAGGTTATAATCAAGATCATAATTTAATTAGGGTGTGTGTGTGTGTGCATGCCGTGTGTGTGTGTGTGTTCGTGCATGGTGTGTGTGTGTACCGTGTGTGTGGGTGTGTGTGTATAGTAAGGGTTTGACCCGACCCTTTGACCCGACATGTGAATAGTAACATGTGAATAGTAATCTTGAATAGTACTTTTGAATAGTAAAATTGAAATAAAACTTGTGCTTTCCTAATAGAAATTTGCACCTAGGGGTTCCATTTCCAGGGTCTAAAATGTGTTTTCAAAATGTGTTTTCTTTCGTGGACTTGTTTCTTAACCTAAGGTTTGCGATAGGATTCATAATTTGACTAAAGCTTACTCGGTTATAGTAAGATCATAGTCTCACGTTAAGAGTAACTCACTTTAGGTTATACCTTTGTGTGTTACCTTTCTTGAATACCTTAAATGGTATTACTCTCTTGTGTTACATGTTCTTTACATGTTCCTTGTTCATTGTTTCATGCATTTCATATGCATCTTGGTTAGTAGTAGGCCTTAGTTCTTAAGCTCATTCTAGTACACCACCTACAGGAGTTAAAGTTGAGCACTGGGATCCCCAAGGCACCGCATAATCTGTCTACCTACCTTTTGTTACTATAGGTGAGGTGAAGTTATAAATGTTTTCCAACTGGAACCACGATTATACTATCGTATCATATGTTTTGAAATTCAAAGCTAAACCTCGTTTTGAACTATCCCTTTTTATCGGGACGTTCTCTTGAAAGGATCATTCATACTTTAATAGTATACCTTGATCTACAACACATGTTTTCCAAAGTTCTGCATTCTTGTTCAAAGACAGTTACATGATCTGCATATGTTTTCAAAGTACAGTTTCAAATGTTTTACAAACAGAATCATATGTTTTACAGACAGAATCATATGTTTTACAGACAGAATCATATGTTACAGTTACAGTTTCACATGTTATAGTTAGCATACTGGAGTGGTACTCTGGTCACTGCTAATCTTAAATGCAAGCATATAGTTTACAGTTTGGGCCCGGCGGTTATGCGTGGAGGTGATGTTCGGGAGGTGTGCACCAACGACATCACTAATACCGGCCGCCACACTTAGACAATTGACACCGACTTTTAACAGGAGGTTTGTTAAGTCAGGACAATCTGTCTGGGAACGGACAGCAAATCTGTTCCCATTACATTTTACAGGTCGCCTAGGGCTAGCTACCCGAAGTGACAACCGGTGGAGGATGGTGCATGTTTGTATGCGTTGGTAAGAGTTGTTGTTGACCTTGGTCCGATAGTCTACTGTGTGCGGAGTTGTTGTTGACCTTGGTCCGATAGTCTACTGTGTGCGGAGTTGTTGTTGACCTTGGTCCGATGCTCTACTATATGTGGGGTTATTGTTGATCTTGGTCCGATACTCTACTATACGTGGAATTATTGTTGATCCTGGTCCGATGCTCTACCAAATCATGTTTTTCTGGAGTAAGGATGGAGGAGCGTAGCCTGCGGGCAAAATTCTGTTTCATAAAGGATGGTTCATATCTGGAAAAGTTCACTTTACCCTTATCCCGTTTTATGAAAGAACTATGAACCATCAACAGCATATGTGTGCGCGTGTGATAGCATTCATGAAAATGTTTTAAAACGTACATTCTTTTACAGCATCACATTCAAAGAGTTTTATCAACCGAACTTGTTTCAAGTTCTTCTTTAAAGCATTGCACTTAACAGTTCTGAACTTTACTTCAAGATCTTTAATTCAGTACTTTCTTTAAAGTATTCCCTCACTTAGTCCTTTTGACTAATACCTCTCCCGTTTTCTTCCCTCGTGGTTTCAGGTCTTGCAGCCGCAGTCTAGAGGTATCTTGAAGCTCTAGATTGTCATTTTTGTTTCAGTCAGGACTTAGTATTACTTTCTTTTGTGTCCTGCATATGTTTTATGGCTGCATTACTTTATGTTTCTGAATACTTGAGTATCTTTGTTATACTCTTTCTGCTACTTTGTTACCGATATTTTGAACTCTGCTGTATCGGTATTTATATGTGGATATGTTACATGTTCTGATATGCCGAGTCTCTCTTACACGATCGATATGTTCTTGCTTGTTACATGCCATCACGTACATGTTTTGAAAAGTTTTAAAATACTCTGATTTTCCGCTGCATAGCCACATCGTTGTACATGTATAGTTCTGAGATAGACAGTCGTTCGCTGGAGTATTTCTTGAGTGATGGCTCACACCATTACTTGAGAGGTGCTTCAGTGCGGGGGTTGAGACGCCGCTCTCCTCTTGTTCCAGTACGGGTGGGGGCGTTACAGCCTGAGGTGGTATCAGAGCTTCGGGTTAAGTAAGAAGAGACTTAACCTAGATTGCTCTCATGTTGCATCATCGATTGTTCACGCATTGCATCCAGGATCATTCTCATATTGCATCGAGACAGGATATTTGGGGATTGCATTGTTCTGTTATCTGGATTTCATATCTGTGGTATCTTCTGTATAGCTATGGCAGTTCAGCCACAGCAGGATCCTAATCACCAGATGGATGAGGCTTTCTTTGAGCAGTTTGAGGCCCCGCGTACTGTGGCAGTTTCTTGCCGTGGAGGCACTCGTTTCTACACCTGGCGTAGGTTTAGGAACAGTGGCAGGCCTGGGTATTCCTATCCTAACAGAGTTGTGCACTATCTCGAGTCTGAGAGAGATGGTTACTTTCAGGAGTATCAGAGGACCCGTGAGGTCAGGTTGGAGTCTATGCGCCATCAGGATCAGTCACTGCAGTACCAGATTGATAGGGACATCGCTCGTGAGCATGCTGCAGAGATGACTCATATTGCTGATCAGAGGGCTGCTCGTATTGCTGAGCTAGAGGTAGATCTTATGCAGATGACTATCGATCGCGACACCTCTATGGAGCGTCACCAGCACTACCACGCACGCGTGAGAGCTCGCCTGTATGATACCTATCACTTATCCGACGAGCAGGCAGTTGAGGAGGTCGAGGGTCAGGATGTCAGTCAGGCCTCTCAGGAGCCCGAGCCTATGCAAGATCAGTCAGATGGAGGCGATGGAGGATCTGATGATGATGATGATGGCAGAGACAAGCCAACAGGACACGGACAGGGTGAGGTCGTTGCTGTTTCTGATGACACCACCAGGGGTTCTTTGGACCACAGTTATCAGGGTTGATCGCTGATGGGATTTTTCTGTATATAGTACTGATGCGTATATATCTATCTATGGATGGCGGACGTATAGCCGGGACAGTTCAGGACTGACTTTTGGATGAGGGGATGTATAGCTATGGTAGATGATCCCCGACTTTTGGCACCACGGATGACAGTTCAGATGACTTGGTACCTACTAGGTTATTTTCAGCAGGGTTGGACGGATTGGCAAGGCCTGTAAGGGAGTCAACTCGATAGTATCGGGTCCTCCCCATTTTGAATTAATACTGTTAACATGTGGCCTGTAGTAAAATTTTACCAAACCTTGCACAATTATAACACTTTCGGCTTTATGTTGGATATCTGCTTACTGCTTTCCATAACTGTCATTGCATGAGTCTTAGAGTTGCTTCAAGATACCATTAGGACCGTTGATAGGATCATGCCATTTCATTTATTGTTAGCATGCTGATATTCTTGTTGTTGGATTGAACATGCTTCTGATCATGCTATTCATGTTACAGTTCTGGTTGATACGACAGTACACGTTCTGTTCCCGTTTACTTGTTGATCATGTTTTGGGATATGTTATACATGTTTCTGATATGTTGATATGTTACCCGAGCTTCTGTTCCCGTTTACATGTTGTCTGACAATTGTTTATGATTATATGATATGTTTGGAGATCTTGAATCTTTGCTGACATGTTGTTATGGGAATGTGTTGTTCTCATACTTATGTGTGACTACGTGGGAATGTGAATACGTGGTTACGGATTCTGTGAATCATTATATGTCATGCATCGAATATATGTATCTGAATGCTTATGAATTCAGTAACAACATGCCACCAAGAAGAGCACCCCGGAATCGTGTACCACCACTGCCACCCCAAAGAGATGTCACCCCACCCCCTGAACGGGAGGGAACTCCAGAGTTAAGGGATGTGCTACGACAATTTATGAGGGCTTGTGCACCAAGAGATAACCCTCCTAATGAAAGGTCACTGGAAAAATTTTTGAGGATGAATCCACCTAAGTTCTATGGAGAACCGAACGACCTAAAGGCTGAGAATTGGATTACTAGTCTTGAGAAGATTTTCGAGGCTATGGAGATCTACCCAGAGGATCGTGAACGAGTTCGGTATGCTACTTTTCTTATGGAAGGCGCTGCATACAACTGGTGGAAGCACGTTCAGCATATGTGGATTGAGAACAACGTTGAGGGAAGTTCGGATGAGTTTATCAGAGAGTTTCAGCAGAAGTACACGCCTCAAGTGACTCGTGATGCACGAGAGGCTGAGTTTATGAGTCTGGTTCAGGGAACTATGAATGTGATGGAGTATGAAGCTAGGTTTGTGAGACTGATCAAGTATGCGCCTCATATTCTGAATGATGAGCGTCGCAAGATGAAGAGGTTTATTGATGGACTGAAGCCCGAACTTCGGTTGGCACTTGCTTCTTTGGACATTTAGACCTACAACCGGGTTGTTGATAGAGCGCTAAGGGTTGAAGCTGCACACAAGGAGATCAAGATAACTACTACACGTCAAGGACCTTCTAACCCTAAGCCTTATCAAGGTAATAAGCGACCTTCCAAATCTTTTCCCCAAGGAATTGGAAAGAGGCCAATGGTAAACCACAGCGTCAGCAGCAGAACGCTCCACCGAAACAGCAGGCACAGAAGCAGAAAGCGCCACAACAGTACCAGAGGGTGCCACAACAGCAGAGAGCACCTCAGCCAGGTCCAGAGGAAATTGTTTGCCGATATTGTAGCCGAACGGGACACACTGAGGAGAACTGTCGCAAGAAAGCTGGACAGTGTTTCGCGTGTGGTTCCCCTGAGCACCAGATGGATAGTTGCCCGCACAAGATCAGGAGATTTGGAGTCCAAGATAAAGGAAAAGGGGTGGTGGGTACGACGAACAAACCGGTGGTCAAAGGCAGAGCTTATGCTTTTGATGGTAAGGAGGAGGTTGATCCTTCATCTGTTGTGGAAGGTATTGTGCACATTCTTAAAACGCCAGTTAAGGTCTTGTATGACCCTGGTGCTACGCATTCATTTGTTGCATCTAAATTATGTGCGCATTTACAGTTTCCACTTGAATACTTGCCATATAAATTTGAAGTGAGTTCTCCTTTGGGAACTTGCCTTGTTACGGATCAAGTATATAAACGCTGCCCTATATGTATTGGTACCCGTTGTTACCCGACGGATCTTATTGAGTTACCGATGACAAGATACGATGTTATACTTGGTATGGATTGGTTGTCTAAGTACCGAGCTAAGTTGGATTGTTACAAGAAAGAGATCATCTTGGAAGAAGATGAAAGTGGGACATCAGAAGGGAAAGTTGAGAAGTTATCAGTGATTTCTTCGATGGAAGCTAAGAAGTTGATTCAGAAAGGAGCTAGCGGATTTGTTGCGTATCTTCTGAATAGACCGAAAGATCAACTTAAGATCGAAGAAGTGGAAGTAGTGAACGAGTTCTTAGATGTGTTTCCTGAGCATTTGGATTCGTTACCTCCTGACCGAGAGTTGGAGTTTACGATCGAGACGATATCAGGAGCTGAGCCGTACTCAAAGACACCTTACAGAATGACTCCAGCTGAATTGGAAGAACTGAGGAAGCAATTGGATGAACTGATTGAGTCTGGATATGTTCGACCGAGCACGTCGCCGTGGGGAGCGCCTGTTCTTTTCGTTAAGAAGAAGGATGGATCATTGCGTTTATGCATTGACTATCGGGAGTTGAACAGGATGACGATCAAGAATAAGTATCCTCTCCCTCATATCGAAGAGCTGTTCGATATACTTTAAGGATCGAAGGTCTACTCTAAGTTAGATCTAAGACAAGGATATTATCAATTGAAGATCAGGGAAGCAGATATTCCGAAGACTGCTTTCAACAGCCGATACGGACATTTTGAGTTTGTAGTAATGCCGTTTGGTTTGACGAACGCACCAGCTGCATTCATGGATATGATGCACCGTATATTCAAGCCGTTTCTCAACAAGTTTGTAGTAATCTTCATCGATGATATTTTGGTATTTTCGAAGACACCGGAGGAACATGTTGAACATCTTCGAATCGTGTTACGTACTTTGCTGGATCACAAGCTATATGCAAAGTTCAGCAAATGTGAGTTCTGGCTTGAGAGAGTTACTTTTCTCGGACACATCATATCAGGATCTGGAATCGAAGTAGATCCCTCGAAGATCGAAACGATCATGGATTGGAAGTCACCGAAGAATCCTTCAGAAGTGAGAAGTTTTCTGGGATTAGCTGGTTACTACCGGAGGTTTATCAAAGATTTCTCGAAGATAGCTACACCTCTCACTAAGTTGACAAAGAAAGAAGGGAAGTTTGAATCGACTGAGAAGTATGAGCAAAGTTTTCAAAGATTGAAGGAGATGCTAACAACTGCACCCGTGTTAGCGTTACCAGAAGGAAAAGAAGGTTACACTGTTTACACCGATGCTTCGAAAGAAGAAATAGGAGGAGTTTTGATGCAGAATGGAAAGGTGATTGTGTATGCATCAAGGAAACTCAAAACGCATGAAGTTAACTACCCGACACATGATTTGGAGTTAGCAGCGATAATTTTTGCTCTTGGAAAGTGGAGACATTACCTGTATGGAGTTACGTTTGAGATCTTTACTGATCATAAGAGCCTGCGATATCTATTCACTCAGAAGGAGTTGAATATGCGACTGAGGAGATGGATGGAATTTCTGGAGGATTACGATTGCATTATTCAGTACCATCCAGGGAAGGCGAATGTTGTGGCCGATGCCCTAAGCAGGAAAGTTCATTTCGCACAGATTTCTACCAACCCCGAGACTGATAGAAGAGAAAGAATGGAGGTGGTAACTAAAGCTCGAGTCGCGAACGTTGTGATGATATCACCGTTGAAAGAGCAAGTGTTGGAAGCACAGAAGAACGACGAGTGGATCAAGAAATGTCTCGAATCTAAGGAGAGAGATGATGAGACTAAGTTCAAGGTTGATGAACATGGAATATTGAGGTACAAAGGTCGAGTATGCGTACCAACTGTTTTGAGGAAAGAGATTCTCGACGAAAGTACACGATATATCCCGGAGGCACTAAGATGTATCAAGATGTTAAGATGCATTTCTGGTGGAACGGAATGAAGAGAGACATAGCCAACTATGTCAAGAAGTGCTTAACTTATCAGAAAGTTAAAGTTGAGCACCAGAAGCCGAGTGGGAAGTTGCAACCATTACCGATCCCGACTTGGAAATGGGAGCAAATCATGATGGATTTTGTCACTGGATTACCCAAAGTCAGAGGAGGACAAGATAGTATCTGGGTGATCATTGAACGATTGACAAAGTCAGCGCACTTTTTGTCAGTTAAGACGATGGATAAGGTCAGCACGTTGGCAAAGCTGTACCAACAAGAGATTGTCAGATTACATGGAGTCTCGAACAGTATAGTCTCGGACAGAGATCCGAAATTCACGTCGCACTTGTGGAAAGAAATTCAGACTTTGATGAGAACGAAGTTGAACTTCAGTACTGCAACGCATCCTCAGACGGATGGACAATCAGAAAGGATGATTAAGTACTTGGAAGATATGCTAAGAGCTTGCGCTTTGGACTTCCAGGAAAGTTGGAAAGAGTGTTTACCTCTTGTGGAGTTTGCATACAACAATAGTTATCAAGCTTCTATTAAAGCTGCTCCATATGAAGCTCTGTATGGAAGGAAATGTAGATCCCCGTTATACTGGGATTTGGATGAAGCGAGATGTACGGAGGAAGGACAGATCAGAGTGAATTCAGCTAAATGGATAAGAGAAGCGACGGAAAAGATTCAAATCATTCGCCAGAGAATGAAAGATGCCCAGGACAGGCAGAAGAGTTATGCTGATCGACGAAGAAGGGATTTGGAATTCGTAGTGGGCGAAAAGGTATTTCTGAAGGCATCGCCAAGGAAAGGGTTTTCCCGAATTGGAAAAGGAGGAAAGTTAAACCCAAGATATGTTGGACCGTACGAGATACTGGAGAGAGTCGGACCGACTGCTTATAAATTGGATTTGCCTGTAGGTCTAATAGGAATCCACAACGTATTTCATGTATCTCAGCTACGCAAGTGTTTCTCGGATGAGACAGAGGTTGTGCCGGTAGAAGAGATACCGTTGGAACCGGATCTGACTTATGTTTTGAAGCCTGCTAAGATTCTAGACTGGAAGTTTCAAGAGTTAGGGAATAGGAAAATTCCTTTGGTTAAAGTCCTTTGGAAGGGACATGGGACAGAAGAGGCAACCTGGGAGACAGAAGAGAAAATGCAGAAGCATCACCCTGAGTTGTTTGCAGTTATAGCGGAAGAATCTGGGGACAGATTCTCTTTAAGGAGGGGTGATTGTAACAGCCCAAAACAGGGCCTGGATGAAAACAGTAAGTTAAGGGCATTGGTAAAGCGTTTATAGACCGTGATCCAACTTTTTGAATCATCATGCATTGCATTCTTACATGAATTTTGTGCTCGAATATGATCTGACATGTTTTAAGGGGGAATTCTTGACCTTTGATACAGTTTACTATTCATAACCCGAGCCTACCTTGTTCATATTGCTACTCGAACCCTAGAGGTTCATCACACATGTTTCTCTATCGTTTGAACTTGTTTCCCGAGCTCAGAGAGTCTTTCTTGAACCATAAGAGTATTATTGGAACTTACCGACCAAAGTTACTATTCATCCAGAAATGAGCTTTTGATTCTGATACCTTTTCTACCCAAGTTTATAGTCGAATCGATCCTTGAGTCGAGACGAGTCTTTTGAAATCATTCTTGGCTTGGAAATCTATTCTGGAACTTTGTTTTATTGAAAATGTTTTCGAAAACCCTAGTTCACTATTCCTTCTACGAACGGTTTTCATTCGGAAAATGTTTTCTCTTCAGATTTGCACTACTTGAACTATTTCAAGATTTTTGAGATGTTTTACAACTCTTGATTCAAACCCTAGCTTGAAATTTTGAAGCGTACGTTCGTACGTAAGAATTCACTATTCACTCTACGTTTTCAACTTTTTATCGGTAAAACGTTTTATAGTCGATTTTGGACTCAAAACGCTTCTCGATTTATTTCTAGAATTTTGGAAACAATCCGGACTTGAAAATCATTCTAGAAAGTTGTTTTTCACTCGTGTTGAGTTTCGAGCTCAAAACTTTTATTCACTAAAACTAATGTATCTTTCAAACGGTAAATCCGATTTCGACGAATGAATTCGAAGCTAATTTTCTTGCCGTCATAATGGTTATACTTCCAGCCACTTATCCTCGAGCCTTGGGCAACGAAATTATAGAAATACCCCCCAGCAGCCCCATTTTTAGCTTCATATGCCTAAAGCTTCCAAGAGAAGCTATTCCATTTTGCTCTCATACCCTTCTCCACATTTTATTTCCAAGGTGAGGGGCTTCTCTTCAACTATAAATAGAGGCCAAGAGTCATTTCATTCCTTGCTCAATGTTGTGTTAACAACACCCTTTCTCTCCCTCTCCTCCCCCTCTTGCCGTCGGCCTCCCCCCCCATTAGAGGTAGGTTTGTTTTATTTTATGCTTTAGTTTATGTTATGTTTTAGTTTAGTTTATGTTTTTATGTTATGGTATGTTTATATTATGTTTAGGTTGGGTCTTAGGGTCTTCCGTAAGCCATATAGGATTTTATTTTATGCATTTATTATATAGTTTTCATGATATGTTTTGATAGTTGTTTATATGTTTTAATTGTTTAGTATATGCTTGAATATGTTATGAATTACCCTAGTATATGCTATGATCATGTGATATGATTGTTATATTATGAGAATTGATGCATGATTATGGAATTTGAATTATGTTCATACATGCTAGCTAATGGAGTAGTGATTTACAATTTATTATATCACAACTTGTTACTTATTGATATTGAATTAAATTGTTACATGTTACATGCCTAAAGGTATATGATATGATATGATATATGTTGTGACATGTTGTCACATTGTTATATGATTCTTGAATTATGAATTGAGCTTATGGTATGATGTGGATTAATGGATTAGTGCCTTGATCATATGTTATACACTTTAATATTGTCACATGTTATAACCTAAGATAGAATAGTGTTACATAACTTGATCTTATGCCTTAATTGGATCTCTTAACCATAGGTTATACCTTTAACCTAGATCACACTTGAATATATTAACCTGAACTTGAAACTATAGGTTATAATCAAGATCATAATTTAATTAGGGTGTGTGTGTGTGTGCATGCCGTGTGTGTGTGTGTGTGTTCGTGCATGGTGTATGTGTGTACCGTGTGTGTGGGTGTGTGTGTATAGTAAGGGTTTGACCCGACCCTTTGACCCGACATGTGAATAGTAACATGTGAATAGTAATCTTGAATAGTACTTTTGAATAGTAAAAGTGAAATAAAACTTGTGCTTTCCTAATAGACATTTGCACCTAGGGTTTCCATATCCAGGGTCTAAAATGTGTTTTCAAAATGTGTTTTCTTTCGTGGACTTGTTTCTTAACCTAAGGTTTGCGATAGGATTCATAATTTGACTAAAGCTTACTCGGTTATAGTAAGATCATAGTCTCACGTTAAGAGTAACTCACTTTAGGTTATACCTTTATGTGTTACCTTTCTTGAATACCTTAAATGGTATTACTCTCTTGTGTTACATGTTCTTTACATGTTCCTTGTTCATTGTTTCATGCATTTCATATGCATCTTGGTTAGTAGTGGGTCTTAGTTCTTAAGCTCACTCTAGTACACCACCTACAGGAGTTAAAGTTGAGCACTGGGATCCCCAGGGCACCGCATAATCTGTCTACCTACCTTTTGTTACTATAGGTGAGGTGAAGTTATAAATGTTTTCCAACTGGAACCACGATTATACTATCGTATCATATGTTTTGAAATTCAAAGCTAAACCTCATTTTGAACTATCCCTTTTTATCGGGACATTCTCTTGAAAGGATCATTCATACTTTAATAGTATACCATGATCTACAGCACATGTTTTCCAAAGTTCTGCATTCTTGTTCGAAGACAGTTACATGATCTGCATATGTTTTCAAAGTACAGTTTCATAAGTTTTACAGACAGAATCATATGTTTTACAGACAACATCATATGTTACAGTTACAGTTTCACATGTTATAGTTAGCATACTGGAGTGGTACTGTAACGCCCGAAACAATAGGCGCCACATCCCCCGCACTATGAGCCCGATCCACACATGAAATAGAGAGTCCATACATGAACCAAGCTCACAGCGAACGGGGACACACTCACTCACTAGGCTAGGCGGGAGCTAAAAATTTAAAACCGAATAAACAATTATCAAAAGAAATAAACAAATGCGGAAGCAATGCAGATAAATTCATTCCAATAAAACAAAACAACGGGTTCAACTAACATAGATACCTAGTCCCGAATTTCATACACAAATCATAAAATAATCATAATCATACAATGCTCATAAATGATTGAGTTACAATGAAAGTGTGTGACAAGACTCAACTTGACCAAAAGACTTGACAACACGACTCCCCGCCTAGCACTCCAAACATGCAAGAAAACTGAAAACAATTCGGGTTCAGTCTATAGGAGACTGGTGGGTATAAAATGGGGCATAATAGAATAATAATAATATAACAGAATTTAAACACACCCACATGCAAGCTATAATCCCGTACGAGGTTTTATTAAATATTTCCCAAGTGGGTGAAAGCAAAGGAAAACAACGCTCGGGATTACAACGATCAATTTCATAATTTCATATTCATAATCATTCATGGGGTCAATACGTGAGCCCGACGAGAGGGCGAATTCTCTAACCTTCTCCTCGTGTGTGCATTAATTAATTAATTCATTCATTAGTGATCATATCACATTCATTCATTCGTTCATGCATTCGTTCATTAGCATACATTCATAATCATATCATAAAATAAGTTCCAACCTTCTTCCTCCGGGTGGTGGACGGGTTAGTAAGACCCGACCACCTCATGCATTGACCCAGGGGGGTACATGAATCCCCCAAGGGAGCTCAACTACCATTCCACGCTAATCTCCTAGCGAGGTCCGGTCTTTGTTAAATAGTTGGGACTAGTGCACGGAGATCACCGTCAGCCCGAGCTTCCCCGGATAGCCACGTACACATAGTCCCGGGCCCCATTAAACATTGTGTTCACTAATCTCGCCAAAACATTGGGTAAGGGTTCATGAAACAAAGACTTACGTTTGAAATCATTTACTCGAGAAAAGACTCTGTATACGTAGTAAATACATTTTGGCTTAAAACTTTACACGTTGGTTTATATAGGGTCGTTTTAGCTAATAGAAGAGAAACCCACCTGATACACCTTATCGACAATACCAAAAGAAAGAAAGACTTGAGGTGTCCTATGAACCTGGCATATCTCCGCCCTGGAGAAAACTGTACACAAGACGATACAATGCATTCGTGAGACTCAAGACTCTAAATGAACCATATATAACGTACGTCAATGCAATGAATGTCTTATGATATGCATAAGAGAGGAAGTCATGTCATGGAGATGCATTAAGGCACATAATCAATCATTTCATTAATTCTTGGGGCTTTCATAGTCACTTGAGTTCATATCTCCCATGTATAATATCAAATCCATCCATTAATTCCGAACAAAGATCATAACCCATATTTCAACAAGTATACAATTCATATGAATCATAAAAGAAAAGATAAATACACAAGTAGGGTTCATATTGATAGCAAAGATCCATATGTGCACGTACTTGGAGCATTGACGACATATTAAATCATAACTCGTAAAATATTCCACGAAAAATCATGAAAATTTATAATAAATAAGATAACACATTATAAAACATGTTAGTATAGCATAGAAGTCATAAAAGAGGTGGAGGAAGCTCAAACAAGCGACGAAAAACGGAACCGGGGTAATAAAAATGGGCAGGGCAGAATCCACCCCCATGGATTCTGGTCAGAAGCTCTTCTGCATCAAATCCACCCCCGCGGATTTCTTCAAGGCCAAAAATCCACCCTCGCGGATTTAGGTCAGTGGTGAAAAACACACAACAAGCAGGGCAAAACTCATGCTAAACCATATAAACATCAAATTAACACACATAGGTAAGTTAGGGTAGCAAATATTCATGCATTTCAATCCATTAAGACAACCAAAGATGCAACAAATCAAGCAAGGAAAGAATACGGAACAAGTTCATGCAAACTCTTCACTTTTCACAAATGGCAAAGTCATGAATCCTAATCCACTACCCAAACTAAGTTCATACATATCACATATAATGTGTTAGGAATAAAATACATGCTTCATACCAAAAGAATTCACAAGAAAGCAAGCTAGAATCATCCATTTTCTCCCAACCCATCACTATTCATGCCATATGCCCAACCATGCTCAAATCTTGGAGAAATCATGGAATATGGAACTTAAAATGATTACCAAGTGATACACAACACAAATATGAGTTTACCTTTCAATTTGGAGAAGAAAAGGTGGGGAAATGAGCTCAAAACTCCCATGGCCAAAAAGGGTTTGTTCTTCTTCTTCTCTTCCTTCTTCTCCTTCTCTCCCCATAAAACTGAAAATATCTAAGTGTGGGGGGGGGGGGGTTAGGGTGTCGGTTTGGGGCAGAAAAGGGTGAGGGAGAGAGTGTACAAGTGGGCTAGGGTCAATGGATAGGGTCTAGGTGCGTAATAATAGGTCCGTGACTTAGGTATAGTCTTGATCGGTCAATTTAAGCACGAGTTGCTCGTTCCGGTTGAAATTTGAGGATCCAATTGGTCTTAGAAAAATATGAGGCTTATCCCATTGTCTCCGATTTGGATCCAATGGAGGTGACGGAACTCGATTCCGAGTCCGAGCTCAAGATATGCCGCCCGGAACACAATGTACGCTAAATGCTCTTTAGCCCCCTTTTCGGTTCCGATCACACAAACGAACACAAAACTCAAACATGCAAGAACAAAATCATGCAACGAGCAAATAAACATGATCTTAAAGCACATAATTCACTCATGCCAAGAATCCACGAAAAACAGAAATCAAATCGAATAAGAACGACACTAAAACAAGAGCATATACGCAAATACGATCAAGAATTCATAATTAAACAATAAAACTTAACAAAAGAGTCCATAATTAAAAATCATATATAATTAATTAAATTGAACACTTTAGTAACCACATACGTCAAGCTTAAATCACAGAACTGGGGCGTTACAGGTACTCTGGTCACTGCTAATCTTAAATGCAAGCATACAGTTTACAGTTTGGGCCCGGCGGTTATGTGTGGAGGTGATGTTCGGGAGGTGTGCGCCAACGACATCACCAATACCGGCCGCCACACTTAGACAATTGACACCGACTTTTAACAGGAGGTTTGTTAAGTCAAGACAATCTGTCTGGGAACGGACAGCAAATCTGTTCCCATTACATGTTTACAGGTCACCTAGGGCTAGCTACCCGAAGTGACAATCGGTGGAGGATGGTGCATGTTTGTATGCGTTGGTAAGAGTTGTTGTTGACCTTGGTCCGATAGTCTACGGTGTGCGGAGTTGTTGTTGACCTTGGTCCGATGCTCTACTATATGTGGGGTTATTGTTGATCTTGGTCCGATACTCTACTATACGTGGAATTATTGTTGATCCTGGTCCGATGCTCTACCAAATCATGTTTTTCTGGAGTAAGGATGGAGGAGCCTAGCTTGCGGGCAAAATTCTATTTCATAAAGGATGGTTCATATCTGGAAAAGTTCACTTTACCCTTATCCCGTTTTATGAAAGAACTATGAACCATCAACAGCATATGTGTGTGCGTGTGATAGCATTCACGAAAATGTTTTAAAACGTACATTCTTTTACAGCATCACATTCAAATAGTTTTATCAACCGAACTTGTTTCAAGTTCTTCTTTAAAGCATTACACTTAACAGTTCTGAACTTTACTTCAAGATCTTTAATTCAGTACTTTCTTTAAAGTATTCCCTCACTTAGTCCTTTTGACTAATACCTCTCCCGTTTTCTTGCCTCGTGGTTTTAGGTCTTGCAGCCGCAGTCTAGAGGTATCTTGAAGCTCTAGATTGTCATTTTTGTTTCAGTCAGGACTTAGTATTACTTTCTTTTGTGTCCTGCATATGTTTTATGGCTGCATTACTTTATGTTTCTGAATACTTGAGTATCTTTGTTATACTCTTTCTGCTACTCTGTTACCGATATTTTGAACTTTGCTGTATCGGTATTTATATGTGGATATGTTGTTAGGAATAGTGCCCTAGAAAGCCGATTGTATATCCGCTTTGTACTTTTCCTTATTATAATCACAGACAATCTTTGAATAAAATAACGAATTGAGGCAACACTTCTTTATATGCTCTTGTTTGGTATGCGTTTACTTTAGCTGTGCATGTATGAGAACTCCCCTAATCCTGATGACTTTAGGACTCTACCATTTAGGTGAAATGGTTCATGAAACGAGCCCTATATCACATAAGTCATGATTAGTAAAATACTCCAAGCCAATGAGTCCTACAGACAGTGGGAGTGTCAACCTGACTCCTCTAAGGCTTGCTTGTGGGATCACGCCCTTAAGAAGGACCACCTTGTTTCATGGAGGTGCAAAGTGTATAGTTGATACGTGCGTGATACATGAGGGTGCTTACTTTAATAAGTAAGTTCACTGAGGTGCCCCGTGTGAGAACATTCCTAAATGGGAAAGGAAGTTTCTATTTCAGGAAATGGAAACTTCCAGATTAGGAAATATCTCACGAGTCATTGATGTGATTAATTGATCCTTAGACTTGAGGTTCCTTGTCACTTTATGAGTTAACTCTGGAGTCTTAGGTATAAGCTTTAAAGGGTGTCGCCTTAGACAACTGATTCAAGGCTTATGCTGGGGCTGCACAAGTGATTCATGAAAGTGAATGAGAATCAAGAAAGGACCTACACTTGCATTTGCAAGGTGATCTCTTATTGTATAAGTCATTCATATGCCATATGGAGTCCTTGGCCAAGGCAGTAGATCAAGACATCAAGAAAAGTGTTTCTTGGATTGAGATCAAATGGATATGAAATGCACTTAGCTTTAAGACCGGATTATTAGGGTTCTGATTATTCCCTTGCCCTAGATCTTGGTTGAGAGATAGTAAGTAGGAGGATTGTATCTCACATGAATCAATGGCTTAAAGGTTCTGTCGAATCTGAACATTCCAATTCAGCTAGGGGTTAAACACCTGTTGCTAGACTATGGTCGTTTAATCTGTGGACTGATTAATTAATTAGTGAGTTAATTAATTAGGGTCACTGCTAATTGAATTGAGAACCTAGAGGGTCACACACAACAACTTGGTTACATGAGTTGAGGCTTGAAAATGATTAAACGAGTTAATCGGGCCAAGAGGGTTCCACACGTGTGAATTCACACGTGTGGCTCGCGTGAGTGACACGTGTCACTGTGACACGTGTCACACACGTGTGTGTATATATATTATATATATATATTAAATAATTAATTAGTTAATTATTTAATAGACTTTGGTTTAATTTTGAATTAAAAGGAAAGTCTAATTTTGGAGAAAATAATCTAGTTAATTAATTATGAATTAATTAATTAGATAAAAATAAGTTATTTATTTTATAATAAATAAAGTATAAAATTATCCAAAAATAGTTTGGATATTTTTAAGCTCTCTTAAAAGTTGACTAGAAATAGAATTCAAAGTCAAAGTTGGAAAATACTTGATGATCAAGTAATAGGAGAGAGAGGAACCAAATCCTTGTCCAATAAGGACAAGGTTCGGCCGCCCCTCCCCTTTCCTATATATAGGGGAGCTCATGCTCCCCTTTAGAGCTAATTGACAATTCTTGGTTCATGTGTTGAACACCTTCCTTTCTCCAAGATTAAATTAAACCCTAGGTTAAGCCTAAACACTAACTAGAGAGCTAGCATCCTTACTAGTTAGATTGTGATCAAGTTGGTGGACTTTCTCTAGAGACTTCAAGTTAGAAGTTTGAAGATTCGAGCTTTACCAAGGAGAGGGGATCAAGCCGCGAGAAGAGCGTTCTTGGGTGGCTTGAAACGCTTCAAGAAAGAATAAAAGAAAAGTAAGTTTTCTATCTTTACGAATTTGGTTACACGATTGCGAGTTCAAGGTCCTTTTGTTGAAAAAAATTTTTAAATTCCGCTGTTTTCTGATTCGTGTTTTCCAACAAGTGGTATCAGAGCCACCTCGTTAATCGTGTTTCTGATTCGTCTCAATTATTTCTGAATTTGGTAGAAATTCTTAGGCTTAGATGCGAATTAGGTATTCATGAGTTCTTTTAGAAAGCCTGAATTACGAAACTGTAATTTTTCCTGAATTTCTAAAACTGTTTTCTCAAATCGTGTTTTTGAAAATTGTTTTAGTTGAAATTTGTTTAAATCGAATTTTTTAATTTTTGGATTGAACTGGTTTTTCGAGAAACCCAGAAATACGAAACGAACACGAAAAGCAACGAGCCTAGGCGTGCTAGCACGTCGCACGCCCAGGCCCGTCGCCGCCGCCCAGCTCCTCCCGCAACAGCGCGGGAGCCGTCCCGGGCGCGCCTAGGCACGCCCGCCCAGTCCGTCCCGCAACCGCGCGGGACGCCTACCCAGTCCATGCCGGGCGCTGCTGCGCGCAGGCGCGCGCATGATGCACGCCCAGCGTGCGCACGCGAGCGGCTCATCCCGCCCGCTGTGCGCGCGGCTGGCGCGCGTCTGCGCGCGCGGCTGCGCGGCGGTGCCTCGCACGGCTGGGCCCTTTTTCCGGGCTCGTTTTCGTGTTTTCGTGTTTCGTGTTTTTCGGTCCATAAAATCCCGATTTAATTTTATTTTAATTTTATCTTTTAAAATCAGTTTTGTTAAAATAAAATTATTTTAAAATTTTGATTAAATTGGGATTTTTGAGAAATTAAAGCGATTTGGTTTTTGGGAAAATTATGAATTTTATTTTCTGAAAATAATGAAAGAATAAAATTATTAATTTTGGAAATTAATTGGAATTTTATTAGTTTAATGTTTTTCGGGTTTTATTGAAAAGGCTCTTGAACAAGAATTGCATCTAAGTCGTGTTTTAAGTCATTAGGACTTGAAACGAGAATTTTAATTTATTGGCTAAATTTAAATTCTCGCAAAAGCATGTTAGGTGATCATGGGTTTAGATCTATGTATGGTTTTAATTTATGCACATGGATGGTTTAAATTGGGGTTGGAGCCCTATAGTTGCGTTTTTCAATTGAGGTTGGAGCCTCACTTATGTGCGTACTGTTATGTGATTTATTATGTGGCTTTCCATATTACTGTTTTTGAGACCGGGGTATGCCCCGTGTAATTGTCTAAGGCCAATATGAAGATTGAGCCTTATTACTTTATGTCTTTTTCTTTTTATTGTAATTTGAGAGTATAGATAGGTGGTGAGGTTTTATTTTCATTTTGGAGACAATGCACCCATGGAGTAAGATGGACCACATTCAAGTAACAAGGAGGCCATAAGTGAAGACCCCTCAACATGTTAGGGAGGGGAATCTCAATTGTTAAATGTAATAGAGATAGGGCTCGTATTTTGTTACTGCTTTCCCTTATGTGATTTAAACTGTTTATGTGGCATGTATGTTAGAACTTGTGATTGTGGAGTGGCTCCCACATATCACGCATAAGATAGGTAGAACCCATGATCATTACATGTTAGTATCATGCTAGGACATGTTATCTGTTTATGTGCTTGTTTGAAATGCATTTAAGTGTACTTGCATTAATCAAGACTAATAAAATTGGATAACATATATGTTGGTGAGGTCGAACCGGACAACTCTCCGGTTGATTCGAAAATTCCCATTAAATATTAAGCTAATTTCGAACAAATAGGTGTTTAATTCGAGATGCAAATTTTGAATTAAATTCCTAGCATTCCATCAATAGGTTTTAAGTTTAGTAAGTAAAGCTAGTTATTGTCCGCGAGTCGTGGGATAGCTAGTGGAGCTTATTAGTTCTTAATTACCTGATTAATCATTTTAAATGATCGATATTTCGTGGTCAATTTTAGCAAGGGCGATGTCCGCGAGTCGTGGGTCGTTCAAACTAAGTTTTGGTCATGATCTTATGATTGATGGGTCTAGCTTAACGCCTAAGTAAATATGGATGTCGCACGAGTCGTGGGTCCATATTGAAAGATAGGTGATGCAAAAACAATTACTAAGAGTTCTAAAGGTGTTAGAATTGGTAAGTTGTACCTACCTAGGGTTCTTACTTAGAATGTCCGCGAGTCGTGGGTTCGAGGTAAAATGCCTAGGATCTTAGTACCCATTGGGAAACGTGTTCCTCTTAGATCTTTGGGAATTATAGATCTTTGAAAAACAGTGGGAGCTACAATAGATTAAAAGACCTTATCTTTTGTATATCGTTATAATTCAGCATGCTCACTAGTTCTCTGTTTTACCATTTAGGTCGTAGATTCTGTGATTCTCTACGTGTTTTGAAATGGCAACCAAAAACCCTCTTGTATCGATCCTCGAGTCAAATAAGTTGACTGGTCCCAACTATTCTGATTGGCTGAGGAATCTGAAAATCATTTTAGATTCTGAGAAGAGAACTTATGTTCTCTTCGAAGGGGAGCCTACTCCTGAAGGGGAGGCTCCCACTCGGGCCGAGCGGGATGCGATTCAGAAGTGGAAGGATGATAATCTCCAAGCCCGTTGCCTTATGTTGGCTAACATGTCTCCGGACTTGCAAAGACAACATGAGGCCATGGAATTTGCTTGGGAGATTTACGACCACTTAGAGCAACTTTACCGCCCTCATGAACGTGTTACAAGGTATAACACTTCAAAGGAATTATTCCACTTGAGAATGAGGGAAGGTTCAAGTGTCCATGAATATGGACTCAAGTTTCTTGCCCTTACTGAGAAACTTGCTTCCATGGACATGCCGCTGAAAGATGAGCTTTCAGTGGATTTGTTGCTAGCTTCGCTCCCACCATCATTCAACCCATTTGTCCTTAACTTCAACATGAATCATGCTGGTGCTACTGTAGCTGAGCTGATTAGTCAGCTTGTGACTGCTGAAAGCACGATCAAGAAGGACAATAAGGTTTTGATGGTGAATGCTCCATCTTCCTCTTCTGGGCCTTCTAAAGGTAAGGGAAAGAAAGCCCAAAAGAAGAAGAAGAAACCCCTTAGGCCCACTGGTGGCATTTCGAATGGGAAGGCCCAAAAGAAGAAGCGTGATCAGAAAGAGGATGTTTGCTTCCATTGTGGCAAAGCGGGACATTGGAGGAGAAACTGCCCAGAGTACAAGGCTACTCTAAAGAAAGGTATCTTTCTCGTTGAAGTAAATCTTTCTATTAATTCTAGTTCTTGGGTACTTGATACCGGTTGTGGAACTCATATCTGTAATGATGTACAGATGCTAAGTGAGGTCCAACAACTCAAAGAAGGAGAATGTGTCTTGAAGATCGGTGATGGCTCAAACGTTGAAGCTCGAGCTTTAGGCACAATTAGATTAGATTTAGGTAGTTTTGAGTTAGTATTAAATAAAGTCCTTTATGTACCGAGCATTATTCGTAATATAATTTCAGTTCCAATATTAGATTGTGAAGGTTATGAAACTTATATTAAGAATGGTAAATATTTTATCAAACGGAACAACTCTTCCGTTCACATCGGTACTCTAAGTAATGGACTTTACCTAACTCAAAATATCAATATTATGAATATACAACGAGAAACAAAGCGTAAGAGAGATGACAAAGTTTCAGCTCCCTTATGGCACGCTAGATTAGGACACATTTCCAAGAACAGAATTAGCAAGATAAACACTTTAGGATCATTCTCTAAAAATGATCTCAAAGAGTTAACTTCTTGCGAATCCTGTCTCAAAGGAAAGATGTCCAAAGTTCCTTTTAAAGGAACTGTGGAACGTGCCACTAAGGTTCTGGATTTGATCCATACTGATGTTTGTGGACCGCTTAGTGTAAGCACTAGAAGCAATCATCAGTATTTCATAACCTTTACTGATGACTTTAGTCGGTATGGTTATGTATACTTAATGAAGTATAAATCTGAAGCTTTTGAGAAATTCTTAGAATTTCAAAAGGAGGTTGAGAACCAAACTGGTCACAAGATCAAAGCACTTCGATCTGATCGAGGAGGCGAGTATCTTAGTGAAGAATTCCTTAATCATCTCAAAGATAATGGGATTATCTCTCAGTGGACTCCTCCGGGAACTCCTCAACTCAATGGAGTTTCTGAGAGAAGGAATCGAACCCTACTTGATTTGGTTCGTTCCATGATGAGTTTTACTGACTTACCACCTTCTTTCTGGGGTTATGCCCTAGAAAGTGCAGCAAAGATTTTGAATCTAGTTCCCTCTAAGTCAGTCCCTAAAACGCCCTATGAAATGTGGCATGGTAAAATCCCTAGTTATTCTTACTTAAGAATTTGGGGTTGTCCTGCTTACGTGAAGAGGACAGTGGGAGATAAGTTAGAATCTCGTTCTAACTTATGCTACTTTGTAGGTTATCCTAAGGAATCCATAGGATACTACTTCTATGATCAATCTGAACAAAAGGTGTTTGTTTCTAGAAATGCCACTTTTCTTGAGGAACCGTTCCTTAAAGAAAAGAAGGGCAAGATCATAGAATTAGAAGAAGTACAAAATGACCCCACACCACCCACTGAAGAAACGTCCCACTCTGATCAACCACAACCAATCACGAATTTCGATACACACGAAAATCCTCCTCTAAGGCGTTCTGAACGTACTCCTAGACAGCCGGAGAGATGGTATGGATTCTTCCATGAAATCTCTCAAAAGGATAATGATCCTTTAACATATGAGGAGGCACTTTCAGATTCTGACTCTGAACAGTGGATAGAAGCCATGAAATCCGAAATGGATTCCATGAACTCCAACCAAGTTTGGACCTTGGTAGATTTGCCTGATGGGGTCAAACCCATAGGTTGCAAATGGATCTTTAAGAGAAAGCTTGGAGTTGATGGAAGCATTGCAGCCTACAAAGCAAGACTGGTTGCAAAAGGATTCACTCAGAGACCCGGCGTGGATTTTGATGAAACCTTTTCACCAGTTGCAATGCAAAAGTCTATTCGGATCATGCTTGCCATTGCTGCATATTATGACTATGAGATATGGCAAATGGATGTGAAAACTGCCTTTCTCAATGGTGACATTGACAAAGACATTTATATGGAGCAACCCATAGGTTTCACATTCAGTGGGAGTGAGCAAAAGGTTTGCAAACTCCAAAGATCAATCTATGGATTGAAACAGGCTTCTAGGAATTGGAACATTCGATTTGATGAATCGGTCAAAGCTTTTGGCTTCATCCAAATTTCGAATGAATCATGTGTGTATAGAAAGGAATTGGAGACCTCAGTGCAATTCTTAGTACTTTATGTTGATGACATCCTTCTTATTGGGAATTCGAAAGATGACATGAAAGTGACTAAGTTATGGTTATCGAACCAATTCGAGATGAAAGATCTTGGTGATGCGTCCTATATCCTTGGAATTAAAATCTATAGAGATAGATCTAGAAGGTTAATAGGACTATCACAGTCGATGTACATTGACAAAGTATTGAAGAGATTCAATATGGAGTCAGCAAAGGTTAAGAACCTTCCTATGAGTGTAGGAACATATCTTTCAAAGAAGATGTGTCCTAAGACTAACCTTGAGAAGGAAAGAATGACTCATACACCTTATGCATCAGCAATAGGTAGCATAATGTATGCAATGTTGTGTACTCGACCGGATGTGGCTTATGCACTTAGTGTAACAAGTCGTTTCCAATCTGACCCTGGAGATGGTCACTGGGCTGCCGTGAAGAATATTCTTAAGTACTTGAAGAGTACTAAAGATTTATTCTTAGTTTACGGAGGTCAGAAAGATCTTACTGTCGAAGGATACTGCGATGCAAGCTTTGCATCTGACTTAGATGATTTTAAGTCAATGTCAGGATACATTTTCTGCCTAAACGGCGGAGCAGTGAGTTGGAAGAGTTCCAAGCAAACAACCACTGCAGATTCGACCACTGAGGCCGAATACTTAGCTGCAAATGATGCAGCTAAGGAAGGTGTTTGGATTAGAAACTTCATTCAAGAGTTGAATGTTGTTCCTAGCATGAAGACCCCATTACTGTGTTTTGTGACAACACTGGGGCGGTTGCTCAAGCAAGAGAACCAAGATCTCACCAACGGACCAAGCACATTATGAGGAAGTATCACCTAATCCGTGATATTATCAAAAGAGGAGATGTGCAAATTGAGAGGGTCACATCAGCAGAGAACGTGGCAGATCCACTTACTAAACCCCTTAGTCGAGAAGCTTTCCAAGGTCATCTTCAGAAGATGGGACTTAGAGTAGCTTTAGAATGGCTTTGACGGGCAAGTGGGAGATTGTTAGGAATAGTGCCCTAGAAAGCCGATTGTATATCCGCTTTGTACTTTTCCTTATTATAATCACAGACAATCTTTGAATAAAATAACGAATTGAGGCAACACTTCTTTATATGCTCTTGTTTGGTATGCGTTTACTTTAGCTGTGCATGTATGAGAACTCCCCTAATCCTGATGACTTTAGGACTCTACCATTTAGGTGAAATGGTTCATGAAACGAGCCCTATATCACATAAGTCATGATTAGTAAAATACTCCAAGCCAATGAGTCCTACAGACAGTGGGAGTGTCAACCTGACTCCTCTAAGGCTTGCTTGTGGGATCACGCCCTTAAGAAGGACCACCTTGTTTCATGGAGGTGCAAAGTGTATAGTTGATACGTGCGTGATACATGAGGGTGCTTACTTTAATAAGTAAGTTCACTGAGGTGCCCCGTGTGAGAACATTCCTAAATGGGAAAGGAAGTTTCTATTTCAGGAAATGGAAACTTCCAGATTAGGAAATATCTCACGAGTCATTGATGTGATTAATTGATCCTTAGACTTGAGGTTCCTTGTCACTTTATGAGTTAACTCTGGAGTCTTAGGTATAAGCTTTAAAGGGTGTCGCCTTAGACAACTGATTCAAGGCTTATGCTGGGGCTGCACAAGTGATTCATGAAAGTGAATGAGAATCAAGAAAGGACCTACACTTGCATTTGCAAGGTGATCTCTTATTGTATAAGTCATTCATATGCCATATGGAGTCCTTGGCCAAGGCAGTAGATCAAGACATCAAGAAAAGTGTTTCTTGGATTGAGATCAAATGGATATGAAATGCACTTAGCTTTAAGACCGGATTATTAGGGTTCTGATTATTCCCTTGCCCTAGATCTTGGTTGAGAGATAGTAAGTAGGAGGATTGTATCTCACATGAATCAATGGCTTAAAGGTTCTGTCGAATCTGAACATTCCAATTCAGCTAGGGGTTAAACACCTGTTGCTAGACTATGGTCGTTTAATCTGTGGACTGATTAATTAATTAGTGAGTTAATTAATTAGGGTCACTGCTAATTGAATTGAGAACCTAGAGGGTCACACACAACAACTTGGTTACATGAGTTGAGGCTTGAAAATGATTAAACGAGTTAATCGGGCCAAGAGGGTTCCACACGTGTGAATTCACACGTGTGGCTCGCGTGAGTGACACGTGTCACTGTGACACGTGTCACACACGTGTGTGTATATATATTATATATATATATTAAATAATTAATTAGTTAATTATTTAATAGACTTTGGTTTAATTTTTAATTAAAAGGAAAGTCTAATTTTGGAGAAAATAATCTAGTTAATTAATTATGAATTAATTAATTAGATAAAAATAAGTTATTTATTTTATAATAAATAAAGTATAAAATTATCCAAAAATAGTTTGGATATTTTTAAGCTCTCTTAAAAGTTGACTAGAAATAGAATTCAAAGTCAAAGTTGGAAAATACTTGATGATCAAGTAATAGGAGAGAGAGGAACCAAATCCTTGTCCAATAAGGACAAGGTTCGGCCGCCCCTCCCCTTTCCTATATATAGGGGAGCTCATGCTCCCCTTTAGAGCTAATTGACAATTCTTGGTTCATGTGTTGAACACCTTCCTTTCTCCAAGATTAAATTAAACCCTAGGTTAAGCCTAAACACTAACTAGAGAACTAGCATCCTTACTAGTTAGATTGTGATCAAGTTGGTGGACTTTCTCTAGAGACTTCAAGTTAGAAGTTTGAAGATTCGAGCTTTACCAAGGAGAGGGGATCAAGCCGCGAGAAGAGCGTTCTTGGGTGGCTTGAAACGCTTCAAGAAAGAATAAAAGAAAAGTAAGTTTTCTATCTTTACGAATTTGGTTACACGATTGCGAGTTCAAGGTCCTTTTGTTGAAAAAAATTTTTAAATTCCGCTGTTTTCTGATTCGTGTTTTCCAACATATGTTACATGTTCTGATATGCCGAGTCTCTCTTACACGATCAATATGTTCTTGCTTGTTACATGCCATCACGCACATGTTTTGAAAATTTTTGAAATACTCTGATTTTCCGCTGCATAGCCACATCGTTGTACATGTATAGTTCTGAGATAGACAGCCGTTCGCTGGAGTATTTCTTGAGTGATGGCTCACACCATTACTTGAGAGGTGCTTCAGTGCGGGGGTTGAGACGCCGCTCTTCTCTTGTTCCAGTACGGGTGGGGGCGTTACATTCTAAGTCCTGCTGAAATGGTCTCCTCAATTATATACGTAAATTGTTCTATGTAGAGTACAAGCAAATAAGACGAGATTGATTGTCGTATCTAATGCCACACATCCATACAGCCTCCGTCGGTTCACCATTCTATAGAATCTCCGATTGTATCCTCTACATTCTGCCCATAATGATATTGATGATTTTCTTCAAAAATTTGAAGAAATTAAAGTTTTTCTCAGAAAAATTCTACCGGGTTTTGTCGTACGCCATTTCAAGATTCAATTCCATCATCATGCCTTTTTTTTTTAATCATTGGAGTGATGTAACATTCATAACACTTCTTGAAGTATCAAGATATTGTAATGGGTGCCTCGGTCGGGAATGAAACTATTCTGGTTGGATCCCATAATTTCTTTGATATACGGTTTAAATGGAGTATAATCATCTTGGTGATCATTTTTTAGCAATACATTACACAACATAATGGTCCGAAACTCGTTTATTTTTTTGGAGCATTAATTTTTGAAATTAGGCAAATAAACAACCGATAATCCTTCTTGGAAATTGATTATCTTTCCATGCAATCATTGATGAATTTTACCATTGAGTCTCCTACTATATCCTAATAGGTTTGAAAAAAGTAAGTTTGGAAACCATCTACTCCCAACACTTTGTAAAGGTGCATGCTCTTCACTACCCTCAAGATTTCCTCATTTGAGATCATTCTTGCCAAGTTATTTTTCAGAAAACACGTTAGGGTTTATTAGTGTAAGCTAATACCAAAACTCATCACCTCTTCAATGGTATCTCCACTGAATAGTTTGGTGTAGTACTCCCAAGTGTGTGACTTTAGTTGATCATTATTGGTTGCCCATTCATTACCTATTTTGAGAGCATTCATCTGGTTCCTCATTCTTCTCATTATGGTTGAGAGATGAAAGAAACGTGCATTCTTATCCCTGAATTGGAGCTAATTAATTCTCGACTCTTAAAACCAAATAATCTCTTCTTATTGCAATAATTTGTTATATCCTGCCATCAATTCTTTCTCCAAATCTTTTGAATATTTTCCTTGCTTGTCTCATGCATAATGCTCTGAAAATTCTTGGTATTTTTTTTTTATTTTTTCGCTTTTCTAGCACATTGAAAATTGTTCAAGGACCATTGTTTTGGAGTAATGATCCGAAGTTAAAATGTCCTTCAAGTTTTGATTCGGCCAATAAGTCGAATATTGCTACTTTGGAAAATGTAGATCTAAATTGATAAGTGTTGGATCAATCTCATTCAAATTAAATTAAAAAATTCTCCATATCGTTTCTTAAGCTGACACCTAATCTAAAATCTTGAAAATTTTAATCTAATCTTCGAAATATCGTTTAGCATTGTACGCGATATTAATTCTCACTTTGTCATGTCCTTTATAAATATATTTGTAAAGATATTATACAACTGTCCTTAATTTTGGTATGTGTGGGTCTATGTTGCACGGACACGGACACGACACGACACAGACACCGCGACACGGATTTTTAAAAATTTTTAGGACACGACATGGCTCCGACACGGCTATATTTTATATTAAATAAATATATTTTATATATAATAAAAATATTTTATATAAACATAAATAAACTTATAAATATAATCTATGAAAAATAAAATATTTATAAAAGTATGTAATATTATAACCTCAAATAAGTCTTGTTATTTCAGTTTTCTCCCCAAAAAATTCTAAAAATATTCAAAAATGCATAAAAAACTTTTTATAATTATAAAATATGCCCCGCCGTATCCGAGCCGTGTCGGACACTTCACCTCGCCGTGTCCAACGCCGTGTCCAACACCGTGTCCCTTTTTGTTTTTTTTTTTTTTTTACGGACACGCCTTCATCCGTGTCCGACACGTATCGGAGGCGTGTCCGAGCCGTGTCCGTGTCCAACACGTGTCGGACACTGCACGGGCCCAAATTGGGCCGTGTTCGTGCATTAGTGGTGTGGGTATATACATTAATATCAAGTCTTTATTTTAACTAACTATTCTTTATCTATTTTTTATATTATCTGTGCTATTAGTTCTTGCATTCCATTTTCTTATTTGAATTTCTCTAATGAGTATTATTTCAAATTTATGTTAATTTTTTTTTATAATTAATTTTATGTGTGTAGTAGAAATAATTAAAAGAGTATATTTATATTAAAATTCAAGTAATGTTTAATCGAATACTATAAAGATTATTTATAAAATTAGATTACATGTTATTTTTATATGTACACACATTGAGTCTCCTTATGTTTCTTAATTTAAAGCAACTTTGGTCCGACGACCTAATATTCTAAATTGTGGTATATTAAGTCGTAAGAAACCAAAAACGCTATTCGTACTTTTACGTATTTAATTTATATTTTATTATCTAAACTAAAGGAAGATCATATGGTTAGTTAGATTGAGATAATTACAATTATATTACCACTACTAGAAATCTGTCATATAGCAACTGAAATTTAGCAACGGAAATTATTCGTTGCTATTTAGCAACGGATATAGCAACAAAAAAAAAATCGTGGCAAAATGCTTTAGCAACGAAATTTTTGTTGCTAAATCCGTTGCAATATATGAAAAAAAATAGCAACGGATTTTTCGTTGCTAAAATTAAATAATACAAAAAATAAATAAATTGGTATATATAGCGACAGAAATTACGTTGCTATTAAAATAAAAACCTAATAAAAAATAATATAATATTTATAAATATTTGCAACGAAAAATCCGTCGCTATTTTATCAACGGAAAATCCGTTGCTATTTAGCAATGGATTTTTCGTTACTATATGAAAGGAAAAAAAAGAAATAAATATAAATAAATATAAAATATATTAGCAACGGATTTTCCTTTGCTATAAATAAATAAATATAAAAAATATTATCAACGAAAAATTCGTTGCTATAAACATATGATTAAAAAAATTAATAAAATATTTATAATTTAGCAACGGATTTTTTGTTGCTATCTGGAATAAAAATATAATAAAAATAAATGAATAATAAAAAATATCAGCAACGAAAAATCCGTTGCTATACACAATTGATTAAAATATTGATAATTTAGCAACGGAAAATCCGTTACTATAAATATTTAATTAAAAAATAATAGAATACTTATAATTTAGCAAAGTAAAATTCGTTGCTATGAATAGTTGATTAAAAATTTAATAGAATATTTATAATTTAGCAACGAAAAATCCGTTGCTATTTAGATTGTAATTTCTTTATTTTGACCAAAAAATATATTAAAATATTTTGTTTATATGGTTTAATATATATACATATAATTATTTAAACTTTCATCCTTATTTTTTCAAGCTCTCTCTCTCTCTCTCACACACATCGATATACATACATATATATATATATATATATATAATGTTAGATCATTTTATTTATATAGCCACCATTGACTTATATAATACATGATCATATGTTTGGGGATTATGTAGAATTAATATTTGTATTGTATAATCTTTCATATATAAAAGCCTTTAATATTTTTATTTGATAGAAATTTTATATTGGTGATCGATATATTATAAGGTATAATATAAATTATAAATCATTAAAAGATGTGCATCATAATTAAAACACAAAAGTGTATAAAAGCTAACAATGCTTAATACAATATCTCTATATATATGATTATATATATTTAATACAAATAATCATATGTTTAACGGATGGTTAGATATATAGTTCCACAATTACATAATGTTATTTAAAGAAAAGTTTTTTATTTAATAACTAACAGTTGCGTAGCACAATAATTTCTTAAAATTCATATATAATGCTCGAAATTCAAATGTAAATATTTCATATTAAGAGAAAAGTTTTTTATTTAATATCTAAAAGTTGCATAACACAATAATTCCGTAATATTTGGATATAGTTCTACAAAGTTAAATATAAGTACTTTATATTAAAAGAAAAATTCTTCATTTAACATCTAATGGCTACATAACACAATAATTCTTCAATATTTAGATATAATTCTACAAATTCAAATATAAATATTTCATATTAATAAAATAATTCTTCATTAAGTTATTCAACTACGATCGCTAAATAATACAATAGTTCCTCAAAATGCAGATATTGTTCTATAAATGTATAAGTGAATACTTCATATAACATAAGAGTTCTTTATTCAACAACCAACTAATTAAATCTAATTATTTAATTATGTAAAACTTTCATCCTTTTTTTTGTATGTCATAAAAGTTATACTTAAATTGATATACATTAGATTTTTATGTCATAACTAAAACTTTGAATATGTAGTTAATTAAATAATTAAGTAGTAAAATTTTTAATGGAATATGTATTAATATAAATAATTACATATTTAAAAATATTTTTATTTAAACTATGATAACAAGTATTTAATTATTTATTTAAATTAGTGTATGAATATTTGATAGTTGTTAAATATAACAAATGACATAATATTACCAATAACATAGCTTTCCAAGTTGGTTGGATCTCCAAACTTCTACATTGGAGACCTACTTTCGATTCTTGGCGGGCGCATATTATGCAATATATATCATGAGCCACCTTGGGCTTGTTTGGCTTGGTTCGAGTGGTGCGGTCTGGTTCTACTAGGGTTGGTGCGGTTGGGGGGTGGTTCTGGGGCCCACAAATAAATTTTTTATTTATTAATTTGAATTATTACCTTTTGCGACGGATTTTGCAACGAAAATTCCGTTGCAAAAAGGCAAAAAAATTAATTAATTATTGGTTGATTTGCAACAAAAAATCCGTTGCTAAAAAATTTGTTGCTAAAACCGTTGCTAATGTTTGTGGGTAATAATCCGTTGCTAATTCTGTTGCTAATATCCGTTGCTAAAAATTCATTGCTAAATCCGTTACTATAGATTAGCCACGAGGGTTATAGCAACGGAAAATTTTCGCTGCTAAATCCGTTGCTAAGCCCGAACCCGTTGCTAATTTGGCCAAAATCCGTTGCTAAATCCGTTGCTATAGGGTGTTTTTCTAGTTGTGTATTATATTAGTATTAGTTAATTAAAAATTATTATATAAAAGTTAATTAATTTATTGAAAAATATTTTATGTAAATTATTCAATTATATTATTCTGTTAATTAGATAAGTTTATAGAATTATATATAATAAGATATTGATTTAAGAAAGTTTATGAACTTAGATCATTAGAACTATCGACTTATATAATTAGACTTACATTAGGATTGATTTATTGAAAATTATCTTATGTAACTCGTTCAATTTAAATAATATTTTATGTTACATAATTTCAAAATTTTAGTAAAATTTATAAAGTGAATCAATTTGTTGTTTTGCAATTTGTTTTTAGATATATTTTATTATAATATTTTAAATTATAGGTCTTAAAATTAAAATATAAACAACTTATATTATAAAATTTGAATATAATTAATTAATATATTAATATTAAAACAATCCTTGTTGAACTATATATCTTTTTTGGGGTAAGTTGGAGAGTTTTTAATTCAACCAAGAGTTATATTTTAAGTTAATAAGTGTGTTTTAAATATAATTAAGTTAAAATTTTTGTAACATGTATTTACATCATTATCCTTGACTAATAATTATTGACCTAATTATTGTATATTTTAGGCGATCTATATTTTGTAAGAAACCAAAAACTCAAATCGTGCTTTTATAATATACTAGTACAAGTAAAAACAAGGTGTGTTGCACATTAAATACAAGGTTTATTTAATTATTTTTAATTATTGAATTATTAAATTAAATTATTTGAAATGTCAAATTTTTAGAATAATTAGTCTTCAATTGAAAGTTAATTTTTCAATATAACTCCCAACTAAACAAATAAAAAAGTTATAGTTTCAAACTAACACTCGTCCTATGATGTACAACTACATTAAAAATATTATTTTATTGTGCCTTTGTGAGTTTGTGTCGGATATTGTGTCATATTCCACACCTCTTAAACTTAAAAATCTATTTGTATTATATCATATTTGTGTCCATACATAATAGAAATAGACACCATCTCATAAACAAAAAATTGTAAGGTATATTATAAAATTAGTATGACAAAATAAATTATATTTTCGATTTATTTTTTATTTGACTTTATATAGTTAGTTTGATTTGTAAAATCCATCCATCTTTTCTTTAGATTAAATGAGTCTTATTCTTAATTTTTAAGTTATCCTAATTTACTTAAATAAGTATTTTGGGGTCATAATTAATAACTCCCTCCCAGTTGGAAATAATTTAGTTTACTCCCCCATGTGAAAAGAATTTATCCCCAATTCCAATTTATAATTTGATTTCCCTCCCCACTTGATGGGGTCAAAATACGCTCGTCCCACGTATGGACACGTGACAACTCGAGATGACAACACATGTCCTTTTGTGGTTACGGTAATCTTACACGAGCGCTCAAACCCCTCAAGCGTCAATGACACGTGTCAACTCTACTATGCGTGCAAGTGCCCAACATCGCCGTTCTACAACGAGCGCGATTCATTCTACATGGCTAACGTTCCAATCAATCAAGGGAGCCCCCTTCGAGCGCTACACTCCCTCAGGAGGCTTCCACTCCAACTTATTACACAAGCCTTGGCCTTCATCCCCTAGAGGATTCCTTGGCCTCTAAGGCTCTTGGTTGACACGAGCGTGCTCTTAAGCCCTCGTTACCAACCCCCCAAACGGCTCTCTGACACACCGTCCATGCCCGCGCACCTACCACTGTGGCCCACACCAACTTTCACCGGCTTTTGCAGAAAAGATTCCTCCTAGGTTTCTCTCGCAATGCCACGTGTTAGGGCAACATTCGGTCAGGACCACATGGTGCAAATGACCAAAGGGTCCCTGACCCTCAACTATAAATAGGCGAGTTCATCTCCTTCACTGTAAGCAACTTTCATTACTGCAACTCCATACTTAGCGTTTTCTCTTTCAGATCTTCATCTGACTTGAGCGTCGGAGAGCCAAACTGAGAATCACCCCCAGTTCCCCCAGTTTAGCCTTCTGACTTCGTTTGTGTGTTTGTCCTAGCAGGTAGAACCCCATCTTTTCCGGCAATCTTCCAGTGGTTTCCTCACCTAAACAAATTCTAAAGTGATTGGACTCTGTACCCTATATTCAGACCCATCATTTTTGGCGCCGTCTGTGGGAAACCAACTCTTAACTCATTTCCTCCTTTCTGCTAGTTGAAAAGTAAACACGCAGAACCTTCCCAGTCATGGTAGCTACAAGATCAGGAGCTGTGGGAGGAGGAGAAAACCCTTCCCAGGACACCAACATCATTGTTCCCTCCACCGCCGCTGGTGGACCACCGCCGCTGGTGGAGCACCACCTGCCGGAATTGTGACTCCGCCTGCAGAATCTACGGTTCCACCACCCGCGCCACCAGCACTGTAACGCCCCCGTTTTTCAGTTTAAATAATGTGACGTAATTGTTTATAAATTGCGCAATTTAGTTATTTAATTATATGATTAATTGTTTAATAAAATGTTTATATTTGATTTAAACTATTTCTATTTTAATTTAATTCATTTTATTTCTACTTTGATAATTGGTGTTTAATTTCTTAATTGAGGTTTTACGTACCTTAACTGCTTCGGTAATTTCTTTAATTAATTATAACATGTTATTAGTTTGTTTAATTTATTTAATATGGAATTTAGGTTTTAGTAATTAATTTATAACAATATGAATTCGTTCATGCGCATGAGTGTTCTATTTGTGCTTTGTTTATATATGTAATGATATCGGATTGGTATGAAAATTTAATATGTTGTAAATATGTGTGTTATGAACATGTCTCTATGCTCGGTTTATGTTTTCGGATTCTTTTGACGTGTTTACGATTTTATTTTGATTTTTGGAACCAAGTCGGGGGCTAACGAGCAATTAGCGCACCCTTGGTCCCGTGCGTGATATCTTGAGCTCGGGAATTCGGATTCGAATTCCGACACCTCCGTTGCCTTCGTATCGACGATTCGGAGACAATGGAACAAGCCTCATGCCTTTTTGAAATCATTAAGACCTCCGAAATCCAACCGTAACGGACAACTCGTGCAAGAAGAACTTCTTTTGTTGACTAGTCTCCTTGGTGGGACCCATTTTACTTAACCAAACCTAACCAAAAATTAACCATGACTTGTGTGCCTTGGGTTAAGCCTTTTTCTTCCCCTTTAGCTCTGAAAAACCGAGAGAAATATCCCCCTTTTCTGCAACTTCTGATCGAGAGAGAGAGATAGAGGAGAAGAGAGGAAAACTTGGCCATTTTTGTGGTTTTGGAGCTCAAACCACCACCTTTCTCTCCCAAATCTTCAAGGTATGAATATTTATGTCTTCTCTACTCTATTATACTTGATTTCATCTCCTTGCATCATGATTTGGATCGGATTTGGTTAGGGTTTGGGCTAAGAGCATGATTAGGGTTTTTGGGGAAATTTGCTCTTATGATCTTGTTTGCTTGTGTAGCTGATCTTCTTGCTTATACATGATCATATGAACTTGTTTCTTGACCCATTTCTTTCCTAACTGATAGTATATGATATTAGGAAGATTTCATCTCTTGCTCCTTTTATGAAATTATGAGATATGGAGCTCCAAACTTGATGATCAAACTAATTCCCCTGTTTTCGAACTGCTGTGTGAGATTTGGTGTTGTTGCATGATCATATGGCCTCCATTTCGTGTGAAAATGCATGGAGTTGATGTACACTCATTGCTCTATATGTTAGCATTCATGTTTCAAGTATTTGGATCCATTTGAAGCCTTAAAACCGAAATACATGGCCTGTTTTATGCATGCTCCATGACAGATTTGTTGCTGTTGCCTATGTGTGGTTGTTGGTCACCCTAATGTGCTTTAAATTGTACCATTTTGCATATATATGATGTATATTAGTTGTTTGTTATGTTAGCATGCATTCCCCAAAGTTTCAGATCCAAATTCAAGCCCTAAGTACTTGATCAAGGCATGATAGAATCATTAGGGCTCATATGTCCGATTGTAGCGACCCAGTTTTGTTGCATGGATTCGATGATCTTAACGTGTGATTTAGCTTTTGCACTCTAAATGAAAAATGTTCATAACATGTCAAATATGTTTTCAGAGCATTTGGAGTTCATTTGGTATGCTTTTGGATTGAGTTTGTAAGGGATCAGTTTTGCCGGAAAAATCTTGTGAACGGTTTTGGTTCTGTACCGTGACACCCCCGTGTCACATTTACTCATAAGAGTGAGACACGGGCGTGTCACACCCTCTGCTCAGTTCTGTACTGAGCCACGCCCGTGGCTCAGTTTGGCCAAGGGAGGTGACACCCCCGTGTCACTTCCCATGTGCAGTCCGTGTTGCTTCCTTTTCGGTTTTTGATTTGTTTCACCTCCTTAATGATTTTATCTCCTTTCGTGTTGAACTATGAACTTGTTTGGCTATGTGTTAGGAGTACTATGGTGCAATTTCATGATATTTGGATGTGTTATAGGCATGCTTTTATGTAATGCCGTTTATGTGTGTTTATATGTCGTTTATGAATCGCATCACTTATTTTCTATAGCATAAGACTTCTTCTTGTTGTCAAACCTTGAATATATGCTATGTTATGTAATATGAAGTATGCGGAAACATTATGGAAGAGCTTGAACATGTTCTATGCTTCTATTTGAGTTCTTGAATAAATTGAATAGAGATATGAATTGAATGATTTATGATTGAGCAAGTGAATGAATTGGTTATATGATTTTCATGACTTAATGTGATCTTTATGTCTTCATATCATGCTTGAGCATTGCCGTGCGTCATATATGGTTCATTTAGAGTCTTGAGTCTCACGAACACGTCTTGTGGTCTTTTGTACAGTTTGTCTCCAGGGTGGAGAGCTTTTGATCGTCAGGCACTTGGTGCTCGATCCTTGTTTCTACACGGTTAAGGTGAGGGTGTTTTCGTTTTAGATACATATTAAACCCTACAACCCTTATGTGAAAAGTTTTGGCCAAAAACCTTATGATTATATATATATGGTTTTCAAATGAAGTTATCGAGTAAATTCTTCTGAGTTATACCTACGAGCGTATATAAGCTTAAAAATGGTTTTGTAATGAGGCTATGCTCCAAACCGTGTGTCTTCATGCTAGCTATGGATTAGGATGACACGGAGAGGTACGTATATAGCATATGCCGAGTTACACGGTAAGGTATGATTTCTTATAGTATGTAGGTATTGATATGTTTTGGCGAGATTATGCAAATATGATATGTTCACGGGCCCCGGGACTTAGTATATGTGGCTAACCGAGGAAGCAAGGGCTGACGGGGATCCCATATACTAGTTCCAACCAAATTTACGACGATACGGACCTCGTTAGGAGTTTTGACGAGGAAACGCAGGTCGGGCTATGAGGGTTCATGAACCTCACTAGCTAATATGTATGTTTGGTGGCCGGGTCTTGCAAGCCCGTCCACCACCCGGAGGAAGAAGGTTGGATTTAATTATGATATGATTATGCTTATGTTTATATATATGTATGATTACGCACCGTGCGGGAATGCCGGGATCCGGATCGCCCAAACGAATATGTTTATGATATGATTTATGGTCTGTGTGTATTATGACGTATTGCATGATCACCTATTTAAAATATTATTGATATTTGTCGTACACGGTCGGAGTTTGGATGGAGGTTGTGCACGCTCACTCGCCGAGCCTTATATTTATGTATGATTTATGAATGTAATGAATTTAATATGAACTAGTCGTAAAAGTCGAGCATTGTTTATCTATCTTCTTGCCCTTTTCGGGAACTAAATTCAAATAAAACCTTGCTCGGAATTTATGACTTGCATGTGCATGTTTTATATGTATATATCGCTCCTGCTCACTCAGTCTTCTAGAGACTGACCCCTCTCCCTCCCCACTCTTTTAGTGTGCAGGTTTGATCTTTGGAGTTTCGGGCTAGGCGGAGGTGTTTGAAGTCTTTAAGTGGTCGAGTTAGTTAGGAGAGTCTCTGCACTCATTCATGTATTAGATTTATGTATGATTCGATTCCATAGTATCCTAAACTTGAATATTTATGAAATTATTATTGAATTGATTTTTATTGGGATTTGCTATGTTTTAAAAGAGGCCTGAAGAGCCCAAATTTCTACTTATGATTGGTATGTTTGAACTTTGGCTTTGTTATGCATTATACTTTGTGGATTGGTTTTCATTGCAGGGTCTAGCTCCGCCTGGCTTAGGAAAGTTTTTATGTTTGTCTCCCGTTCGCTAGGGTTTGATACGGGTGCGGATTTACTATTTCGTTACTCGTGTTGAGCCTTAGTGCGGGGGATGTGGTGCCTCACGAGCGGGGTGCTACATCCTTAAGTGGTATCAGAGCCCGGTTGCAAAACCGGTGTTCTTGAGTCGTGTTGGAGTCAGTCTAAGTCGAACGGCATAGGGACTATATGATATTGTGTGCATTGCATCGATCTTGAATATGGAATTTGGTTTCTTTAAGAATTTTATTGAATTACTTGTTGCATTTTATAGGGATTCTTGTCTTTTGTATTGAATATGTGTCATGAGCATGCACTAATCGCATGCATCTATTCTTGAGATGAGTTATGATTTCTAGATTATAAAGATGCGTGGGAACCTCGAAGACCGTGGGAAAGGCAAGGAATAATTACCAAGTCGAAGTAACCGCGGGACTTGGAGTAGCAAGGAAAAGCTATCGAGCTAACTACTTACCCCATTGGTGTCAGGTTCCAAAGCATTCATAGCACGTGCATCATATTTTGCATTAATTATTTATTCTCTTGATCTTATGTTATCCGTGCATTTCTAATTGGTTTTGTTGCGCTAATGTGTGGTGTAATTGCTTGATGTAAACGTGACACATGCATTGCCATCTTTACCCGACATGCATTTTAGTGTTTACTTGATAGGAAAATCTGGCACCTCAATTATCAAGTATATCCTCGCTCGAACCATATCTGAGTTAAGGGAAAGGAAATAATGCAGTGGTACATGACAAGAAAGACAATTGGGAAATAAAGAACGTTAGGTAAGGGATAGGTTAGTGGAAAGGACCTCCGAAGGAAAGTCAGATTAGATTCATCTTTAGGGTATTCGGATCGAATAAGAATGGGGAAAAGAGTTTGAGGGAGTTCGACATGAAAGAGCAATTTTAAGGGGGAGAGCACGACCAGGAGATAAATTGGAGGATGGAAGTAGTGTTCGAATAAATATGTCAATAGCAACAACGGGGATGCAAATTAAGGAGAATCCGGATATCCTAATGGTGGCCATTGGAAATGGATAAGAGGATGGTAATGGTTAAGTTGTTAAGAGAGAAGTGACAATGCCAAATTCGGGGAAAGATTTTTCGAGATATAAGGAAGAGAGTTATTCAACGACTCTATGTCTGGAATTCCGAATTGGGAGTGATGAAATTATATGGGAATTTTTGTGACCTCCTAAGATGGAATTAACTAAAGGAAAAATTGGATCAAGCTATCATATAAGGGGATGGTGTCGATCAAGATTTATTCATTAAAGTGCGAAAGTGTCCAAGACGATATCATCGAGTTATTAGTTATATCAACGGTAATCTACAAGGAAGCTTAAGTAGAGACCAAAGGGAAAAGGGGTTGATAATTGGAGTATTGGTCTCAAATTTCAAGAAGCATCAAGAACCTTCTATCTTCGGTGAAGGAAATATGGGACCAATTATCAAATACAACTTTAAGGGGGATGAAAGGGATTCGTGTTAAGGTAGATCCTATTGACAAATACCTCAAGGTTGGGATTGAATCGTCAAGGTGGTCAGGGGTAGTTATTCTCGAGGGTATTTTAAACTCCGATATGAGTAAGACAGTAGCTATGGACCTAACTTTGAGACGGGTGGTCTAAGGGCATTCGGGAAGTCAAATTCGGTTAATTCAAAAGAGTTGGTTGGGCGAATGAGGATTGTGGGGAAATGGTGAAGACTGGAAACAGTACAAGTCGGAACGGATTTAAGAGTATGATCCTTAAAGGATTTATCAATCGCTTCACCGGGAATCCTGAAAAGGTTTAAGACAAATTGGGCACCGAGTTACATTTAGGACAGATCATACCTTGGACAACGACAACTCACAAATCTGAATTCTCGCAACTACGGTGAACGGTACTTATAGCATTCATGATACATGCATCCATGCAAGTTTAACTTTTATAATTTTTATGCTAGGAACTATGATCTGTAATATGTTAAATTACTTGAAGTAATTGCATATCAATGTGGACGATGTTTCTTACTTGCTTTGGGTGATTCTCGTGATTTTAAATTTGGTTTTGCGTGAGTTGCTTGGGAGTATTGGAGACTTCCTTGCTTTATTTTCGGTTAAGAGACGGGGATTCTCTTATTTTTGGTCGAGAGACGGGGTACTCTCTTTGCTTGCGAGAGACGGGGTTCTCTCATTGTTGTTGGAGAGACGGGGTTCTCTCATTGCTGCTCGAGAGACGGGGCTCTCTCCTTGTTGTTTGTGAGAGACGGGGAATCTCTCATTGTTTGTTCTCAGGCGTGTTTTGAATCCGAGGATGGATTCTTTTTAAGGGGGAGAGATTGTAACGCCCCCGTTTTTCAGTTTAAATAATGTGACGTAATTGTTTATAAATTGCGCAATTTAGTTATTTAATTATATGATTAATTGTTTAATAAAATGTTTATATTTGATTTAAACTATTTCTATTTTAATTTAATTCATTTTATTTCTACTTTGATAATTGGTGTTTAATTTCTTAATTGAGGTTTTACGTACCTTAACTGCTTCGGTAATTTCTTTAATTAATTATAACATGTTATTAGTTTGTTTAATTTATTTAATATGGAATTTAGGTTTTAGTAATTAATTTATAACAATATGAATTCGTTCATGCGCATGAGTGTTCTATTTGTGCTTTGTTTATATATGTAATGATATCGGATTGGTATGAAAATTTAATATGTTGTAAATATGTGTGTTATGAACATGTCTCTATGCTCGGTTTATGTTTTCGGATTCTTTTGACGTGTTTACGATTTTATTTTGATTTTTGGAACCAAGTCGGGGGCTAACGAGCAATTAGCGCACCCTTGGTCCCGTGCGTGATATCTTGAGCTCGGGAATTCGGATTCGAATTACGACACCTCCGTTGCCTTCGTATCGACAATTCGGAGACAATGGAACAAGCCTCATGCCTTTTTGAAATCATTAAGACCTCCGAAATCCAACCGTAACGGACAACTCGTGCAAGAAGAACTTCTTTTGTTGACTAGTCTCCTTGGTGGGACCCATTTTACTTAACCAAACCTAACCAAAAATTAACCATGACTTGTGTGCCTTGGGTTAAGCCTTTTTCTTCCCCTTTAGCTCTGAAAAACCGAGAGAAATATCCCCCTTTTCTGCAACTTCTGATCGAGAGAGAGAGATAGAGGAGAAGAGAGGAAAACTTGGCCATTTTTGTGGTTTTGGAGCTCAAACCACCACCTTTCTCTCCCAAATCTTCAAGGTATGAATATTTATGTCTTCTCTACTCTATTATACTTGATTTCATCTCCTTGCATCATGATTTGGATCGGATTTGGTTAGGGTTTGGGTTAAGAGCATGATTAGGGTTTTTGGGGAAATTTGCTCTTATGATCTTGTTTGCTTGTGTAGCTGATCTTCTTGCTTATACATGATCATATGAACTTGTTTCTTGACCCATTTCTTTCCTAACTGATAGTATATGATATTAGGAAGATTTCATCTCTTGCTCCTTTTATGAAATTATGAGATATGGAGCTCCAAACTTGATGATCAAACTAATTCCCCTGTTTTCGAACTGCTGTGTGAGATTTGGTGTTGTTGCATGATCATATGGCCTCCATTTCGTGTGAAAATGCATGGAGTTGATGTACACTCATTGCTCTATATGTTAGCATTCATGTTTCAAGTATTTGGATCCATTTGAAGCCTTAAAACCGAAATACATGGCCTGTTTTATGCATGCTCCATGACAGATTTGTTGCTGTTGCCTATGTGTGGTTGTTGGTCACCCTAATGTGCTTTAAATTGTACCATTTTGCATATATATGATGTATATTAGTTGTTTGTTATGTTAGCATGCATTCCCCAAAGTTTCAGATCCAAATTCAAGCCCTAAGTACTTGATCAAGGCATGATAGAATCATTAGGGCTCATATGTCCGATTGTAGCGACCCAGTTTTGTTGCATGGATTCGATGATCTTAACGTGTGATTTAGCTTTTGCACTCTAAATGAAAAATGTTCATAACATGTCAAATATGTTGCCTATTAAGTTTCAGAGCATTTGGAGTTCATTTGGTATGCTTTTGGATTGATTTTGTAAGGGATCAGTTTTGCCGGAAAAATCTTGTGAACGGTTTTGGTTCTGTACCGTGACACCCCCGTGTCACATTTACTCATAAGAGTGAGACACGGGCGTGTCACACCCTCTGCTCAGTTCTGTACTGAGCCACGCCCGTGGCTCAGTTTGGCCAAGGGAGGTGACACCCCCGTGTCACTTCCCATGTGCAGTCCGTGTTGCTTCCTTTTCGGTTTTTGATTTGTTTCACCTCCTTAATGATTTTATCTCCTTTCGTGTTGAACTATGAACTTGTTTGGCTAATTATTTGGATGTGTTATAGGCATGCTTTTATGTAATGCCGTTTATGTGTGTTTATATGTCGTTTATGAATCGCATCACTTATTTTCTATAGCATAAGACTTCTTCTTGTTGTCAAACCTTGAATATATGCTATGTTATGTAATATGAAGTATGCGGAAACATTATGGAAGAGCTTGAACATGTTCTATGCTTCTATTTGAGTTCTTGAATAAATTGAATAGAGATATGAATTGAATGATTTATGATTGAGCAAGTGAATGAATTGGTTATATGATTTTCATGACTTAATGTGATCTTTATGTCTTCATATCATGCTTGAGCATTACCGTGCGTCATATATGGTTCATTTAGAGTCTTGAGTCTCACGAACACGTCTTGTGGTCTTTTGTACAGTTTGTCTCCAGGGTGGAGAGCTTTTGATCGTCAGGCACTTGGTGCTCGATCCTTGTTTCTACACGGTTAAGGTGAGGGTGTTTTCGTTTTAGATACGTATTAAACCCTACAACCCTTATGTGAAAAGTTTTGGCCAAAAACCTTATGATTATATATATATGGTTTTCAAATGAAGTTATCGAGTAAATTCTTCTGAGTTATACCTACGAGCGTATATAAGCTTAAAAATGGTTTTGTAATGAGGCTATGCTCCAAACCGTGTGTCTTCATGCTAGCTATGGATTAGGATGACACGGAGAGGTACGTATATAGCATATGCCGAGTTACACGGTAAGGTATGATTTCTTATAGTATGTAGGTATTGATATGTTTTGGCGAGATTATGCAAATATGATATGTTCACGGGCCCCGGGACTTAGTATATGTGGCTAACCGAGGAAGCAAGGGCTGACGGGGATCCCATATACTAGTTCCAACCAAATTTACGACGATACGGACCTCGTTAGGAGTTTTGACGAGGAAACGCAGGTCGGGCTATGAGGGTTCATGAACCTCACTAGCTAATATGTATGTTTGGTGGCCGGGTCTTGCAAGCCCGTCCACCACCCGGAGGAAGAAGGTTGGATTTAATTATGATATGATTATGCTTATGTTTATATATATGCATGATTACGCACCGTGCGGGAATGCCGGGATCCGGATCGCCCAAACGAATATGTTTATGATATGATTTATGGTCTGTGTGTATTATGACGTATTGCATGATCACCTATTTAAAATATTATTGATATTTGTCGTACACGGTCGGAGTTTGGATGGAGGTTGTGCACGCTCACTCGCCGAGCCTTATATTTATGTATGATTTATGAATGTAATGAATTTAATATGAACTAGTCGTAAAAGTCGAGCATTGTTTATCTATCTTCTTGCCCTTTTCGGGAACTAAATTCAAATAAAACCTTGCTCGGAATTTATGACTTGCATGTGCATGTTTTATATGTATATATCGCTCCTGCTCACTCAGTCTTCTAGAGACTGACCCCTCTCCCTCCCCACTCTTTTAGTGTGCAGGTTTGATCTTTGGAGTTTCGGGCTAGGCGGAGGTGTTTGAAGTCTTTAAGTGGTCGAGTTAGTTAGGAGAGTCTCTGCACTCATTCATGTATTAGATTTATGTATGATTCGATTCCATAGTATCCTAAACTTGAATATTTATGAAATTATTATTGAATTGATTTTTATTGGGATTTGCTATGTTTTAAAAGAAGCCTGAAGAGCCCAAATTTCTACTTATGATTGGTATGTTTGAACTTTGGCTTTGTTATGCATTATACTTTGTGGATTGGTTTTCATTGCAGGGTCTAGCTCCGCCTGGCTTAGGAAAGTTTTTATGTTTGTCTCCCGTTCGCTAGGGTTTGATACGGGTGCGGATTTACTATTTCGTTACTCGTGTTGAGCCTTAGTGCGGGGGATGTGGTGCCTCACGAGCGGGGTGCTACAAGCACCGCCCGTTTCTAGCACCGTTGGAGGTGCCTCCCTCCCTGTTCTTCCACAGCTTCCCCAGAACCCATGGATTCCTACTCACGCGAATCCGGGAGGGCAACCCTACATGATGCCGCCGCCGGGATATACGCTTACTCCCACTGTCATCATGCCGCCAGGATACACACTTAATCCCAGGGAGATTGAAGGGGTGGAGTTACCCACTCTAACTCCTCAGCAGTTAAGGGCTCTTTACGCCCATTGTGAGGTTCAGGCGGCCCAGGGGCATGGGAGACGTTTCACTCCATGTATTTCCCCTCCGGGCAGGCCACTCATGTTGCCCCTCCTTTGGGCGGATTACAGACATATCCGCTTAGGGAGGCCCAAGTCGTCCTAAGGGCACAACTGCCCCCCCGCCTGCCAGAGAGACACCAAACCAGGGCGATAATGAGCGACCCCTGTGGGCAGGAGCAGGGAGCCCACAGAAAGAGTCAACGAAAATGAAGGGGACTCTCATGCCTCAAGAGGGCCTCCAGAGCCACAAAACAGGGGGACAAAGAAGGAGATGTAAATCCTAATATCCTCGCGGCTGTGCAAGACCAGCTGCAGGGTTTAAAGGATATGGTTGGATAGCTCTCTCGAGCGCGATCTCAGATCTCCCACAACAGGGATGAACGAGACGATGCCAGAGACGCTCGTCCCAAAGACCACCATCCGCGGATCCCCCACCGCAAGGAGCAGGAGGAGAACTTCTGCACTTATGAATATCATCCGCTGGCAAGGGGCTCCCCCCTCGTGGAAGAAGTTTTGATGGCCCAAGCAGGAATGGCCAAAATCCCCACCTCCGTCAATCGCTACGACGGAACAACGGATCCAGCCGAACACTTGGATCATTTTCTACACCTAATGCAATTATATGAGCATTCGAGCCACTACTGGGTCAAAGTCTTTGTCACCTCCCTAGTAGGAATGACTCAGGAATGGTACAAGCGACTGCCGCCACGATCGATACATTCATATCAAGAGTTGGCCAACGCTTTCCTCAACCAAATATTCTTTGAAGGCTGCCGTCACTGCGCCCACTGCCCTCTACAATATAGTGCAAGGCAAGAATGAGTCTCTTCGCTCATTCTTCGCCCGCTTCAACAAAGAAATCTTGCAAGTGGAGAGGCCTTCCATGGATTTCTTGATCCCAGTGCTCTTCCAGGTGTGGATCACAAGCAATATGTGAGCAAAAAGTTCACCGATGCCATCGTGGAGAGAAGGCCAGGAACCCTTATGGCCTTAAGAGAAGTTGCCGAGCCGTTCTTTGCGCTCGAAGATATGTATGGGACGAATGCGCCCCGGCATCATAGCCCAGTGAGACACGAACGTCACCAGGAGCGGGGCAGAGAAGTTGTTATAAAAAAGGAGCACAAGAAATCGCCCCCGCCTCCTCGTCGTTTCGAGCGCATCCCACTTACAAGGCCAAACTCCGAAGTTTATAACCTCTCCGACAAAAAGCTCTTCAAGAGACCCGTCAAAATGAGGGAGACAGAGGCATTGAGGCGCTCGAACAAATATTGTGCTTCCCACAAGCAAAAGGGGCACAACACGGATGAATGCCGCCAGCTGGAAGTGGAAATTCAGAGGCTCGTCATGGGGGGCCATTTGAAAGAGTTTGTGAAAGTTTTGGAGCGCTATGACGAGCGCTGTCATGATCGTTTAAAGGAAAGAAGGAGGAGCCCGTCGCGTTCAAGAAGCCCGCGAGGGAGAGGCCCTCCTGAGAGCAGCCACCGCAACAAAGGAAAAGCTCCTGAGCAAGAAAATACCCCTTTTGCGGTCATCAACATGATAGCAGGGGGTTCCTCTGGAGGAGATTCTAACGCTGCCCGGCGACGGTACGTCCGGAGTTATGATCAGCGCCCATCATTGCCCAAATCAGTCTACGCCATCTAAGAGGCAAGAGATCAGCACTCAAGAGAAAATGAGGTAATTGGATTTACTGCTAGTGATTTAGAGCACATTGTAACGCCCCATGGGGTCAGTGAAACCTCTGACTGCCCCATGGTGGCTAGCGTAGATGTCCACATTCACGTTGTAAAGAGGGTGTTAGTGGATAGTGGAAGCTCTGTTAACATTTTGCCCTACTCCACGTTCCAGAAAATGAATGTTACCAACATCCCGCTTGAACCCCTCAAAATAGCCCTCATTGGCTTTCGGGTTCCGAGGTCGTCCCACGAGGGCAAATTCGCCTGGCCACTTCAATTGGCCGAGCCCCTTAGCGCAAAACACTCATGGTCAACTATGCAGTGGTGGAGATTGACATTCCCTATAACATCATAATCGGGTGTCCAAACCTCGTTGATTTCAAAGCTATTATCTCCACTTACGACCAAAAAATCAGGTTCCCCACCCCCGAGGGCATTGGTGAGGTTTCGTGCAACGTACGAGAGGCCTGGGAATGCTACAGGCTATCCCTCAGAAAGCCTAAGACGGAAAGAACATTCCAAATCGGGTCCACCAAGAAATCCGTTGACTTCCCCAATCTGGATGAGGATGGTCCCGTGCGCAAGAGGGCCAAGCTGAACAAGAAAAAGGACAAGAAGAAAGATCCCCACGCCAAAAGCCCTCTTGAAAATGCTCCGCCAGGAATAGTAGGAGAATCCTCCTCTGAAGGGGACGAGCGTGAGAGTGACGAGACCCTTAGTGATGGGCGGTTGACAGGAAAGAAGAGGGCGCTTGAACTCCCTCGCCCAGAAATGAGAATCGAGCCCTCAGAAAAATTCCTTACTATTGAGCTAGAGCCTGGGAACAAGGATAAAACTACTCAGATTGGGTCCAATCTCTCTGGACCCTCGCAGATTATGATGATTGACTTCCTCAGAGAAAACATTGTTGTTTTTGCATGGAAAGCATCTGACCTTACAGGGATTGACCCGAGCATCATAGTCCACAGGCTCAATGTGGATCCCTCGTTTAAACCCATAAAGCAGAAGAAACGAGATGTGCACGGTTTTCAGAAGAAAATCATTGAAGAAGAAGTTAACAAGCTTCTAGAGGCCCAGTACATCGAGCCCATCTTGTATCCAGAGTGGCTGTGTAACGTGGTTTTGGTGCCCAAGAGCGCAAATAAGTGGCGCATGTGCAATGACTTTACTGATCTGAACAAGGCTTGCCCTAAGGATCCATACCCATTGCCCCGGATAGATCAATTGGTGGATTCGGCCGCCGGATGTGAACTCATGAGCATGATGGACGCCTTCCAGGGGTATTATCAAATCTTTATGGCACCAGAGGATCGCCCCAAAACTTCATTTGTTGTTCACTTGGGGGTTTATTGTTTCTTAGTCATGCCTTTTAGGCTCAAGAACGCTGGAGCCACTTATCAGCGTCTTGTCAACAAGATGTTTGAAAAAGAAATTAGAGGATCCATGGAGGTTTATGTCGATGATATGATTGTCAAGAGCTAGCGTCAGGGCTCGCATCTGGAAGATCTCAAGCGCACTTTTTCCATTTTGCGCCAGTATGGGATGAAATTGAATCCTTCAAAGTGTACTTTTGTAGTACGAGGGGGAAAGTTCTTAGGCTATATGGTCAGTCAGAGGGGAATTGAAGCCAACCCTGAGAAAATCAAGGCTATTTTGGAGATCCCCTCCCCTCGAAATCTCCGACAAGTGCAAGTGCTGGTAGGAAAAATCATTTCCCTGAACAGATTCATTTCACGCTCGGCAGACAGAAACCTTCCTTTCTTCAAGATTTTACGGAACGCACGAAATTTTGCTTGGACTGAGGAGTGTGAAAGAGCATTGCGACATGAAGGCTTACCTCTCGAGCGCTCCACTCCTGACCAAACCCGTTGAAGGCGAAAGGCTATTTATGTACCTCTCCATTTCAACTGAAGCAACGAGCACGGTACTGATAGCTGTACAGGAACGTAAGCACTTGCCTGTTTATTATTTGAGCAAAACATTACAAGGGGCAAAGAAGAAGTATTTGGAAATTGAGAAATTTGCGTTTGCCCTCATCAATGCATCAAGGCGATTGAGGCCTTACTTCCAAGCGCACTCAATAACGGTTCTCACTGATCAGCCTTTAAAGCAAGTTTTATCCAAACCAGACGTGTCGGGAAGATTGATAAAATGGGCCATTGAGTTGAGTCAGTTTGACTTAAGTTTCGAGCCCATAATCGCTATACAAGCGCAGGTTGTAGCAGATTTGCTGGTTGAACGTTTCGGTTTAGAGCCGGCAGCTCCGGAGAGCGAGGGACTATGGGTCCTGCACACGGATGGTTCCTCAACCTCTCAAGGGGGAGGAGCAGGGGTAACCCTTAGAGACCCCAATGGGATTGAGTTCGACTTTGCAATCAGGTTGGGTTTTCAAGTCACCAATAACGAGGCAGAGTATGAAGCCCTGGTGCAGGGATTGAAAATTGCTTTTCAGAACGGAGCCTCTAGAATCACCGCTTATGTTGACTCATAGTTAATTGCGAGCCAAATTAAAGGAGCGTATGAGGCTCGAGAAACCACCATGGTGCAGTATTTGAGCAAAGCCAGGGAAATCATTGGGAAATTCAAAGAATTCCATCTACTTCAGGTCCCAAGAGCAGAAAACGAGCGTGCCGACGCCCTATCAAAATTTGCCTCGGCGTTGGAGGGTATCTCCGAGCGTTCAGTCACGTTCCTTAGAACAGAAGAGCCCTTGATCAAGGAGAAAATCATCAAGGAGATGGTCGCTTTGACTGATCCGAATGAGCCTTGCTGGCTTGACGATATTATCAGGTTCCTTAGAGATGGCGTTTGTCCCACTGATAAGGTGGAGGCTCGGAAAATCAGAAACAAGGCCACTAGGATTTCTTTAGACCCAGAGGGAAGATTATTCAAGAAATCATTTCAAGGGCCTCCGATGAGGTGTCTAAGACCCTCGCAAGCAAAAGAAACACTCGAACTTGTTCACAATGGAAGTTGTGGAAACCATTCAGGGGGACGTATCCTTGCTAAGAAAATTCTAAGAAGTCGGTTTTATTGGCCCACAATTCTCCAAGACGCCGTTGAGTTTTCCAGAAAGTGTCCTAAGTGTCAATTCCACTCTAACCTCCCTCAACTGCCAGCTGCTCAAATGATCCCTATAGATGTCTCATGGCCCTTTGACCAGTGGGGAATTGAAATCGTAGGCCCCTTGCCCATCGCGGTTGGACAAAAGAAATTTTTCATCTTAGCTGTCGATTATTTTACCAAATGGGCCGAGGCTGAAGCCGTAGCAAAAATCACATTCCGGGTCGTGAGGGACTTCATTTGGAAAAACATTATCTGCAGGTATGGTATACCGAGGGTGCTCATCTCAGACAATGGATCCCAGTTCATAGAAGCCGTGCGAGAATGGTGTTCAGAGTTAGGGATTGAACAACGCTTTACCTCCGTGGGCCATCCCCAAGCTAATGGACAGGCGGAAGTCACCAACAGGGTCATTCTACAACAGCTGAAAACAATGCTTGAGAGCAAAAAGAGTGAATGGGCAGAAGAATTACAAGGGGCACTATGGGCTTATCGCACTACCCCACGAGCGGCCACTGGTGAGACGCCTTTCGCGCTCGTATATGGGTCAGAAGCAATGATACCGACAGAGATAGTGAACGAATCCGCTCGTGTAGCCTATTTCGAGCCTCAGCTTAACGAAGATAACAGGAGCCTTGAGTTGGACCTACTGGAAGAAAAAAGAGGCAAGGCCTGGGCTAAAATACACAGATATAAAGCAACCGTGGCACAACAATACAACAAGCGTGTGAGAGAAAGAACTTTCCAGCTGGGAGACTTGGTATTGAAGAAAGTGGAAGTATCCAAACATGTGGGGAAATTGGACCCCAACTGGGAGGGTCCATTCAAAGTCATACAAATTAGAGCTAACAACACTTACACCCTGGAGACACTTCAAGGTGAGCGCTTGCCTCGCCCTTGGAACGCATGTAACCTCCGGCGGTTTTATGTTTAAAAGCTCTCTAGAAATGATGATGTAACAATCCCACTAATGGGTTCTATGTACTACTTCAAATCTCAAGTAAGTTATAATACCTTCTTTTGAATATTTCTATACTACTGCTTTTGAATTGCGCAAATGGATAAGACCCCCATCCCTCGTTTCCACGAGCGTGGTCGGTACTCTATTTCTATGGGTTACGCTTGCCAGCGCTCTACTCCACGTGGGGGGATGCCCTCATAAGGATAGCCTGGTAACGCTCACTACCAACCTGATGAATCAGAGAAAGATGCAAGGAAAATCCTAGTAGGCCTTGGTCGTTTGTCACAACGCCTTGCGCTCGAAAACAGGATCGCCTGCAAGTTCTAAAAACTAACGGGCACAAGCACGCTCGTACAACGGTAGGATCATTTAGGAGAACTTTCACAAGTCTTGAATGAGGGCAGTCTCTCAGTAAGACCCTCGTAATTACTCAAGACTTAGCAAAATTTCCAAGATTAAGAAGAAATTTCACAAGTCTTGAACGAGGGCAGCCTCTCAGTAAGACCTTCGTAATTACTCAAGACTTAGCAAAATTTCCAAGATTAAGAAGAAATTTCACAAGTCTTGAACGAGGGCAGCCTCTCAGTAAGACCCTCGTATTTACTCAAGACTTAGCAAAATTTCCAAGATTAAGAAGAAATTTCACAAGTCTTGAACGAGAGCAGCCTCTCAGTAAGACCCTCGTAATTACTCAAGACTTAGCAAAATTTCCAAAATTAAGAAGAAAATTTCACAAGTCTTGAACGAGGGCAGCCTCTCAGTAAGACCCTTGTAATTACTCAAGACTTAGCAAAATTTTCTAAGTGAAAAAGCAAAAATTTACACAAGTCTTGAATGAGGGCAGTCTCACAATAAGACCCCCATGATTACTCAAGACTTAGTAAAATTTTTCAAGTTTCAGAGACTTAACTAAGTAATGCAATTTTTACTAAGCATGTTACACACAATCTTACTATTACAAGATTTTGTTACAACAAGCGTAAAGTAAAACATCACACTCAAGGGGATGAAAGAAGAGACAGTAATATGAAAAGGAAGAATTTCATTGATTAAGGCTCTCGCCGTAATTACAAAATAAGGGCTCAGGGGCCCATAACATCCTTACAAAAGAAGCACTAAGACAGAGAAAGACATTAAGCAAGGAGAAGAAGAATTGCAACATAAGCTGATGAGGAGGAACTTCAAGCGGCAGGAGCCACCTCTTCATCCAAAACACCAAGACATTTTGAGCCACAGGACCATGAACTGGGCCTTCCAGCTCTTGTGCTGGGGGGGCATTTTCCTCTTGGTGCTGGGCAGCTGGAGGCTCAGACTCATTATTTCCAGGCGCTTGTGAAGCATTGGGCTCGTTGGCGTTATTGGCAGGAAGGGGGGCATTCTCTGCGACAGGCGCCTGGGGCTCGTTTGCTGGAGGGTTTTCAGAGGAGGCATTTGCAGCGTTATGACCCTCACTTGGTTCTGCCTGAGAGGCTTCTTCTGGAGGATGGGCCGCCATGTACTCATCCTGGATAAGATTGACCAGGAAGTTGTATTCCGGCTCAGAGATACTGGCCTCGGGATCGTCACAATCGTCATCATCCTCCTCACAACGCTCGTTGAACATGAGCCCCATGCCTTCTGCCCCACGAATGGCCGGATTTGTCAAACCCTTGTGGATGCCTTGCTCAATGGCCAAGTTGAAAGCCTTTTGAGCCTCGTCTAAGTAATGCAGAGAAGCTGCAAAGTTGAACGCTTTGGAATGACAAAATTTGATGAGCACTTCTTTGTTTGATCGCTCAAGACGCCGGGGGAGTTGATTCATGGTATCAGTGTATTGCCTTTCTGCCTCCAAGGCCCTCGTCTTCCAACCGTCACGCTCATCAGTAAGCTTCTTATGATTCTCCTCCAGTTGTTTGAACTGGTTGCGCCAACTCCTTCGAGCGTTCTCCGCATTCTTGAAGTCATCCTGCAAACTCTTCATCTCAGCCTCCATTTTGTTGTACTCCTCCTTAAGGGAAGTGCACATGGTCTTCTCTGTGTCCAGTTCCACCTGAAGCTGGGCTGGATCGTTCGACCGCACCATCTTTTTGTACTTTGCCTTCCGGTCAGCGTAAACCATAGCGCGCATCTGTATATTCCTCGCCCTCGGGAGCACTTGCTGCACTGGCTCGAAAAAGGCAAAAATGTTAACAAATAAATTGAAGAACAATACTTTAAAAGGAATTGGAATTACAAAGGAAAGAACACTTACAGAGATGAGGGCTTGAACCATGTCGCTTGTCACCTTCTCCACAGGCTCGGAATACAGGTGTTTGTGATCCGCAGTAAACTGGGCCCTATCATATAAATTCTGGCTAATACCTTGGGCCATGGCAACACTGTACCCCCGTCTGCGGAGCCCTGGTAGCTCCTACCACCCCGGCGGTCGAAATCCCATAGATGCTCCTCTTACGAGGAGGAAGTTTCACCGTCGCCACCCTAGGGGCCTTCCACAGCTTGCTTGCCCTTGCCTGATATCGTAAAGGCATCAGGCATCCTCTTCCTCTTGCGGGAAGGTTGGCTGGAGCCCTCCTGAGCCTTGTTTATCACCACGGTTGGAGTAGGCCTTGTTAGATTGGTATCGCTTGGGTTGCCCCTCCCCCCCCCGAATCTGTCGCGGTCGGAGGGCGTACTATTATTTGGCTTTCCGTATTTACCGCCCGGCTATCCCCTCGCCCCTGCGGCACTTGAGCGCCAGTTGCGGGGCTCAAGCTAGTGCCCCTATGGCCGCCACGTCCGTCACCCCGACCTGCTCCACGGCCTCAGGGATTTTGCTGGTCACCTTGTTGAGCCTGACGCCTGTTGGATGCGCTTCTAATACCTCCAGCCATATTTAAAATTTCTACTCCTGCAAAGAAGGCGAAAACGAGGGTTAGAAACCCTTGAAAAATTTTTACAAAAGAAAAAGAGAGGAAGAAAAAGAAAAAAAGCAAAGTATGGTTAGCATCCCTATCTAAAAATTAACGCCCTAAAGTCTAACCATCTCTCTCCACATCTCGGGCGGGAGGGTTGTTGAGATAATGAGGATCGTTAGTGAGCCCGCAGAGGAACATGAGTTCCGCATCATCTATCCAATCGTTGGCTCGAATTAGATGGCCCTCGTCCCTCGGTGCCACAGCTAAATTCTTGGCCCAGTCCATAGGGAAGGCAGGTTCCAAGCGGCTTTTTACCAGGGATCCCTTCCCATGAGATATCCATTCTCTGGGCACCCCGAAATCATCATCCTCTGGGGCTCTGACGAAAATATACTTCTCCTTCCAATCTGGGCCATAAGTGGTTGAGGGAGAATTAATCAGTTTCAAGTGGGCCTTCACTTAAATGTAATAGAAGTAACCCGCCTCAGGTGACGAGCGTGGTGAGCTCACTACTTGGAATAAGGCGTTGAAATTCTGCATGAAGGGCTCGAATCCAGCGCATTTCATGAGGATCACAAAGCTGGATATCAACGCCAGGCCGTTGGGCACAATTTGTGAAGGGCAGAGATTCAAATCATTCAGAATAGAGGCCACCGGGACTGGAATTGGAAACCGTAGGCCCTCCGAGCCAATTGCATCCATGTATACCGCCATCTCGCCAGGTAGGGGGTGATTGGCACGCTCATGCTTGGCTGGAATTCTCGATTTGAAACGCCCGTCCCAGTGGATTGGGGCCATAACGGACTTTATCTCCCCCAAAGTGATGGTGCTAGGGGTCTCGTCCGGGGTGCGACCGGTCGCCTGCATGCCCGAGCTTTCACCTTTGTTGGGCCCTTTGGTTTTCTTGGTTTTCTTGCCCTTGCCCTTGACACGTGATCTTTCCCGGGCCGCGGCTGCGACGGTCACCGTCACGGTATGGCGATAAGGGTGAGTTGTGCTCTTAGTTATCGGGAGAGTCACCCCCTGCCTCTCCGCCTCCATTACCAGATTCATCTCTTCAAAGAGATGCTCAACCCCACCTGGGTTCCTTTCATCTATGGTCATCACGGTCGCGTCCAACTCTTCATCCCTAGGAGGACCCGGTGGAGACGAACTTTGGGTAGCCACGTTCTTCCACTTCACGGGCGAATTCTTCTACATGATCTTCGGCCATGGCTATGGTGGATTCTGGGAAAGATATGAGGATTTCGGAAGAGTAGGATTTTCGAAGAGATTTGGGATTTCTGTAAAAGTAGAGCTTGAAGAATTGCTAAGTCCTAATTTGATTCTAAGGTTAGCAAAGTTAGAAGATTTCAGCGAGAATTACCTTGGGTTTTCTGGAAAAACTGAAAAGAGGGTTGTGAATGCCAGAAACTTGTTCGCAAAGAGTTTTTCTGCAAATGTTTGTTTTAGAGATGTGTTCGCGTAAAAGATGGAATGGGTACCGAATCCCTTATTTATAGGGATGTAAGTTGGTACATTTCTGGCAAAAAATTCAAAATTGCAATCATTTCCCGCCTAGGAAACCGTTCACTTTATTGAATCGTCACGCACTTCCCATGTTTCACGCGCCCCACGTGCATCAGCATTTAATGCTTAGACGCTCCAAGTGGTCAGAAGAAAGGACTGCATTTAATGCATGGACGTTACAAGCGGTCAGATGAAGAGACCGCATTTATGACACTATCAGAAAGGTGATTGCCCAGCACACTACGCCTCATACGAGTGTCACGCTCTATGGATTGTATTAGAAGAATTCTACAGCCCTTATCACTAAGGACTATAGAATTGGGGGGCAAAATGATGGGGTCAAAATACGCTCATCCCACGCATGGACACGTGGAAACTCGAGATGACGACACATGTCCTCTTGTGGTTACGGTAATCTTACATGAGCGCTCAAAACCCTCAAGCGTCAATGACATGTGTTAACTCTGCTATGTGTGCAAGTGCCCAACATCGCCGCTCTACAACGAGCGCGATTCATTCTACATGGCTAATGTTCCAATCAATCAAGGGAGCCCCCTTCGAGCGCTACACTCCCTCAGGGAGGCTTCCACTCCAACTTATTACACAAGCCTTGGCCTTCATCCCCTAGCAGATTCCTTGGCCTCCAGGGCTCTTGGTTGACACGAGCGTGCTCTTAAGCCCTCGTTACCAACCCCCCAAACGGATCTCTGACACACCGTACATGCCCGCGCACCTACCACTGTTGCCCACACCAACTTTCACCGGCTTTTGCAGAAAAGATTCCTCCTAGGTTTCTCTCGCAATGCCACATGTTAGGGCAACATTCGGTCAAGACCACACGGTGCAAATGACCAAAGGGTCCCTGAGCCTCAACTATAAATAGGCGAGTTCATCTCCTTCACTGGAAGCAACTTTCATTACTGCAACTCTATACTTAGCGTTTTCTCTTTCAGATCTTCATCTGACTTGAGGACAACCAAACTCGGAATCACCCCCAGTTCCCCCAGATTGGCCTTCTGACTTCGTTTGTGTGTTTGTCCTAGCAGGTAGAACCCCCATCTCTTCCTGCAATCTTCCAGTGGTTTCCTCACCTAAACAAATTCTAAAGTGATTGGACTCTGTACCCTATATTCAGACCCATCACCACTGTGACACCCCGACTTTCAGACAGTACAGGTATGACGTATGTGCGCGATTTATATTATCTAAATTCATATTCTTTACTCTTTTAATTCTTATTTTAAATATTTCTTATGAATTCTATATGATTTTGAATGCTATTTGTTAAGATTTGATTTCGGAATTTCTCGTTGTTTGAATATGTTGGAGAATTACGTGTTACGAACTTGGATTATGCTCGTTACATGTTTTCGAATTTATTTGTTGAACTTTTGAATTTATTGTTCGTTCGGAACCTAAAGGAGGTTAAAACGCTTTTAGCGCACCTTAGGTTCCAATGTGTGTATTTTGAGCTCGGGAATTCGGATTCGAATTCCGTCACCACCATTGAACTCGTTTCGACGATTCGGGTTCGATGGACTAAGCCTCATAACCTCTTAATCTCATTTGGTATTCCGAAATTCGACCGGAAACTTACCTCGCTCTTATATTACTACCTTTCACCTATTTACATATTAGTCCCTCAAATTTTGACATATTACCCTCAAGATTGGCCCCACAATCCACCACAAACTCAGCATATCCATCTTTCTCCCTCTCATTATCGGTACAAGCAAGGCAAAGGAGAGAAAGAGCAGCAAATTTGGGAGCTAAACCCTTCAACCCGTCACTATTCACACCAAGGAGTATTTGAGCTCTAAACTCCATTTTTTTCCATCTTCTTCAAGAGGTAAGTTAGTATTTGATATGTACAGGATATTATGAGTGTTTTGAGGAATCCATGCTTGGAGCTAGGTTTGACATAGTTATGGAGCATAACATGAATTATAAGGGTTTGTTGATCTTCCTTGTTTCTTGGACTTAAGCTTTGATTTGAAGTTATATATGTGACCTCTTATGCCCCTAACATGATAATTTGGTCTTGCTTCTAAATATGGTTGAGCATGGTGGAAGTTGCCATTAATGAAATTCAAATTCTTGCATGAGAATTCTTGTGATATATGATGATTCTTGGGCTTTTATGATGATGGGATGATTATATGAGGATTATGAAGTGATTTGCTAGGATTTGCATGAGTTTTGTGGCTTGGGATGATTGTTTGATGTTACTGCGTGCTTGCCCTGCTCCCTCCCCTATTTTTTCCCGCAGAGTTACTGTTGCTGCTGGTATTTTTTTCCGAAGACGAAGGGCCAACACGGCCGTGTCAGCTTTGTGTATGTTTTGGACACGGCCGTGTCAGCCTCTCGACTTGGGGTAATTTATTTTTATAAAACCGGACACGGCCGTGTCCATTTTGAACTAAAACTCAACACGGCCGTGTCAGCCCCTCGAATTAAACCTCTGAATTTATTTTAACCGGACACAGCCGTGTCCATTTTGAACTAAAACCCAACACGGCTGTGTCATTTGAAAATATGGCGGTGGCAATTGCTCGTTTTATCGCTTCGTTGTTTTTCATTGTGTTCTCTTTCTTCGTTTTTAACTCGTATGCCTTGTTAGCTCGTTATATTATGCATGATGTACCTTGTTTTGAATTTATGATCTTATTTGATATGAATTTTATGAGTATGAATTGGTAGGATTTAATTGGCACATTCATGCATTCCATTTGTATTCATAAGCATTGCCGAGCGTCTATTTGGTTCATATTTGAGTCTAAGTCTCGGGTCTTGCTTTCTTTTGTGTTTCAGAGCCTCTTCCGGTTGCGCAAGAGCCCGAAGCTTAGGTGGTTGGTCGCCGTTTTGATCTTCCTTTTGTCTCTTTTGTTAAGGTGAGGTTAGGAATTAGTAGCTAAATACCCTATGGCCTATAATATGATGAATTTTCCCTTGAATGCGGATATGGTACATATATCTAGATATGCATGCTTAAATTATGTTTGTGATCTTATGGAATAACTTTGGTCTCTTGGAAATGATATATGTACGAATATATATAAACTTGATTTTAAATCTCTTTTGGTATATTTTGTTATGTTGAGCGAGTGTGCCCTGAAAGATGGGATTTTGGTTTGAATTGGTTTGTGGGCCCTAGAGACGTGGGTAAGGACGGCCCGGGGCGACCACGGGGTCGCCGGGTTTACCCCTGTGCACGTTCTCATTTGAGATATTCACGTGCGACCTTGGGAGGTTGGGAAGGCGTGGTATCTTGAGCCTTCGGTGGATAACCGGCGAAGGCATGACGTGGGTTAGCTACCCCGTATGTTTTTGGTAATGTAGGTGCTAGGGATTGATTCCCGATACACCATGGATCTAAGGATGGATTTGTGATTTGATATTTATGATCAGAGGAGTAAGGGATAGTCCGTTCTCGCCGGGCTTTTAGTTATGTTTTGACTGATGGATCATGAATCGAGATAGATGCTTTTCTTACTATATATATTAATTTCGGAAAATGGTTTTGGGTGCAAAACTCTAGCCTCGATTCATGACTATCACGTTTGATTTGTGCTTTGCTCTATACGTACTTATAGTGTGGGTGTGTTAAGCCCCTCACTAAGTCGAGTTGTGAGACTGACCCTCTCCTTTCCCTTTCAGGTGTGCCGAGCTAGGCGGGGAAGTGCTTCGAGTCGAGTCATACTTAGCCGTTTAGGTCGAGTAGCATTGCATCTCTTTTGTTTTAGCATCTTGTATGAAGATAACCTTGGCACATGAATTCTTATCTATTTTGGGCTATGAAGCCATGTATATGGTATGTATGATTATGCTTATTTGTCGAGCTCTTTTGGATCCTGTTTTTGGCTTCCGCGTATTTAATTGGTGTTTGCGTACTCTGGTGAGGTTTAGCCCCCTCTTAACCTAGTGTGTGAGTGTAGGTCACCGTTCGCTTAGACTTGGGTTCATGTATGGAAACCCATTTCATATGTGGATTCGGGTTTAAGTGCGGAGGATGTGGTGGCCCACCGCTCCGGGCGTCACATCCTTAAAGTGGTATCAGAGCTCTCGGTTGCAAAATCGGAACTCTTGAGTCGAGTCTGGTGAGTCTAGGTCGTTCGGCTTAGGACAACGTGGTTATGTGCATTTATATGATTATTTGGTTACCTTCTTATTAATAGTGCACATGAACTTGCACTAACCCACACGCATATGAATTGGATTCTCTTATTTTGTAGAAATATGCCTCCCCGAAGACACCATCACCGAGATAGATCTCCGGAACATCATCATCACCGAGATCATTCTCCACAACATGAAAACAACAATCCACCACCACCACCTCAAATGGATCCCGGAAACTTTATGGAAAGATTGGCCGTATTTTTTGAACAAAGGGCTCAGGAAAGGAATAATGCCCCTCCGATCGGGAATCATGGAGGAAATGCTATCACTGCTCTTCTTCGGGAGTTTAAAAATCAGAATCCACCGGTTTTCATTGGTGGGAATGATGGGCAGGCAGAGGAGTGGTTAATTCAGACAAATCGGGTATGGCGCCTCATTCCTTGTGACCCGATGGACAAGCTACAGTGCACTCTTAGCATGATACAGGGACAGGCCTACAGTTGGTGGATTAGCACTCAGATTAAGTTGGAAGCTTCCGGGGAAGAGATTACATGGGATATCTTCGAACAGGAATTTAAGAACAAATATATCCCTAAGGCTACGAGAAACCGAAGGTTGAGAGAATTTATGGATTTGAAACAAGGGAGTATGTCTGTTACTGATTATATCAACGAGTTTGAGAGACTCTCACGCTATGCCCCTAATATCGCTAATGATGATGAAGCGAAGGCCTCTCAGTTTCTCCAAGGATTACGGAAGGATATGAAAGATGCTTTAGAAGCAGCCAACACGAGCACGTGGGTGAAAGTAGTTGATAAGGCGCTCAGGGTCGAAGAGAGAGTGGTTCTGAGGAGGAGGACTTCACATTCAGGGCAAGGGTCCGGTTCAGGGACTATGAATAAATTTGGGAAGAGGCCAGCCTTTCAAACTTTTCAACAGGCTAAACCTCAGAACAAATCATTCAAACCAGCGGGACCAATTCAAGCCAAGCAACCATTAGCACTTCCGGCACCACCTAAAGTGCAATGTACCTATTGCAAAGGTCCTCACCACGTGGATAACTGCTTCAGACTCCATAAAAGGTGTTTCATTTGTGGAGCACCGGATCATATGATGAACACGTGCCCTAAGAAGAAAGACAATCCGAGGCCTGCAATTCCAGCTAAGGCATATGCGTTGGGAGCTGAGGAGGAGCAAGCTGTAGATGTCGACCCAAACGCGGTGATTGAAGGTACTATAAGCATCCATGGCACTACATTACATGCATTGTTCGATCCCGGGGCTACTCATTCATTTATTTCCCGGGATATTGCTGCTTCTATGTGCTTGCCTGTTTCTTTATGTGCGCATGACTACGTGGTTAGTTCCCCTCTTGGTGGTAGTTTAGTATCTTGCAGGGTTTTTCGGGGTTGTCCAATTGGCTTTGAAGACCGAGTCTTTCTGGCAGATTTGATTGAGATGCCTATGCAGAGGTATGATGTTATTCTGGGGATGGATTGGTTGTATGAGTATGGGGCTCAGATGGATTGTCGGGAGAAGAAGGTTTCCTTTGGTTCAGTGGTGTTTAAGGGCGAGAAGGTTAAGTCAAGCTCATTTATTTCTTTCATGGAGGCTAGTAAACTGGTTCGGGACGGAGCAATAGGTTTTGTGGCCTATCTTTTGAATAGACCAAAGGATCAGGCCAAACTTGAAGAGACGGAGGTCGTGCGAGAGTATATCGATGTTTTCCCTGAGACTTTGGGTTCTCTACCTCCAGATAGGGACATCGAGTTCGTAATTGACCTTTATCCTGGAGCAGAGCCTTTCTCGAAGACTCCCTACAGAATGGCTCCTGCAGAGTTGAAGGAATTGAAGTTGCAGCTTGATGAACTGTTAGCTTGCGGGTACATCCGTCCGAGCACTTATCCGTGGGGTGCTCCCGTTCTATTTGTAAAGAAGAAGGATGGAACATTGCGCATGTGTATAGATTACCGTGAGCTGAATCGGATGACCGTGAAGAATAAGTATCCAGTACCTCACATCGAGGAGCTATTTGATATTTTGCAAGGGTCTAAGGTTTATTCTAAGTTGGATTTGAGGCAAGGTTATTATCAGCTGCGGATAAGGGAGGAGGATATCCCTAAGACTGGATTCAACACTCGTTATGGGCACTTTGAATTCGTGGTTATGCCCTTTGGATTAACCAACGCTCCAGCCGTATTTATGGATATGATGCACCGAGTGTTCAGACAGTTCCTTGACAAGTTTGTGGTAATTTTTATAGACGACATTCTGGTGTACTCTAAGTCGGCTGAAGAGCATGCTCAGCATCTCCGGATTGTTATGGAAACCCTAAGGGAGCATAAGTTGTATGCCAGGTTTAGCAAATGCGAGTTTTGGATTGACAGGGTTGTATTTTTGGGTCATATCATCTCTGGTAATGGAATTGAAGTGGATCCGTCTAAGATTGAATCCGTGCTTCGTTGGGAGAGACCGAGGAATGTATCAGAAATTCGGAGTTTTCTTGGATTGGCCGGTTACTACAGAAGGTTTGTTAAAGATTTTTCTAAGATTGCGGGTCCGTTGACTCAGCTGACTAAGAAAGAAGTGAAGTTTGAGTGGGATGATAAGTGTGAAGCAAGTTTTCAGACTTTGAAAGTGAAATTGACATCAGCACCAGTTCTCACCCTACCCGAATGCACCGAGGGTTATGCAGTTTACACAGATGCTTCTAAGGAATGTCTGGGTTGTGTTTTAATGCAGCATGGTAGAGTGGTAGCTTATGCTTCGAGAAAATTGAAGGAGCATGAGAAGAATTACCCTACCCATGATTTGGAATTAGCTGCTGTGGTGTTTGCTCTGATGAAGTGGCGACACTACCTCTATGGTACTACGTTCGAGGTGTTTACGGATCACCAAAGCCTCAAGTATCTCTTTTCTCAAAAGGATCTGAATGTAAGACAGAGGCGTTGGATGGAGTTATTAGAGGATTATGATTGCAAGATTCAGTACCATCCGGGTAAAGCGAACGTGGTTGCCGATGCCTAGAGTAGAAAGGCGAGTGTGGTTAATTTTGAAGTAGGTTCTTCAAGTTCGGGTTCAGAGATTCTGGCTTCAGGGACTTGGTTGGTTAACCTCACAATTATACCAGATTTGAAACAACAGTTACTGGAGGCTCAAGCCTTGGATGCCGAGACTCAGAAGTTGATAGCTCGTTCCAGAGATGATCCAAATTCTAAGTTTAGATTGGATGACTCGAGTTTGTTAAGGTTTGGATCGAGAGTTTGTATTCCAACCGAGCTCAAGAGGTTGATTTTAGAAGAAGCACATCATTCGGGGTACTCGATTCATCCAGGAGGTACTAAGATGTATCGAGACTTGAAAGAGAAATTCTGGTGGAATGGCATGCAAAGGGACGTCGCGAACTTTGTGAAGCGATGTCTGACATGTCAAATGGTGAAGGCAGAGCACCAGAAACCGGGAGGAACTCTCCAACCACTCCCTATTCCCGAATGGAAGTGGGAGCAAGTGACAATGGACTTTGTGTCCGGCTTGCCTAGAGTCAAAGGAGGGTTCGATGGAATTTGGGTGGTTATCGACAGGTTGACTAAGTCTGCCCATTTTCTTAAGGTTCGGATGTTTGATAAGGTACCAAAACTAGCAGAGTTGTATGTGCGGGAAATTGTAAGGTTACACGGAATTCCAGTCAGTATAGTTTCAGATCGAGATCCGAGGTTCACTTCGATCTTTTGGCAGAATCTTCAGAGATGTTTGGGTACCAAGCTCAAGTTCAGCACCGCTTCGCATCCTCAAACAGACGGTCAGTCGGAGAGGTTAATTCAGTATTTAGAGACATGCTTAGAGCGTGTGCTTTGGATTTTCAAGACAAGTGGGACGAACATCTGGCTTTGGTTGAGTTTGCGTATAATAACAGCTATCAGGGTTCAATTGGAATGGCTCCTTATGAGGCACTTTATGGGAGGAAGTGCAGATCCCCTCTATTTTGGGATATAGAGGATTGGAGATGGACTGAGGAGCATAAACTCGAGAGAGCAGAACCTAAGGAAAATATTACCGCTACGATTGAGAAGGTTCATCAGATTAGGCAGAGAATGAAAGCGGCTCAGTCTCGTCAGAAGAGTTATGCTGATAAGAGAAGAAGACCTTTACAGTTTGAGGTAGGGGATAAGGTCTTTCTGAAAACATCTCCGAGAAAAGGATTCACGCGGATTGGTAAAGGTGGGAAACTCAGTCCCCGATATCTTGGACCATTTGAGATTTTAGAAAGAATCGGAGAAGTGGCGTATAGATTGGACTTACCACCGACTTTGACCGGGATACACAACGTGTTTCACGTTTCTCAACTCCGTAAATATTATCCCGATGAGGCCACAATTCTCCCAGTTGAAGAAGTTCAGTTAGAGCCGAATTTGACGATTGAGAAACATCCAGTTGCAATTCAGGATCGAAAAATGCAAGAGTTAAGAAACCGACAGATTCCTTTGGTCAGGGTACTTTGGAGAGATCAGAAATCAGAGGAATCCACCTGGGAAACTGAGGAAAAGATGAGAACTTTATATCCAGAGTTGTTTAAGAACTCAGTTCGGACTTGAGGACAAGTCCTTTTAAGGGGGAAGGATTGTGACACCCCGACTTTCAGACAGTACAGGTATGACGTATGTGCGCGATTTATATTATCTAAATTCATATTCTTTACTCTTTTAATTCTTATTTTAAATATTTCTTATGAATTCTATATGATTTTGAACGCTATTTGTTAAGATTTGATTTCGGAATTTCTCGTTGTTTGAATATGTTGGAGAATTACATGTTATGAACTTGGATTATGCTCATTACATGTTTTCGAATTTATTTGTTGAACTTTTGAATTTATTGTTCGTTCGGAACCTAAAGGAGGTTAAAACGCTTTTAGCGCACCTTGGTTTCCAATGTGTGTATTTTGAGCTCGGGAATTCGGATTCGAATTCCGTCACCACCATTGAACTCGTTTCAACGATTCGGGTTCGATGGACTAAGCCTCATAACCTCTTAATCTCATTTGGTATTCCGAAATTCGACCGGAAACTTACCTCGCTCTTATATTACTACCTTTCACCTATTTGCATATTGATCCCTCAAATTTTGACATATTACCCTCAAGATTGGCCCCACAATCCACCACAAACTCAGCATATCCATCTCTCTCCCTCTCATTATCGGTACGAGCAAGGCAAAGGAGAGAAAGAGCAGCAAATTTGGGAGCTAAACCCTTCAACCCGTCACTATTCACACCAAGGAGTATTTGAGCTCTAAACTCCATTTTTTCCCATCTTCTTCAAGAGGTAAGTTAGTATTTGATATGTACAGGATATTATGAGTGTTTTGAGCTATTGAATCCATGCTTGGAGCTAGGTTTGACATAGTTATGGAGCATAACATGAATTATAAGGGTTTGTTGATCTTCCTTGTTTCTTGGACTTAAGCTTTGATTTGAAGTTATATATGTGACCTCTTATGCCCCTAACATGATAATTTGGTCTTGCTTCTGAATATGGTTGAGCATGGTGGAAGTTGCCATTAATGAAATTCAAATTCTTGCATGAGAATTCTTGTGATATATGATGATTCTTGGGCTTTTATGATGAGGGGATGATTATATGAGGATTATGAAGTGATTTGCTAGGATTTGCATGAGTTTTGTGGCTTGGGATGATTGTTTGATGTTGCTGCGTGCTTTCCCTGCTCCCTCCCCTATTTTTTCCCGCAGAGTTACTGTTGCTGCTGGTATTTTTTTTCGAAGACGAACGGCCAACACGGCCGTGTCAGCTTTGTGCATGTTTTGGACACGGCCGTGTCAGCCTCTCGACTTGGGGTAATTTATTTTTATAAAACCGGACACGGCCGTGTCCATTTTGAACTAAAACTCAACACGGCCGTGTCAGCCCCTCGAATTAAACCTCTGAATTTATTTTAACCGGACACGGCCGTGTCCATTTTGAACTAAAACCCAACACGGCCGTGTCATTTGAAAATATGGCGGCGGCAATTGCTCGTTTTATCGCTTCGTTGTTTTTCGTTGTGTTCTCTTTCTTCGTTTTTAACTCGTATGCCTTGTTAGCTCGTTATATTATGCATGATGTACCTTGTTTTGAATTTATGATCTTATTTGATATGAATTTTATGAGTATGAATTGGTAGGATTTAATTGGCACATTCATGCATTCCATTTGTATTCATAAGCATTGCCGAGCGTCTATTTGGTTCATATTTGAGTCTAAGTCTCGGGTCTTGCTTTCTTTTGTGTTTCAGAGCCTCTTCCGGTTGCGCAAGAGCCCGAAGCTTAGGTGATTGGTCGCCGTTTTGATCTTCCTTTTGTCTCTTTTGTTAAGGTGAGGTTAGGAATTAGTAGCTAAATACCCTATGGCCTATAATATGATGAATTTTCCCTTGAATGCGGATATGGTACATATATCTAGATATGCATGCTTAAATTATGTTTGTGTTCTTATGGAATAACTTTGGTCTCTTGGAAATGATATATGTACGAATATATATAAACTTGATTTTAAATCTCTTTTGGTATATTTTGTTATGTTGAGTGAGTGTGCCCTGAAAGATGGGATTTTGGGTTTGAATTGGTTTGTGGGCCCTAGAGACGTGGGTAAGGACGGCCCGGGGCGACCAAGGGGTCGTCGGGTTTACCCCTGTGCACGTTCTCATTTGAGATATTCACGTGCGACCTTGGGAGGTTGGGAAGGCGTGGTATCTTGAGCCTTCGGTGGATAACCGGAAAAGGCATGACGTGGGTTAGCTACCCCGTATGTTTTTGGTAATGTAGGTGCTAGGGTTTGATTCCCGACACACCATGGATCTAAGGATGGATTTGTGATTTGATATTTATGATCAGAGGAGTAAGGGATAGTCCGTTCTCACCGGGCTTTTAGTTATGTTTTGACTGATGGATCATGAATCGAGATAGATGTTTTTCTTACTATATATATTAATTTCGGAAAATGGTTTTGGGTGCAAAACTCTAGCCTCGATTCATGACTATCACGTTTGATTTGTGCTTTGCTCTATACGTACTTATAGTGTGGGTGTGTTAAGCCCCTCACTCAGTCGAGTTGTGAGACTGACCCGCTCCTTTCCCTTTCAGGTGTGCCGAGCTAGGCGGGGAAGTGCGTCGAGTCGAGTCGTACTTAGCCTTTTAGGTCGAGTAGCATTGCATCTCTTTTGTTTTAGCATCTTGTATGAAGATAACCTTGGCACATGAATTCTTATCTATTTTGGGCTATGAAGCCATGTATATGGTATGTATGATTATGCTTATTTGTCGAGCTCTTTTGGATCCTGTTTTTGGCTTCCGCGTATTTGTTTGGTGTTTGCGTACTCTGGTGAGGTTTAGCCCCCACTTAGCCTAGTGTGTGAGTGTAGGTCACCGTTCGCTTAAACTTGGGTTCATGTATGGAAACCCATTTCATATGTGGATTCGGGTTTAAGTGCGGGGGATGTGGTGGTCCACCGCTCCGGGCGTCACAACCACCCACCTAAATTGACTTCAATGCCCTTACTTAGTGATCTTTTTCCTTTTCATACTTTAATTTTAAACCTGAGTACTTTAACTTTTATGAATAATACTCTATTTTTAAATCTGAATACTTTAATATTTATGAACAATACTTCAATTATAAATTTAGGTACTTTAACTATAATGAATAATACTTTAATTTAAAACGTAAGTACTTTAACTTTTACGAACAATACTCTTTTTTTTGTCTTTTTCTTTTTTGTTTTCCTTCTCGTACTTTAATTTTAAACCTGAATACTTTAACGTTTACAAATAAAACTCTACTTTTAAATCTGGATACTCCGTTCTATAATTTAAATACTCTCGTTGGTCGAGGGTCTTCAAACCTCCGCCCCTTTTATAATTCAAGAACTTTATAATACTATGTTTTATAATTTGAATTCTTTGTTTTATAATTTCAATACGCTGTTTTACAATTTGGATACTTTATCATTTCTAATTAATACTTCAAAATATAAATTAACAATTAATTTTTACCCCACCATCCACCTACACACACATAAAAAATAAAAAATACAAAATACAAAATAAAAAAATATATAAAATAAAATTATATATATATATATATATATTTTTTTTTTTTTTTTAATTTTTACATATGAAGTATGAAAATTATATTTTGATGTATTAACATAAAAAATAAAAGTATAAAATTGTGTATATGAGATATTAGGTTAACAAAATATTTGTGTATGAGGGAAGAGTGATGTGTTATGTCATTTTAGGTTTTTTCAAGGCTATTTTGGTAATTTTATCAAAAATTAGGAGTGAAATCAAATTACAAATTTGAATTGGGGAGTTAGTATTAATATTTTTTCCATGGGGGTAGTAATGTTAAAATTTTCTTGTGTCTTGGGGAGTTTTGCTAAATTCCCACAAGTATTTCCCCCAAATATTTTTAAGGAATTTAATACTTTATAAGAGATATTTAGTGTTAATAATATTTTTCACCACCAAGTTAAGAGATTATAATATGAATCCAACTTAATTTTTTTTTATATAAAGTAAGATACGAAAGATAGATTCAGACAAATGTTTATATGCTCCGACTGCCCTTCCTCCGATTCAGTCTCATCCCAAATCTATAAGTCGAGAATTAGAGACATTTAAAGTTCAGAAAGGATTGTCTTATGGGTAGGCATTGAAATCTTCTTTCCCGAAACCATTTTAAAAGTAGATAAAAATGAAAAGAAAAAAATTAGAAACGCGTACAGAGTTAGGCCGAAATAATACCTTAAGTAAGAAGGTGTTTCGATGAACTTCTCTTGAGCTTGTCTTTTGAAACTTAGATTAAGACAACTCTTTGCACGATACTTGCTCTTACTCGCTCGATATGCTTTTTAGTAAAAATAACTTCTAACAATGATTGAGAAGCCCTATCTACAGGGAATGAAAAAAACAGAACGTTGTTATGATTACTCTATGGCGAGTTGATCTACGCGTGAATGACGCCTTTATAAGTCGAAAGACCATCAACCAAGTCAGTCCTACCTGATGATCTTTGGGGCCTTATGATGTGGCATAATATCACGAAGATACCTAACACGACGTGGAATGACACAAGGCATGACGCATCAACCTTAGTTAGTTGCACGCTCAACCTCCCTCCCGAGCTAAGATAGAGGGGTCAGTTTATGCCTGAGGAAACGATCTGGTGACCAGGTCCCTCAACCTCCCCAGTTGAGATGCAAGTCGAGGATCATGTAAGATGTGCATTAAATGTAGATAATCTCCTGACCTATTTCACTGAAGTGCACCGTACCTACAACCATCAACTCTATAAATGTATTTAATACACATTAAGTATGTGTACTTAGAAACGGACAAAGGCACACCACCATAATACTCTTCGAATTCATGTCAGTTGGTAAGTACATTTATTGCACTTTTTAAGTACTTTAATTTACTCATAAGATTCTCGAGCTAATTGTTGATTTACGCATAAGGGGGTTTATGTCAGGGCCACCCGACCCGGTTCACAATTTTCTTTCCCTTGTCCCGTTTTTAGGTTGAGAAAATTTTCTTTCAAATAAATTCTTGAGTCATCAAGCCAGTCGAATTAGTATCTTCATCAGCCACTAAATTCCGACATGATCATACACTATAACATTAATTATAATATAACAAATATTATTTTCATATTAGAAAATTGTATTGACAAGATATTATAAAAAAAAAATAGTAATAGTAATGTGTACTAATTATCTTCTGTGTTATATTATAAATCACCTCCAAACACTCTAATTATATATCACATCTCTTTCTCCTCTATCTTCCTCCCCCCTCCCAAGCACCACCACGACAATATTCAAACATTAATTTTTCTCAACTAAATCTCGCTTCTTTCAACTGTTTTTGGTTTCGACCATCTCGATCAGATCTTATTCTAAACTATTTTTCGATAATTCCCTCAATATTAATGTCGTCATCACTACGATTGATTAAGTCCATAATCTATTAACAATTAATTTTTCTTAAACATTATCATTTCTGCATTTAGAAGGACAATAATATATCTCATTTGATATATAATAGAAATTTTTTTCTTTAATATTTATATTCATTCGCCCCTAGTACAATATTATTAAATTTATATTGAAACAATATAATTTTAATATTACCGGGTATACAAAATTTAATTGTGCGCACCATTATTTACATAAAACCTTTTTAGTCCCATAGGATGTTAATTTTGTTAATGAAAAAGATTTGTGCACTTCACGTGAGTCATTAGTAGAACCCTCCCTCCACTTGTATTTTAGGTGATATGCGACCAATTCTAGTCATATTTAGGAGTTAAATTATTCATATGTAAAGTAGAAATCAATCCAAAATTTTTCAGTAAATATAGTTAGAATTGATATCATTCCGCTTTAAATACAAGTAGTAAATCCCACTAATGGTGCATATGACCGTCCAAAAATAGTGAAACTTAAATTGTAACTTTATTAAAAAGTTGAGACTAAAATTTAAAAATAACGGACCTACACTACAATTTTATGCCATATGGGAATAAGATTGTGTTTTAAAAAAAAAATATATATATATTGTTAAAAAAAATGTACAAATCTCAAAATATATTTTTATATAACTCATATATGAGATATTTATAAAATGAGAGACATACGCTTTAATAATATTCAAGGGGCAGTCGCGAATAACTCCCCATCAATTTGGATATTTTTACTTAACTCCCCATAAATTTATACTACATAATAGGATATAAATATTGTATTAGAACGTTAGTACGACATTATGTGAAAATTATACAACATATTTTGAGAGTTAGAATATATTTATAAGACTTTTGGATACAACATATTACTAAATTTATACTACATAATAGGATATAAATACTGCATTATATCATATTTGTACTACGGTATGTGAAATTTATACGTGGGGAGTTAAATAAAAATATGATACCTAATTGGGGAGTTAAGTAAAAATATGATGCCCAATTGGGGATTTATCGCACATTACTCGAATTTTTTCAATTGAAAACACTCATTTGCCAAAATTTATAATATGTATCATTATTTTATCGTCTTTCAACTCGTTAGACATATCTTATTATAATAAACACTTCAAATTGTAGGTTTTCAAATTGAAATTTTAGATATGTTAGTTTTACAGGCTTTAGCAATACGTATTCGAAAACATTTCATTTGTCAAATGTGAATTAATATATTGTCTTTCCATTCGTTAGATATCTCTTATTATAATAATCACATCAAATTGTAGGCAAATTTGGCATCTTATGTTATTAAATTTGAATACAATTAATAATTAATGTATTAATATTAAAAGAATCATTATTAAATTATAAATATTTTTAATCAATTAAATTAAAAAAAAATCTTAATTCTCTTCTATAAAGAGTCCTATTTTAAGTGAATAAGTACTTTTTTAATATTTTTAAGTTAATAACTTATAATATGTATTTACATAATTATCCCTGATTAAAATTTTTAATATAACTATTATAAGGTTATTTTGGCAGATCACAAAGTTTTAAGAAACCAAAAACCCCACTTGCTCTTTTATAATATAAATAGATATAGATAGATTAATACGTCATTATACAAAGACAAAAAAAAAAGGACTTTTTATGATTTTTCACCGTATGACTCAACAAACATGAGGTCTTCATAATACCTTATTTTAAAACTTCATTTAGAATATTGATTTGTTATACTAGTTCCTTATATTATCAGTTCGATACTTTCTTTTGAAAATTGAATACCTTTAATATTCATATATTATACCCAATACCTACCTTAATTAATATTCGTATATTATACCCAATACCATATATTTTCAATTCAATGTCTTATTTTGAACTATTCAATACCTTTCGATCTTCATTCAATACCTTATATTAAGGTACTGAATATCTTAATTTTCAGATGTTATACTCAATACATTATGTTCCCAGTTCAATACCTTATTTTGAAAATTAAGTACCTTAATATTTATAAATTATACCCAATACCTTATGTTTTCAATTCAGTACCTTATTTTGAACCATACAACATCTTTCAATCTTAATTGAATATCTTATTTTGATCTATTTTATATATTAATATTGAAAACTGAGTACTTTAATATTCATATGTTAATCTCTCTCGCCAACAGGGGTTGGCCAAGTGGTTTGAGGGTTATTTCTCGAAGGTAATTCGAATCCCTCTGGCCACTTGGGGTGCGTGTGTTTAAAAAAAAAATTTGTCACTCTCTCTCTTCCCGTCTGTGAGGCCGTCACTTCTCTTTATCTTTTCCTTCTCTTCACTAAATCTTCTCTCGTCTCTCCATTAAATCTTTTCCGTCACTCCATTTATTTAGGGGGTATTTTATTTTTGAGGGGGATCGATTGTACCCCCTCAACACCATGTGGCTCCGCCACTGTTTTAGTGACTACATAACAATAATCATCATTTCAATAAATTCCATTTCTCTTTCACAGACCTAAGTTAAGCCTTTAACGAGTAATCCTTACACCTTGATTGATGGTTGAAATTTGATTAGTTTTAATAAATCTTCTCTTCAACAATTTGTTTATTCGTCAACCTCTTAATGATTCTTGATATTGTATTTTAACAATAGCATTGCTCCGTCTTGTTGCGAAAGCGGCGAATAATATTTAGAATTATAATGCCTAAAATTATACAAAGGAAAAATTAGGCAAATAATAAGCTAATTATAACCCAAAAAAGGCTATTAAAAAGGTGTAATGAAAAGAACACCAAATTTAACGAGGTTCGACCAATTTAGCCTACATCCTCAGGCACTAATCAAATTATATTTCACTTAAGAAATATTACAAAGTAAAGAGACTAAGCTAGAAGGGGGAGGAGGCTATTTATAGTGTTAGCTCCTCCCCAAACTATTCTAAAAAACCAATGTGGGACAAAAACACTCTTGTCCAAAACTAGGCTTTCAACGTGGGATACAAATTGTGCCACAAATCAACAAATCTCCACCTTAGCACAATTTTTGATCCCACCAAATACAAACGAACTTAATCTCTCCAAACAGATTGTAGTGTCTTCAAATGTGCCCGTAGGCGCCAATTCAAAATTGCAGGATATTAACCAAGTCTAAACAATGTTTAAACTTGGCCTTTGTCACCCCTTAGTTATTATATCTGCAGGATTGTCCGTAGTCTGAATCTTCTGAAGAACAATCTGCTCTTCTTCGAGAATTTCCCGCACAATGTGATAGTGAACATCAATATGCTTCGTTCTTACATGAAATGTTTGGTTCTTCGCTAAATGAATAGCACTCTGACTATCACAATACACCGCAAGGTGTTTTTGACCAACTCCCAAATCTTCAAGCAGTCCTTGAAGCCAAATTGCTTCCTTTACAGCTTCTGTAACGGCCATATACTCTGCCTCTGTTGTAGACAATGCCACCGTTGACTGTAAGGTCGACTTCCAACTAACTGGTGCCTTCGTTAAAGTGAACAAGTAGCCAGTTGTAGATCTTTGCATATCCAAATCTCCAGCATAGTCAGAATAACAGTATCCAACTATGGTTTGACCAAGTGTTTCATCCTACTCAAACAATAAACTAACATCTGCGATATCTTAAATATACCGCAGAATCCATTTCACCGCTTGCCAGTGAGCTTTTCCCGGATCATGCATGTATCTGCTCACTACGCCAACAGCTTATGAAATGTTCGATCTTGTACACACCATTGCATACATCAGGCTACCAACAGCATTCGCATATGAGACTTTTGCCATGTAATCTCGTTCTTCTTCCGTCGTCGGAGATAACTGGCTACTTGTAACGCCCCAGTTTTTTCGGCTTTCAGGTAAGCACGCCACGTGTGAGTTTTCGAGAGTTAGGATTTATTTTAACTTTTTCACTTATTAAATTCTACGTTTCATGATAATTTTATAAATTATACTCTAAGTGTTTATATGAATTTATCTTCAACGTGTGAATTATTACATGAATTATACTTGACTAATACGTTAAATAATTGCTTAACGTGATTTTAGTGCCTATATGTCCTTAATTGATCATTTATTGTAATTGGAGGACTTAATTGCATAGGCATTTCATTGAACTTAATTGACATTATTTCATAAACATAGCACTTGATTGCATGAACTTATAAAGCTTGGGGATTTAATTTTAAATTGTGGATGAATTACGTTATATGCATTACACACATTACATACACAATACATACACTTTGCTCTTGCTTCCATTTTGCTCGATCAAAACCCCCAAGTAGAAGAAGAAGGGATTTCATCATTTTCAAGCTAAATTTTCGGAGAAATTGTGAACTTTGAACATCATCATCATCACAACTTCATCTCTTCTCTTCTTTTTTTCATTTAAGGTATAGATGAGATATTTGGATGAATTCTTGAAGTATGGATTGAAGCTAGGGTTGTGATTTGAGTTGGATAAATGGTTTAATTGTTATTGGAAGTATGATTCTATGCTTTACCCTTGAATTTGTGCATGAATTCTTGGAAATTATGGAATTAGTTGTTGAGTTGAGATAGGGGTTTGATGATGAATTTCTTGATGATCAAAGCATGAACTAAGTGTTTTAATGGTTTTTATTATGCTTTAAGTATGCTAGTATGTTTATTTCATGATTTAAGAGCATTTAGGATTGGTATTTGAACATTTGATGATTTTGAGTTATGGTTCGAATTCCCTCGTTTTGCTGCTCTGTTTTCTGCTGCTTCTGGATAACGAGAACGACCCTTCCCGTCCCAGTTCATTTATAGGAATAGCCGTTCCCACCCTTTTGAAAGAGCTGGCGCGAAACTGGGAACGACCCTTCCCAGTTTTGTCCTATGGCCGGAACGGCCATTCACAACCCCCAAAATCGCCATTTTCTTACAGACGCGCGGGATTTTTTCGGGGAAAGAATGGGAACAGCCCTTCCCATTTTACACTGAACTCGGAACGGCCGTTCCCATGCTCCAGAGATGTTTTGTGATTTTCTGCATGAAATTAATTGTTCCAATTCCGTTTCTTAGCCTTTAATTGATCGATACATGCTATTATATGCTCATTATATGCATGAATATGATCATGACATTCCATAATTGTCATATTGCTTCATGTTTACGCCGTTCGTCTTAATTGGTTCATAAGGGTTAAGTCTCACATACACTTGTCTTTCTTGCACAGACCAGCTTCCTGGTGACGAGGAGCAGACACCGGCGGACGTATCCTTGTTCTCTTTTTGTATCTACAGGTGAGGGTTAAGTTCTAGTTATATAGAACCCTTAAAACCTTATGTGAATTTTCGGCCAAAATGTACATATATCTATATTTTCTTTAAAACCTCAAATGATTTCCAATGAACCATTTCTACTGTACTGAATCGATCATATTTTGGTGAGTATATTGTACTACACTGTAGGCCCGAGGATAGTGTATTGAGCCAACCGGGAAAGCAAGGGCTGACGGGTAACTCTTGCACTATCCTCACCATTTTGGGATGAACCCTGAATCCACCGGGAGGTTTGGTGGAGGAAGGAATCCCGGGTATGGGATTCATGTACCCGATGCTCACCATGACTGGATGGTTGGGCCTTGGAAACCCACCATCACCCGGAGGGAAAAGGGATCATGAAACTGCTATTGATTGATTGCACTGTAATTGTAGCTCCCCGGAGCGTAGAGCACTACATCCCCCGCACTATAGCCCGACACGTGGCACGAAATAGAGACTCCGCACACGTACCAAGCTATAACGAACGGGTGACAAACAAAATCTCTCCTATGCTAGACGGTCTAGACCCTAATACAGAGTGCGCAATAAACAAATATCAAATGCGGAAGCTACCAAGATCAACAAATACAAACATACATGATTGAATTATTACATATTATACACGTGTTCTCATAATCAAATTCCAAAGCATAAGCTCATACATATTTATACATTGTACCATATTTATACGTAGTACCAAAACAGGAAAGTAAAGATGCAAAATGCAAAGACTCCCCTACACAACTCGAATGACCCAAAGCAAAAGACCTCCACGTAGTACAAACTCCCGACACGTGCACCTGCAACTCAAGAACAAGGGGGAAATAGAAACAACGAAGAGGGGTTAGTCCTAAAGATTGGTGAGGGGGCTAACACAGTCACACGTACATATACCTAAAGCAAAGCATATACAAAATTAAAGTGTTCATGAACCGGGGCGTGGTTTTTGCAATCTAAAACATTTTAACCCGTCATAATATATATAAAGAAAAAGGTTTAGGGCCGAAGGCCAAAATCAACCAATTTTAGAAGTTAGAAGTCCACTCCCGTTTCTCGACCTATAAGCGGAAACATAACACACACATAACTCGGCGAGTACGAGTGCAAACCAACCAACCTCCTTTTTAAAGCAAAACTCAGAACTAAACAAACCACAAACGAAAGGCATAAAGCAAACACGCATACCTCTTTTACGGGGATGGACAGGTCGTGCACACCCTAACCATGCACACGTATATGTCAGGGTCGTGAGTTTCATGACACTCACACCCAAGGATTCCATCCCCCATTAATCTCCTAGTGGGTTTTTAGGTGATCCTAAGTGTGGAGATCGTACTCGGGAGTTACCCGACAGCCCGACACCGTCCCATGATTCCTTTGCACCAATCTCCGGGGCCCAAGGCATAATGCAAAAAGGCCTAAGGCATAAACACAGGCTTATCTTTCAAAGCCAACTCTCGATGAGGCAAAACACACACACACACCAACTCTTTTTTCAAAAGGAATAAATAAAAATATAACTTACCTTAACATAAAAGCGTTTTTCAAACGTTTATAACCAAAGGGCCATTCCTAAAAATTACATATCAAACACGTATCTATATACATATAGATATACATAGGTCACATGCGGGCTTAAAACGCATTTAGGGTTGTAGGTCATAATAACTAAAAGAAAGAAACCTCACCTTGACAAACCAACCAAATGAAGCGGGCCCACCGAACGAACCTAAGGGCAAACCGAAGAGCAAACAACGAACTTAGACTTAATATGCACCACTTAGTCGCTCGAAAAATGCATATGAATGCAAATGATGCGTATGAAATGCAATGAAAGAGCATTTAGGTCATATAATGTCATATTAAAGCATATCAGATCATAAGTCACGTATTTCACATTAAACACTTTCACAAGCTTCACCTAACAATCATAACATGTCATATAACACATTAGAAAATCATTCATATCAAAAAAGAATCAAAGAGATATCACATAAAGCAAAGAAACAAGGTATTCATTTAAACACACACGTTAGAGAGCAATTAGAGCATATCAAGTCATATATTGCACGTAAGAGCATCGAATTTACATAAAATAAATTCATGAACTAAGCATAATGATCATAACATATCATATTATAACATATTATAGGCACTCATGTGTTTGAATTACATAAACAAGGCAAAGGAATGCAAGAAAGCTCCACACGTAACATTTAAACGTTCAAGAAAACAAGTCACATTTTCACTTACTAAACGAGGCTATAAAATTAAAATAATTAACGACACATATCATATACTAGCATATTAACATATTAGGATCATAATTAGGGTGGGAAAAATCAATTAAATCATAAACGAAGCAAGAAATGAACGACGAAACAAAACCGAAAAAACCTTGAACAAAGCCACGCAAACTCTACCACAAAGAGTGGGGGGGGAGGGTAATGGGGGTTACCAATCCTTAGTACAAAAGGGGTAACCCCCATTAACGGAGGCAGTAGAAAAACTCTTCCATTCTTCATTACGAGTCCATCGCCACTTTCGGAATTCGAATTTGAATTTCCGAGCTCAAGATATAAATTCTGGAACACAAGGCGCGTTAAAACGAGTTAGCCCTCGCATCCCTAACAAATAAAATGGTTCAAAAACCGTAACAAACGCACTTAAAAACATAAAACGAACATGCAAATAAGTTCATAACACATATAATTCATGCATATCACGTAATCACAAAAGTTAGAATAAAAAACGGGTACAAACGGATTAAAAACGAAGCAAATAAGGCATAAACGTTCAAATAATTCAAAATGGAATTCAAATATAAAGTCATATAATTCAAATAAGTTATATAAACAGTATAATAGACACATAAGTTGTGTAATTAAATAATTTAAATACACACATAACACTCTCGTAGAGGCGTACCTGTACGGCCTGACGAGCGGGATGTTACAAACCTCCCTCCTTCAAAAGGACCTGTCCTCAGTTCCAGAGCAAGATCTTGAACGAGTCGGGAATGAACTCAACTTCACGCTTCCACTCTAGGAATCTTCTCTCCAAACCCGCAAAGCTCTTGAAACTCGTTGAATCGCCGCGCTAAGAGAGAATAGCTTATTTCACTAAACGAGTAACCCTTTCGAATCTCTTAGGTCCTCCTTCAAGTTAGCAAACCAGACACAAAGTCCTTAGTCGCTTGCTCCCACTTCCAAGTAGAATTTAGAAGTAATTGGAGAATCCTTCCAGTTCTTGATGTTCAGTCTTCCACCGATGGCACGTTAGACATTACTACACCAAGTTTGCAACATCTCTTCTTATGCCAACACATCATTACCGGATCTTCAAGCCTCGAACTATGAGTGGAATTAGTCTCGTGAAAGAGCACTTCTAAAGACATAGGCCCCAACTCTCCGTGAGCACGCACAACCAAAGTCTTCCTTAGTACGATTATAATGGAGAAGTTTTAAGTACCGTCGGGTAAGCAAAGCTAATACCGAAGGCAACTCTCCTCAAAAGCGCCATCCACTCAAACCGTGCCTCTTCCTATCTTTCATGTCACGGGATGGCAACCTGTAACCCGACGAATCTCCTGTTGAGTCCCAATAACATTAGAGACTTATTCTCTGAGGTAATTCTCTGTTCTTCCACCAGAATGCGTAGTCGACAATACCCTTGCAAAGACTAAGCTCGGCGTAGGCCACCAAAACTCCAAAGAAGAACAAACCACCAACTCCTCGAAGTGAGCAAAGGGTATTCTCATCTTCCACGGTTAACCCATGTAGCTCACGGTAGTTTATTTCATCTTAAAGTCCCGTCTTCTTCCTTGGACAGGACAAGAGCACTCCACGAAGAAGTATTGGAATTGATGAAACTACCTTCTAAGAGCTCGTCAACTACGTCTTAAACTCCAACTCCCACGCTAGAGTCGTCCAGTAGGGAATCTTCAAGCAAAGTTCAACTTTGGGATAAAGATTACGACAACCTCAATATCCCTCTCGAGTGGTAACGAATTCCAACCCTTAAGAAATATCGAGAAAGTCTTACTACGACCTTCGTCTCCTTGAGCTTGACTCGACCCTTCGGTTATCCCAAAGGTAAGCCACAAAGCTCATCGCACCGTCCCGGATTAACCAACTGCTTCCACGAAGGATATAAATGGGTTAGTCTTCAATCTATTACCCAAGAATATCGTTGAGCCCTAAAAAGGACCTCCAAAAGCAACCACCAACGCCTCACCTTAACTAGGCATCTTCAAGAATGCCACTAGAAACTTGGCCCTCACAACTCACAAACACCCAAGCTCTCAACTCACTAACTCTCTTCAAGAAGAGATTTTCCGCAAGAAAAACAACAACCGCAACAACAACAAGCACAAAGAACAATTAGGCAAACAACGAGCAAGTACCAAGGAGCAACAAAGAAGGAAAGGTAACACAAAAGTGGGTTTCCCCAAGATTAACTTTGCATAAATGTAATGCCATGAATGCAATTACCTCAATTCCCGGGATTGGTTTGGTCCCCAACTTGAAGCCTTTGATTCCTTCTCCTTTATTTGTTAGCCCTCGAACGATCACAATCCGGGAACTTGTGCTGTGAAGGCTCGCAAGCATAACATCTATTTAACCGGATCCAACATCCCTCATAAGTGTGGTTGGTCCCTCGGCAATGGGCACATGGTGGGAATTCTCTCATAAAAATTATATTTTTCAAAAATACTAACATTTATTATATCCCATAAAAATTAATATATCTCAAAACAATTATTATATGTTGAGAAAAAAAAATAATTATTCTATATTTTGAGTAAAACCTAAAAGCCCAAGCCCAAAAACAATTACCTTAACAACATTAACAAGTTTGGAATCACTCACTCATCGCCGCAATGTGGAGAATGCAGACTGTTTAATGTTCATCCTTTCTTATGAAAATTTTCGTGGAAATCTTTCTTCTTCGATTTTGATAATAATTTTTCTCAACCACCCTCCTCCCCTCATGTCTATCTCAATCATTTCCTTTTACATTTTTTCCCAAGTCAAAACCTCTCTTCTATCTCTCAGATTTCCTTTCTTTCCAACTGAAAATCTATAGAGCAGCAGAGCATGAGACAAGTTTTTGAAAACAAGAACTAAGCTTCAAAGTTCAAACAGTAGCCGAGCAGGGGAAAGTATATTGAAAATCAGAAGCAGACGTTGAAAACCAGAAGTAAGCCAGAAAAAAAGGGAAAAAAAAAAGAAAATGAAAGCTTTGTTTTATGAACTGGCGGTCCGGTCCGATTTTTGGCTCCGAAACTGCCGACTAACCGGACGGTTATTCCGGTTCCCAGCCGATCCGAATCTTACTGGTTTTGGGGGGTCTGCCAGACCGGATAAGGCACCGATCACTGGTTAAACCAGTCGAACCGGCCAGTCCGATCCGGTTTTGAAAACACTGCCATCGAGTTTCAACCCGCAGTCTTTCTCGATAGCTTGATTCCAAGTACTCGTATCCCTTAAGATCAAAGCCTCTTTGAACTCATCCCGAAGTCCCTCCATAAAGTACTTATCCTTCAACCGATCATCACTAGTAATATATGGTACGTAGGCACCCAATCTCTCGAACTCTTCCAAATATTTCATAACGGTTTTGTCTTTTTGCTTAAGGATGAGAAATTCTTCAAGTTTTCGTTCTTGAAGAATGGCAGGCGTCTACCTCTTTCTAAATTCCAGGACAAATACATCCCATATCAATGCTTCTCCCGTCACCTCTAGTTGATGAGTAACTCTTGCCCACCATAAATTCGCTTGTCCTTGTAGAAGTAGTGTAACAAGGCGAACTTTGTTTGGAGGATCACATGACCATACTCGAAATATTACTTCTATCTCTGCGAGCTATTCCTCGGCCTCAATATCATTACCTCCTCGGAAGTGCAAAGGATTGAAAGTCCCAAACTACCGGTACACCGTTACTATTTGATCCATAGGTGGTATCTTAAAAATATCAAAAATTACAATAGAGATATAGGTGCATGTGAATTAGTAAGTGCATGTTCATGTGCACGATTAACAGATATAATTCAAATAATTCACGTAGAAGTGAGAATGAATGCAAATAAATACATAATCCTAAGCCGAACTACCTAGACAGACACGACACGACACAAGAGCTCCAGTTTTGCAACTAGGAGCTTTGATACCACTTTAGGATGTAGCACCCCGGAGCGCAGAGCACTACATCCCCCGCACTATAGCCCGACACGTGTCACGAAATGGAGACTCCGCACACGTACCAAGCTACAGCGAACGGGTGACAAAAAAAATCTCTCCTATACTAGACGGTCTAGACCCTAATATAGAGTACGCAATAAACAAATATCAAATGCGGAAGCTACCAAGATCAACAAATACAAACATACATATTATACATGTGTTCTCATAATCAAGTTCCAAAGCATAAGCTCATACATCTTTATACATAGTACCATATTTATACGTAGTACCAAAACTGGAAAGTGAAGATGCAAAATGCAAAGACTCTCCTACACAACTCGAACTACTCAAAGAAAAAGACCGCCGCCTAGCACGAACTCCCAACACCTGCACCTGCAACTCAAGAACAAGGGGGAAAAAGAAACAACGAAGAGGGGTCAGTCCTAACGACTGGTGAGGGGGCTAACATACTCACGCGTACATATACCTAGAGCAAAGCATATACAAAATTAAAGTGTTCATGAACCGGGGTGTGGTTTTTGCAATCTAAACATTTTAACCTTTGATAATATACATAAAGAAAAAGGTTTAGGGCCGATGGCCAAAATCAACCAATTTTAGTAGTTAGAAGTCCACTCCCGTTTCTCGAACTATAAGCAGAAGCATAACACACACACAACTCGGCGAGTACGAGTGCAAACCAACCAACCTCCTTTTTAAAGCAAAACTCAGAATTAAACAAACCACAAACGAAAGGCATAAAGCAAACACGCATACCTCTTCTCCAGGGATGGAAGGGTCGTGCACACCCTAACCATGGACATGTATATGATCACGAGTTTCATGACACTCACGCCCAAGGATTCCATCCCCCACTAATCTCCTAGTGGGTTCCGGGTGATCCTAAGTGTGGAGATCGTACTCGGGAGTTACCCGACGGCCCGACACCGTCCCGGAGCTCCATTGCACCAATCTCTGGGGCCTAATTGTTGGAAAACACGAATCAGAAAGCAGCGGAATTTAAAAAATTTTCCCAACAAAAGGACCTTGAACTCGCAATCGTGTAACCAAATTCGTAAAGATAGAAAACTTACTTTTCTTTTATTCTTTCTTGAAGCGTTTCAAGCCACCCAAGAACGCTCTTCTCGCGGCTTGATCCCCTCTCCTTGGTAAAGCTCGAATCTTCAAACTTCTAACTTGAAGTCTCTAGAGAAAGTCCACCAACTTGATCACAATCTAACTAGTAAGGATGCTAGTTCTCTAGTTAGTGTTTAGGCTTAACCTAGGGTTTAATTTAATCTTGGAGAAAGGAAGGTGTTCAACACATGAACCAAGAATTGTCAATTAGCTCCATAAGGAGCTCGAGCTCCCCTATTTATAGAGAGAGGGTGCCGATCCAAATCCTTGTTGGGAAAGGATTTGGTTCCTCTCTCTCCTATTACTTGATCATCAAGTATTTTCCAACTTTGACTTTGAATTCTAATTCTAGTCAACTTTTAAGAGAGCTAAAAATATCCAAACTATTTTTGGATAATTTTATACTTTATTTATTATAAAATAAATAACTTATTTTTATCTAATTAATTAATTCGTAATTAATTAACTAGATTATTTTCTCCAAAATTAGACTTTCTTTTTAATTCAAAATTAAACCAAAGTCTATTAAATAATTAACAAATTAATTATTTAACATCACATAATCACGTGTGGCACACGTGTCTTAATGACACGTGTCCTATCACGTGAGCCACACGTGTGATTTCACACTTGTGGAACCCCTTAGGCTCGATTAACTCGTTTAATCATTTTTAAGCCTCAACTCATGTAACCAAGTTGTTGTGTGTGACCCTCTAGGTTCTCAATTCAATTAGCAGTGACCCTAATTAATTAATTCACTAATTAATTAATCAGTCCACAGATTAAACGACCATAGTCTAGCAACAGGTGTTTAACCCCTAGCTGAATTGGAATGTTCGGATTCGACAGAACCTTTAAGTCATTGATTCATGCGAGATACAATCCTCCTACTTACTATCTCTCAACCAAGATCTAGGGCAAGGGAATAATCAGAACCCTAATAATCTGGTCTTAAAGCTAAGTGCATTTCATATCCATTTGATCTCAATCCAAGAAACCCTTTTCTTGATGTCTTGATCTACTGCCTTGGCCAAGGACTCCATATGGCATATGAATGACTTACACAATAAGAGATCACCTTGCAAATGCAAGTGTAGGTCCTTTCTTGATTCTCATTCACTTTCATGAATCACTTGTGCAGCCCCAGCATAAGCCTTGAATCAGTTGTCTAAGGCGACACCTTTTAAAGCTTATACCAAAGACTACAGAGTTAACTCATAAAGTAACATGGAACCTCAAGTCTAAGGATCAATTAATCACATCAATGACTCGTGAGATATTTCCTAATCTGGAAGTTTCCATTTCCTGAAATAGAAACTTCCTTTCCCATTTAGGAATGTTCTCACAAGGGGCACCTCAGTGAACTTACTTATTAAAGTAAGCACCCTCATGTATCACGCACGTATCAACTATACACTTTGCACCTCCATGAAACAAGGTGGTCCTTCTTAAGGGCGTGATCCCACAAGCAAGCCTTAGAGGAGTCAGGTTGACACTCCCACTGTCTGTAGGACTCATCGGCTTGGAGTATTTTACTAATCATGATTTATGTGATATAGGGCTCGTTTCATGAACCATTTCACCTAAATGGTAGAGTCCTAAAGTCATCAGGATTAGGGGAGTTCTCATACATGCACAGCTAAAGTAAACGCATACCAAACAAGAGCATATAAAGAAGTGTTGCCTCAATTCGTTATTTTATTCAAAGATTGTCTGTGATTACAATAAGGAAAAGCACAAAGCGGATATACAATCGGCTTTCTAGGGCACTATTCCTAACAATCTCCCACTTGCCCGTCAAAGCCATTCTAAAGCTACTCTAAGTCCCATCTTCTGAAGATGACTTTGGAAAGCTTCTCGACTAAGGGGTTTAGTAAGTGGATCTGCCACGTTCTCTGCTGATGTGACCCTCTCAATTTGCACATCTCCTCTTTTGATAATATCACGGATTAGGTGATACTTCCTCATAATGTGCTTGGTCCGTTGGTGAGATCTTGGTTCTCTTGCTTGAGCAACCGCCCCAGTGTTGTCACAAAACACAGTAATGGGGTCTTTCATGCTAGGAATAACATTCAACTCTTGAATGAAGTTTCTTATCCAAACACCTTCCTTAGCTGCATCATTTGCAGCTAAGTATTCGGCCTCAGTGGTCGAATCTGCAGTGGTTGTCTGCTTGGAACTCTTCCAACTCACTGCTCCGCCGTTTAGGCAGAAAATGTATCCTGACATTGACTTAAAATCATCTAAGTCTGATGCAAAGCTTGCATCGCAGTATCCTTCGACAGTAAGATCTTTCTGACCTCCGTAAACTAAGAATAAATCTTTAGTACTTTTCAAGTACTTAAGAATATTCTTCACGGCAGCCCAGTGACCATCTCCAGGGTCAGATTGGAAACGACTTGTCACACTAAGTGCATAAGCCACATCCGGACGAGTACATAACATTGCATACATTATGCTACCTATTGCTGATGCATAAGGTGTATGAGTCATTCTTTCCTTCTCAAGGTTAGTCTTAGGACACATCTTCTTTGAAAGACATGTTCCTACACTCATATGAAGGTTCTTAACCTTTGCTGACTCCATATTGAATCTCTTCAATACTTTGTCAATGTACATCGATTGTGATAGTCCTATTAACCTTCTAGATCTATCTCTATAGATTTTAATTCCAAGGATATAGGACGCATCACTAAGATCTTTCATCTCGAATTGGTTCGATAACCATAACTTAGTCACTTTCATGTCATCCTTCGAATTCCCAATAAGAAGGATGTCATCAACATAAAGTACTAAGAATTGCACTGAGGTCTCCAATTCCTTTCTATACACACATGATTCATTCGAAATTTGGATGAAGCCAAAAGCTTTGACTGATTCATCAAATCGAATGTTCCAATTCCTAGAAGCCTGTTTCAATCCATAGATTGATCTTTGGAGTTTGCAAACCTTTTGCTCACTCCCACTGAATGTGAAACCTATGGGTTGCTCCATATAAATGTCTTTGTCAATGTCACCATTGAGAAAGGCAGTTTTCACATCCATTTGCCATATCTCATAGTCATAATATGCAGCAATGGCAAGCATGATTCGAATGGACTTTTGCATTGCAACTGGTGAAAAGGTTTCGTCAAAGTCCACGCCGGGTCTTTGAGTGAATCCTTTTGCAACCAGTCTTGCTTTGTAGGCTGCAATGCTTCCATCAACTCCAAGCTTTCTCTTAAAGATCCATTTGCAACCTATGGGTTTGACCCCATCAGGCAAATCTACCAAGGTCCAAACTTGGTTGGAGTTCATGGAATCCATTTCGGATTTCATGGCTTCTATCCACTGTTCAGAGTCAGAATCTGAAAGTGCCTCTTCATATGTTAAAGGATCATTATCCTTTTGAGAGATTTCATGGAAGAATCCATACCATCTCTCCGGCTGTCTAGGAGTACATTCAGAACGCCTTAGAGGAGGATTTTTGCGTGTATCGAGATTCGTGATTGGTTGTAGTTGATCAGAGTGGGACGTTTCTTCAGTGGGTGGTGTGGGGTCATTTTGTACTTCTTCTAATTCTATGATCTTGCCTTTCTTTTCTTTAAGGAACGGTTCCTCCAGAAAAGTAGCATTTCTGGAAACAAACACCTTTTGTTCAGATTGATCATAGAAATAGTATCCTATGGATTCCTTAGGATAACCTACAAAGTAGCATAAGTTAGAACGAGATTCTAACTTATCTCCCACTGTCCTCTTCACGTAAGCAGGACAACCCCAAATTCTTAAGTAAGAATAACTAGGGATTTTACCATGCCACATTTCATAGGGCGTTTTAGGGACTGACTTAGAGGGAACTAGATTCAAAATCTTTGCTGCACTTTCTAGGGCATAACCCCAGAAAGAAGGTGGTAAGTCAGTGAAACTCATCATGGAACGAACCATATCAAGTAGGGTTCGATTCCTTCTCTCAGAAACTCCATTAAGCTGAGGAGTTCCTGGAGGAGTCCACTGGGAGATAATCCCATTATCCTTGAGATGATTAAGGAATTCTTCACTAAGATATTCGCCTCCTCGATCAGATCGAAGTGCTTTGATCTTGTGACCAGTTTGGTTCTCAACCTCCTTTTGAAATTCTAAGAATTTCTCAAAAGCTTCAGATTTATACTTCATTAAGTATACATAACCATACCGACTAAAGTCATCAGTGAAGGTTATGAAGTACTGATGATTGTTTCTAGTGCTTACACTAAGCGGTCCACAAACATCAGTATGGATCAAATCCAAAACCTTAGTGGCACGTTCCACAGTTCCTTTAAAAGGAACTTTGGACATTTTTCCTTTGAGACAGGATTCACAAGAAGTTAACTCTTTGAGATCATTTTCAGAGAATGATCCTAAAGTGTTTATCTTGCTAATTCTGTTCTTGGAAATGTGTCCTAATCTAGCGTGCCATAAGGGAGCTGAAACTTTGTCATCTCTCTTACGCTTTGTTTCTCGTTGTATATTCATAATATTGATATTTTGAGTTAGGTAAAGTCCATTACTTAGAGTACCGATGTGAACGGAAGAGTTGTTCCGTTTGATAAAATATTTACCATTCTTAATATAAGTCTCATAACCTTCACAATCTAATAGTGGAACTGAAATTATATTACGAATAATGCTCGGTACATAAAGGACTTTATTTAATACCAACTCAAAACTACCTAAATCTAATCTAATTGTGCCTAAAGCTCGAGCTTCAACGTTTGAGCCATCGCCGATCTTCAAGACACATTCTCCTTCTTTGAGTTGTTGGACTTCACTTAGCATCTGTACATCATTACAGATATGAGTTCCACAACCGGTATCAAGTACCCAAGAACTAGAATTAATAGAAAGATTTACTTCAACGAGAAAGTTACCTTTCTTTAGAGTAGCCTTGTACTCTGGGCAGTTTCTCCTCCAATGTCCCGCTTTGCCACAATGGAAGCAAACATCCTCTTTCTGATCACGCTTCTTCTTTTGGGCCTTCCCCTTCGAAATGCCACCAGTGGGCCTAAGGGGTTTCTTCTTCTTCTTTTGGGCTTTCTTGCCCTTACCTTTAGAAGGCCCAGAAGAGGAAGATGGAGCATTCACCATCAAAACCTTATTGTCCTTCTTGATCGTGCTTTCAGCAGTCACAAGCTGACTAATCAGCTCAGCAACAGTAGCACCAGCATGATTCATGTTGAAGTTAAGGACAAATGGGTTGAATGATGGTGGGAGCGAAGCTAGCAACAAATCCACTGAAAGTTCATCTTTCAGTGGCATGTCCATGGAAGCAAGTTTCTCAGTAAGGGCAAGAAACTTGAGTCCATATTCATGGACACTTGAACCTTCCCTCATTCTCAAGTGGAATAATTCCTTTGAAGTGTTATACCTTGTAACACGTTCATGAGGGCGGTAAAGTTGCTCTAAGTGGTCGTAAATCTCCCAAGCAAATTCCATGGCCTCATGTTGTCTTTGCAAGTCCGGAGACATGTTAGCCAACATAAGGCAACGGGCTTGGAGATTATCATCCTTCCACTTCTGAATCGCGTCCCGCTCAGCCCGAGTGGGAGCCTCCCCTTCGGGACTAGGCTCCCCTTCGAAGAGAACATAAGTTCTCTTCTCAGAATCTAAAATGATTTTTAGATTCCTCAGCTAATCAGAATAGTTGGGACCAGTCAACTTGTTTGACTCGAGGATCGATACAAGAGGGTTTTTGGTTGCCATTTCAAAACACGTAGAGAATCACAGAATCTACGACCTAAATGGTAAAACAGAGAACTAGTGAGCATGCTGAATTATAACGATATACAAAAGATAAGGTCTTTAATCTAATGTAGCTCCCACTGTTTTTCAAAGATCTAGAATTCCCAAAGATCTAAGAGGAACACGTTTCCCAATGGGTACTAAGATCCTAGGCATTTTACCTCGAACCCACGACTCGCGGACATTCTAAGTAAGAACCCTAGGTAGGTACAACTTACCAATTCTAACACCTTTAGAACTCTTAGTAATTGTTTTTGCATCACCTATCTTTCAATATGGACCCACGACTCGTGCGACATCCATATTTACTTAGGCGTTAAGCTAGACCCATCAATCATAAGATCATAACCAAAACTTAGTTCGAACGACCCACGACTCGCGGACATCGCCCTTGCTAAAATTGACCACGAAATATTGACCATTTAAAATGATTAATTAGGTAACTAAGAACTAATAAGCTCCACTAGCTATCCCACGACTCGCGGACAATAACTAGCTTTACTTACTAAACTTAAAACCTATTAATGGAATGCTAGGAATTTAATTCAAAACTTGCATCTCGAATTAAACACCTATTTGTTCGAAATTAGCTTATTATTTAATGGGAATTTTCGAATCAACCGGAGAGTTGTCCGGTTCGACCTCACCAACATATATGTTATCCAATTTTATTAGTCTTGATTAATGCAAGTACACTTAAATGCATTTCAAACAAGCACATAAACAGATAACATGTCCTAGCATGATACTAACATGTAATGATCATGGGTTCTACCTATCTTATGCGTGATATGTGGGAGCCACTCCACAATCACAAGTTCTAACATACATGCCACATAAACAGTTCAAATCACATAAGGGAAAGCGGTAACAAAATACGAGCCCTATCTCTATTACATTTAACAATTGAGATTCCCCTCCCTAACATTTTGAGGGGTCTTCACTTATGGCCTCCTTGTTACTTGAATGTGGTCCATCTTACTCCATGGGTGCATTGTCTCCAAAATGAAAATAAAACCTCACCACCTATCTCTACTCTCAAATTACAATAAAAGGAAAAAGACATAAAGTAATAAGGCTCAATCTTCATATTGGCCTTAGACAATTACACGGGGCATACCCCGGCCTCAAAAACAGTAATATGGAAAGCCACATAATAAATCACATAACAGTACGCACATAAGTGAGACTCCAACCTCAATTGAAAAACGCAACTATAGGGCTCCAACCCCAATTTAAACCATCCATGTGCATAAATTAAAACCATACATAGATCTAAACCCATGATCACCTAACATGCTTTTGCAAGAATTTAAATTTAACCAATAAATTAAAATTCTCGCTTTAAGCTCTAATAGCTTAAAACACGACTTGATGCGAGTCTTATTTATAAAAGTTTTCAATAAATCCCAAATTACCAAAACAAATAAAATTCCAATTAATTTCTGAAAATTAATAATTTTATCAAAGATGTATTTTCCCAAAATATAAACCGCTTCAATTTCTCAAAAATCCCAATTTTAAGTTTTACTCAAAAATTAAAAATAAATATTCAAAAATAAAATTTTTAAAATTAAAATAAAAAATTGGGACTGGATTGCACGAAACACGAAAAGGCCGGATCACGAAAACGGGGCCCGTGCGCGAAACGGGGCGCAGCGTTGCAAGCGCGCGCGGACGCGCACGGCAGGCGCGCACAGCGCCCGGCCAAGGCCAGGCGAGTGCGCGCACTGCGCGCGCATGCCGCGCGCCCTGCTGGGCGGTGGGCGGCCAGTCTCGGCCGCCCTGGGCGGGCGCGCTGCTCCCGCACAGGCGTGCGGGAGGAGCTGGGCGGCTGGCCGGTCTGTCCCGGCCAGGCCTGGGCGGTGACGGGAGGGCCTCCCGCACGGTTGCGGGAGGGTGGCGCGCGAAGCCCGCGCGCGCGACTCCTTCGCGCGCGGGGTTTCGCGTGTTCATCGTGATCCGGGCTTTCGTTTCGTGTTTTCGTTCAAAAGCAAAACCAATCCAAGAAATCCAAAAACAGTTTATTCAGTTTCAAATCTAAAATTGTTTTTCAAAATTAAATTTTATAAAACCAATTTTCAGAAACCTTCAGGAAAAAATACAGTTTCGTAATTCAGGCTTTCTAAAACAATTACAAATACTCAATCGCATCAAACCTAAGAATTTCTACCAAATTCAGTATAATTGAGACGAATCAGAAACATGATTAACGAGGTGGCTCTGATACCACTTGTTGGAAAACACGAATCAGAAAGCAGCGGAATTTTAAAAATTTTCCCAACAAAAGGACCTTGAACTCGCAATCGTGTAACCAAATTCGTAAAGATAGAAAACTTACTTTTCTTTTATTCTTTCTTGAAGCGTTTCAAGCCACCCAAGAACGCTCTTCTCGCGGCTTGATCCCCTCTCCTTGGTAAAGCTCGAATCTTCAAACTTCTAACTTGAAGTCTCTAGAGAAAGTCCACCAACTTGATCACAATCTAACTAGTAAGGATGCTAGTTCTCTAGTTAGTGTTTAGGCTTAACCTAGGGTTTAATTTAATCTTGGAGAAAGGAAGGTGTTCAACACATGAACCAAGAATTGCCAATTAGCTCCATAAGGAGCTCGAGCTCCCCTATTTATAGAGAGAGGGTGCCGATCCAAATCCTTGTTGGGAAAGGATTTGGTTCCTCTCTCTCCTATTACTTGTTCATCAAGTATTTTCCAACTTTGACTTTGAATTCTAATTCTAGTCAACTTTTAAGAGAGCTAAAAATATCCAAACTATTTTTGGATAATTTTATACTTTATTTATTATAAAATAAATAACTTATTTTTATCTAATTAATTAATTCGTAATTAATTAACTAGATTATTTTCTCCAAAATTAGACTTTCTTTTTAATTCAAAATTAAACCAAAGTCTATTAAATAATTAACACATTAATTATTTAACATCACATAATCACGTGTGGCACACGTGTCTTAATGACACGTGTCCTATCACGTGAGCCACACGTGTGATTTCACACGTGTGGAACCCCTTAGGCTCGATTAACTCGTTTAATCATTTTTAAGCCTCAACTCATGTAACCAAGTTGTTGTGTGTGACCCTCTAGGTTCTCAATTCAATTAGCAGTGACCCTAATTAATTAATTCACTAATTAATTAATCAGTCCACAGATTAAACGACCATAGTCTAGCAACAGGTGTTTAACCCCTAGCTGAATTGGAATGTTCGGATTCGACAGAACCTTTAAGTCATTGATTCATGCGAGATACAATCCTCCTACTTACTATCTCTCAACCAAGATCTAGGGCAAGGGAATAATCAGAACCCTAGGAAAGCATGAAAAAAAACGGCTCGAATAGGGCAGGCTCGATGGATAACGGAGATGGAATACCTCATATTTTTCCCTCTGCCTCGGGTTGTCTCGCGATACCCTCTCTTAAAGCTAAGTGCATTTCATATCCATTTGATCTCAATCCAAGAAACCCTTTTCTTGATGTCTTGATCTACTGCCTTGGCCAAGGACTCCATATGGCATATGAATGACTTACACAATAAGAGATCACCTTGCAAATGCAAGTGTAGGTCCTTTCTTGATTCTCATTCACTTTCATGAATCACTTGTGCAGCCCCAGCATAAGCCTTGAATCAGTTGTCTAAGGCGACACCCTTTAAAGCTTATACCAAAGACTACAGAGTTAACTCATAAAGTAACATGGAACCTCAAGTCTAAGGATCAATTAATCACATCAATGACTCGTGAGATATTTCCTAATCTGGAAGTTTCCATTTCCTGAAATAGAAACTTCCTTTCCCATTTAGGAATGTTCTCACAAGGGGCACCTCAGTGAACTTACTTATTAAAGTAAGCACCCTCATGTATCACGCACGTATCAACTATACACTTTGCACCTCCATGAAACAAGGTGGTCCTTCTTAAGGGCGTGATCCCACAAGCAAGCCTTAGAGGAGTCAGGTTGACACTCCCACTGTCTGTAGGACTCATCGGCTTGGAGTATTTTACTAATCATGATTTATGTGATATAGGGATCGTTTCATGAACCATTTCACCTAAATGGTAGAGTCCTAAAGTCATCAGGATTAGGGGAGTTCTCATACATGCACAGCTAAAGTAAACGCATACCAAACAAGAGCATATAAAGAAGTGTTGCCTCAATTCGTTATTTTATTCAAAGATTGTCTGTGATTAAAATAAGGAAAAGCACAAAGCGGATATACAATCGGCTTTCTAGGGCACTATTCCTAACACTAACGCATAATCCAAAAAGGCATAAGGCATAAACACAGGCTTATCTTTCAAAACCAACTCTCGCTGAGGCAAAACACACCCACACCAACCCTTTTTTCAAAACGAATAAACGAAAATATAACTTACCTATACATAAAAGCGTTTTTCAAACGTTTATAACAAAAGGGCTAATTCCTACAAATTACATATCAAACACGTATCTATATACATATACATATACATAGGTCGCATGCGGGCTTAAAATGCATTTAGGGTTGTAGGTCGTAATAACTAAAAGAAAGAAGCCTCACCTTGACGAACTAACTGAACGAAGCTGGACCCACCGAACGAACCTAAGGGCAAAACAAAGAGCAAACAACAAACTTAGACTCAATATGGACCACTTAGACGCTCAGAAAATGCATATGAATGCAAATAATGCGTATGAAATGCAATGAAAGAGTACTTAGGTCATATAATGTCATATTACAGCATATCGGATCATAAGTCACGTATTTCACGTTAAACACTTTCAAAAGCTTCACCTAACAATCATAACATGTCATATAACACATTAGCAAATCATTCATATCATAAAAGAAGCAAAGAGATATCACATAAAGCAAAGAAATAAGGTATTCATTTAAACACGCACGTTAGAGAGCAATTAGAGCATATCAAGTCATATATTGCACGTAAGAGCATCGAATTTACGTCAAATAAATTCATGAACTAAGAATAATGATCATAACATATTATATTATAACATATTATAGGCACTCATGTGTTTGAATTACATAAACAAGGCAAAGGAATGCAAGAAAGCTCCACACGTAACATTTAAACGTTCAAGAAACAAGTCATGTTTTCACTTATTAAACGAGCCCATAAAATTAAAATAATTAACGAAATATCATATACTAGCATATTAACATATTAGGATCATAATTGGGATGGGAAAAATCAATTAAAATCATAAACGAAGCAAGAAATGAACGGCGAAACGAAACCGGTAAAAGCTCGAACAAAGCCACGCAAACTCTACCACAAAGAGCGGGGGTAAATGGGGGTTACCAATCCTTAGCTCAATAGGGGTCAACCCCATTAACGGAGGCAGTAGCAAAACTCTTCCATTCTTCATTACGAGTCCGTCGCCAGTTCCTGAATTCGAATCCGAATTCCGGAGCTCAAGCTATAAATTCCGGAACACAAGGCGCGCTAAAACGAGTTAGGCCCTCGCATCCCTAACAAATAAAATGGTTCGAAAACCATAACAAACATATTAAAAACATAAAACGAACATGTAAATAAGTTCATAACACATATAATTCATGCATATCACGTAATCACAAAAGTTAGAATCGAAAACGGGCACAAACAGATTAAAAACGAAGTAAATAGGGCACAAACGTTCAAATAATTCAAATAAATTTCAAAATGGAATTCAAATATAAAGTTATATAATTCAAATAAGTCATATGAACAGTATAATAGACACATAAGTTGTGTAATTAAATAATTTAAATGCACACATAGCACTCTAGTAGCGGTGTATCTGTACGCCCGGACGAGCGGGGATGTTACAGTAATTACTTGCGTGGTCACTTAATCAATTGAAACTCTCATTATTGTTCACTGTCGGAGTAAAGGTTGGAGAATTGCCCTAACTCGTCGGGCCACTGATTGACTGAAATTGATTAAATTGTTAAACCAGATAGGTGTAACCTCGGGCGATGTTGATTTTATTATTGAACTTATATTTCTTTATTTATGAAACTTTACCCGAGATTATAACTTGCATGATAACTGCACTTATATTTATATACCCCTCACTCAGTTTTCCATAAACTGACGCCTGCACCTTTCAGTCTTTTGCAGGTGTGTGCTAGGCGGGAATTAGAGTCGTGTGAAGTCTTTAATTTGTGTCTAGCACGGTCCACCGTCATATTATTGATGCATATGGTTACTATGACTTGATTATTGGATTTTGGAGATTGTACTTATGATGATAGGTGGATCAATGGTTATAGTGCACGTGTTGGAAATTATGAACTTTTGATGTAAATATATTTTGCTGAATGATAAGGGTTATGCTTCCGCTGATTGCATTGTACAGATTTTACGGTTTTGGAGTTAGTCCCGCCTAGTTAGGATGGTTTTTTTTTTTATCGTCACCCGTTCGCTATAGTTTTAGTTCTTTTATGGATTGTTCATTTTGTATGTGGACTGGACTATAATGAAGAGGATCTGGCTACCTTGCGCTTCGGGTGCTACATCTTAAGGTGGTATCAGAGCCCGGTTATAAAACCGAGGTTCTAGTGTCGTGTCTTGTGAGTCTAGGTCGTACGGCATAAGGAATTAATTGTCAACTTGAGAGTATTGCATCTATACTTGAAATCATTTGACCTACTTGAATTATTTGAATTATTTGTACAGCTTGAAGTATTTGAATTATGTGACTTATTTGTACCATGAGATTTAATTGCACTCATTTACATTTGCTAATAAAACATGCATTTCAGTGTTTTGATTTTAGAATGCCTCGCGGTCACCCTCTTCGTGAGCACTCTCCAGGTCATAGGCACCATCACCGTGATCGATCTACTCCACCTCCACCCCCTCAAGCTCAACCACAGGATTTTCTTAATACTGTGGTTCATCTTATAGATTAGAGGATGAGAGAGTATGTTCCTCCAGCACCACCGGTGCCACCACCACAACCGGGAGCACAGATTTCAGCCGTTTTTTGAGAATTTTAGAATCAACATCCTCCGAAGTTCTTTAAGGAAATGATATTCAAGCGGAGCAGTGGCTTAAGGAAGTTGAAAAAATTTGGGAACTTATTCCATGTGGCTCTCAAGAGAAGGCCCGGTGCACTATCTCTTTGGTCCAGGGCGAGGCCTATTCTTGGTGCGAGAGTACAAAGATTATATTGGATGCCGCCAGTGAGAAAGTAACCTGGGAGGTATTTGTCCGAGAATTTAAGAACAAGTTCATTCCTACATCATCTCGCACCCGTAGATTGAAGGAGTTTACCGAGCTCAAGCAAGAAGGGAGATTTGTTTCTGAGTACATATTCGATTTTGAGAGGTTGTCTCGCTATGCACATAATATAGTGAGTGATGATTTTCATAAGGCGATGCAGTTTGTTCAGGGACTTAGGCCGGATATTCAGTTAGCTATTGACGGTCAACACGAGCACCTGGGTAAAAGCCACGACAAAAGCATTAAAGGTTGAGGATACTGTTAATGCTCGGAGATCTACCTACCATTCAGGGTCGGCTTCAGGTTCGGGTTCAGGCTCGGGTACTAGTGCGGGCAAGAGGCTTATTTCTTATACATCTCCACCACTTCCAAAAGGGCCTTGGAAGAAGTCTTGACCAACGGGACCGGTTCAGAAAGCTCCATCTGCACCTGCTTTGCCACCACCTCCCGAGAAGCCCAAATATACCTTTTGCGGGCTTAACACTCATACCTATGAGGATTGTAGGCGTCAACTGGGCTTATGTTTAATTTGTGGGAGCGCTGAGCATACGGTAGATAGATATCCAGATCGTCGAGATCCTCCGCCTGGGGGTCAGAGGCCACTTATTCGGGCTCGTGCTTATGCCTTCGATGGCGAGGAACAGAATGCAGAGGTGGAACCCGCCGTGGTAGTTATAGGTACTATCTGCATACATGGTATGAGCATACATACTTTATTTGATCCGTGAGCTACACACTCCTTCCTTACGAGTGCTATTTCTGTTACTTGCTCTTCTGCATGCTATGTGGTGAGTTCTCCTTTTGGTAGTAGCATAGAAACTGATAGGGCGATCAGAGAGGTTCCGGTGAGTATCGAGGGTCGGGTTTTCTTGAAGGATTTCATTGAGATGCCGATGACTCACTACGGATCTATTTTGGGTATGGATTGGTTATACAGGCACTGTACTACTATTGATTGTCGGGCAAAGAGAGTTCAGTTGGGATCAGAGTTGGTTGTGGATTGGAGTTCAAAAACGGTGCCTCTACTTTCTTTTTCTAAAGCTCAGAAACTAGTCCGGGATGGAGCTACGGGTTTCATTGCCTACATTCTTAACAGGCCTAAGGATCAGATTAAATTGGAGGAGACAGAGATAGTGAAGGATTTTCCCGAGGTTCTTCCCGAGAAGTTGGATTCTTTACTGCCAGACCGAGAAATTGAATTTGTGATCGATTTGTAACCGAATGCAAAGCCATACTCCAAGACTCCATATCGCATGGCTCCGACCGAGTTGAAAGAGTTGAAGACTCAACTTGATGCATTGTTGGAGATTGGGTACATTAGGCCGAGTTCTTCTCCCTGGGGTGCGCCGGTTTTGTTTGTGAAGAAGAAGGATGGAACTTTAAGAATTTGTATCGATTATAGGGAGCTAAACCGGATGACGATCAAGAACAAATATCCCCTTCCACATATCGAGGAATTATTTGATATACTCCAAGGATCAAAAGTTTACTCAAAACTTGATGTAAGACAAGGATACTATCAGCTACGGATCCAAGCAGAGGATATTCCAAAGACAGGATTTAATACTCGGTACGGGCATTATGAATTCGTGGTAATGCCGTTCGGTTTAACTAATGCCCCTGTAGCTTTGATGGACATGATGCACCGAATTTTCCGACCATTTCTTGATAAATTTGTGGTGATTTTTATCGATGATATTTTGGTATTCTCAAAGTCTGCTGAAGAGCACGCGAGGCATCTTAAACTCGTGTTGCAAACCTTGAAGGAGCATCCGTTATTTTCTAAGTTCAGTAAATGTGAATTTCGGATTGATCGGGTTTCTTTCTTGGGACATGTTATTTCGGGGAATGGTTTAGAAGTTGATGCTTCTAAAATTGAGGCCGTATTGAAATGCGAGAAACCAAAGAATACCTCCGAAGTTAGAAGTTTCTTGGGTTTGGCGGGATATTATAGAAGATTTGTAAATGACTTTTCAAAGATCGCTGTTCCTCTAACCCGGTTAACGAAGACAGAAGTGAAATTTGTGTGGGATGAAGCTTGTGAGAGAAGCTTCATTTTCTTGAAAGAAAATTTTGTTTCGGCTCCGGTGTTGATACTTTCGGAAGGCTCTAAGGGTTATGTTGTTTATACGGATGCTTCTAAGGAAGGTTTAGGTTGTGTGTTAACACAGAAAGGAAAGGTGATCGCTTATTCTTCTCGGAAATTAAAGGAGCATGAAAAGAATTTTCCTACACACGATCTTGAGCTTGCCACCATGGTCTTTGCACTTGGAAAGTGGAGACACTATTTGTACGGGGTATCTTTTGAGATTTTTACCGACCACAAAAGCCTCCAATATTTATTCACTCAGAAAGATTTAAATATGAGGCAACGATATCGGATGGAACTTCTTGAGAATTATGAGTGCACTATAAAGTACCATCCCGGTAAAGCTAACATGGTCGCTGATGCACTTAGTAGGAAGGCTAGTGTATCGAACTTGGAAAGGGACGAGAGTAGTGAAATCGAGCCTATTGTTATAAAAGCTCGGGTTTCTAATATTTCTATACAACCGGAATTGAAACATCGGTTATTTGAGGCTCAGAATAATGATCCAGAAGTGCAAAGGTTGGTAGCTGAAGCAAGAGCTGATCCAAAATGTCCATTCGGGTTCGATGAAACCGGTCTTGTTCGTTTCAAGAACCGAGTGGTTGTACCTGAAGAGTTGAAATGGGTGTTGCTCGAGGAAGCTCACAAATCGGCTTATTCTATCCACCCTGGAGGTAACAAAATGTATAAAGATTTGAAACAATACTATTGGTGGCATGGATTAAAGAAAGATGTAGCCGAGTACGTGAAGCATTGCATAACCTGCCAGAAAGTTAAAGCCGAGCATCAGAAACCCGGGGGTCTTCTACAGCCGTTACCTATCCCAGAGTGGAAATGGGAACAGGTGACAATGGATTTTGTATCCGGGTTAAGGAAAGTGAAATGTGGATACGATGGTATTTGGGTGATCGTGGACCGTTTAACTAAGTCTGCACATTTTCTACCAGTTCAGATGTCTTACAAGATTCGCAAGCTAGCCAAGTTATGTAACAGGGAATTTGTTCGACTTCACGGGATTTCGGTTAGCATCGTTTCAGATAGAGATTCGAGGTTTTGCAACCTAGAGCTCTGATACCACTTTAGGATGTAGCACCCCGGAGAGAAGGGTACCACATCCCCCTACACCATAGCCCGACACGTGTAACGAAATGGAAACTCCGCCCACGCATCAAGCCATGGCGAACGGGTGACAAACAAAAAATCCAACCTAAGCTAGACGGTCTAGACCCTAATTCAGAGCGCGCAATAATCATTATTCGCGGAAGCAATCCATTATAACTCATAACATGCTAGCATATAACATATCATGCTCTTCATATATCACTTTTATAATTTTAAATATAGGACAAATATACAAAGCTTAATCCCAGGGCAAAAACTAAGTAGCAAAATTATACATGCTTCCAAACTAGCAAAGTACATAAAATAAACAAAATACAATGCATGGGACTCGAGCTATCCACAACCACGACGCAAGACAACCTCCTAGCTCAAACCTCCAAGCACCTGCAACTCAAAAAGAGGAAAAAGGGGGCTAACACACGCACCCAGATATACGTATGGAGCAAAGCACTTATCAATTCATAAAGACATCCATGAACCGGGGATGGTTTTTACAAGCTAAAGCGTTTCCCCGTGGTAATAGATATATAAGTTAAAAGAAGTTGAAGACCAAAGGCCAAAATAACAAATTTTAAGTAAGTGAGAGTCCATTCCCGTTTCATTGATTTAATCATAATCACACTAACTCGGCGAGCGCGAGTTCTCCTTCCACCCTCTCATATCATACGCAAAGTGAAAAGAGCAAAACAGAGTGCATAAATCAATCCACCTTCTCTGTTTGGGGAAGAGAGGAGCTACCCCTCTACCCCCGCACATAAAGTATAATGAGTCAGGGGATCCCGCCCACTCCTTCGACGGGCCACTAAGAACAACATCAGCACAAGAAGACCCGCCTTCCCCTCGACGAGGATGGGCTAAGTCTCCCTTTTGTGGAGTTATGTTGATGAGAGAGCCCGGTAACCCCACGGTTGAACTGAGAATCACATACCACTTCTCCGGGGCCCAAAGCAAAAAGCGAAGAGACATAACTTAAGAGACTTAATTTTCACAAAGCTTATCTTTCAAGAGGTAAATCTTGCTTATACACACACACGCACTTATCAAAGCTTTCCAAAAGAACAACGAAAATAGTGCGTATATACGTATAAAAGCATTCTCAAAGTCTTATAACAAGATGGGACGAGCCCTCAAATTACATATCATACATGTATCTATCATATAATATATTTAGTTCGCATGCGGGCTTCAAAGCATGTAGGATTGTAGGTCATAATAGCTAAAAGAAGCAAACCTCACCTTATCGACCAAACCGAACATAACAAGCATGAAATCAACACCAATACATCACCAATTCATGCACAAAAACGCAGCAACAAACAGCTCCAAAACAGCCCCACAAAACCATTGCAAGGAAGGAATGAAAATAAGTCATTCCAAGTCTCAAATTTGCAGCTGAAATGAAGTGTGAAATCAGGGAAAAACAGGGGATATTCATAGAGAAACATGTGTAATACATAACCATACATTAATACATGAAATTGGATGCAAGAATTCATCAAACAAGTCTAAAAAACGTGGCAGCAGGTCATACGTGAAAGAGCAGTTTATATTTTCAGTTTTACGGTCCAAGAACTCAAGGTTTCATCCAAGCTATCAATTGTGAATCAACCCTAACACATCTAGCATGAAGTATAAATAAAAAATAGAAGCAAAGAAGCTCATATAATCAACAATCATGCACCAAATCAGTCCCAAACTGAAGCTAAGGCATGGAAGTAAGAAATGACCTCTAACCCCTCCTATTCAGGTCAAGTCCCAAACCCATGTTAAATCTAAATTAAGACATGAAATTCATGGATCAAAATCATCATATAATCATGCAGAATTTGAAAACATACATACTTTGAAGAGTTGATGAAGTATGGAAGAGTTTAGGCCTCAAAAATCACAAGGCATGGAAAGGGGGTCTTCTTTCTCTTCTTCTTCCTCTCTTGGATCTGATTTTCTTGTGTGTGGGGGTGTGTGGTTCGAAATGGCTAAGGGTGAGGGAGATAAGGGGCTTAACTCAAGTGTAAAAAGTCATGGTCAAGGTTTGGTTAGGTTAAGGGTGGTCCCACAAGTGAAGACTAGTTAAAGAAGAGACATTTTGGCGCAAGGTGATCGTATTTGTGGAATTTTGGAGGTTCAAATGGGCTTAGAAAAATATGAATCTTAATTCCTTGGCTTCCTTTCTTCATTACGAGTCTAACGCATCTTCCGGAATTCGAATCCGAATTCCCGAGCTCGAGTTACGCCTCCCGGAACCCAAGGTGCGCTAAATGCTCTTTAGTCTCCTTTAGGTCCCGTAAAAGACAAACGAACCAAAACCAAAACAAACAAACTCCAAAAAATAAAATGAGCATAATACTAAGTTCATAACTCACATAATTCATGCATGCCAAAATTTCACAAAAATCGGAATTGAAATCGAACGCATATAGGTCAAGTTTTATAGCACATAGGCATAAACGTTCAAATTTTAAGTTCATACTTTAACAAAGGATTTAAAATAAATTCAAGTAAGCAAATAAAAATTAAAATATCATACAAGTGCATAATTAAATAATTTAAATGCTCATATAACACTCTCGTTACAACGTACCTGGAGTGCCGGACGAGCGCGATGTTACAGGGGAGGATTGTAACACCCCAGTTTTTTCGGCTTTCAGGTAAGCACGCCACGTGTGAGTAATCGAGAGTTAGGATTTACTTTAACTTTTTCACTTATTAAATTCTACGTTTCATGATAATTTTATAAATTATGCTCTAAGTGTTTATATGAATTTATCATCAACGTGAGAATTATTGCATGAATTATACTTGACTGATACGTGAATTAATTGCTTAACTTGATTTAAGTGTCTATATGTCCTTAATTGATCATTTATTGTAATTGGAGGATTTAATTTGTAACGCCCCGGTTCTGGATGAACAGGTAAGCACGCCACGTGTGAGATTTTGAGCGTAGAATTTATTTAATTCTTTTAAATTTTTATTTTTCTACGTGACATCTCATAATTTTATAAAATTCATGGTACATTATTTATACGAAATATATGAATTCATATCATTAGAAAATTATTTCAAGTCATGGAAAAATATTTGATACGTAAAATAATTACCGAGAGTGCTTCAATTACCGAGTTGTCCCTATATGTTTATTTCTTTAAATTTACGGACTTAATTGCCTAAATTTTCAAGGGCTTAATTGATCATATTTAAAACTATACATCCTTGATTGCATGACTTAAACATTTAAAGGATTAAATTGCAATTTATGACATTTCACATATTTCAAAAAGGGGATATAATGGTATATGCATCTCCAAGCTTCCTTGATCCCATTTTCATCCAAAAATATCCCAACATATTTGCTCCTTATTGCTCAGTTCATTCAAGAAGAGAAAGGAAAGAGATTTTCATCATTTTCATCAAGATTTTTCCAAGAAATAATCCAAGTTTGGAGCTTAGGCATCATCTTCATCTTTCTTCTTCATTTCTTTAGCTCAAGGTGGGTGTTTTACATGGATTGATGATTCTTGATTATATATGAAATAGTTAGGGTTTGTGATTCTATAGAATAAATGGATTAATTGTTGTTTGAGGTATGATTACATGATTATATCATACTTAAGAGCATGAATTCTTGAGAAATTGGAACTTGAATGAGCATGAGATTATTGCTTGTTGAACATGTATGCATCATATTTCCCAGATTTCTTGCAGCTTTGAGGAATTAAACTTGGGTTTTGTGGCTTTTGTGTTGATGTCGTAGTTGTTGCCCTGTTCTGCTTTGTTTTACAATTTGCAGAAACTGGGAACGGCCCTTCCCGCCTTAGTGCATTTTGGGAACGATCGTTCCGAGGCTTCTGTGTAAGGGAGGCCAGCGAGACTGGGAACGACCGTTCCCATTTTGGCCTGCGTGCCGAAAAGGCCGTTCCCGGCAAGAGGCGCACTTTTAAATTTAAAAACACTGGCACGTTTTGGAGTGGCACGGGAACGGCCCTTCCCATTTTCAAAGGGAAGCCGGAACGGCCGTTCCTCATCATCTGGCAGAGCAAAAGCTACTGCATAAAATTAAAATTTTGACATGATGATGCAATGCTTTCTTTGATCCCAAATTGCTATTATATGATTGAATATATGCCAAAACAAGATATTTTCATGCCACATTTTATATTGCTCGTTATCTCGTTGCACTTTCGCCGTTCGTCCTATTTGGTTCATTTTGAGTCGTGTCTCACGTATACACGTTGTGCTTGCACAGGTCACGAGGTTGTGAACGAGGAGCAGGCTCCCTAGAGCATATCCTTGTTTTAGTTTGTAGTCAAGGTGAAGTTTTGTTCTAGGTAATTAGAACCTTACAACCCTTATGTGACATTTTCGGCCAAAACCTATTATATCTATAAACGTTTTCAAACTATAAACATTTTCAAGCAAGAAAGCCATGATTGTTCATGATTTCAAGCATGTTTTGGCGAGTACATGATTGTACTTGGGCCCGAGGGTAGTTCTTGAGCTAACCGGGAAAGCAAGGGCTGATGGGTAACTCTTGAGCTATCCTCACCTCATTGGGATCACCCCCGAAGCCACTAGGAGATTAGTGGTGGAAGGAGTTCCGTGCCTAGGGAGTCATGTTCCTGACGTACGCCATGTCGTGGATAGTTAGGCCTTGCAAACCTACTATCACCCGGAGAAAGAAGTAGACTGGGGACGAATCCGGCACCACGGATTACCCTCGGGTTATTGCATGTTTTAATCATGATTATGTCTAATTGAGCACTAAATGAAATGTGTGATCACGTATTGAATTAATCATGCAAGCACGTATTGTTCACGATTGGTGTAAAGGTTGGAGAATTGCCCTTACTCATCGGGGCCACATGTTTCATGAAATGATCAAGTTAACAAGTAAAACATGATAGTTATAATCTCGGGCAAAGAGCAAGTAGTCTTGAACTTCATAGTTGTTTCATTTCCAAGTCTTCACCCGAGGCTATGACTTGCATGTGACGTGTGCTATATATATATATTGCCCCTCACTCAGTCTTCGGTAGACTGATACTTCACTTTTCAGGTGCTTTTTGGTCGTGGTCATGCTAGGCGGGAGTCGAGTCAGGTCTTGCATTCTGCCGAGTCTAGCATTTTGTTTTCATGTAGAGAGCTTTTGATATATCATGTTATGATCATTATTAGTACATTTTGGGATACTTGGACATGTATAACATATAAGAGATGATAATGTATTGATAGTTAATGTTGGTACCTACTATGTATTTATTTTGGTAAATATGGTAACTATAAGTATTGATTGTAAATGCTTCCGCTTTTAATTTTCATGTCTTAGTTGATTGTGTTGGGGAGTGTCCCGCTTAGCTCGTTTATTTCTTGATTGTCACCCGTTCGCTATAGGTTCGGTTTATGTACGGATTGTCCATTTCGTATGTGGATCGGGCTATAGTGCGGGGGATGTAGTGCCTTGGGGGTTTGGGTGCTACATCTACAGGTTGTATCAGAGCCCGGTTGCAAAACCGAGGTTCTCGAGTCGTGTCAAGTGAGTCTAGGTCGCACGACATAGGATTACTTGTTATTTGAGAGTCTGCATTCAACTGAATTATGTGATTTACTTGAATTCTTGAATTATTTGATCTTCTTTAAATGTGTGCTTCATTGCTATTATGGAATTATTTGCACACATTGCATCTATTAATCAACCACGCATGTGTAGTGATTTGGTTTTAGGATGGATCTTGACAGACATCACCGTGATCGATCCCCGAGACATCGGCATCATCATCATCGCCGCCATCATCGTCATGAGAGATCACCTCCTCCTCCACTTGCTTAGGCACATCCCCAGGATTTCATGAACGTAATAGTGGGGCTGATTGATCAGAGGCTACAGGAACGGTTTCCTCCAGTCCCACCAGCACCCGTAGCACCCCAGGAGAACCCCATTTTTGCTATATTGCGCAAGTTTCAAAATCAGCGTCCCCCGAAGTTCTATAAGGGCGATGATTTACAGGCGGAGATGTGGCTTAAAGAGATTGAGAGGATTTGGCAGCTCATTCCTTGTGACTCTCAGGAGAAGGCTCGTTACACCCTTAATTTGATCCAGGACGAGGCCTACTCTTGGTGGGAGAGCACGCATATAATTCTGGAGGCCGCGGGTACAGATATCACGTGGGAGGTCTTCGTATGGGAGTTCAGAAACAAGTTCATTCCTCCAGCTTCCCGTAGCCGCAGGTTGAGGGAATTTACCGAGCTGAAGCAAGGAGAGAGGTCTGTTGGTCAGTACATCGCTGAGTTTGAGAGACTTTCTCGCTATGCACCCAACATAGCAAATGATGACTTCCATAAGGCGATGCAGTTCGTGCAGGGACTCTGGCCAGACATCCAGGACTCCTTGAAGGCTGCAAACACGAGCACCTAGGCCAAAGCTACCACCAAAGCTTTGAAGGTTGAGGAATCAGACATTGCGAGAGGCCTATTCCCCGCACTGGACAGGCTTCAGGCTCGAGGTCAGGACAGGGGTCGAGTTCAGGAAAGAGGCCTATGGTTTATTCTGCGCCTCCAACACCGAAGGACTTCGGGAAGAAATTTAAACCTACTGGGCCATCACAAAAGGCTCCACGAGCGCCTGCACCACCACAGCCACCTCAGAGACCGGGCTGCAGATTTTGTGGACTTCCTACACACACATATGATAATTACAGACGACGGTTGGGCTTGTGTTTGATCTGTGGCAGCGACGAACATCGGGTAGACGGATGTCCGGATCGTTAGGATCCACCCCCTGCAGGCTAGAGGCCACTTGTGAGAGCTCAGGCCTACGCGCTAGCTGGAGAGGAGCAGGATGCTGAGATCGACCCTGCGGCGGTTGTTGAAGGTACTATATGCATCCATGGCACGAACATCCATACATTATTTGATCCAGGAGCTCCTTTCTTACGCATTCTATTACTATTACTCTATCTTTGCCTGCTATCTGCTCTTTTGTGCGCTATGTAGTTAGTTCTCCTTTTGGTAGTAGGCGAGAGACGGATCAGGTTTACAGGGATGTTCCAGTGGTAATTGAAGGCCGAGAGTTCTTGACAGATTTCATTACAATGCCGATGGAAAGATACGGTCTGGGGATGGATTGGTTGTACAGGCACTGTGCTACAATAGATTGCCGGGCAAAGAAAGTGCAGTTGGGTTCAGAGGTTACTACGGGTTGGACTTCGAAGACGGTACCTCTACTTTCCTTCTCAGAGGCTCAGAAATTGGTCAGAGACGGGGCTACCGAGTTCATTGCCTACATCCTGAATAAGCCTAAGGATCGGGTGAAATTGGAAGACACGGAAGTGGTGAAGGAATTTCCCGAGGTCTTTCCAGAGAAATTAGATTCTTTGCCTTCCGAACGAGAGATTGAATTCGTGATTGATCTTTATCCGAGTGCAGAGCCGTATTCAAAGACTCCATATTGGATGGCTCCAGCAGAATTGAAAGAATTAAAGGTTCAGCTTGAGGCATTGTTGGAAGTTGGGTACATCAGGCCGAGTTCTTCACCCTGGGGCGCACCGGTGATGTTTGTAAAGAAAAAGGACGGAACATTGAGAATGTGCATCGATTACCGGGAGTTGAATCGGATGACTATCAAGAACAAATATCCCCTTCCACACATCGAGGAGTTATTCGACATCCTTCAGGGTTCCAAGGTTTACTCGAAACTGGATTTAAGACAGGGGTATTATCAGCTACGAATCCGAGCAGAGGATATTCCAAAGACGGGATTCAATACTCGGTACGGGCACTACGAGTTCGTGGTTATGCCGTTTGGATTAACTAATGCCCCTGCAGCATTCATGGATATGATACACCGGATTTTCAGGCCTTTCCTCGATAAGTTTGTGGTGATTTTCATCGATGACATTTTGGTATTCTCCAAATTTGCCGAGGAGCATGTGAGGTATCAAAAGCTTGTTCTACATACTTTGAAAGAGCATCAGTTGTTTGCTAAATTCAGTAAATGCGAATTTTGGATAGATCGGGTTGCATTCTTGGGACATGTGATTTCGGGCAAAGGTTTGGAAGTCGATCCCTCGAAGATTGAGGCCGCGCTTAAATAGGAGAAACCAAAGAATGCCTCGGAAGTTAGAACCTTCTTGGGATTTGCCGGATATTACAGAAGGTTCGTTCAAGATTTTTCTAAGATTGTTGCACCGTTAACCCGATTGACAAAGAAAGATGTCAAGTTTATCTGGGAAGAGAAGTGTGATCAAAGTTTTAACTTTTTGAAAGAAAAGTTAGTCTCAGCTCTGGTGTTAGCACTTCCCGAGGGTTAAGAGGAGTATGCAGTTTACACAGATGCTTCTAAAGAAGGTTTAGGTTGTGTGTTAACTTAGAAGGGAAAGGTGATTGCTTATACCTCCAGGAAGCTGAAAGATTATGAAAAGAATTATCCTACACACGACCTGGAGCTCGCAGCCGTGATCTTTGCTCTCGGGAAGTGGAGACATTATCTCTACGGGACTTCTTTTGAGATTTTCACCGACCACAAGAGCCTCCAGTACTTATTCACGCAGAATGACTTGAATATGAGGCAACGGCGTTGGATGGAAAAGTTAAAGGATTATGATTGCACAATCAAGTATCATCCAGGAAAAGCCAACGTGGTCACCAATGCACTTAGCAGAAAGGCGAGTGTATCGAGTTTGGAAGTAAAAGAAAGTAAAGTTGCTCCAATTGTGTTAAAGGCTCGGGTTTCCAATATCACAATTCAGCCGTAATTGAAAGATCGATTGTTTGAAGCTCAGAACAATGATCCGGAGGTACAGAAATGGGTAAGTAAGGCTAGAGCTGATCCGGAGAGTCCTTTTGGGTTTGACGAGACTGGTTTGCTTCGATTTAAAAACAGAGTAGTAGTACCTGAAGAATTGAAACGGGTTCTACTTGAAGAAGTTCACAAATCAGCATATTCGATCCACCAGGAGGAAATGAAATGTATAAGGATCTAAAACAATATTATTGGTGGAACGGAATGAAAAGAGACATTGCCGAGTATGTTAAACATTGTCTGACTTGTCAGAGAGTGAAAGCTGAGCATCAAAAACCCGTGGGACTTCTACAACTGTTACCTATTCCCGAATGGAAGTGGAAACAAGTAACGATGGACTTTGTTTCTGGATTACCGAAGGTAAAAGCTGGATTTGATGGTATTTGGGTAATCGTCGATAGATTTACGAAGTCTGCTCACTTTCTACCGGTTCGGATGTCCTATAAGATTCCGAAGTTGGCCGAGATCTATAACAGAGAAATTATCCGACTTCATAGGATTCCGGTGAGCATAGTTTCAGATCGAGACCCGAGGTTCACATCTAAGTTGTGGCAAGAGTTGCAGGCGATGTTGGGAACGAGACTCAAGTTCAGTACGGCATTCCACCCACAAACAGATGGTCAGACAGAAAGATTGATAAGGTATTTGGAAGATCTACTTCGGGCTTGCGCGATGGATTTTCAGAATTCGTGGCAAGAACAGCTTCCTTTGATTGAATTTGCATATAACAACAGCTTTCAGGCTTCGATCGGGAGGGCTCCTTATGAACTTCTTTATGGAAGGAAGTGCCAATCTCCGTTGTTTTTCGACTTGGAAGAGTGGAAACGGTCGAAACAAGGAGTAAAGAAAGGTGAAGATTTTGAGAAACCTTCCAAGGACGTTCAGGGTATTATTGAGAAAGTTCAAACAATCCAACAACGGATGAAAGCCAGGCAAGATAGGCAAAAGAGCTATGCCGATACTCGCCGAAGAGATCTTGAATTCGAAGTTGGTGACCAGGTATTCTTGAAGGTGTCACCAAGGAAAGGTTTCACCCGGATCGGGAAAGGAGGAAAGATTAATCCTCGCTATTTAGGTCCTTTCGAGATTCTTGAAAGAATAGGTGAAGTAGCCTATCGACTGGACCTACCACCGAGTCTTACGGGGATTCACAACGTGTTTAACGCATCTCAGTTAAGGAAATATTACCTCGATGAGACCACGATTCTCCCCGTTGAAGAAGTTGAATTGGAACCGAATTTGACATTTGTTCAAAGGCCGGTTAAGATCTTGGATCGGAAATTTCAGGAATTAAGAAACCGGAGGATTCCCATGGTTAAAGTTTTGTGGAGAAGCGATAAAACCGAGGAAGCTACGTGGAAAACCAAAGACAAAATGAAGCGGTTCCACCCGGAATTGTTCGCTCAGGACTAGAGAATCTGGGGACCAGATTCTTTTAAGGGGGGGAGAGTTGTAACGCCCCAGTTCCGGATGAACAGGTAAGCACGCCACGTGTGAGATTTTGAGCGTAGGATTTATTTAATTCTTTTAAATTTTTATTTCCCTACGTGACATCTCATAATTTTATAAAATTCATGGTACATTATTTATGCGAAATAAATGAATTCATATCGTTGGAAAATTATTTCAAGTCATGAAAAAATATTTGATACGTAAAATAATTACCGAGAGTGCTTCAATTACCGAGTTGTCCCTATATGTTTATTTCTTTAAATTTAGGGACTTAATTGCCTAAATTTTCAAGGGCTTAATTGATCATATTTAAAACTATACATCCTTGATTGAATGATTTAAACATTTAAAGGATTAAATTGTAATTTATGGCATTTCACATATTTCAAAAAGGGGAATTAACGGTATATGCATCTCCAAGCTTCCTTGATCCCATTTTCATCCAAAAATATCCCAACATATTTGCTCCTTGTTGCTCGGTTCATTCAAGAAGAGAAAGGAAAGAGATTTTCATCATTTTCATCAAGATTTTTCCAAGAAATAATCCAATTTTGGAGCTTAGGCATCATCTTCATCTTTCTTCTTCACTTCTTTAGCTCAAGGTGGGTGTTTTACATGGATTCATGATTCTTCATTATATATGAAATAGTTAGGGTTTGTGATTCTATAGAATAAATGGATTAATTGTTGTTTTAGGCATGATTACATGATTATATCATATTTAAGAGCATGAATTCTTGAGAAATTGGAACTTGAATGAGCATGAGATACATGGGCTTGAAATTTTGAATCTTGATAACTTTACATGATTTATGTGTCTAAATGGAGTATTATTGCTTGTTGAACATGTATGCATCATATTTCCCAGATTTCTTGCAGCTTTGAGGAATTAAACTTGGGTTTTGTGGCTTTTGTGTTGATGTCGTAGTTGTTGCCCTGTTCTGCTCTGTTTTACAATTTGCAGAAACTGGGAACGGCCCTACCAGCCTTAGTGCATTTTGGGAATGGTCGTTCCGAGGCTTCTGTGTAAGGGAGGCCAGCGAGGCTGGGAACGGCCGTTCCCATTTTGGCCTGTGTGCCGGAAGGGCCGTTCCCGGCAAGAGGCGCACTTTTAAATTTAAAAACGCTGGCACGTTTTGGAGTGCCACGGGAACGGCCCTTCCCATTTTCAAAGGGAAGCCGGAACGGCCGTTCCCCGTAGTCTGGCAGAGCAAAAGCTACTGCATAAAATTAAAATTTTGACATGATGATGCAATGCTTTCTTTGATCCCAAATTGCTATTATATGATTGAATATATGCCAAAACAAGATATTTTCATGCCACATTTTATATTTCTCATTATCTCGTTGCACTTTCACCATTCGTCCTATTTGGTTCATTTTAAGTCGTGTCTCACGTATACACGTTGTGTTGGCACAGGTCACGAGGTCGTGAACGAGGAGCAGGCTCCCTAGAGCATATCCTTGTTTTAGTTTGTAGTCAAGGTGAGGTTTTGTTCTAGGTAATTAGAACCTTACAACCCTTATGTGACATTTTCGGCCAAAACCTATTATTTCTATAAACGTTTTCAAATTACAAACATTTTCAAGCAAGCAAGCCATGATTGTTCATGATTTCAAGCATGTTTTGGCGAGTACATGATTGCACTTGGGCCCGAGGGTAGTTCTTGAGCCAACCGGGAAAGCAAGGGCTGACGGGTAACTCTTGAGCTATCCTCACCTCATTGGGATCACCCCCGAAGCCACTAGGAGATTAGTGGTGGAAGGAGTTCCGTGCGTAGGGAGTCATGTTCCCGACGTACGCCATGTCGTGGATAGTTGGGCCTTGCAAACCCACTATCACCCGGAGAAAGAAGGAGACTGGGGACGAATCTGGCACCACGGATTGCCCTCGGATTATTGCATGTTTTAATCATGATTATGTCTAATTGAGCACTAAATGAAATGTGTGATCTCGTATTAAATTAATCATGCAAGCACGTATTGTTCACGATTGGTGTAAAGGTTGGAGAATTGCCCTTACTCATCGGGGCCACATGTTTCATGAAATGATCAAGTTAACAAGTAAAACCTGATAGTCGTAATCTCGGGAAAAGAACAAGTATTCTTGAACTTCATAGTTGTTTCATTTCCAAGTCTTCACCCGAGGCTATGACTTGCATGTGACGTGTGCTATATATATTTATTGCCCCTCACTCAGTCTTCAGTAGACTGATACTTCACTTTTCAGGTGCTTTTTGGTCGTGGTCGTGCTAGGCGGGAGTCGAGTCAGGTCTTGCATTCTGTCGAGTCTAGCATTTTGTTTTCATGTAGAGAGCTTTTGATATATCATGTTATGATCATTATTAGTACATTTTGGGATACTTGGACAGGTATAACATATAAGAGATGATAATGTATTGATAGTTAATGTTGGTACCTACTATGTATTTATTTTGGTAAATATGGTACCTATAAGTATTGATTGTAAATGCTTCCGCTTTTAATTTTCATGTCTTAGTTGATTGTGTTGGGGAGTGTCCCGCTTAGCTCGTTTATTTCTTGATTGTCACCCGTTCGCTATAGGTTCGGTTTATGTACGGATTGTCCATTTCGTATGTGGATCGGGCTATAGTGCGGGGGATGTAGTGCCTTGGGGGTTTGGGTGCTACATAATTGCATAGGCATTTCATTGAACTTAATTGACATTATTTCATAAACATAGCACTTGATTGCATGAACTTATAAAGCTTGGGGATTTAATTGCAAATTGTGGTGATTCATCTCTTTTTAGTGATGAATTACGCTATATGCATTACACACATTTCATACACAATACATACACTTTGCTCTTGCTTCCATTTTGCTCGATCAAAACCCCCAAGTAGAAGATGAAGGGATTTCATTATTTTCAAGCCAAATTTGCAGAGAAATTGTGAACTTTGAAGCATCATCATCATCACAATTTCATCTCTTCTCTTCTTTCTTTCATTTAAGGTATAGATGAGATATTTGGATAAATTCTTGAAGTATGGATTGAAGCTAGGGTTTTGATTTGAGTTGGATAAATGGTCTAATTGTTATTAGAAGTATGATATTATGCTTTACCCTTGAATTTGTGCATGAATTCTTGGAAATTATGGAATTAGTTGTTGAGTTGAGATAGGTGTGTTATGATGAATTTCTTGATGATCAAAGCATGAACTAAGTGTTTTAATTGTTTTTATTATGCTTTAAGTATGCTAGTATGTTTATTTCATGATTTAAGAGCATTTGGGATTGGTATTTGAACATTTGATGATTTTGAGTTATGGTTCGAACTCCCCTGTTTTGCTGCTCTGTTTTCTACTGCTTCTGCATAACAGGAACGACCCTTCCCTTCCCAGTTCATTTCTGGGAACGACCGTTCCCACCCTTTTGAAAGAGCTGGCGAGAGACTGGGAACGACCCTTCCTAATTTTGGCCTATGGCCGGAATGGCCGTTCCCAACCCCTAAAATCGCCATTTTCTTACAGACGCGCGGGATTTTTTCGGGGAGAGAATGGGAACGGCCCTTCCCATTTTACACTTAACCCGGAACGACCGTTCCCATGCTCCAGAGATGTTTTGTGATTTTCTGCATGAAATTAACTGTTCCAATTCCGTTTCTTAGTCTTTAAATGAACGATACATGCTATTATATGCTCATTATATACATGAATATGATCATGACATTCCATAATTGACAATGCACGACATATTGCTTCATGTTTACGCCGTTCGTCTTAATTGGTTCATAAGGGTCGAGTCTCACATACACTTGTCTTTCTTGCATAGACCAGATTCCTGGTGACGAGGAGCAGGCATCGTAGGCCGTATCCTTGTTCTCTTTTTGTATCTACAAGTGAGGTTTTAATTTCTAGTTATATAGAACCCTTACAACCTTATGTAAATTTTCGGCCAAAATGTACATATATCTATATTTTCTTCAAAACTTCAAATGATTTCCAATGAACCATTTCTATTGTACTGAATCGATCGTATTTTGGCGAGTATATTGTACTGTATTGTGGGCCCGAGGATAGTGTATTGAGCCAACCGAGAAAGCAAGGGCTAACGGGTAACTCTTGCACTATCCTCACCATTTTGGGATGAACCCTGAATCCACCAGGAGGTTTGGTGGAGGAAGGAATCCCGGGCATGGGATTCATGTACCCGATACTCACCATGGCTGGATGGTTGGGCCTTACAAACCCACCATCACCCAAAGGGAAAAGGGATCATGAAACTACTATTGATTGATTGCACTGTAATTACTTCAGTGGTCACTTAATCAATTGAAACTCTTATTATTGTTCACTGTCGGAGTAAAGGTTGGAGAATTGCCCTCACTCGTCGGGCCACTGATTGACTGAAATTGATTAAATTGTTAAACTGGATAGTTGTAACCTCGGGCAATGTTAATTTTATTATTGAACTTATATTTATTTATTTATGAAACTTTACCCGAGATTATAACTTGCATGATAACTGCGCTTATATTTTTATACCCCTCACTCAGTCTTCCATAGACTGACGCCTCCACCTTTCAGTCTTTTGCAGGTGTGTGCTAGGCGGGAATTAGAGTCTTGTGAAGTCTTTAATTTGTTTCTAGCACGGTCCACCTTCATATTATCGATGCATATGGTTACTATGACTTGATTATTAGATTTTGGAGATTGTACTTATGATGATAGGTGGATCTATGGTTATAGTGCACGTGTTGGAAATTATGAACTTTTGATGTAAATATATTTTGCTAAATGATAAGGGTTATGTTTCCGCTGATTGCATTGTACATATTGTATGGTTTCGGAGTTAGTCCCGCTTAGTTAGGATGGTTTTTCTTATCGTCACCATTCGCTATAGTTTTAGTTCATGTATGGATTGTTCATTTCGTATATGGACTAAACTATAGTGCGGGGGATGTGGCTACCTTGCGCTTCGGGTGCTACACTGCTAAGCTTCAAATGAGGGGCAAGTAGAGTGCCTACAGGTTTTGTATCTTGACATATACCAAACCGTTGTAGTACTTTGTTCAAATACTGTTTCTGAGTCAGTCAAAGCTTGCCTATCTGCCGATCCCTGCTTATCTCCATTCCGAGAATCTTCTTGGCTTCTCCCAAATCCTTCATCTCGAACTTTTTACTCAATTGAGCCTTCAACTTGTCAATTTCATCCTAACTCTTTGATGCTATCATCATATCATCAACATATAAAAGTAGGTAGATGTAGGTTCCATCTTGTAGCCCGCACAAATACACACAGTGGTCGTATTTGCTCCTTGTGTATCGTTGACCCAACATAAACTTATCAAATCATTTGTACCATTGTCTCGGCGATTGCTTCAATCCGTACAACGATTTGTCTAGTTTGCAAACCCAACTTTGTATCCATCTGGCTGAGACATAGATTTTCTCTTCCAAATCACCGTGCAGGAACGTGGTTTTCACATCGAGTTAAACTAGGTCCAAATTCAACTGCGCTACCAAGGCCAACAAAATTCTAATGGAGGAGTGCTTAACAACTGGATAAAACACTTCATTGTAATCAACTCCCTCCTTCTGAGTGTAGCTTTTAGCTACCAACCTCGCCTTGTAGCGGACATCGTCTTTGTCAGGAAATCCTTCTTTCTTTGCAAATACCCATTTGCATACAATTTGCCTTCTTTCTCATCGATAGTTATGCCAACTTCCATGTCTTATTCTTCTGAAGAGATTGCATCTCTTCTTCCATTGCGTCTTTCTATCTATTGTTTTCTGAGCTCCGGATGGCTTCTAAAAATGTGGATGGAACATCATCAACTACGGGAAAGTGCATATGCTACCATGTCGACAAAACGAGCTGGTTTCTGAATTTCTCAACTTGTCCTTCTAATCGCAACTAGCTCTAGTTGTTGTTGAGGTTCTTGGGTAGTAACCTCCTCCTCATCCGACTCTTCTTCTGCCATAGAAGAATCGTTGATAGTGTCATTCGCTAGACTCACCACTCTCTTCTCAAACTCCACCTGCTCTGGTGTATACTCCACTTGCTCCGGTGCACGCTCCACTTGCTTCGGAGTACCATCGGTCCCTTCTTGAGTTACCTTATCCAAAATGGCAGATTCATCGAAGGTAACATCCCTGCTTATTATCGTCTTCTTTGCCTCTAGACACCAAAGACGGTATCCCTTAACCCCAGCATTGAAGCCCATAAAGAGCGCCTTCCTTACTCGAGGATCCAACTTTGATTCATTCACATGATAGTATGCGGTAGAACCAAACACACGCAAAGAGTCATAACCTATTGCAGGCTTTCCAGACCAAACCTCCAAAGGAGTCTTCCCACCTATTGCAGATGATGGCAAACGATTGACGAGATGTTGAGCGTATGTCACGGCCTCAGCCCAAAACTTCCTATCTAATCCAGCACTAGACTACATACAGCGAACTTTCTCCACTAATGTCCTGTTCATATGCTCTGATACCCCATTCTGTTGCGGTGTTGAGCGTATGTCACGGCCTCAGCCCAAAACTTCCTATCTAATCCAGCACTAGACTACATACAGCGAACTTTCTCCACTAATGTCCTGTTCATATGCTCTGATACCCCATTCTGTTGCGGTGTTTCTCGTACTGTGAAGTGACGAATTATGTCGTGTTCTTGGCATACCTTCTGGAATGGATCGTTCTTATATTCTCCACCGTTGTTTGATCGGAGAACTTTGATCTTTCATCCAGTCTGGTTCTCAACTTGAGTTCTCCACTTTAGAAAAACTCCAAGCACTTCACCTTTGTTCTTCATAGGAAACACCCCCACTCTTTTGGAAAAATCATCAATAAAGGTAACAAAGTAGTGTCTGCCTCCAAGTGACGCCGTCTTGGAAGGTCCCCACACATCAGAGTGCACATAGTCTAGAATACCCTTGGTATTGTGAATAGTTGTGCTGAATTTCACCCTTGTTTGTTTTCCCAGAACACAGTGCTCGCAAAACTCCAATTTGCAAGTCTTCGTATCTTTCAACAAACCTTGCATGGCAAGAATTTGCAAGGATTTTTCTCCTGCGTGAGCCAAATGCATATGCCATAGTTTTGTTTCCTCAGCATCCTTCTTGCTGCTAGAAGTTGTTGTTGTTGCTACTGTCCCAACAACTGTATTACCTTGGTAGAAATACAAGTTGTTCTTTCTCTCACCCTTCAACATCTCGAGTGCCCCCAAAGTTGCTTTAAGAACTCTATCTCACATCGTCACAACTAGGCCTTTTGACTCCAAGACCCCCAATTAGATGAGATTCTTCTTCAAGCTGGGCACTAACTGAACATCTTTTAGAATTCTGGTGGATCCATCGTGATTCCGTAGCTTGACTGAACATATCCCAACTATTTTACATGTCTGATCATTTCCCATGTAAGCAGCCACTCCATCAAATTCTTCAAGGTCGAAGAACCACTCCCGAATGGGAGACATATGATATGTGCAACCCGAATCCAATATCAACTCATCTGAACTTGGCGTTGAAGGTGAAGCCACTAAGGAAACATCTGACTCTGCATAGCTTTTGTATTTGACTACATTAGTGTCTTGCGAAGTCTTTCCTTTCTTTAACTTTGGACAATCTTTCTTCTAGTGTCCTTTATCGTGACAAAAGGCACACTCATCTTTGGCAACTCTGCTGTTTGACTTTGATCTCCCTCTTCTCCCCTTTGACTGGCTTTGCTGATGACCTCTCACAACTAGGGCTTCTGTTGCTCCATTAGTGCTTCCTTTCTTAGCCTTCCTTCTTAGTTCGTAATTGTATAAGGTTGTACACACTTCACCGAGCAAAACATCAACCTTTCCATGGAGTAGGGTTGTCTCGAGAAACTCAAACTCCTCCGGAAGCGATCCCAACAACATCAGCACGAGATCCTCGTCCTCAAAAGCCACGTCTAAATTTAATAAATCAGCTACCAACTAATTAAAGTGAGTGATGTGCTCATTCATCGTGGTACCGGGAACATACGTGAAGCGAAACAGTCGTTTCTTCATATGCAGCTTGTTCTAACTGTTTTTCTTCAAAAATTTCTCCTCTAATAGCTTCCACAACTTGCTTGCAGAAGTTTCCCTGCAGAAAGTATACTTCTGTTCTCTGGAGAGGCACGATCGAATTGTACCACATGCCAAACGGTTGATGGTCTTCCAATCTTTGTCATCAACCTCTTCTGGTTTCTTCTCTTCAATGGCAAGATCTAAACCTTGCTGGAACAGAGCATCTAGAACTTTGCTTTGCCATATGCCGAAATGACCGGATCCATCGAAGATCTCCACCGCGATTTTCGTATTTGTCATTCCAGTCCTTGTCAAGTTGAACGAGCTGAAAGCCGAGGTGGAAGCTGTCGTAGCTGCTTTTTCAGGCGAGATCTCATCCTTTGTCATTTCTGCTACACCTTTCTTTCAATAGCCACCAATGCACGATGCCAATCGAGCTTGCCGATGCGCGATGCCAACCGAGCCTTGCCAATGCGCGATGCCTCTGAGCCCGCTGATGCACGATGCCTGCTGAACCTGCCGATGCACGATGCCTGTTGAGCCCGCCGATGTAAGGTGCTTGCTGAACCCACCGATGCTTGATGCCTACCGATGCTCGTCACTGCGCGATGCATGCCGATGCTCGTCAATGCGTGATGCCCAACGAGCCCTCTTCGTCCATTTCTGATGTGGAAGATCAGACTAAGCTGCAACCACAGAGCATACTCTGACACCGTTGGCTCTTGATACCACTTGTTGCAGAAGCGTCGAATAATATTTAGAATTATAATGCCTAAAATTATATAAAGGAAAAATTAGGCAAATAATAAGCTAAAATATAACCCAAAAAAGGCTATTAAAAAGGCGTAATGAAAAGAACACCAAATTTAACGAGGTTCAGCCAATTTAGCCTATGTCCACGGGCACTACTCAAATTATATTTTACTTAAAAAATATTACAAAGTAGAGAGAGACTTTGTTTGATGCACTAAGCTAGAAGGGGGAGGAGGCTATTTATAGTGTTAGTTCCTCCCCAAATTATTCTAAAAAACCAATGTGGGACAAAAACACTCTTATCCAAAACTAGGCTTTCAATGTGGGATACAAATTATGTCATAAATCAACGGCTTATATAGTTCTTTTCTCTTTTCTTTTTCCTTTTTATTTTAAATCGATCAATTCCCCATATAAAATTATATTTTTCACTAATGCAAATCGATCTTCCATTTGTCTATAAATATGGTACGAATCTATTAAGGACAGGTATATCTGTATCTATGATGCACAGACACGGACACGGCGACACGGACACGACACGACACGACACGGATACGGTGACACGAATTTTTTCTTGAATTTCCCACGTGATGAGTGTCGGACACGAGTGTCCGACACGACACGACACGGCAAAATGATATTTTTAGAAGTGTCCGTGCATCATAGATCTGTATATAAGCGGTTTCATAAATTACTAGTGAAGTTAGAGATTTTTAAATTCTGTTGCTCACCTACGCCAATAAGAAGGTGAGTAGTGATGCATATTTATATGGAATAATTATATCTAATTATTTTGTATTTAAACTTAATTACAATAGAGTATATTTAAATTGAGAAATTACATTTTAGGATCCTTAATTTAAAAATGTCCTAATTTGTTGTTAAATTCATAATTTGTAGGAATCGTTTTTTTTTTAATTTGTAAATTTTAGGGATGATTTTGTAATTTTGGTTATATATTCAATGTAACACTCATACAACCGTTAGGGGTATAAGTGTACTTTTACAATTTTCGTTAGGAACCTCAGACCAAACAAAATTTATAGGACTAAAATGTAATTTCCCAATTTAGATAAATTGTTTTGTAATTATTCATAAATGCAGGGTAGTCAGATGTAAATGACATATTTATATATAGATCCCCTTAGTTTTAAAAGAGAGAATTACGAACTATCTCCTAAGGTATGATTAAATTACAGATTCCTCCCTGAGGTTTGAAAAATTACGAACATCCCCCTAAAATTTACATTCTCTCTGACAAATTTCCCTAACCGTTATTAACTTCGTTAAGTTTTGATGACATCAACAATACTATTTTTAAAAATTCCAATTCTATTCTTAGGAGGTATATTGTAATAATATTGAAAGTATAAGGATATATTTGTAATATTGGTTAATTTTTTATTTTTTAATTTAAAATTTTATAATTTAATCTAATATTTGATTTTTACATATAAGTATAAATCAAAATAAAATATTTCATGTATATTTATTCTTAAAAAATATGATAAACGTTACAAATTCTACATTATATCTATGTCTTACTTTGAAATATATTTTGTATAAATTCATTTAAACTTTGGCCATTTGAATTAACAAACCAACACCAATCAGTGCATTAATAAATTGATAAATTTCCATTAGAGTTTATTTAAACCAAGAACTAGAATGTTGGTGATCTCTAATGCATTTACTTTAAATAAAATGAAAAGAATTTTAATATAAACATGCATGCCCAATATTCACAAAAAAAAAAAAAAAATTGGCATCCATAAACTTTAAGTATGAAATTAGTTCATCATAAAAATATCAAATGCTAAGTAGGTACAAAACTTAAATACTTATATCACCCCTTAAGAATTTAAATATTTACATTAACCCCCTCATATTTGAGTCCTTTATTACATATACCCCCCAAGTTTCAGCATATAAGGGGTAAAATAGTAAGAGATAAAGATTTTCGCCCATCCGAACTATGACCCTTTTGGCATTTCACCATCCCAACTATTTTTCACCCGAAACCGCCATCTAAACTTTCAATTCCTAACAAACCACCATCCCACAACGGTTTTGACCCTTTTTTTAGCGGTTTTAACTCTTTTTTCAGCGGTTTTGGATGTTTTAACACATAATCTATGGAAAAATAACAAAGAGAGACCTATTTACATGTGTTAAAACATCCAAAACCGCTGAAAAAAGAGTCAAAACCGCTCAAAAAAGGGTCAAAACCGCTGTGGGATGGTGGTTTGTCTGGAATTGAAAGTTTAGATGGCGGTTTCGGGTGAAAAATAGTTAGGATGGTGAAATGCCAAAAGGGTCATAGTTCGGATGGGCGAAAATCTTTATCTCAAATAGTAAAATTGGGCATTGAGTTAAATTTAACGGAAGAGATAACGGATCAGGAGGAATTTATAATTTCTCAAACCTTAAGGGGAATTCGTAATTTCGCCATACCTCAGTGGGTCATTCATAATTATCCTATTTTAAAATTTACAATTTTTTTCTCTTATGGTTTGCTATAATAGATTGGGTCATTTACATATGACTACCTTGCATTTAGACCTAATTACAAGGCGATCCATCTAATTCGGAAGATTACATTTCGGACCCTATAAATCTTGTTTGATTTGAGTCTCTTAACGGAATTTATAAAAATACACTTATATCTCTGATAGTTGTATGGGTGTTGCATTGAATATATGACCAAAATTATAAAATCATCCCTAAAATAATTTACAAGTATAAATAAAACGATCCCTACTGTAACATCCCTGATTTCGGGGCCAAGAAGAAATAGGTAAGTAAAGGGTTAAGAAGAATTTTCTTTAGGTCCTAGTTACTATTCATCCCTAAATGTAGAAATTTTTCGGAATACTTTTACCAATCAAATATTGGGTTCAAATGAATCCTTGTAAAATTTTATGAATTATGGTATCATTCCCGAACCCTAACTCTCATTATAACTCTCGTAGTAACTGAAACCGGCTAGAAAACCTAGTTTTGCCCTGATTTAGAAATTTTCGAATTTCAACGATTTTCCTATTCAATAATATAGTCAAAACGGTCCTTGAATTATTTTATGAATTCTCATACACTTACCGAAACTTAATTCCAACCGCGGCTTATTTTATAAATACTTTCCTTTTTAAAATTTATTATTTTATTATAAACGTTTAGCTTTCATTTATTATTCAAAATTATACTTAAAACGTTTCTTGAATTTTTCTCTAACCATGACAATTTTCTCGATTTTTAAATTTCATCATAGCTTCATTTATAGAATTTACCATGATTTTTCATAATCTCTAACGTCTATAACTTTCAAATGAAAGACCTAAACGTCACACATTTATAACCATAACGAAGCTCATTTTGCACTCATTCTTTCACTACTTTTACCACTTCAAGCTCTCGTTTCTCGACTCTTAAATAAATTTTACATTATTTTATATTTATTTTTATTCATCCATGACATCACCTTCCTAAAATAGAAAGGCTAATTGTATGATATAAAATCCTCCACATTTCCTACATATTCTCTACATATTTTTTTGTGATTCAAAATTCTCCACATTTCTTTTCTAAAATAGAAATGCTAGGTGTGTGATTTAGAATTTCCCACATTTCCTACATAATTTCCATATATTTTTGTGAATTAGAATTCTCCACATTTCTTACATATTTTAGAAATTTCCCTTAAGCCCCCAAGATGATACCTATAAATACCTATCTCTAGTTCATTTCCAAGACACACCAAAATCACTCCACCTCTATCTCATTTTCGATCAGATCTCTCTTCCCTACATAAGGTGTGCTTTTCTTTTAGTATTTCATGCTTTATATGTTACTCTTAGCATAATATAGTTGTAGCATGCTTAGGATTAATTAAATTATGCTTTAGGAATTTTATTTTATGAAATATATGCCTAAATTGTTAGTTTTATGTACAATGTGCCTACATTATGAATTTTATTTAATTAAATGCATGAATTATGATATGATATAATATGAGTATGTGTTTAAATAATTATGATCTTGTTTGATTATGTAGTACCCCAATACGTAAGGATGCCACACCCCCGCACTATAGGTCGACCCACATACGAAACGGGTAATCCGTACACTAATCAACCTATAGTGAACGGGTGACAATGCAAATAAAAGGACAAGTTAGGCGGAACTAAACTGATACATGTGATAGAATAAAGCGGAAGTATACTCTATTTACTATCAAATATAACTATTAAACATGCTATAACATTGATCATTCGTTAAACAACTCGTATACTAGTTCACATATCAATACATTATCATCTCCTAAAATACATAACAGGTAACCTTAACAATAATTCCTTTGAAATGATAAATAAATAAATGCACCGTGCGGGGCTCGAATGCAAGGACTCGACTCAGCTCGATTCCCGCCTAGAATGTACCTGCAAGAACACGACATGTATATCGATTTCCCAAATAACTCCATCACTCCCACAAACCCTATCACTCCAACAAACACCACTACTCCAATCACTTCATCACTCCAATCACTCCAATAATGGGAAGGTTGCGACCCTTCACCATTCACGATAACACGATACCCTCAGCGTTAGGATTCTAGAGGTGGCTCCTACGGGTTCAGGAGGTAGCTCCCACACATGTAGCACTTTGCCCTGCAGGTTCAAGAGGTGGCTCCCATGTGCGTAGCACGCTGTCCCGTATAGCACTTAGCTCCTGTGGCTGACGAGCGGTACACGACAACAAGATAACACGATAATCACGATGCATGCATTGTTGTGCATGATCATGGCATTAACACGATAATCATGGTATGCGCATTGCTTTGCACGACTATGACCTTGCTCAGGCTACACGCATTGCTTTGCATGTCCTGACTTGCTTGCTGACAGGTGGCACGATGACTCATGGATGCGTGAACGTGCTCATTGATCCCAATCTCTGCCCTAGAGAACACTGGACAAGAAACAGAAACATTTCTGCACTCATGAGACATAACTCGATAATGTTACCAAAATGTAACGCACGGCATAATCATGTAACGAGGTAATATACATTAACAAATGTAGTATGATATAATCATATTCTTGCATGTAATTGATCATATAATAGCATGTTGGGATCAATTAAGGGTAAAGGAATGGAATTGGAGTTCCTATTTTTACGCAGAAACTTACTGCCTCTCCAAGGGCCTGGGAACGGTCGTTCCGAACTTTAGTACAAAATGGGAAGGGTCGTTCCCAGCTCCCTGACACTGTGCCCCGAAGAGGGGAACGGCCGTTCCGCCTTATCAGCCAAAACGAGAAGGGTCGTTCCCATCCTCGTCGCCAGGCTCGTTATTCAAAATATGGGAACGATCGTTCCCCAACTACAAAGGGAACGGGAAGGGTCGTTCCCGTTACGCAGGAAATGTAGAAAACAGAGCAGAAGAACAGGGGAGCCACGAACACTATCAAATTTCCCTAAAACACTCATGATTCAATCCCATAAGCCAAAATTTATGAAAAGATATATGTATACATACTTGAGATGCAATCACACCTATATAAACACTTATATTAATCATCAATCATCAAGAATCATCATCATCTAACCATATATGAATTCATCATATAATTCCATAATTTCATAATATATGCAAGGAATTCAGATTTAGAGTTCCTAATCATGCTTCTAGCATCAAATGAACAAGTTATTACATAAACATTACAACCCTAGCTTCAAGCTCATGAATTCAAAAGTTCATCTATTCATGTCTTATCTTGAAAGTAAGAGATGAGGGATGATGATGAAGCTTCAAGCTCTAAAGTAACCAATTGGATGGAAGGTAGCTTGATGATGATGATAAACTCCCACTTCTCCTCTTCTTTGATGGAAGAACCGAGAGAGGGAGAGATGAAAATGAATATGGTTGTATGTTATGAAATGAAATGGAAGGAGGAAGAAAATATATCGTGATATATCTCCTCAAATTTGATGAAAGTCTTTAATTGCAATTTAATCCTCCAAAGATATAAGTTGATGCAATTAAGTATAAAAGTTTGGGGAATAATCAATTAGGTCCAAGAAATATTTATGCAATTTGATCCTTTAATTTACAGTAATAATCATTTAAGGACAATTATGCAAGTAGAACACGTTAGGTAATTATTTCACGTACCAAATGAATCCAATTTATGCGACAATTCCCAAATTGATACGTATTTCACATAATCTTATTGAAATATAATTTATATAATTTATCAAGAATTATAGAAATTTAATAAATGAAAGAATTAAAAATAATCCTAGCTCTTGGAAAATTCACACGTGTCATGTGTACCTGGAAAGCCGGAAATTGGGGTGTTACAGATTAAATTCATGCCTAGAATAATTTATTTAGAATTAATTTTATGATTAAAGTTACATAAAGTGCTACATTGTAAGTTTAATTATGTGTTACGAACTTAGAATTTATTAAAAATGGTCATGAGCTAATAATTACATATTCATAAGTCTAAGAACATGTTCATCATGCTCTTGAACAATTTAAGGTGCATGTGTGATAGTGTCTATGTGTGTGTGTTCGATTTTATGTTATAAAGTGTTTAATTCTTAGAAATTTGAATAGTAAATGTTTTCAATAGTAACTTTGACTTTTTTGATCAACATTATTAATAATAATTTTTAAAATTAATTAAAAATAATTATAAAATAGGTTTTGGAATTTTTAAAGAAAGATTTTATCCAAATTTTTCCAAAAATCGGTAAATTGTAAAATAATTTAAAAACCTAACCTACATTGTCAAATCAAACCCTAAATTTCTTTTTAAATCTTACAATTAGGATCATAATGTGATTAATAAATATTGGATTAATTAAAGACTTCCTAAGATCTAATTTATTAATTAAATTCCCTTAAACGGTTAAAATTAGGATTTACCGGGAATTCTCTAACGTGTTACATATTATGTACCTTATGTGATTATTTGATTAGAATAATAAGAACATAGTCCTAATCCTATAGTAGTTAATACTTTCAGGCGAAATTAGGACCGGGCAATGGAATCCACCTGACTTTGTCTGACTACCGGTATAGGTGAGCGTTAAAATATTTTCAACTGGAATCAGGCCTATACTTGTGTATCTACATACAAACTATTTTCAAGCCTACCTATTATTTATGATTAATCATCCTATATACATAATATCATATTATCATATCCCTTTTAAAGGGAAAATACTTTCATGCCAGAATCAACGTTTTACTAGGACGTTATATATTAAGTCCACTTTATCAAACGTTGATTCTGGGTTATGCAAGCAAAATATTGTTCTTGATTCATGTTATGGGCCCCGGCTGTATCCGTAGCGAGCAATTACCCGGAAGGTATCGGGCTGAGGGTATTGTTAGTGCTGCGGACTGCTACCAACTCTTAGTAGTGGTTTAGCTGGAGGTTAGCTACTCCACGCCAAGAGATTAAGGGAATACTACTTCTCGATTCATGTTCATGGTCTCTAGGGTTTGCTCCCCTATTGAAACCAAGGAGTAGCAGAGGTATTATCATACTTGGTTTTATTAAAGTAACGGCGCCTTGATCAGCCCGGTACTGTTTTATCAAGTTATTGAAGGAGTTACGGATGGAGAGGCCTAGCTTGCGGGCATTAAAGTTCTTGTTACAGACGGTTCATATTTCTACAAATATTCCAAATTCCCCATATCCCTATTTTACACATATCATGAATCGTTTCATATTTGCTATATCCTATCGCTAATATTTTAGATCAAGATTATCTTGATCATATAAATATATATATACATATATCTATAAACTATTATATCCCCTTCACTTAGTCATTTTGACTAACCCTCTAACCTGCTTTAAAATGCGTGATTTCAGGGATCAATGGAACGACACTAGCGGTATCTTGATGCTTTAAGGTGTCACAACTTATAGGTCAGGAGTGATCCTAAGAGTACACTGTTTTGAGCCTCTCTGTATAAATAAACTATCTCATACTTTGTCCTTGCATGCCATCCTGTTGTACTCTTTTGCGAACTACTTTGATCAATAATGATAATCCTTGTTCGTTATACGTTATCCTCCCCGTTTAATTATTGGCAAAGTTTAAATCTCTTTATCTCCCGCTGCACTGTGTTATGCACTCCACTCATGTATTATCTTGAACGTTCGCCGTAGTATTTCCTGAATGTTGGGTCTAACCACCACTTGGGGAATATTGCGGTGCGGGAGTTGTAGTGATAGGGGAGACGCTACAACTACAAATTATGAATTTAACAACAAATCAAGAGTATTTTAGAATGACATAATGGAACCCTAACGGACTTTAGGGACCACAAACGGTTCTCAAGTTGTGGACTACTAAAATGTAATTTTTCGATTTAGAATTTTAGATAGATTGTGTTGTAATTAGCCCTAAATGCAAGGTAGTCAAATATAATTATTTCTATTAGATTACAAATACTACCCATCCTGTTAGACTCAGCTAGAGATTTAAATATACTTTTTTAAAATTTTATCATATCGTATTGGAACTTATAGCAAACTAAATATTCAATGTGAAACCGTACGTGGACACCATTCAAGTTTCCTTAACTAATAGTTATATATGAAAGCATCGTTGCTACAAGACTCGCCAAAATGATTCGTATAAAACAGTCAAGACTGTCAAATTTTATCAAAATTAGTACGTAATCACTTCTACTATCGGAAGACATGCAATTGATGCATGATGCTGGTAGTGCGATGAATCTAATGGCTTTAGATCTTTTGTTTCATGTTTGTATTTCATATCACATGCATGTTTCACTCCCATTCGTATGCACACGCCAAGAGTATTAATAGACGCCGATGCAGATTACGAGAGAGATCTGTTAAATTTTTTTTTTCATATCATAATTATTTTTCTATCCTAATCTGAACCGTCTATATATTAACACACTTGAAAACACATGGTGAAAACAAATATGAAACAGGAGAGCTAGCGAAAACCGAATCTAATGCATGGTGATGGTGCCGTCTGGAGGATGTCTTGGATATAGCTACCCTATTTAATAACCAAAAAATGAATATAACCATGCTCTACATTAAGACATGCATATAAGAACTACGCACAATTCTTACTATAATTCTATAGTACAGTTCAACCACACGTTTGACAATATTTCCATTTCTTTCTTCAGTGATCATCACAATACACAAAACACTCATTAAAATTTGCATCACATATAAATAACAAAGAAGCCATATACACAAACATATTTACACAACAATTTATTCCTTGACAAACATTCCATCTTACATATGTTGAACTTACCAATCTTTGTAGGCACACAGAAGGAAACATGCAAACGTAGTTAAAGCCAAATTTACAGCCCAAGTAATGACTTCATTAGGGTTTGCTCCATTGTGGTGGTTGTGGTGGTTATTTGCTCCACCGGCCGCGTAGACGGGTATTTGACCGGCACTGCCCTGCCCGTACGGCGTGTGAGTTCCTGCATCTCCACCATTCATCCCACGAGCAAACATGTGCTCTTGAGCTATGTGTATGCTACTTTCTTGAAGATTCTTGGTCTCTTTCGTACTTCCATGAGTGCGATCAACTGCGCATGATACCACAAAAGATTAGCCGTTTAGGTTTTTCGAATAATTGAATTATAAAAAATTTATGTTTGTAGACTTTTGTTTTCATTGGATTTATAAAATGTTCATACTTTAGATGACGATATGTGAGTTTATTGCACCCAAAATCTTATCTTTATACACAGCAAAAGTTGTTCACGGCCCCTCATACCCCTTTAAATATGCTTTAAAATAAAAAAATTTAAAGTTACTCATTGTTTTTGCATGCTTGCAATGTTCTTTTGTGAAACATTTTCATTAGGGTTCTAACTTCTATGGGTAAGTTTTATTAAGGGTAGAACTGTCTTTTCAATAATATTTCGATATGGTTTTTAAAAAAAAAAGTTAACCCTAACCTACGCAAGTACGCCATGCATGATAATTTACCCTTTACCAATTAATCGATTATTAACAATTTGACATACTATTAGTGTTCAAATAAAAAATTATTATTATTTCATGTACTAGAATTAAATTATTAATCATATTCACACATATTTTACGATATTTTTTATTTGATCAAATATATGATAAATCAATAAATAAATATAATAAAAAAATTATGTTACTAGAAAATTAATTATTTTAATAAATTAGAAAATATCGGGGAAGATGATAAAGAAAATATATATAAATGAAAAAAAAATTGAACTGGGTAAAAATTAAAATAGTGATGGTGGAAGGCTCTCCAGAGTACAAATTAATTACATATCATATATTTTTTGTGATTAATTTTCTCAAATATATGGGATTAAAACAACCCACAAGTTAAAAAAAGAAACAGAGAGAAAAAGAAGAAAAGAAACAAAGAAATTCCCGTCAGACTGTCCGAAGGCTTAACCACGGGCTCTACCCAGTCGGAGATTTTCGTCAGTTTTTGACAGTTTTCTTGTAGCGTTTGTTCAAGTCCTACTATATCCGAATTATAATTTATAGATGAGGGAAGAAAATATAAATAAGCCATATGATAAAAGGACATATATATATATATATATATATATAAGCAAGATGGAAGCATACCTAAAGGTGAGATTTCTGGGAGAGGACTTGCAGATGGATGCATAATACTGCAAAGACATAACAAGGCCATAAGTAGTAACAGCATTCTTTCTTTGCTTCTCATTTTTGCTTAGTTAGTTAGTTCTCTCCAACTGTATTGATTTTCATTCTCAATATGCTTATTCGTTGGAATTTCATAGGGCATAAATTAATATTATCTTGGTAACTTTAAAAAAAGTAGGAAAAAAGCTCTTCTTTTATCGATGATAATTCTAAAGGGATCTTATCTGTTATAAAAAAGAAAGGACAAAGTTGATTAGTAAATTTGTAGTCATGCATCATAATTGTACTATCGAATCTTTAGTAGATAGTGTTCGATTATAATAAGGAACTTAATTATTCTATTTTTGGACCGTTCATTAATAAAAAGGATTTTTTAGAACCATAATAATATATAGGTGTATTTTTATATCAATCTTCATTGATTTCAGAAATTACAGTACTTTTACCTTTTATGATTTAACTCATTCATTAGGCCAGAGTGTAATTCAAAGAGTTTTCAGGTTAAATTTTAATGTGTAGTATTGAAACTATCCTGCCACTAATATCGTGCTCTTCACCTTTTGATGGTGGTAGCGACTCCTTAATAATTTTGACAAGATTTGAAATTCTTGATTATTTAACATACGTCGTTTTGATAAGTTTCGGTGGCATAGTTTGTTTCTTAGGAATCAATTTGAGAAACTCGAATTGTGTATAGGGTCCATATTGATCAATTCTTTCATAGTTTTTAGTAATAGATATTAAATTTCTAATACAAAACATGTAGTTCTCCTAATAGAGCCTAATAAAGGGATAGTTATAATACACTAGCAACGCGAAAGAGCAAAAATATAATTTCTAAAACTAAAGGCAGACTAGATATAAATTATATTTAACCACAGAGAGGGTCTAGATATAATTTACCATGATAAATATATTAAACTTTCTCAAAATAATAAAATAAAATTTTGAATTTCAGAAATTTCTGATTCCTAAGTATTTCTTCATGCATTAATTCACGAACCACTGTACTTAAGACATCTTTTAATGGATCACAACGTTGTAAAATGCAACGGAATATGTGATAAAATAGCAAAAAACAAAGGTATCCATAAAATTAAGAAATCATGCAACTCAGACAACGATTGGAGCTCAAAGAGAGAATATATGTGTGCTAGCTTTATTTAAAAGCTATTAGTATTTTTTTCCCCTTTCAATAGCTTAAAGAGGTTGATATTCAAGCTTTTACAGGTGGAATGGGCCATTTTATGTATAACATTAGAAAGGAATGGGACTTTGGCTCTTAACCCACTTGGCTAGTTTGATACTCTTTGCTTGTCAAATTGGTCCAAGTTGCTACAAACATAGTATATTATTTTTCTTGTTTTATATTTTATTTAATTGGGTTCCATTCGGACGACAAGTAGAGTTTTCCTTAAGAATCTTTTTATAAAAGTAGGTTTCGAATCCAACCTTTTAAAAAATCAGGTAAAATTTGTCTCTTATAATCAAGTCCAACACTTCTAGATCAAAACCCTTAAATTGGAGAGACGGATGCGGGCAGCCCCCACTAGGATAATCAGAAGAGGTGGACCTTTCAGCCTTGAGATCATGGATGATGACCTTCCGCAAGGTTGCATGTGTTGGAAAAACGGGGCCGTAGCGAAAAATTAAAAAATTTTCCTACAAAGATCGTTGGCGCTTGCAATTTTTATTTCGACACACAGGAGAATATTTCTGAGTAACTTACTTTACTAGAAGCTTTCTTGAAACGTTTTGAGCCGCCCTTAAAGGTTCTTCACGCGGTAATGAATTTTCCCGTTTCCCGGTCGGTTCTTTCCTTCGAAACTCCAAAGTAGAAGCCTTCTAGAATGTATTCACACCAGTCCCAATTAATGCGTGAGATAATTCATGCATAAGCTCCATCTATCTTTTCATAAGGTCCATCTATCTTTTCTACAAGTTAGAGTTCAGATATTTTTTCTTTTCTTTTCTCAAATAGAGAATGACACTTCACGAATGTCTGTCTCAGAGAATGAGAGAAAACTCTTCTCTTTTATCTAAGAAGAAATAACGATCTTTTTCTTTTGATAAAAAAAACAGTCTTTTCCCTTTTTAAATTACGTAATGAGATAATATGATATAACTATTAATAATCATATTTTTAATTAGTATAATTATCCTAGCAACTTTAGAATATTATCTCATAATTATTTATTTCATAAATAAATAACTTTTGACTTTATCCATTATTTATTTCATAAATAAATATCTTATGATATTATCTTTGTATTTATTTCATAAATAAATACTTATGATAATAACAACTTGATATTATCTTTATATTTATTTCATAACTAAATACATATGACAATAACAACTTGATATTATCTCACTTATTTAATTCATAAATAAATAACTTGATATTATGTTCTCACTTATTCTTCAAATAACATAAGATGATATCTTCTCCTTTATTTCTCAAATAAGGATGGCAATATCCTTCATTTATTTCTAAAAAAAATAAAGTAGGATGAAACTACATTTATTTCATAAATATATAATGCCAATTTCCTATTAATAATTAATTCATAATTAATTATCATTGGCCTTCTTTATTCCGGATTGGGCTTTAGAATTAATTCACTAATTAATCTAATGACCATTTATAATTAATTCTCCAATTAATTATATTTGAGTTTTGCAATTAATTTTCTAATTAATTGCACTTGGGTTTTATAATTAATTCTACAACTAATTATATTTGGGCTTTATAATTAATTCTCCAATTAATTAACACATGGTCCAATTTCTCAATTAGACCACGCACCCAAACTTGCTCATGTGTCACACGTGTACTTTATACGTGAGGTCTTGTTCCGATCAATTACTTGATCTTTCCAACAATACCCTTTGAACCCGGCATTTGTGTATGACCCTCTAGGTTTATGATCCAGTTAGCAGTAAGCCTACTTAATTAATATACTTATTAATTAATTAGCTCATAGATCACACGGCCGTAGTCTAGCAACAGGTGTGTGACTCCTACCAGAATAACGAATTAAATTGAAAGAACCTTTCAATCAATGATATCCATGAGATACAATCCTTCTACCATGATATCTCTCGATTAAGACCTAGGGCATGGGAATAATAATAGCGCCATCAATCTTAATCTTAAAGTTAAGCTCGTTTCATATCCATTTGATCTTAATACAAGAAACACTTTTCTTGATGTCTTGATCCACTACTACGGCCGAGGGTTTTAGGATGGCATATGAACGACTTATACAATAAGAGATCATCCTGCTTCAAACAGGTGTAGGTCCTTTATCGATTCTCACATGCCCCCATGTGCCACTTTTATAGCCGAGGGTTTTAGAATGGTATATGAATGACTTATGCAATGAGAGATCATCCTGCTTCAAGCAGGTGTAGGTCCTTTATCGATTCTCACATGCCCCCATGTGCCACTTTTGTAGCCCCAATATAAGTCATAATTCAGGCGTCTCGAGTGTGACACCCTGTTTTTTTGACAAGCCAAGTATGACTTCATGAGAGGGTTTATTTACGTATTAATGTTCTTTTAATTTAATATATGCGCTAAATTACTCATTTAGGTGATTTCTTTGCTCTATGTGTTTAAAATTAATACGTAATTCCTCGTACTTAATTATTTTTATGTGACTTTGATGTTAAACTTGTCAATTATGTGAACTTACATGAATTACATGATTCATAAATGCAATTATATAATTTTAGATGTCTTGTGATTTATTTAAAATTAGGGTTGGACCTAATCGCACTTTTATTTAGGTTTTGGGGCCTATTTGTGAATAGATCAAACTTAAGACCTTTTGGCACTAACTTGATCTCGAGAATTCGAATTGGAATCTCAACACCACCATTGGATTCATTTTGGTGATTCGAATCCAATGAAACAAACCATTTATTTTTCGAAGCCCATTTGACCCCCCTAAGCTTTAAAATCCGATCCGAATGGACCGGATCTTTCACCCGACCTGTTTTGGCACCCCATATCAGCCCCATTTTAATCTTGACTCAACCCTTGTCTCCCTCATTCTCACCACACACATACAAGACAAGGAAGAAAGAAGCAAGAGAAGAGCACCCCCCCCCCCCCTCTCCCCCTTCTTGTACCATTTGAGCTCAAATCCTTCCATTTCTCTTCCATCTCTTCAAGGTAAGCTCGGTTTTGAATTCTCCACGTCTCAAGCTTCATTTTAACTTGAGTTTTCTTAGATTATAAGAAATAAGATGAATAGTAAGGGTTTTATGTAGATCTTGAATCATATGCTCATCTTTGTGTTATTTGTTGATCCAAGACATGTTTTGTGTTCCTTCATGCTTCCTTGTTTCATTCTTAGTCTAGTATTTGACGGAGAGTGTGTGTGTCAAGACTTTCCATGAGAGCACCTTGAAGCTTTTTGCTATGAAAGTTGGAGATTTATGCCTCTTGTTGCTTCTTATGATGTGTTGATGTGCTAGGATGACTTTATACTCGATTTTGGCATGGTTTTGGGTGTTAATTTGTTGCCTTAACCCCTCCCGACGTTGTCCCTATTGTTGGTGTGTGTTTGGAAGTGTTCTATGGCTATTGCAGGGCTAGGATCACGAAGAATACGAGTTCTGGGTGAGCTAACGCCCGTTAGGGCTTTAAGCTTGGCCAAACCTAACGGTCGTTACTTTACCCAGGGTCTCTGACCCCACTAACGGCCGTTATTAGCTAATGAAAGGGAAGGGACTTGTAGCACCCCAAGCGGTGGGCACCACATCCCCGCACTATAGCTCGACACGTGTAACGAAACAAAGACTCTACATACGTACCAAGCCATAGCGAACGGGAGACAAAGCAAAATCGAATCTAAGCTAGGAGGAACTAGACCCTGCATAACATGGTACTCAACAAATATGCGAAAACGTGATCATGCCAAACGAAAATTCAAAAACATTACAAGTAGGTGACGGATTCAACTAACATAGGTTCCTAATCCCGAAAATCCAAACATAACATAAATCAAACATAATAAAACAAATCATAGTTATACAAACGTGCGATCATATCAAACAAACGTAACCGAATACAAGATACAAAAGGCGAAATTCAGACTAAACAAAAGACTCGTCTTGAAATGGACTCCAAAAACTGACTCCGCAAAGCTCGAACTCCAAAGCAAACCTGCAAGGCTAAAAATGTAAAGAGAGAAGGGTCAGCCACACTGACGGAGTGAGGGGTTAACACACACACACACTATACATTTATACAGAGCAAAACACGTCAAAAAGAAGATGTTCGTGAATCTGAGATTAGTTTTTGCACTCCAAAACATTTGCCCCGTGATAATATATCTAGGGTAACTTTAGCAAGACAAGGCTTAGCGTTACAAAACAAGGTTTACATACGTGACAAAACAAGCGTGACATGCGAGTCAAGAACATTTTATTAGGTTATTAATATTCTAAATTTTATCTTAATTTAAGAATCTACCCCCGTTTCACAAACTCAAGACAAACATAACAAGACTCGGCGACCACGAGTTCAAACCTCCCAAGCTCCTCAAGACAAAACTTGCAAAATAACAGAATAAACAAAACAAGACATACTAAGTAAGTCAAGACGTTTCAAACCTCTAGTCAGGGTGATATAAGGGTTACGCTACCCTAGCCATCCAAGCAGACGAGGGGAGTGCTCAATGCTCCTCAAACCCTCAGGACTCCATCCCCCAACCAAACCTCCTGGTGGGTTCCGGTACATCCTTAACAAGTCATGGTTATACATTGGTTATACTTGGACTCTTTAACTTATATACTGAACTTAATCCTTAAGTATATAAGTTAAAGAGTTCAAGTATAACCAATGGATATCCCTTTTGGGTAGTGGTTTAGACCCAATTTCAGGTTATACTCGGTGGGCTTGGAGACTTGCACTCGCGTCCAACGGGTCAGCGGACGCGAGGCGTGACAAGTCACTTACTCCGTGGCCCCATCATGTAAGTCAAGATCAAGTCGTGTACAAGTCAAGTCCAGTCCTAAGCCCGCTTCAAATGTGCATAATAAGACATATCGTGCGTGCCACAAGCATACGTGTCATATACACACACATATACGTACATACCACATGCATACGTACCATACATACACTCATCACATGCGTACATACTATAGATACACACAAGCGTGCTTATCACATACAAACATACCAAGTCCAAAAGGCAAACATACATAGGCTCATACATAGCGTTCATACTTCTAAACGTATAGCAAAGCCATCAAGAGACGTATTTCGCACATATTTACATATAAATAAGGCTTATAAATCGCATGCATACAAAAACGAGCACGTTACATTAGGATTTAACTATATCCTAACCTCACCTGTTACCCAAACGGAGACGAAGACAAGCACTTGATTCATCCCGAAATCAACAAGGCCGCCAAAACACCAACCCGGGTGCACCTGGGCAAACTGAAGGCAAAAGACAAGACTTAGACTCAAAATGACCCACGTAGACGCACGGTAAATGCATGAATGTTCATAAATCATAGCTCGTATGATGCATGGTTCCAAATTATACAAGTTGCACGTAATCGAGGCTTACATATGCGTATCATATCAATTAAAACAATGTATAACGTAAAATAATCATAATTCATGTTGGGAGCATGCTAGGGACGGGAAAGAAAGAACAAAGCTGGAAGAAACGAGCGAAACGCACGAAAAATGAACACAGCAGGGCATTGCAGCCGCGACGCTTTTGCAACAACCGAAACAAAACTGGACACAAAAATGTCGCGCCCGTGACGTACTTCTAGATAGAGCCAGTGACCTTGCGTCACGGCTGCGAGCCAAAATGTACACATTTTGGTCGCGCCCGCGACGCCTATCCAGACGCCCAAAAATACAAGGCGTCGCGCCCGCGACGCGAAATGAACACATGTCGGCCGCGGCCGCGACCGAGCTCTAGATAGAGCAGTCATGGCGGCGGGCGAGGGGGGAGATTGGACGAACCAAAACCCCACGAAACGAAGCAAAACTAACAAATAACATCAAATAGCATGCGTAAATCACATTAGAGCACAAATCGGACTCCGAAATGAGTCCGAACACCCCAAAACCCATACTATTCACTAAAATCCCCAAATAGGCACATAATCACGAAATTATGCCACGAAAAGCATGTAGAAACGGAGCACGTAACGAGGAAAATAGAAATCTTACCTTGGATCGTTGATCGGACAAATGAGGTCGGAGTTCTTGAGCTCAAAAGGGGCCAGGTGGGTTTCTATCTCTTTCTCCTTTCTTCCTTGCTTCTAGCATGTGAAGAGGGGGGAAGAAATGAGCTGATTTTTAGCTCATTTCAAGGTATAAATGGGTAGGTTTGCAAGAAAACGGGTAGGATCAAACGGTATTCGGTCCATTCGGATCGAATTTTAAAACGGTAGGGCTATCAATCGGCTTTAGAAAAATACGAAGTTAATTTCATCAAATCCGAATTGTCGAAACGAACTCAATGGTAAGGTTGGAATTCGAATTCGAATTCCCGAGCCCAAGATTGCCACGAAGGCCAAAAACACCCTAATTATAATTAGGTCCTTAATCTTTCAAATATCGGACATTCAAGCCCAAACAATTAATTAAATCTAAAGCGCATATAACTTCAATAAATTACACGTTGACACTTAAAGCATGTGAATTCACATAAATTACAAAAATACTGAATTAAACTCTCTTATGACGCCGTACCTGGAATGCCGAAGAAGCGGGGCGTTATAGGACTAATGGCCGTTAGTCCCTCCAGGCCTTGTTTTCGCGTGCTTTGTTAGTTTCTTTGCCCGTTTTTCTCTTTTCCCTCCCCAATCTTGCTCCTTATGTGAGGTATGCTTGTTTATATGTATGAATTGCTATGTTGTGACTTGTTAATCCCTGTCTTTATGTGTTTTGTATTTGAATTATATGTTATGATATGAGTATGAAAGTTTTGGTATGATTTCGATACATATATAAGAGTATGAATTTGAATGCTTTAAGTGCTATCTCTTGTTGTCTGTTTTGCATCACTTGCATTCCTTTGCATTTTGCCGAGGGTCTAAATGGGTCATGATTGAGTCTAAGTCATAAGTTTATATTTATTTGTCTCAGAGTTTGGTTCAGGAGGTGTCGGATCCACCATTTACCCTTCCATGGTTGTCAACGCTCGTCCGCGAATGCATTTGGTGAAAAGGTGAGGTTTAGGTTTGTTTCTTTTTAGTTAATGCGACCTATAACCCTGTGTGCTCTTTTTCAAGCCCACATGCGACTATACTATTATATTTATATAATTTATATATGTTTATACGATATGTTTATGACTTTGTCATACGATTAAAGGTTTTGAATTATATGTATAAGTGTATGTAAGCTTAAAAATGTTTTGCAACAAGGCTATGCTCCAAATCGTGTGCTTTAAGGAACGCTATGGTCTTTCCCAACATGATAGGATTTAGGGTGATACAGAGAGGTACGTTAAAAGCATATGCCGAGTTGCAAGGTAAGGTATGCAATAAGGTACGTTAAGTTATGTTTAAATACATAGTGAGTTAAGAATGTTGATACGGATTGTTCTAAGGTATTTTGGGCCTTTGGGTATTGTGGGTTGGAACGTCCCGGACGGAAAGGGTCATCGGGATTAGCCTGAGTACGATTCTCATTTGACTTACTTACACGCGACTCTTGGAGGTTGAGGAGGGGTGGTGCTTTGATCCTTCGGTGAATAATCGGGGAAGACACAATGGGCGGTAGCTACCCCGTGTGTATATGTAAGTAGGTGGTGAGGGCTTGCTCCCCGAACTACCAAGGATGTGCGGATGGATAAGTTTATAATTTACGTTTATTTCGATTTTCATACGTATGATAATAAGATATGGAAGTAAGGATGGAGACCCGTAATCACCGGGTATAAGATTACGTTATATTATGTTGATTATGAAATAGGATAGGATCTTTCCTTACGTTATGATTTGTTATGAATATGATATGTATAAGTTTGCTTTGAAAATAGTTCTGGTATACAAAATCTTTCTCCCGGTTGATAGTTTTTTTTTAATACGTGCTTTGCTCTATATGTATATATTTGTAGGTGTGCATTAGTCCCCTCACTCAGTCGGTGGATTGGCCCTCTCCTTTCAACTTTTTAGTTACGGATTTTGGTTCTTGCTAAGCGGAGGAGTGTGTCGGTCGAGTCCTTCTAGTCGTCTAGATCAAGCTACACTTAATTTTGCATATGGTTGTATTATTGTACAGGATTGTATACGTTGATCGGATTATGTATGAATTATGAATTTATTATGATTATTATCTCGGGACAGGCTTCTAGGGATAGTTAAACCCTTTTGCTTTTATGATTTATTATAATTTTCGGGATTAGTTATCTATGCTAGTTGAACCCGCCAACTGTTTAAATATGTTTGATTATTGTTCTTGTTCCCGCCTTGCTTGCTTTGTTTTGCGAGCTCTCATTATGTTTTAGCTCTGCCTAGCCTAGAGTGTGTGTAGGTCCTCGTTCGCTTAGTCTTAGACTTATGTATGGACTTCTATTTCATATGTGGGTTTAGATTTAGGTGCGGGGGGTGTGGTGGCTCACCGTTTTGGGCGCTATATCCTAAAGTGGTATCAAAGCTCTAGGTTGCAAAATCGGAGTTCTAATGTCAGGTTGTGTCAAGTATAGGTCGAATGGCTTAGGAACAATCTGCTAACATGTGCGTTGCATTAAGATAACTGAAATTTCATAAATTATGTGCTTTACATCTCGTTTTATTTTATTAATTTTTTTTTGCATTCGCACACTTTACTTTCTCTTGTTACCTTAATTATGTGTCATAATCACTTATTAACCGCATACATCGTAATTTTCGCCAAGTTTGTGCATTGTAGATTAACACCTCTATACCGAACACCATCGGCCAATACGACAACAACTTAGTCCCTTTATCCATCAAGATGCACGTTGCGATGTCGCGCTCTACGGCAAGGGACCCCCGAGCTTCGTCGAGTGCACCAATCACCAAAAAACTTATCTTGTGCACTCATTGTGGAGGACCAAACCACACCTATGAGGACTGTAGAAAACGGTTGGGAACCTATTTCGGGTGTGGTGCTTCCAACCACAAGATCGGCTCATGCCCTTACAATAACCAAAAGGAGTCAAAGGAATCCAAGAGGCTAACCCGAATCTTAGAGGGAATTAGGTAGGATCTCCAGAGTATGGTGAGAAAATTTGAGTCAGGGAATATTTAGGGATTGGGATCGGGATAGAAATGGAGCCGAAGGAACTTTCAAGCGGGTTTGAAGAAGAAGAAGAAAGCGAAAGAATCCCCATCGACGGAACAACCGCCGTGTGATAGTTGTAGGAGCAACTTTCACACTTATGAGAATTATTGGAAGAGATTGGGATGTTATTGTGGATGTGGATCACCAAAGCATACATTGGAAGAATGTGAGCGGCAAAGGCTAAAGAAACAATCGAGAGGTAATTGCATTCATAGCACGAGCATCTATGTAACCTTACATCGATATAATTAAAATGTGATGTGTGTTATGTGTTATTATTTGCTTTCGTGCTTCCTTAAGGATAACGTAACGCATAGCATATACAATTCTAACCTGGCATGCTTAAACTTAATGTTTTCATGATAACCTACATGATCTATCCATGCCACCAAACTATGCCACAATGATGATGATGAATATCGAGGTAGGAAGGGAATGGTAACTCCGAGAATTTGGTTGGGATAGTAACAAAAGAATTGAGAACACTACAAAAGGAAATTGCTATTGCCTAACTTGCACGTCGCCTTGTCTACCCAAAGTGTCTTCATGGGATACAAAAGAAAAATTTATCCAACGATGGGCATTCAAGAAGGTGTTGAAATAGGGAATGGAATCGAAAACCGAGAGTGAGCATTGGATCTCAACCCCTAGGAGAAGAAATCGTTGACTCATCATTCAACGTGAATGTCCGAGTAAGGAGGGCATCTCTATGGGAATCTAATCGAAATAATTGAAGAGAAATTAAAGGTGCTCGGCTTAACGGTTCCAAAGATTGTACTGTCAAGAACATCAATAGGTAGTCTTTCGTGGATACTACCGGTGAGGGACAAGAATGGAGTTTGTCGTATAGCTAGGAAGTTGGACCCCAATCTTTTACCAGGAACCAAGATAATTAGATCGTAATTCAAGCACACCGAGAGGAAAGAGAAATGAGGTCAAACATGAGAACTAAGAGCAATAACTCATGAAGATATCAAGAGGAAAAGAAAGAGTTTTAGGAGGTCATGAGATGTGTTATTCGATGGTTTTGGGGAAAACATATCCTACCAAAATAAGGAATATGGATGAGTATGGATAACGCTGAGTGCAAGGTTTCAAGGTAACTAAGGATCATGAAACCATGGTCGTTAGTTGAGTTCGGGATGGTTCAAGTTCGGATGAGGTATTGAAAGAGGCTCGAGGAGAAAGGTTTAAAGAAATTCTTCAAAATTACAAGGGATTGCTAGGCGAGATGAGAAAAACCATTCAAGGGTAATTATTATGATTGGGAAGTGGAATGGGGTGAAGTAAGCGCTCATCAAGCCAGAGGTTCATTCAAGAAATTCGAGGTCGAGGAATTCGAGATACAAGCTCTGCAACACCAACTTGGAATCCCACTCAATTAGATCAACGTCAAGGACTCCGAAATAAGGGTGAACCGTATACAAATCATTCATGACATGTGCATCATGGATTCTTAACTGTTGTGTGAATTTTTGTATGTTTGCTTGTTGTATTTGCTTGATGCATGTGGAGTGTGTAGTTGTCCTGAAGGATGACTCCAAAGGTACGAGTGTGCGGCTTCACGGTAAGTTGAGGGTTGTGATCCCAGCGGTCTCTTGAGGCAAACGACAAACTGTGGATTAGCCTCTGGCAATGAGGTTTCTTAAGATGGAAGGTGTGAGTGGTGAAAGTTCGGTAACTACACTATTCATGTAATACCGAGCTCTTGAGTTAGTTTGGAATGGATCAAACGGTGGGTGATGAATCACATTTAGACCCTCCTATCGTGCGAAACATTCGCGCTGCACCTAGCCCAGGTTGTGCAGGAGTTGCTCCATCAAGACTTCAAGAACGATCAAACCCCTTGTGCTTGAAGACGTTTACCGTACTAATCCTTGTTAGGACGTCATGAACCTCGAACATGGGATGAATACGGAAAGTTTCTCGTAGTTTTGACTCGAGCGGTGAACCTGGGGACCAGTTCTCTTAAGGGGGAAGGGGAGGTTGTGACACCCCATTTCTTCAACAAGCCAGGTATGACGTAACGAGAGGGTTTATTTACGTATTAATGTTCTTTTAATTTAATATATGCACTAAATCACCCGTTTAAGTGATTTCTTTGCTCTATGTGTTTAAAATTAATACATAATTCTTCGTACTTAATTATTTTTATGTGACTTTGATGCCGAACTTGTCAATTATGTGAACCTACACAAATTACATGATTCATAAATGCAATTATATAATTTTAGATGTCATGTGATTTATTTAAAATTAGGGTTGGACCTAATTACACTTTTATTTAGGTTTTTGGGGCCTATTTGTGAATAGGTCAAACTTAAGCTTTTTTGGGGCTAACTTGAGCTTAGGAATCTGGATTCAAATTCTGACAACACCATTGCATTCGTTTCAATGATTCAAGTCCAACAGAACAAGCTATTTTTTTTTCTAAGCTCGTTTGAACCCCCTAAGCTTTAAAATCCGATCCGAATGGATCGGAACTTTGATCGACCCGTTTAAGCTTTAATTTGACCAACCTGTTTTGGCACCCCATATTAGCCCCATTTTAATCTTCACTCAACCTTTGTCTCCCTCATTCTCAGCACACACGTATAAGACAAAGAAGAAAGAAGCAAGAGAAGAGCACCCCCTCCCCTCACAAATTCTTGTACCATTTGAGCTCAAATCCTTCAATTTTTCTTCCATCTCTTCAAGGTAAGCTCGGTTTTGAATTCTCCACGTCTCAAGATATATTTTCATCTGAATATTTCTTGTTTTAACTTGAGTTTTATGGATTATGAGAAACAATATGAATAGTAAGGGTTTTATGTGGATCATTAATTATATGCTCATCTTTGTGTTATTTGTTGATCCAAGACATGTTTTGTGTTCCTTCATGCTTCCATGTTTCATTTTTAGTCTAGTATTTGATGGAGAGTGTGTGTGTGAAGACTTTCCATGAGAGTACCTTGAAGCTTTTTGCCATGAAAGTTGGAGACTTATGCCTCTTGTTGCTTCTTTTGATGTGCCAATGTGTTGGGATGACTTTGTGCTCGATTTTAGCATGGTTTTGGGTGTTATTTTGTTGCCTTAACCCCTCCCAACATTTCCCCTGTTTTTGGTGTGTGTTTGGAAGTGTTTATGGTTGTTGCAGGGCTGGGATCGCGAAGAAGACGAGTTCTGGGCGAGCTAACGCCCGTTAGCGCTTTAAGCTTAGCCAAACCTAACGGCCGTTACCTTACCCAGGGGTCTCTAACCCCATTAACGGCCATTAGTGGCCAATGAAAGGGAAGGGACTAACGACCGTTAGTCCCTCCAAGCTTTGTGTTCGCACGCTTTGTTCATTTCTTTTCCCGTTTTGCTCTTTTCCCTCCCCAATCTTTCTCCTTATGTGAGGTATGCTTGTTTATATATATGAATTTCTATGTTGTGACCTGTTAATCCTTGTCTTTGATGTGTTTTGTGTTTGAATAATGTGTTATGATGTGAGTAAGGAATTTTTGGTATGATTTTGATGCATGTATACGAGTATGGATTTGAATGCTCTAAGCGCTATCTCTTGTTCTCTCTTTTGCATCACTTACATTCCTTTGCATTTTTACGAGCATCTAAATGGTTCATGATCGAGTCTAAGTCATAAGCTTATGTTTGTTTGTCTCGGAGTTTAGTTTAGGAGGTGTCAAATCCACCATTTAATCCTTCCGTGGTTGTCAACGCTCGTTCGCGAGTGCTTTTGGTAAAAAGGTGAGGTTTAGGTTTGTTTCTTTTTAGTTAATGCAACCTACAACCCTATGTGCTTGTTTTCAAGCCCCCATACGACTATACTATTATATTTATATAATAGATATGTGTTTATACGATATGTTTATGACTTTGTCGTACGGTTAAAGTGTAACCCCCCAACTTTTCGGCCGTACGGGTATGACGTATGTGTTTACTATTTACGTATTTTAATTGTTTATTTATTTCATACTTCGTTATTCAATTTTTTATTTGACATTCTTTGAATTTATGTGAATATTCGTTTGGGCGAATTACATCCAGGTACCCCCATAATAGGCGAAATTACACTCCAGGCACCCTAGTTTGAAAAATTACATATTAGTCCCTGACCGTTAAATTCCGTCGGAGGTCCTCCGGTACCGTTAGGTTTCTGTCTGGGAGTAGGACTGTAATACCAAAAATACCCTCCATATTTTGAAATTATTTATGAAATTACCAAAATACCCTTAGGGACTAATTTGTTAAGCAGACATAAGATAGGGATCGTTTTGTTATAAATGTAATAAGAAAAGACGTAATTGTAATAATGTTTCTGCAATTTGAATATGACCATTTATAGTCGTTGTGTGTCTACCTATATATATTTGTGATAGCTTCCTAATGCTTTTATCACCCAAATAACATGGAGGCTTCTTATAACTCTGCATGTTCACGTAGTAGCTTGCTAAGATATGCGAACGAGAGATGTCGGCAAGGAAATTGTGATCGTTGGTGCAACATTAAAGTGGTTAAGAAAAACAATATTAATTGTGGGAAACTATTCTGTAGTTGTGATATCTATGGATTTTGGCATTGGTGTTAGCCATTGGAAAGGATGCATGAGAAGGATGAAGATGAAGCAGTTAGCAGACCCCATGATCAGGTTCAGCAACTACAAGATGTACTGTATTTAAGTGCATTGTACAAGTTATTGGTATGCAACATGTGTTTAGTGGCTATGATTTTATTTTGCTTTTTGTTGAAGAATTTCATGTAATGTAGAAGAAAGATCAAAATGTACGATTATGTTAATCATGAAAGTAAATGCAGCTGTCGATACATATTGTTTTCCTTAAATACGTACTGCATATTATCACTAGCTTTCAAGCCCAAAAAAACATCAAGCACATCAGCATTTTGTGTGTAAACAAGTGATCAAAATGAGATGAAATTGTATCACTTAGACAAAAGTATCATTTGACAAAAAACTAGGAACAAACTAATTAAACTCCAAACACACGTTTCAACTGAGCCATGCTGAAGTCCAACCTTTTCTTACTTCCTCGAGTTAGAGGATTTTCAACTGCTGGAACATTGGTCTCAATTGTCTTACCACTTCCCTTGGCAGAATCCTTTATTGCCACTTGCTTTCCTTTATCTTTAGCAGCAGATGAGGTGACCTTATCCCTCTGCTTTCCCTTCGAGCACGCTGTTGGCTGAGAATAGAATTTCACATTATCCCTCCTGCTCAATTTGGAAAGGATCTGCTGAGTCCTGAGAGTCGTTCCAGGCTGGGATACTATTGCAGCCTTCTCTTTTCCTCTGTTTCTGGTAATTGGTGCTCTCTGAGGTTGTGTTGAAGTTGACTCTGTAATGCTAATCCCTTTGCTCCTCTGAATTGTGACTGTGGACTTCTTCTTGGGGGGTTGTTCTGCATTATTGGTCATATTAATTAGGAAAAAATGGACAGATAGCTATGAACATGAAAATGAGTTAATAATACTTGATTGTTTGCTATTAAGATCAGAAAGAGTTCTTTTCTTTGATGTTACCATTCCAGGGATCTCATTTTCAAATGTGAAACCAACAGCAGGTGCATCTGGATCCTTAGCAGCAGGAACATCACTTACAATGGGGTTTTGATTTGTATTTTGAGCAGAGTTGTTCACAGCATCCATGTTCACATCATATTAGTCCATACTTGCATAAAGTGCATCCAATGCCCCATCATCCCAATCATCAAAGTCATCCCTTAATGTTGCAATTCTCTAATCATCACTGACACCTTGAGAACGGCCAACATCATGCACTTGTCTGTGTGAACTGTCACCTCTTGGAACATTCCCCTGCATAACAGTAAATGGAAATCATTTACATTCTAAACCGACTAACAAAATTTAGAGATTAACAAAGAATTAACAAATACCTCAGGGATTCTCAGTGGACAAGTCCTCTTGTTATGGCCTATTCCCATACACACTCTGCATTTTACAACACCGACTCTTGGGATTGACTGACCTTCACCAGGCTCTCTTCTCCTATTCTTTTTGGGCCTCCCTAGCAATTTCTTTTTGGTTAGTGGAAGAAGATCTTTGGGAATCACATCAGGCATCTCATCCCACAGAGACTCATCAGGCACAGAAGATATCATGTGAGAATAACAAGCCATATAGGTATCCTTAGAAAATAAATTTGATGTGTAATCTTTTAACCTCTCCCTCCTATAGGTTATACAAGTGTGTGCATGCATACAAGGAATGCCAGTAATGTCCCACTCTTTACATTGACAAGTTCTAGCAATCATATCAACAACAAAATGGGTGGGACCATCCTGAATTTCATACTTGTCATCTCCAGTTATCAATATTGAACATTTCCTTGTGTCACTTCTTATCTTGTTGAGTTTCTTCACAATAGTAGGCACAATTTGGTTTTTCCATTTCAGACCCATAACCCTTCTTTGATTAAGCCTAGACATAATCTTAGCTCTAAGCCCATCAATAAGAGATAAAATGGGCTTACCTCTAAGCTTTCCTATCCAATTGTTGAATGATTCAGAGAGGTTGTTAGTGCAATGATCATTCTTCAAAGCAGGGTCAAATGCATGTCTGCTCCACATGGATGGTGGCATAGCATCAAGATAAGCATGAGCTCTGGGGTTCAACTCTTTCACCTTGGTCATTGCAAAGTTAAATCCCCTCCTATTGTAACTCCTTGCAGCTTCCCAGAAGTATTTCTTCAATGAATGTCCAGGAAACTTGAGTCTGAAATTTGCAAACACATACCTTGCACATCTTCTATTGTTTGCATATGGAACCACTTCATTTATTATTTCAATCAATCCCTGCAAAACAATGAAATTGAGAAAAGTAAACCAACTCATATAATGGATGATGAAACAATGAATGAAAAACAAAACTGTTAGTACCAACCTTCTGCCTGTCACTCATAAAAGTCCATGGCAGAGACTCATCAAAACCACCAAACATCCTTTTCAAGTTTTCAAAGAAGAAACTCCAGCTTTCCTTGTTCTCAGTTTCAACTACTGTATAAGCTAGTGGGTACAGGCCATTGTTCCCATCTAAACCTATGGCAGCCAATAATACACCTCCAAATTGCCCCTTCATGTGATAGCCATCAAAGTCAATAAAAGGAGCACAACCAGCAAGAAAACCTTCTTTCAAAGCATGCAAGCCAACAAACACTCTATAAAACTGAGGTGTCACATCTAAACTAGCTCCAGGGGGAATCTGTGACCGTATAGTAACAAAACTGCCCTCGTTGTACTGTGGCAATACCCTAGCATAATAAGGAAGCTTACCATAAGACTCAGTGTGGTTTCCCTCAATCTCCTGTTTGGCCTTCAATCTGGCCCTGTATATTTGTATGTATTGTGGCTTGATGTTGTATTTGCTCAACTTGGCCTCTATATCTTTTGGGGTTAGGTCAGGTGTTTTCCTTAACATCTTCACAACCTTAGAAGCTATCCGATCTATGCTAGCTTCCTTTGTACAATCTGACCCGAGACAAGTATGAACCCCATTGTATGTTTTAATCTGGAAAGTCATGCCATCCATCAAAATAGATGCATGCAATCTCCAATTACACCCAACGTGCACACTCCACAGTCACTCTCTCAGCATTATTTTTTTTCCTTATCATGGTAAAACCCTCTTGGATAACATATTCCTCCAATCTCCTTCTTAAATGTTGCCTATCAAGAAAATACTTTCCTACCCTTAGCTCAACCTTCCCAGAACCACTATCAAAATCACCTGATGGATAATTGAAACTACCCTTCAATGGATCATTATCAAACTCTTCATCAGAATTCTCAGCTTCACATACATCATCAGATTCATAATTAGACATTCCACTAGAATCAGAATTCCCTTCCAAAGTAACATTGTCAACATTCTCGACATCTATTTCAAGTACAAATAAACTGTCATCTGAGTTGTAATCATCCTCATCAGGTAAATCATGACCATCTCTTCTTTTACTACTGCTACCCTCATTGCATCTTACAGCCTTACCAAACTTCCTTTTTCCTTATCCTTTTTTTACCACTACTACTATCAACTGCCAAACCCTTATCCTTGCCAACTGTTTCATTCATTGAACCAACAATATTGTTCAAATTAAGATTACCAGACATAGCATTAATCTGAACCCTAGCATCCACATTCTCAACACTCACAACAGAATTTTCAGCATTCACATTCACATTCATATTTACATGCTTTGAACTACAAACAACAAACACATCAATGACCAAAGAATCAGAATTCCTAAACATTCTCAAAACATCTCCATCAGTGTCAACAGACATCCTACCCCTCCCACGGAATGTAGACACATGTATCTTCAACATATCATCACTACCTAATTGAAAAAGACCCTTAATATCATCGCAAAAGGCAAAATAACTATGCTTATCTGGATCTACATCATATAAGCTTACTATATGATCCTCATAATGAACCACCAACGTGTATGTCTTGTCTCCCATTGCACCTGAAAGAGAGACAATCCAAATTTTAATGAACCATCTGTTTTGACCCCAAACCAAAAAACAAGTAGTAAATTTAGGGCTTTCTGAATACATATGTGTATTAACAATGTCCATCACTATTGACCAATTCTCGAAGCCAATTAGCAAGGGTTTTTCACAGAAATTTCAAAAAATAAAAACACAAAAACACTGTATAGGGTTTAATTGTCCAGAAATTTGACTCTTCCATGGAAAATGTTTACATTAACACAAAAATCACTTCATTTGGACGTCAAATCCACATATTGTTAAGGGGAAAAAAAACCAAAAATCCCAGAAAAAAAAAACAAGGCATAGCAGAACATTGTGTGTTTCCTTACCAATGCCCAAAATTTCGCACAAAGATGTTCAAATAAACACAAATAACCCTTCTTTTCGACTTCAAAACAAGATTTTATTTGAATGAGAAAATTCTTACAGAAACCCTTATGGAACCGATGCATGTTGAGCTTGAAACTGACCTTAATGTCTTCCCAATTTACGAATCCAAGCAACGTGCATCCTATTTCATGGATTACAATAGCCAACCTTCACTGAAAGTGAAAAATCGCGGAAGAAATCGAAGTAAAATGGCGATTTGGTGTTAGGGTTTTCACTCTCATTTCATGTCCGTGTGTGGGGAAACCAATGGACACTTACAAGAATTTTTGTGATCTGACTTTGTTTCCTTTGCCTTTGATACACAAGTAATACAACGAAGGGTATTTTGGTCGTTTAATAATTCAGATTGCCAATAAATTTAAATGGGTTTAAAATGAAGAGAAAGCGGCGAGGGCATTTACGACTTTACACATTTTTCGTCAGGGACTTCATGCCAAACACGTCTTACAGGGACTAATATGTAATTTTTCAAACTAGGGTGCCTGGAATGTAATTTCTCCTATTGTGGGGGTACCTGGATGTAATTCGTCCTATTCGTTTTGAACTTTATTTGAATTTTGAATGTATTGCTTATATAAATATGATCATGCCTTGTTTGAATCCGATTTGATTTTCGATTTACGTGAAAACTTGGTATGCATGAATTATGTATATTATGAACTTGTTTATATGCTCATTGTATGATTTTGATCTTGTTTGTTTGAGTTTTGGGTTCGTTTGTGTGATCGGAACCAAAAAGGGGCTAAACAGCATTTAGCGCACCTTGGGTTCCGGGCGGCGTAACTTGAGGTCGGGAACTAGGATTTGAGTTCCGTCACCACTGTTGACCTTGTATCGACAATTCGAAGCCAATGGGATAAGCTTCATATTTTTCTAAGATAATTTGAACCTCCAAAATTCAACCGAAACGAGCACCTTGTACCTAAAATGACCATCTTTGACTATTTTTGAGCATGTGGACCCCACCTATCACCCTAAACCCTTAACCCTTGACTTATGCACACTAGATACACCTCTCTCTCTTCCATAACTCAGCTAACTTGAACCACCACCCCAAAAAGAGAAGGAAAAGTGTTGCAAATAAGAAGAAAGAAGAGAGGAAGAAAGATACTATTCACCTTTTGGGTATTAGGTATGCTTATTTTTGTAATCTCCATCTCTTTGTGATCATTTCAAGTTATAATATGCATGATTTCACCAAGATTTGATTATGGTATGATAAAGATGATGAATAGTATAGGTTTGTGGTCTCTTGATGATTTGAACTTGTTTCCTTATGATTTCTTTGAATTTCTTGAGCAATAATTGATCCTAAAGTAAGATTTTATACTTGTATGGACTTATATTGCTTGGTGGTTGTGAATTTAATGAGTTACCATTAATGAATATGAAGGAATTTGGAAGAATATGAAATTGATCATACCTTTTGCATTTATTTCATGTTGTAGTTTAGTTTTAACTTGTTTCTTGGCATGAATTGCATGAATTCTTAATGCATGAACTTACCTTAACGTCTTAGCTTGGTGTTGGGTTGGCTTGGTTGAGCTTTCGGGGTGAAACAGGTCGAAATTCAGCCCCAGGGATACCTAACGCCCGTTAGGGCTTCTTTGTCTGTTGGGGTTAACGGTCGTTAACCCCCTTACTTGCGTCTTTGACCCCTCTAACAGGGGTTAGTGCTTGTGTGTGTGTGTGGGACTAATGCCCGTTAGTCCAGGCCAGTCTTTACTGACCTGGCTAACGGCCGTTAGTGCCTTGTGTAGTGGCCATTAGCCCCACCCTTGTGTGTGTGAGTTGTGTTTTCTCGTTTCCTTGCTTTGTTGTTTATTCTCTTATCTCTTTTGTGACTTATATACATTATATACATGTTGATATATGCATTATGATTAATCTATTAAGTTTATGGCTTGATTGATATGAATTATTGAAGTTATGAAACGATTGAACATGAAACCTTCATGTATTGAACGTATTGAATGAATTACTTGGTTATATGGCTTCATAACATGATTTCTACCTCTTATGCATCTCATATCATGTGCATAGCATTGTTGTACGTCGTATATGGTCATTTTGAGTCTCACTTCACTTCTTTTGCACAGATTTGGGTCCAGTCGAAGACGAGGTTGGTCTTTGAGGCTCTTGTACCATCTTTCTTTTTCTTTTATAAGGTGGGTTTCTCTATTATTAGCTACATTGACCCGATATCTCCCTAATGTGCAAAGTTTTAAGCCAAATTAGTATATTTATATATCGAGTCTCTTTAGAGTAAATGATTGCAAACGTAAAGCCTTTTTCTTAATGAATCTGTAGCGCCTCCCCTAGCACTACAACTCCAGCACCTCAATACTCCCCGAGTGGAGGTTAGACCTAACATGCAAGGAATACTACGGCGAACGGTTTAGTACTTTAAATAGAGCGTGAGTTAAAATGCAGCAGAAGATAGGAAAATTTAAATCTTTGCCAGTAAACGGGGATGATAACATGTGAAGAATGAGTACCATTATTTTCGATCGAAACGGTTTGCAAAAGAAGGAAGTATAAATGGGGTGGCATACGAAGGTAAAGTATGAGATAATTTGTTTATACAGTTAACAGGCTCAAAACTATGTGTTGTTAGAATCAATTCTGACCGTAATGCTTCAAGATACCTCTAGGTGTCGTCCCCTCATTTCCTGAAACCATGCATTTTAAAACAGACGAGGGTTAGTCAAAGTGACTAAGTGAAGGAGTATAGTAGCTTATAAATATGGGTATGTATATATTTTTCTTGGATCAAGAAGATCTTGATCAGAAATAATAGCAATAAGATATAGCAAATATGAAACAGTTCATAATAATTGTTAAAGTAAGTGTTAGGAATAGTGCCCTAAAAGCCGATTGTATATCCGCTTTGTGCTTTTCCTTATTGTAATCACAGACAATCTTTGAATGAAATAACGAATTGAGGCAACACTTCTTTATATGCTCTTGTTTGGTATGCGTTTACTTTAGCTGTGCATGTATGAGAACTCCCCTAATCCTGATGACTTTAGGACTCTACCATTTAGGTGAAATGGTTCATGAAACCAGCCCTATATCACATAAGTCATGATTAGTAAAATACTCCAAGCCGATGAGTCCTACAGACAGTGGGAGTGTCAACCTGACTCCTCTAAGGCTTGCTTGTGGGATCACGCCCTTAAGAAGGACCACCTTGTTTCATGGATGTGCAAAGTGTATAGTTGATACGTGCGTGATACATGAGGGTGCTTACTTTAATAAGTAAGTTCACTGAGGTGCCCCGTGTGAGAACATTCCTAAATGGGAAAGGAAGTTTCTATTTCAGGAAATGGAAACTTCCAGATTATGAAATATCTCACGAGTCATTGATGTGATTAATTGATCCTTAGACTTGAGGTTCCTTGTCACTTTATGAGTTAACTCTGTAGTCTTAGGTATAAGCTTTAAAGGGTGTCGCCTTAGACAACTGATTCAAGGCTTATGCTGGGGCTGCACAAGTGATTCATGAAAGTGAATGAGAATCAAGAAAGGACCTACACTTGCATTTGCAAGGTGATCTCTTATTGTGTAAGTCATTCATATGCCATATGGAGTCCTTGGCCAAGGCAGTAGATCAAGACATCAAGAAAAGGGTTTCTTGGATTGAGATCAAATGGATATGAAATGCACTTAGCTTTAAGACCGGACTATTAGGGTTCTGATTATTCCCTTGTCCTAGATCTTGGTTGAGAGATAGTAAGTAGGAGGATTGTATCTCACATGAATCAATGACTTAAAGGTTCTGTCGAATCCGAACATTCCAATTCAGCTAGGGGTTAAACACCTGTTGCTAGACTATGGTCGTTTAATCTGTGGACTAATTAATTAATTAGTGAATTAATTAATTAGGGTCACTGCTAATTGAATTGAGAACCTAGAGGGTCACACACAACAACTTGGTTACATGAGTTGAGGCTTGAAAATGATTAAACGAGTTAATCGGACCAAGAGGGTTCCACACGTGTGAAATCACACGTGTGGCTCACGTGAGTGACACGTGTCACTGTGACACGTGTCACACACGTGTGTATATATATATGTTATATATATATTAAATAATTAATTAGTTAATTATTTAATAGACTTTGGTTTAATTTTGAATTAAAAGAAAGTCTAATTTTGGAGAAAATAATCTAGTTAATTAATTACGAATTAATTAATTAGATAAAAATAAGTTATTTATTTTATAATAAATAAAGTATAAAATTATCCAAAAATAGTTTGGATATTTTTAGCTCTCTTAAAAGTTGACTTGAATAAGAATTCAAAGTCAAAGTTGGAAAATACTTGATGATCAAGTAATAGGAGAGAGAGGGACCAAATCCTTTGTCCATTAGGACTAGGTTCGGCCGCCCCTCCCCTTTCCTATATATAGGGGAGCTCATGCTCCCCTTTAGAGCTAATAGACAATTCTTTTGGTTCATGTGTTGAACACCTTTCTTTCTCCAAGATTAAATTAAACCCTAGGTTAAGCCTAAACACTAACTAGAGAACTAGCATCCTTACTAGTTAGATTGTGATCAAGTTGGTGGACTTTCTCTAGAGACTTCAAGTTAGAAGTTTGAAGATTCGAGCTTTACCAAGGAGAGGGGATCAAGCCGCGAGAAGAGCGTTCTTGGGTGGCTTGAAACGCTTCAAGAAAGAATAAAAGAAAAGTAAGTTTTCTATCTTTACGAATTTGGTTACACTATTGCGAGTCCAAGGTCCTTTTGTTGGGAAAATTTTTAAAATTCCGCTGCTTTCTGATTCGTGTTTTCCAACAGTAAGGATATGGGGAATTTGGAATATTTGTAGAAACATGAACCGTTTGTAATAAGAACTTTTAACGCCCGCAAGCCAGGCCTCTCCAACCGTAACTCCTTAAATATTTGGTAAAATAGTAACGACACTGTACATGGTACCGACACCTCAATAAAACCAAGTATGATAATAACTTCGCTACTCCGTGGTGTCAACAGGGAATCAAACCTTAGAGACGATATAAGTAATAAGTGGGAGGAAGCTATCTCTAACCTCCAACTAAACCACTACCAAGAGTTGGTGGTGGTCAGTGGCACCAATAATTCCCTCGGCCCGATACCTTTCGGGTAATTGCTCGACACAGCTGCGCGCCGGGGCCCATAATAATAATGATAATGTATTTTGCTTGCTTAGTCGGGAATTAATTCTTAGGAATAGTAGGACTGAAGTATATAACGTCCGGGTAAGATCCTGATTCCGATATAAAAGTGTTTTCCTCTTAAAGAGGGATATTGTATAATGATATGTATAGGGAATAAATCAAATAATAGGTAGGTTTGAAAATAATTTTATGCATAGATACGTAGATATAGGCACGATTCCAGTTCAAAACATTTTAATCCTCACCAAATACCGGTAGTCAGATAGAGTCATGTGGATTCCATTGCTCGGTCCTAATTTCACATGAAAGTATTAACTACTACAGGCTTAGGGCTAAGTTCTAACTATTCTAATCAAATCTTCACACAAGGTACATAATGTGTAACAAGTTAGAGAATTCCCGGTAAACTCTAATTGTAACCGTTTAAGAGAATTTAAATAATTAATTTGGTGTTATGAAGTCTTTAACTAATCAAATATTTATTAATCACATTATGATCCTAATTATAAGGTTTAAAATGAAATTTAGGGTTTAATTTGACAATGTAGGTTAGGTTTTGAAATTATTTTACAATTTACCGATTTTTTTAAGAAATTCGGATAAAATCTTACTTTAAAAATTCTAAAACCTATTTTATAATTATTTTTAATTAAATTTCAGAATACTTAATAGTATTTTTGACCAAAAAGTCAAAATTACTATTGAAAACATTTAATATTCAAGTTTCTAAGAATTAAACACTTTATAATATAAAATTGAACACACACACTCACACACCATCACACGTGCACCCTGTTTCAATTCAAGAACATTATGAAAATGTTCTTGTTGGTGTGGCGGGCCCGAGGCAGAGTGACGGTACAGCGGAATATTTCAAAAAATTTCGTCATAACCTTGTTATCAAAATATTTCAAAAATATTTTAATAAAACAGCGGAAAAAATCGGGCAGCATAACTCTAATATATACAGGCATCGATAACATAATTTTAATTCACCTAGCATATAATCACAATATGCAAATATTAATTTGGGCAGCACAACGGTATTACCGTACTGCAATATTGGCTATCAACGGCACTTTTCCAGCACCTCGATATTTTCTCATGAAACCGGCAGAGCTTCCCCGTAATATCCCCGATTAAGAAATTGGAGTGTGGGCTCCGGCAGTATTTCGCTAAATACTTTGAGAAAATATATTTCTAGAAAAACCCTTTTTTCTAAATTTCAGAAAATCCCTATTTTCTATTAATTAAGTGGATTATATATTAATTATATAACCACCTAATTAAGTATTAATTAATCCTTAATTAGTATTAATTAATCCTAGAAAGAGAGAGTGCCGAAAATGGTTGTTTTAGCTTGAGAAAAGAATTGCCAATTCTGATGATTGAATGAACAAGCCTCAGGCTCTATTTATAAGCCCAAACCAAGGACCTACGCAGCAATTTTCGAAAATTTTCCTTGGACGCCAAGCTCAGATCACCAATCCGAGACCGCCACGAGACAGTTTGGTCAACAAGGAAGCCAACGACGAGTGGCACGCGCCCACATGCGCCGCCCATGTGGCGGCAGTGTGCTTGGCGCGTGTGGCACGCACGCTGCACCAGGCAGCTGCCACGTGTCAAGTCCGATTTGGTCAGACCGCGGTTCAACCACTGGACCAGTTCAGGCGTGAACCAGTCTGCTCAACTTGGTCCAGACCGATGCCACGTGGAGAGTTTCCATTAGTCCACGTGTCCGGGTCGGTTTAACTTGAACCGACCCTATCGAACCTTTGCTCCGACCCGGTTCAGCCCAGATCAAATCTGGGCCGTTGACCCACGATGACGTGGCGCGATCTGCGCCGTCCACGTGTCGCGCCACGCGGCGCCCAGTCAGTGCCACTTGGCGGCTGACTCGCTGACGTGGCGTGACATATCAACTGCCACGTCAGCACTTCTGCCACGTCATCATTTTTTTTTTTTTTGAAAAAGTTTATTTTCTGCAAAATAAAATTTCGGGCATTTTCAGCTCTTTGGAATTTAATTTATTTTCTCAAAATAAATTACTTGGCTATTTTCAAACTCTTTCAAAATTCATTTCTCTCTCTCCTTTTAATATTTTCTCTTTGATCTTCATTGGGACTTGCGGGGGGACCTGCAGGACTAATTAATTTTAGCTCCAAACGGGTCAATCTATTATCATCCCATGATAATAATTGATTACCGTTTAACAATATTTAATTCCACTAAATAAATATTGTTGAACTCTAAAATTAATTAAATTATTCACGAATATCTCGATCTAGAATAATTTTGCATCTTACTCCTCTGTACAGATATCCATGAGAAATAAATCAATACTACTATCATTTATTTTTCACTTCCAATCTGAAATTTCTTGATTCGCCTTAAGTCCAAAATCCCAGTATGTGAAACACATTCAACATACAACTTCGGTGACGCACACACGAAGTACTTTGGCCAAAGTTTTAATTCGAACTTTTGCAAATCTATTTCAGGGATATCTTTAACCTTCCAGCAAGGCTGCAGATTCCTCGATCAATATTTCTCTTTAGCACATTTCATGCAATCACCGAACGTACAAAGTATTTTGGCCACCCGTTATCGAGACCTCACTTCTGAGTACATTACAGTGATTAACACTACATGCCTAAAGTAGAAACATCGCCAGGATTAAGAGTCTAATGCTTCCGAGATTTTGTTCATTATAGATAGCAGTATAAAATGAACAATCAGTGGCCCAGTTCGATGTTTCCAATCTCATTGAAAATCATCAATGTGTTATAATTTGGAAACTCCATTTCCCTATGACGAAAGACTAATCATCTTATATAACACATTATAGTCTTGATAAGAACATTTTCTTATCATGCTGACTAGAACTTTAATGACACGTGACTTCTGGTATTTAAAGTCTTTTCCTATGAAACACATTTCATATAAAAATACCATCACACGTCATTAATTATTAAATTTGTAAAATACTCATAACTTGCAAAATTTCACTTTTATTAATCCAAAATATTTACAATATAATTGGATTTTCAAGGCACTAATCCCAACAATCTCCCACTTGCCCTAAATCCAATCGGCTAAATATCTAAGGCCCATCCCTTCTGCATGAGTGTCAAAACTCTTTTGCGCCAAAGTCTTAGTGAAGGGATCTGCCAGATTGTTTACTGAGCCAATTTTCACCACTGCCACTTCTCCACGTTCCACATAATCACGTATAATGTGAAACTTCCTCTTGATGTGCTTCGCACGTTTATAACTTCGAGGTTCCTTGGAGTTGGCCACCGCTCCAGCATTATCACAGTACAATGTGATCGGTGTAAGTCCGTCCTTGACGACTTCTAGATCCATTAGGAAATTCCGGAACCAATACACTTCTTTGGCTGCTTCCAAAGCTGCCATGTATTCGGCTTCCATGGTGGAGTCAGCAATGCAAGTTTGCTTAATACTCCTCCAACTAACAGCTGCTCCTCCCAGAGTAAACACATATCCAGACGTCGAACGCCTAGAATCCAAATCGGATTGAAAATCCGAATCTGTGTAACCTATAGGAACGAGCTCATCACTGCGATAGACAAGCATATAATCCCGAGTCCTTCTCAAGTACTTTAATATATGCTTTACAGCTATCCAGTGTTGGGGTCCAAGGTTTGACTGATATCTGCTGACTAGACCTACAGCATAACAGATATCTGGCCTTATATATAACATGGCATACATGAGGCTTCCGACTGCCGAAGCATACGGAACATCTTTCATTTCTTCTGTCTCTTCAGGGTTCTTGGGACACTGATCCCGAGACAGATGAACTCCATGTCTGAAAGGTAATGAACCTTTCTTGGAATTCGCCATATTATATCTTGCCAGCATCTTATCTATATATGTTGCTTGTGATAAACCAATCATTTTATTCTTACGATCACGACAAAGTCTGATCCCTAGAATATAACTGGCCTCACCTAGGTCTTTCATGTCAAACTGGTTTGACAACCAAATCTTAACTGCTGACAATATTCCTGTGTTATTCCCAATGAGCAGAATATCGTCCACGTATAAAACTAAAAATGTTACAACACTATCATGATGTCTCTTGTACACACATGATTCATCAGGCAATTGTAAAAATCCAAAGGATTTAATTGCTTCATTAAATCTGATATTCCATGATCTAGACGCCTGCTTAAGACCATAAATTGATCTATCAAGCTTGCATACCATATGCTCCTGATTTCTGGCTATAAAGCCTTCAGGTTGAGCCATATATATCTCTTCTTGAAGGTGCCCGTTCAAGAAGGCAGTCTTTACATCTATTTTCCAAATCTCATAATCAAAATGAGCAGCAATGGATAGGAGAATTATTATGGACTTAAGCATTGCTACAGGCGCGAAGGTTTCGTCATAATCGATACCTTCTTTTTGGGTATAACCCTTTGCCACAAGCCTTGCTTTAAAGCTCTCAACCTTTCCGTCCACTCGCCTTTTTTTTTTTTGTAGACCCATTTGCATCCAATAGGTTTAATGCCCTCAGGCGCCTCCACAAGCTCCCAGACTTTATTGGAATACATTGAATCTAATTCAGATTCCATGGCTCTGACCCAGCCGTCAGTGTCTATATCCTTTATAACTTCATCATGTGTGACAGGATCAGATACTTCATATTCAACCATTTGGGTTAATCCTAGGTATCTATCAGGTGCCCTGACAATCCTCCCACTACGACGAGGCTGTTGTGTACTTGTCCCTACATCATATGTTGTATCTGGTACATCATATATATCTAACACATTTTCAGTTACTACGGGTTCTTGGAATTCAGAATCTGATGTTGTCATTTCTTCTAACACAATTTTGCTTCTACCCTTGTGGTCATTTACGAAATCATCTTTGAGGTATTTAGCATTAGTGCTCACGAACACTTTGTGATCGCTCGGATCGTAAAATGTACCACCTCTTGTTCCTTTAGGATAACCTATGAACAAGTAAACCTCTGTTCTTGATTCCAACTTGTCAGGATCTTTCCTTAACACATGAGCTGGGGTTCCCCATATCCGAAGATAGGAGACACTGGGCTTTCGCCCTCACCACAGTTCCGTTGGTGTTTTAGGAACCGACTTGGATGGAACAAGTTTTAATATGTGTGCTGCCGTTTCGAGTGCAAAGCCCCAAAACGAACTTGGTAGGGTAGCATGACTCATCATAGATCTTACCATTTCCATTAGAGTTTTATTTCTCCTTTCTCCAACACCGTTCTGCTGGGGTGTACCCGGTACAGATAGTTGAGATCTAATTCCATTTGCAGTGAGAAATTCTAGAAACTCTGTAGACAGCTACTCACCACCACGATCTGATCGAAGTGCTTTGATACGTTTTCCAGTTTGATTTTCAACTTCAGCCTTGAATTCTTTGAACTTTTCAAAAGATTCAGACTTATATCTCATCAAATAAACGTATCCGTATCTGGAGTAATCATCCGTAAAAGTGATGAAATACTCAAAACCTCCTCTTGCTTGAATACTCATAGGACCACACACATCCGTATGAATTAACTCAAGCAATTCTGTGGCTCGATTACCTTTAGATTTAAAAGATCTCTTGGTCATTTTACCTTCCAAGCAGGATTCACAGACTGGTAGTTCTGCTAAGTCCAAGGGGCTTAACAATTCATCTGAAATTAGCCTTTGGATCCTATTTGGATTAATATGACCAAGGCGTAAATGCCACTTGTACGCCTCGTTAGGCATAGGAGTTTTTCTTTTAGATGGTAAGTCAAGCTTAGTAGTGTTAAGTTCGGAATTAGGGTTTTTATCGGGGTAGAACAAGAAAAGACCATCTTTTACTGTACCAGAGCAAATAAACCTTTTATTTTGCTTAATGGTAAAGTTTTGTTCAAAACAAATACTGAAACCCTTATTTATTAAACAACTCACAGAAATCAGATTTCTGCGAACACACGGTATGCACAAAGTGTCTTTCAATACCAAAACCCTATCACCAAAATACAAATTTACAGTCCCTACTGCTAATACAGATATACTTGTATTATCCCCAAGCAGTAGTTGCATCTCGCCATCTTCAAGCTTTCTGGTTAGCTTGAACCCCTGCAACGAATTGCAGATATGGTTAGTTGAACCCGAGTCCACACACCAGGAATCTGGTGGACTTCCAACTAAACATAATTCTATTAAACAACATATCGATATACCTTGTCCAGATGGCTTAACAGGAAGACTTGCTAAGTATTTTGGACAATTTCTCTTCCAGTGCCCATTTTCTCCGCAGTGGAAACATTTTCCCTTGCTAGGTTTACCCTTCTTCTTCTGAACCTTTTTCTTAGGATTGGGAACCTTTCCTTTTCCCTTTTTCCACTTGCTGGATTTTGAGGCCGTGGAAGTCGATGCCTGAGCTAGGAGAACAGTTCCCTTAGCTTTCATCACCCCCTCTGCTACTTTAAGTTCGTTCATCAATTCAGGCAGAGAAAAATCCTATTTGTTCATAGAATAATTTTGCCTGAATGTGTCGAACGACTTTTTCAGAGAGCATAAGATCATATCCTGTTTACTGAGATCATCAAATTTAGCACCAAGGCTCTCAATTCCGTTCAGGCAAGCCATCATGTTCATAACATGATCCTGAATAGGTGATCCCTCAGACATCTTAGTAACTAACAGCCTCCGCATCAATTCGAGCCTCTTGGCTCGATTCTGTCCTCCAAACATTTGATGGAGATGATCCATCATGTTCCTAGCAGTTGGCATTTCATGCATTTAATGCTTAAGAACATTGGACAGATGCCAGGATATAAGACCTAGCCAAATCATTGGACTTGATCCAATTGGCATAAGAATTTCTCATATCCTGATTGGCTGTAGTTTCCGATACCCCCGGACAAGGTTCAGTGAGCACTTGTTTCAGATTCTCGTGACAAAACATGATGTCAAGATTCATTTTCCAGTCAACATAGTTAGACCCTTCAAGCCTATTTTCTTTTAGGATCGATTGAAGCGGGCTAGCGGTCGTCATTGTTTTAAAACTGAAATATTTTAAAATAGTGCAAGTTATGATCTTGCATTTTACTTCTTTTGCGTCTAAATAATAAATGAAATCCACGTAAGCATTTTTTGGTTTACGCAATGGTGACTTATCTAACCGCAGTTGACTCCCCGGAAGCGAGGTCGAAAATCGCTTAGAAAAGTAAGAATTAATCTTAATTAACATGCAATCTAGGTAACTCTTACCAAACTATGTTAATCCACCGCGTTAACCTTTGGGCTCTAAGTGAATGTAACATAGCTCCGAATGGAGGTTAATACATCACTTAGTCAAGCGTATACCATTACCTAGAAATTCGTACGAGTAGATCAGACACTCTACGGAGGCGTGGTCGAGCTGACTTTCCCCGTACTTCATTCTATCCGTAGAAGTCTAATCTTGTATGTAGCACCCCGCACGTGAGGCACCACATCCCCCGCACTAAGGCTCAACACGAGTAACGAAATAGTAAATCCGCACCCGTATCAAACCCTAGCGAACGGGAGACAAACATAAAAACCTTCCTAAGCCAGGCGGAACTAGACCCTGCAATGATAATCAATCAACAAAATATAATGCATCAACATATTCAAACATATGAATCATAAGTATAATTGGGCACTTCAGGCCTCTTTTAAAAAAAAATCATAGCAAAACTCAGTAAAGCCAAATTCATATTAAATACATAGGTATCCAATTTCATGATATAACTGAAATGAATATACATAACTTCAATACATAAATGAGTGCAGGGACTCTCCTAACCTAACTTGACCCACTTAAAGACTCCAAACACCTCCGCCTAGCCCGAACTCCAAAGCCAAACCTGCACACTAAAGTGTTGGGGAGGGAGAGGGTCAGTCTCTAGAAGACTGAGTGAGCAGGAGCGATACATACATATAAAACATGCACATGCAAGTCGTAAATCCCGAGCAAGGTTTTTATTTGAATTTAGTTCCCAAAAAGGGCAAGAAAATAGATAAACAATGCTCGACTTTTACGACTAATTCATATTAAATTCATTATATTCATAAATCATACATAAATATAAGGCTCGGCGAGTGAGCGTGCACAATCTCCAACCAAACTCCGACCGTGTACGACAAATATCAGTAATATATTGATTAAGCGATCAGGCAATATATCATAATACATGCGGACCATAAATCACATCATAAATACATGCGTTTGGGCAATCCGTGTCTCGGCCTTCCCGCACGGTGCATAATTCTATTAAAACATATATATAAGAAGAGGCATAAATCCTAACCAACCTTCTTCCTCCGGGTGGTGGACGGGCTTGCAAGACCCGGCCACCGGTTATCCATGGGCCAATGGGGGTACATGAATTCCCCAAAGACACTCAGCTCCCATTCCCCGCTAAATCTCCTAGCGAGGGCCGGTATCACCGTATATAAGTTGGGACTAGTATATGGGATCCCCGTCAGCCCTTGCTTCCTCGGTTAGCCACATATACTAAGTCCCGGGCCCGAATAAATCGTAAATATAAATGTGTCTCGCCAAACAAATCAATTCATAAGTATACAACATAATTCATAAATACATATCATAATTCATAAATCTTTTGAAAAGGGTTTACTCGACCAATACATACTATAAGAAATCATACCTTACCGTGTAATTCGGCATATGCTATATACGTACCTCTCCGTGTCATCCTATTCCGTAGCTAACATGAAGACACACGGTTTGGAGCATAGCCTCATTACAAAACCATTTTAAGTTATACGCTCATACGTATAATTCAGAAGAATTTACTCGATAACTTCATTTGAAAACCATATATATATATAATCATAAGGTTTTGGCCAAAGCTTTTCACATAAGGGTTGTAGGGTTTGTTATATAACTAAAACGAAAACCACCCTCACCTTAACCGTGAAGAAACAAGGATCGAGCACGAAGTGCCTGAACGATCAAAAGCTCTCCACCCTGGAGACAACTGTACAAAAGACCACAAGACGTGTTCGTGAGACTCAAGACTCTAAATGAACCAGATATGACGCACGGCAATGAAGTGAATATGATATGAATGCATAAATAATCATATTATATCAATAAAAGGTTCATGTGCACGATTAAGGAATTTAAATCATATAATCATTCATTCGTTCATATATTTCATTCAAATTCATAATATTCATAAATTCATAATTCATAATATTCATAAACTCATAATTCATAACTCATGTCAATTAATCTAACATTCAATTAGTAAGCATATCGCATATAATATTCATATTCACATTTAGGAATAAAATAAATAAACGTTCAATCAAAAGTCAGTATAATAAATACGCGAAATAGAAATCAATTTATTTCAATATTTAAATTAAATCAAATAATATATAAAATATATAATAAATATACATAATATAATATATATAAATTACCATATATGATAATATACAATATATATATATAATATATACATATATACACGTACATACTCACACACACATGCATGCAATATATATATTTTACTATATAAATTATACACATGCATGCAACTTGCATGCACACACAATTAACAACACCTTACATATATATTTTTACACAGTCATGCATGCATTTTACACATTCTACATGCATATAATATATACTATATATATTACCTACATACACATGCAAATACAACCACAACCATGCATAACATTTTTACAGCAGCAGCAACAAGAAAAGCGCAGCAACACAGTAGCATACACACACGCAGGGGAAGAAGAAGACGCAGGAACAGTTTAAGAAAAACGGGGTGACACCCCCGTGTCACCCTTAAAGCCTGGACCGAGACACCCCCGTGTCTCGGTACAGAAGTTCCAGGCCACCTCTGCACCCCCGTGCCTCGCTGGAATGGCCAGGAATGGCACGCCCGTGACGTGCAACAGCAGCTCCCTCGGTTGACAGAAATGGCGCAGAAACAGAGCATGAAAAGGGCAGCCATGTACGAGCAAGAAAGGCAACATTACAAGGCACAAATTGCTGCAACAACTCAACCATATTACATGCTACTAAGCCACGAATTGAACAGCAAAAGAAAGAAGAGAATCACAGCAGTTTTGACAGCAAAACTCTGCGTGAAAACAGGGCCAAACGAGAAGAAAAACAGAGCATGCTTGCTCTCAGCTCATACGACTCAGATCAGGTCCAAAAGGTCATCAAATACGCAGCAAACCATCATAATTCAACAAGTAATTCAGTTCCAAAAGTGATCAATCAAGGCATGGAAGCATACGTGACCTTCATGTGGAATTTTCTGAAAATTTCATAAATGATATCTCAAATATATCTCAACAAACACGAAAGCAATGATCATAATTGATATGAGGATGTTAAAACAATTAATCTCAGGCTTGGAATCAATCAAAATCATAGAGAATCAAAGAAGATCAACATTTTGCCCAAAATCTCCTTTTTTCGGAAAAACGCCCAGAAACGAGGAACCCATGCTCAACTTCATGAATGGATAGATGAAAATGATCAGAATTAATCATACAATACAACCCTTAACTTACCTTGGTGATTGGTTGAAGTTTGGATGAGATTTGAGCTCCAAAATCTCCAAGGGATGAAGGGTTTCGGGACTGGACTGCAGGTCAGTAGCTTTGGCTGATGTTTGGGGGTTGTGTAAGGATTATCTTGGTTAGGGCTTGATATGTACTGATAGATGGTTGAGTTAGGGTTAAAAGGAATCAAACCATAGTTAATTTGGTTGTGGTTTGGCCAAGTTATGGCTGAATTAGTGCATCAAGGTCAAGTTGGTCTCCGTTTCGTTTTTCGGTTGGATTTCGGAGTTCCAAATGAATTAGGAAAATTATAAGGTTAAGTTTACTAAACTCGAATTTTCGTTACGAGTTCAGCGGAGTTGACGGAACTCGAATCCGAGTTCCCGAGCTCAAGATATTAAATTCGGAACCAAGGGTACGCTAAGTGCTCGTTAGCTCCCGTTTTGGTTCCTCAATTAAAATTTAATTCGTTCACCCATCAAATGAATTCAAAAACATAAATTGAGCATACAATCATGTTTATAACACATATATGTACAACATATTACAAAATCGTGGCAATTTGATATCATATCATATAAGAACGAAGCACAAAATAAACGAACAAACTCATACATGCAATTCATGCAATATAAATTAATTCCCATGAAAAATGAAATAAATCCATGCATAAATAATTTCCCATGCATAAATTATGATTTTCATGCATATTCATAAAATTTTCCATGCACACTTAATAAACTTCATGCATGAATATACTCATCCCATGCAAAAATGAAATTCATGCATATATATATATTAATTCCACGTATAATATATATACAAATAAATAATTAATTAAAACATGATTAATTAACATAACATATAATTAGTATAATCATTAAATTAATAGTGATATAATTAAACATATATATATATATATACGAAATATATATGTAAAATGTATAATATTAAAATAAGATAACATAATATAATATAATAAACTAATAACAATTATAATAAAGTTAAATAAAAAAAACACGTGAAAACAATTAATCACATAATTAAATAATTAAATTGCGCAATTTAGAAGCAAATAAGGCATATTAATAAAATTGAAAAACTGGGGCGTTACATTGTATACCGAGAAAACATACCCGCCGAAGGGAGTAGTATATATCCACTATACTATAGACGGGTGATGGAGGCCGTGAGAATCCAACTCTTTTCACCTCGCTCCCACTTGAATTTTATAGAATTTGTAAATTATCTTTGATTATTAAATAATCACTTTTGGCGTCTTATTGATTTTGGAAGTAATTAATCTAATTAATTTGCTCCCACTAGGATTATTAAATAATCCTAATAATATTTTAAGGCTTTAATAACTCTTTATTAATTTAAGCCAAAAAATATTAATTCAATTATACATCGTATTTAATCTCTATTAAATATTATTTATCTAATCAAATTAAATAAATCATGCATAATTAAAGCTGCATAATATCACATATTATCATGCCATTTTATAATTAAAAGCATGCTTGCAAATAATTATCACGCTTAAAATTTTAATGGCCTTTTAAGTAAATATGTTTTAAATTATCATATAATTTAAATCATATTTACTGATTCGGCAATTAACCAGGAAGATTATTGAAATCGATTCCCAGAAAATTACCATTCCACGCAAATTCCCAGGAAATATTGGAGGGGTCACAACGTTCCCACTTAAAACCCAGCCTCCTTAGACAGAATTTACGTGTACAGTATCAGATTTAAAATTATGCATCTTATGCTTTATCAATGCGAGTATATAATCAGAGCCCCGCTCTGATACCAGTTGTTGGTGTGGCGGGCCCGAGGCAGAGTGACGGTACAGCGGAATATTTCAAAAAATTTCGCCATAACCTTGTTATTAAAATATTTCAAAAATATTTTAATAAAACAGCGGAAAAAATCGGGCAGCATAACTCTAATACATACAGGCATCGATAACATAATTTTAAATCACCTAGCATATAATCACAATATGCAAATATTAATTTGGGCAGCACAATGGTATTACCGTACTGCAATATTGGCTATCAACGGCACTTTTCCAGCACCTCGATATTTTCTCGTGAAACCGGCAGAGCTTCCCCGCAATATCCCCGATTAAGAAATTGGAGTGTGGGCTCCGGCAGTATTTCGCTAAATACTTTGAGAAAATATATTTCTAGAAAAACCCTTTTTTCTAAATTTCAGAAAATCCTTATTTTCTATTAATTAAGTGGATTATATATTAATTATATAACCACCTAATTAAGTATTAATTAATCCTTAATTAGGATTAATTAATCCTCGAAAGAGAGAGTGCCGAAAATGGTTGTTTTAGTTTGAGAAAAGAATTGCCAATTCTGATGATTGAATGAACAAGCCTCAGGCTCTATTTATAAACCCAAACCAAGGACCTACGCAGCAATTTTCAGAAATTTTCCTTGGACGCCAAGCTCAGATCACCAATCCGAGACCGCCACGAGACAGTTTGGTCAACAAGGAAGCCAACGCCGTGCGGCACGTGCCCACATGCGCCGCCCATGTGGCGGCTGTGTGCTTGGCGCGTGTGGCACGCACGCTGCACCAGGCAGCTGCCACGTGGCAGGTCCGGTTTGGTCAGACCGCGGTTCAACCACTGGACCAGTTCAGGCGTGAACCAGTCTGTTCAACTTGGTCTAGACCGATGCCACGTGGAGAGTTTCCATTAGTCCACGTGTCCGGGTCGGTTTAACTTGAACCGACCCTATCCGAACCTTTGCTCCGACCCGGTTCAGCCCAGATCAAATCTGGGCCGCTGCCCCGCGTAACGCGGCGCGATCTGCGCCGTCCACGTGTCGCGCCACGCGGCGCCCAGTTAGCGCCACTTGGCGGGTGACTCGCTGACGTGGCATGACACATCAGTTGCCACGTCAGCACTTCTGCCACGTCATTATTTTTTTATTACTTTTCTTTTGAAAAAGTTTATTTTCTGCAAAATAAAATTTCGGGCATTTTCAGCTCTTTGGAATTTAATTTATTTTCTCAAAATAAATTACTTGGCTATTTTCAAACTCTTTGAAAATTCATTTCTCTCTCTCCTTTTAATATTTTCTCTTTGATATTCGTTGGGGCTTGCGGGGGGACCTACAGGACTAATTAATTTTAGCTCCAAACGGGTCAATCTATTATCATCCCATGATAATAATTGATTACCATTTAACAATATTTAATTCCACTAAATAAATATTGTTGAACTCTATAATTAATTAAATTATTCACGAATTTCTCGATCTAGAATAATTTTGCATTTTACTCCTCTGTACAGATATCCATGAAAAATAAATCAATACTACTATCATTTATTTCTCACTTCCAATCTGAAATTTCTTGATTCGCCTTAAGTCCAAAATCTCTGTATGTGAAACACATTCAACATACAACTTCGGTGACGCACACACGAAGTACTTTAGCCAAAGTTTTAATTCGAACTTTTGCGCCACTTGGCGGGTGACTCGCTGACATGGCATGACACATCAGTTGCCACGTCAGCACTTCTGCCACGTCATCATTTTTTTATTACTTTTTTTTTGAAAAAGTTTATTTTCTCCAAAATAAAATTTCGGCCATTTTCAACTCTTTGGAATTTAATTTATTTTCTCAAAATAAATTACTTGGCTATTTTCAAACTCTTTGAAAATTCATTTCTCTCTCTCCTTTTAATATTTTCTCTTTGATATTCGTTGGGGCTTGCGGGGGGACCTACAGGACTAATTAATTTTAGCTCCAAACGGGTCAATCTATTATCATCCCATGATAATAATTGATTACCATTTAACAATATTTAATTCCACTAAATAAATATTGTTGAACTCTAGAATTAATTAAATTATTCACGAATTTCTCGATCTAGAATAATTTTGCATTTTACTCCTCTGTACAGATATCCATGAAAAATAAATCAATACTACTATCATTTATTTCTCACTTCCAATCTGAAATTTCTTGATTCGCCTTAAGTCCAAAATCTCTGTATGTGAAACACATTCAACATACAACTTCGGTGACGCACACACGAAGTACTTTAGCCAAAGTTTTAATTCGAACTTTTGCAAATCTATTTCAGGGATGTCTTTAACCTTCCAGCAAGGCTACAGATTCCTCGATCAATATTTCTCTTTAGCACATTTCATGCAATCACCGAACGTACAAAGTATTTTGGCCACCCGTTACCGAGACCTCACTTCTGAGTACATCACAGTGATTAACACTACATGCCTAAAGTAGAAACATCGCCAGGATTAAGAGTCTAATGCTTCCGAGATTTTGTTCATTTTAGATAGCAGTATAAAATGAACAATCTCAGTGGCCCAGTTCGATGTTTCCAATCTCATTGAAAATCATCAATGTGTTATAATTTGGAAACTCCATTTCCCTATGACGAAAGACTAATCATCTTATATAACACATTATAGTCTTGATAAGAACATTTTCTTATCATGCTGACTAGAACTTTAATGACACGTGACTTCTCTGGTATTTAAAGTCTTTTCCTATGAAGCACATTTCATATAAAAATATCATCACACATCATTAATTATTAAATTTGTAAAATACTCATAACTTGCAAAATTTCAGTTTTATTAATCCAAAATATTTACAATATAATTGGATTTTCAGTGCACTAATACCAACAGTTCTTAGGCTTATGAATGTGTTTATATTAGTTCATGATCATATTTAATAAATTCTAAGTTCATAACACATAATTAAACTTAAAATGTAGCACTTTATGTAATTTTAATCATAAAATTAATTCCAAATAAATTATTCCTTGCATGATTTTAATCAACTAGGATCATAAGTATTTAAATACATAATCACATTATATCATATCATAATTCATGCATCTAGTTGAATAAAATCCATAATGTAGGCACATTATTCATAAAACTAACAATTTAAGCATATATTTCATAAAATAAATTCCTAAACGCAAAATTTAGATAAACCTAAGCATGCTATGACTATATTATACTAAGAAAATTATATAAAGCGTGAAATAATAAAAGAACAAGACTCATACCCTATGGAGAGAGAGGGAGCGAGAGAGAGAGAGAGAGATGCGAGATTGGTGTAGTCTTGGAAATGTACTTGAAATGGGTATTTATAGGTATGGAATTGGGACCTAAGTGGCATTTCTAATTTGTTAGGTTGGTGACTAAGAGTTTAGGGTAGGTAGGTGTATAATTATAGGGTATTAAGGTGTATAGCTAGGTATACATGTGCGGTAAGTGCATATGTATATATAATTATATCATAAATACATCATAAATACATTAAATAAAATTAATTCTGAAATAGGTAGAAAATAATACCTAGGACATTTAAGAAGCACTAGATTTTAGTTTGAAATGGGAAAAATTGCAAAAGAAAGAGAATCAAAAGAGCTTTCTAACAATTATAAACACTTAACGTTTAAACGTCTAAAATTAAAGCAGTAGGCGTTCGGGATTTTGAAAAATATTCGAAAATAATTAAAATGGAGCTAGTATAGGTATTAATTTTTGAGAAAGTTTTCATGATTCATAAAATAATTTAAGGATTATTTTAAGTATAATATTGGATATCAAACGCCGTATGGTTTAAAAGTTAGTTTTTACGGCAGAAATAGTACTTTAGGAAAAATAGGAAATATTTATAAAACGATCTAGGAATTGAACTAGGGTTTAGAAAAGGTCTTAAAATTCATAAAATAATTCAAGGATCATTGTGGTTATAATATTGTGTAGGGAAAATGTTGAAATTCGGAAATCTCTAAATTAGGGCAAAACTAGGGCTTCTAGCCGGTTTTGGTTACTACGGGAGTTACAATGAGAATTAGGGTTTGGGAATGATACCATAATTCATAAAATTTCTTAGGGATTCATTTGAACCCAATATTGGATAGGTAAAGATGTCCCAAAAAATTTCTACGCAAATGAGTGAATAGTAACTAGGGTCCTAAAGGGAATTTTTTGACAAACAATTTCTAAAGTAGGTTTTGGAATAACAAAAGCGAGGATATGAATCCGAAAAAATGTGAAATCTAACTTTCTAAAGTTTCACGAGGATTGTGTGAAGGTTAAGACTCGGTGAATGAATAGTGTCAGGTGTTTCATAGTAGAATATGGATCAAAATTGAAACATAAAACCACATAATTCACATAAACAAGATGTATAATAGATTGAGGCTTTAAACGATTTTCTCTTAACCCTTTTACTTTATCTATTTCTTCCTGGCCCCAAAAACTGGGATGTTACGATCCTCCCCCTTGAAGAGAATCTGAGACAGATTCTATTCATGTTTCGGAATAACTCCGGGGTTATATTCCTGTATTTTTTCCTTGGTTTCCCAGGTTTGTTCCTCAATCCTATGTCCTTGCCATAAGACTTTAACTAGAGAGGATTTCTTGTTTCTCAGCTCTTGGAATTTTTCTGTTCAAGATTTTGGCTGGCCTTACTTCATGGTTTTAGTTGAGTTCTAAGAGCATTTCTTCCCCATGCAGGATGTGAGGCTCATCCACAAAATATTTACGAAGTCAGGGACACATAAACACATTGTGTATTCCAGTGAGGTTTGTTGGCCAGTCTAGGCAATAAACAACTGGTTCGATGTGTTCTATAATCTTAAAAGATCCTATGTACTTGGGACTCAATTCTCCAATGCACGGGAAACCTTTTCTCAATGATGCTTTTGAGAATACCTTTCGCCTACAGTGAATTCTATGTTCCTTCTTCATCTCTTTCTTAACCACCTTAGTCTCAGGTGTATCCCAATATATCGGGAATTTACACTCTCTTCCATATAGGGTTTCATAAGGGGTTACTTGAATCGACGCTTTATAATTATTATTATACGCAAACTCTATGATAGGCAAACATCCCTTTCAATCCTTTTTGAAAGTCTAGGGCACCGGTTCGCAACAGGTGCTTCAGATATATGATAGTCTTTTCTGATTGAGCATCAGTCTAGGGTTGTGCGGTTGAACTGAAATGTATCTTAGTTCTTATCAATCTTTGAAGATTCTGCCACAATTGTAAGGTGAGTTTCGGATCCTTGTTGGAGACTCTGCTAGTTGGCATCCCATGCAATCTTACAATGTTCTTCTAGTATAATTTTGCTAGGGAACTAACCTTGTTAGTAACCTTGACTGGAAAAAGTGTGTCGACTTGGTCAATTGATTAATGATATTTCATATACTGTCATATTCGCTTTTATCCTTTGGTAACCCTGTAATGAAATTCAGGGTAACTTATTCTCATTTCTAGGTAGGTATTGGCAATGGTTATAACCTTCTTCTAGATTTCTAGTGTCCTGATTTGACTTGTTGGCAGGTCAATCACTTCTTGACATAACCAGCAATATCGCGTTTCATTCCATTCCACCGGAAATATTTCTTGAGAACATGATGCATCTTGATTCCATCCTGATATGTCGTATATCGGGTTTTATACACCTCATCTAGGATCTTTTTGAACTACTAGAGGTACACAGACTTGCCCTTTCTCTCAAGATTCCATATTCATCTATCGTGAACTTAGCCTCATTATCTTTTTCCTTAGAGTGGAGACATTTTCTGTGACACCCCGGTTTTTCAGCCGTCCAGGTACGCACTTACAAGAGAGCAAAATGTGCAATTTAAATTATTTTAATTTCATATTTAATTGAATTATACTTTATTATTTGAAATTCTTATATGAAATATTCGAATTATATGTCAAAATTTGCCTAAGTGATTTATGATATGAATTTTTATGAATTTTATGATATGTGAATTTAATTTCCGAGCATGCTAATTTTTTTGAATTATGTGATTCATGTGAATTAAGGGCTTAATTGTATGATTTATTTAATTTTGGACTTAATTGAAAATTTGAACTTGGACTTATTTGACACTTTTTGAAAGTTTTGGACCTAATTGAAGAATTGCCTTTTTAATACAATTTTATTTATTATTTCTTTGAAAATTTAATTTTATTATTTGAATAATATGTTTATTGTTGAAAATGTATTGCGTTCGTGTTCGATTTAAGATCGAAATTTCGTGCCGATTTAATATGCATGAATTATACGTGTTATGAATTCGTTTATATGCTCGTTTTAATTTTTCGGACTTGTTTGATATGTTAACGAACCATATTTTAATTGTTGGGGATTCGAGGACCTAACTAGTTTTAGCGCGCCTTGGATTCCGGAGACCGTAACTTGAGCTAAGGAATTCAAATTTGAATTTCGAAAATATCGCTGGACTCGTAAAAAATTTTGAAAGCTAGAAAACTTGGCCTCACATTTTTCTAAGCCCGTTTGATCCCCTGTATTTTGTCCGGAACGAGCTGTTTTGGCCATCACTAATTCATTTCTTAACCAAATCACTTGATTCTTGAGATAAATTAACCCTAATTAAACCCTCTAACCATCCCTTAACATCTCACTTCGGACTCATGCCTGGAGAGAGAGAAAGAAGCAGCTGATCGAGAGAGAGAAGGGGAAAAAGAATCTGCACAGTCCACTTTGCCTTTCCAAGATCAATACTCCATCTTTTCGCCTCCAATTCGAAAGGTAAGCCCGGATTCTTGTTCTATATCTTCTCCCCTTTCTTTTGAGTGTCTATTTGCTGAATTTGATATGGTTTTGAGTATGGTCTGGGGCTGCTATCTGAATAGTTAAGGGTTTGTGACGTTTTGTGAATTTCTTGCTCGTTTATGGTTCGATTCTTGATCCGTGAAGTGCTCTGTGCTCCTTATTGCATCCTTAATCTATTCCTAGCTTTTTATTTGAGTTATATGCCTTGTATGAGATTTCACCATGGATGGATTTCAAGAAATTTCAAGCTTTTCCTCCTCTTTGATGTTGCCGGTTGTTGTTGGTGTTTAAGGGCTGGATTTGTGTAATTTGTTGTTGCATTAAGTGTGTTATGTTGCTGTATTTGTGACTTGCTTACTGTGTTGCTGGTTTGAGGTTCGAACAGGGGAGAAGTTGCAGTTGCTGCTGTTGCCCGGGATGGAGATCTCCCCGGGCAGGGAGATTGGCGTGTGAAGAAGTCCCCGGTCGGGGAATGTTGTGTATTGATTTTCCCTTGGAAGGCAAATGTTCCTGTTGTATTTTGTGTGTATGTTCATGCATGTATTTGTTGAATTGTGTGTGTGTGTGTGTGCGTTTGTGTATAAAATATATATATATAGGGATGGCAACGAGCTGAGCCGTGACAATTTTTAGAGGTTCGGGCTCGGGCTCACACTAAATATATGGGTTTCGAACCTGGTTCGTGAGCCAACGAGCCAGGATTTTTTGGCTCGGGCTTGGCTCGCGAACCAGGATTAACCTGCCCAATTTCTGTGGTTTTTTTTTTTTTTTGCCAAAAAGCCAAGAATACGGTTGTTTTGCATTTCATTCCAGAATCAAGTTGTTGTATGCTAAGTTTGACAGTAAACAACGAACAATAAATCCCATAGGAGCAAATTCCAGAATTGAGAAAGTGAATGGGATACACTTTTACAAAATAATAAAATCCCATTATCTCAAAAACATAAAATAAAAAACTCCAGATCTAAGAAAAATTAGAAAAAATTGAGAAGAAATCAAAAAAATCCAACCAAGGTGGTGGCGCTCCACGTTCAGAAAGTGAACCGATTACACTTTTGCAAAATAATAAAATCTCATTCTCTCAAAACACGAAAGAAAAAAGTCTAGATCTTAGAAAAATATAAGAAAATTCAGAAGAAATAGAAAAACCCAACGAAGGAGGCGGTGGCGCGCGGAGGTGGCACTGTGTGGTGGTGTGCTACGAACAGAGACGTGCCGAGGTCGGAGAAGGAACAATGCAAAGGATGGGCTGCGTGAGTAAAAGGGCGGCGTGCGAGGCGGGATGGGTCTGGTGGCATTCAGCGGCGGCGGCTTTCGGTGGCGGAGTTGGAGAGGGGATAGGCTGCGTGACGAGGGGAAAGGGTGACGGTTGAGAGAAAAGGGGTAGGGTTTGTTTTTGAAATTGGGGGTTTTCAAACAAATAACACTACAGAGTATACATATATATATATATTCTTTCAATATAAATATTATATATATAATATTTTTTATTTAAAAAACATATGGTTCGTGAGCCAGCTCGCGAGCCAACGAACAGAAAATATTGGGCTCTGACTTGGCTCGTACCAGTCACAAGCCGAACCTCGGCTCGGCTCGGCATCCTCGAACCCAAGCCCGAGCTCTATTCGAGCCAGCTTGTTGGGTTCGCGAGCCGGCTCGGCTCATTGCCATCCCTATATATATATATAGTATATTATGTATTATATATGTGTTAGTGCATGTAAGTGTGTGTATATATATATATATATATATGTAATTAGTGCTTGTGTGTGCATGTGGGTGTGCGTGAGTGATGTGTTATATATATATATATATATATATATATATATATATATAACTAAATATATTATGTATAGTATGCCTGCAAAGGCGTATATTATATATAATTATTAAATGCATGCATGTTGGTATATATAATCTGTGTGTGCACATGAAATATACATATATATATATATATATATATATGAGAAATATATTATATTATGAAAATTAAGTATTAAATTAATTAATAAGAATTTTTTTTATGTATTCTAATTTTGAACATTTTAAATGATATGTTCTTAAGTGGCATAAATGAAACTAATTCGAAGAATATATACGTGTATGAACTATGGATGCTCGTGGTGTGCTATTATATGACTTAATATGAATTTATTTGATGTGAAATGAATATTGTTTCTTGGATTATTTATGTGATATTTCGATATTTGCTTCGATATGCCTAAACTTAAGTTTATATGAAGTGCATTGCATCATTTGCATCCATATGCATTTGCCAAGCGTTTCCTTGGTTCATATTGAGTCTAAGTGTTGTTCCCTTGGTTAGATTGTTCGAGTAGAGTTGCTCGTTGGTGTGGAGCCTCTTCGTAGGTTTGGTTCTTGTTCATTTTATTCGGTTTGTTCATCAAGGTAAGGTTTCTTTCTTTTAGTTATTATGACCTACAACCCCAAATGTGTTTTAAGCCCGCATGTGACCTACGTATATATATATATATTTAGATACGTGTTTGTTATGTATTTTTGCGGGAATTGGCCCGTTTGCTATGAACCCTTTTGAAAACGCTTTATATATATATACGTAGATATGTTTTCGGTTATTTGTTTTGAAAACGGGTTGGTGGGTGTAATTTGAATTTGGATACGTAGCGAGGTTTGACTTTGAAAGATAAGTCTTTTATATGAATCCCTGTGTTTGAGTTTGAATCTGGGCCCCGGAGATGTGAGTAAGGGAGACCCGGGACGACCATGGGGTCGCCGGTTATGACCCCTATGCACATTCTCCTGTTGGATAGGATCAACCTAGAACCCACTAGGAGGTTTGGTGGGGGATGGAATCCTCGGGCGTGAGCGTCATGAAACTCACGACCCATACATAAATTAATGGATAGTTAGGGTGTGCACAACCCTTCTATCACCAGGTGTTGGGGAAGGTACGTTTGATTTGGTTTTCGTTTAAATTTGATTATAAGTTTGAAATTGATACGATGGAGGTTGGTTGGAAAACTCGTACTCGCCGAGTTAGTTTGAATTTGATTATGAATTCGATTCGTGAAACGGGAGTAGATTTCTAATTATTAAAATTTGGTGGATTTTGGCCTTCGGCCTAACTTTTCTTCTATATTTAGTATCACGGGATCAAAATGCATTGGATTGCAAAAACCACACCCCGGTTCATGAATATTATTACTTTGAATATGTTCTGTCTCTATGTATATGTACGTGTGCTCCCACTTTTCACGCATAAGATAGGATAGACCCATGATCATCTCATTTTAGTATCATGCTAGGACATGTTATCTGTTTATGTGCTTGTTTGAAATGCATTTAAATTGTACTTGCATTAATCAAGACTAAGAAAATTGGATAACATATATGTTGGTGAGGTCGAACCGGACAACTCTCTGGTTGATTCGAAAATTCCCATTAAATATTAAGCTCATTTCGAATAATAGGTGTTTAATTCGAGATGCAAATTTTGAATTAAATTCCTAACATTCCATCAATAGGTTTTAAGTTTAGTAAGTGAAGCTAGTTATTGTCCGCGAGTCGTGGGATAGCTAGTGGAACTTATTAGTTCTTAGTTACCTAATTGATCATTTTAAATGATCAATATTTCGTGGTTAATTTTGGCAAGGGCGATGTCCGGGAGTCATGGGTCGTTCGAACTAAGTTTTGATCACGATCTTATGATTGATGGGTCTAGCCGCCTAAGTAAATGTGGATGTCGCACGAGTCGTGGGTCCATATTGAAAGATAGGTTATGCAAAAACAATTACTAAGAGTTCTAAAGGTGTTAGAATTGGTAAGTTGTACCTACCTAGGGTTTTACTTAGAATGTCCGTGAGTCGTGGGTTCGAGATAAAATGCTTAGGATCTTAGTACCCATTAGGAAACGTGTTCCTCTTAGATCTTTGGGAATTATAGATCTTTGAAAAACAATGGGAGCTACATTAGATTAAAGACCTTATCTTTTGTATATCGTTATAATTCAGCATGCTCATTAGTTCTTTGTTTTACCATTTAGGTCGTAGATTCTGTGATTCTCTACGTGTTTTGAAATGGCAACCAAAAACCCTCTTGTATCGACCCTTAAGTCAAACAAGTTGACTGGTCCCAACTATTCTGATTGGTTGAGGAATCTGAAAATCATTTTAGATTCTGAGAAGAGAACTTATGTTCGATTCGAAGGGGAGCCTAGTCCCGAAGGGAACGCTCCCACTCGGACCGAGCGGGACGCGATCCAGAAGTGGAAGAATGATAATCTCCAAGCCCGTTGCCTTATGTTAGCTAACATGTCTCCGGACTTGCAAAGGCAACATGAGGCCATGGAATTTGCTTGGGACATTTACGACCACTTAGAGCAACTTTACCACCCTCATGAACGTGTTACAAGGCATAACACTTCAAAGGAATTGTTCCATTTGAGAATGAGGGAAGGTTCAAGTGTCCATGAATATGGACTCAAGTTTCTCGCCCTTACTGAGAAACTTGCTTCCATGGGCATGCCACTAAAAGATGAGCTTTCAGTGGACTTGTTGCTAGCCTCGCTCCCACGATCATTCAACCCATTTGTCCTAAACTTCAATATGAATCATGCTGGTGCTACTGTCGCTGAGCTGATTAGTCAGCTTGTGACTGCTGAAAGCACGATCAAGAAGGATAATAAGGTTCTGATGGTGAATGCTCCATCTTCCTCTTCCGGGCCTTCTAAAAGGTAAGGGCAAGAAAGCCCAAAAGAAGAAGAAGAAACCCCTTAGGCCCGCTGGTGGCATTTCAAAGGGGAAGGCCCAAAAGAAAAAGCGTGATCAGAAGGAGGATGTTTGCTTTCATTGTGGCAAAGAGGGACATTGGGGGAGAAACTGCCCAGAGTACAAGGCTACTCTAAAGAAAGGTATGTTTCTCGTTGAAGTAAATCTTTCTATTAATTCTAGTTCTTGGGTACTTGATACCGGTTGTGGAGCTCATATCTGTAATGATGTACAGATGCTAAATGAAGTTCAACAACTCAGAGAAGGAGAATGTGTCTTGAAGATCGACGATGGCTCAAAAGTTGAAGCTCAAGCTTTAGGCACAAGTAGATTAGATTTAGTTAGTTTTGAGTTAGTTTTAAATAAAGTCCTTTATGTACAGAACATTATTCGTAATATAATTTTAGTTCCAATTTTATATTGTGAAGGTTATGAAACTTATATTAAGAATGGTAAATATTTTATCAAACGGAACAACTCTTCCGTTCACATCTGTACTCTAAGTAATGGACTTTATCTAACTCAAAATATCAATATTATGAATATACAACGAGAAACTAAACGTAAGAGAGATGACAAAGTTTCAGCTCCCTTATGGCACGCTAGATTAGGACACATTTCGAAGAACAGAATTAGCAAGATAAACACTTTAGGATCATTCTCTAAAAATGATCTCAAAGAGTTAACTTCTTGCAAATCCTGTCTCAAAGGAAAGATGTCCAAAGTTCTTTTTAAAGGAACTGTGGGACGTGCCACTAAGGTCTTGGATTTGATCCATTCTGATGTTGGTGGACCGCTTAGTGTAAGCACAAGAAACGGTCATCAGTATTTCATAACCTTTACCGATGATTTTAGTCGGTATGGTTATGTATACTTAATGAAGTATAAATCTGAAGCTTTTGAGAAATTCCTAGAATTTCAAAAGGAGGTTGAGAACCAAACTGGTCACAAGATCAAAGTACTTCAATCTGATCGAGGAGGCAAGTATCTTAGTGAAGAATTCCTTAATCATCTCAAAGATAATGGGATTATCTCTCAGTGGACTCCTCCGGGAACTCCTCAACTCAATGGAGTTTCTGAGATAAGGAATCGAACTCTACTCGATATGGTTCGTTCCATGATGAGTTTCACTGACTTACCACCTTCTTTCTGGGGTTATGCCCTAGAAAGTGCAGCAAAGATTTTGAATCTAGTTCCCTCTAAGTCAGTCCCTAAAACGCCCTATGAAATGTGGCATGGTAAAATCCCTAGTTATTCTTACTTAAGAATTTGGGGTTGTCTTGCTTACGTGAAGAGGACAGTGGGAGATAAGTTAGAATCTCGTTCTAACTTATGCTACTTTGTAGGTTATCCTAAGGAATCCATAGAATACTACTTCTATGATCAATCTGAGCAAAAGGTGTTTGTTTCGAGAAATGCCACTTTTCTTGAGGAACCGTTCCTTAAAGAAAAGAAAGGCAAGATTATAGAATTAGAGGAAGTACAAAGTGACCCCACGCCACCTACTGAAGAAACATCCCCTTCTGATCAACCACAACCAATCACGAATTTCGATACACACGTAAATCCTCCTCTAAGGCATTCTGAACGCACTCCTAGATAGCCGGAGAGATGGTATGGATTCTTCCATGAGATCTCTCAAAAGGATAATGATCCTCTAACATATGAGGAGGCGCTTTCAGATTCTGACTCTGAACAGTGGATAGAAGCCATGAAATACGAAATGGATTCCATGAACTCCAACCAAGTTTGGACCTTGGTACATTTGCCTGATGGGGTCAAACCCATAGGTTGCAAATGGATCTTTAAGAGAAAGCTTGGAGTTGATGGAAGTATTGCAGCCTACAAGGCAAGACTGGATGCAAAAGGATTCACTCAAAGACCCAGCGTGGAGTTTGATGAAACTTTTTCACCAGTTGCAATGCAAAAGTCTATTCGGATCATGCTTGTCATTGTTGCATATTATGACTATGAGATATGGCAAATGGATGTGAAAACTGCCTTTCTCATTGGTGACATTGATAAAGACATTTATATGGAGCAACCCATAGGTTTCACATTCAGTGGGAGTGAGCAAAAGGTTTGTAAACTCCAAAGGTCAATCTATGGATTAAAATAGGCTTCTAGGAATTGGAACATTCGATTTGATGAATCAGTCAAAGCGTTTGGCTTCATTCAGATCTCGAATGAATCATGTGTGTATAGAAAGGAATTGGAGACCTCAGTTCAATTCTTAGTACTTTATGTTGATGACATCCTTCTTATTGGGAATTCAAAGAATTACATGAAAGTAACTAAGTTATAGTTATCGAACCAATTCGAGATGAAAGATCTTGGTGATGCGTCCTACATCCTTGGAATTAAAATCTATCGAGATAGATCTAGAAGGTTGATAGGACTATCACAGTCGATGTACATTGACAAAGTATTGAAGAGATTCAATATGGAGTCAGCAAAGGTTAAGAACCTTCCTATGAGTGTAGGAACATGTCTTTCTAAGAAGATGTGTCCTAAGACTAACCTTGAGAAGGAAAGAATGACTCATACACCTTATGCATCAGCAATAGGTAGTATAATGTATGCAATGTTATGTACTCGACCGGATGTGGCTTATGCACTTAGTGTAACAAGTCGTTTCCAATCTGACCCTGGAGATGGTCACTGGACTGCCGTGAAGAATATTCTTAAGTACTTGAAAAGTACTAAAGATTTATTCTTAATTTACGGAGGTTAGAAAGATCTTACTGTCTAAGGATACTGCGATACAAGCTTTGCATCTGACTTAGATGATTTTAAGTCAATGTCAGGATACATTTTCTGCCTAAACGGCGGAGCAGTGAGTTGGAAGAGTTCCAAGCAAACGACCACTGCAGATTCAACCACTGAGGCCGAATACTTAGCTGCAAATGATGCAGCTAAGGAAGGTGTTTGGATTAGAAACTTCATTCAAGATTTGAATGTTGTTCCTAGCATGAAAGACCCCATTACTGTATTTTGTGACAACACTGGGGCGGTTGCTCAAGCAAGAGAACCAAGATCTCACCAACGGACCAAACACATTATGAGGAAGTATCACCTAATCCATGATATTATCAAAAGAGGAGATGTGCAAATTGAGAGGGTCGCATCAGCAGAGAACGTAGCAGATCCACTTACTAAACCCCTTAGTCGAGAAGCTTTCGAAGATCATCTTCAGAAGATGGGACTTAGAGTAGCTTTAGAATAGCTTTGACGGGCAAGTGGGAGATTGTTAAGAATAGTGCCCTAGAAAGCCGATTGTATATCCGCTTTGTACTTTTCCTTATAGTAATCACAGACAATCTTTGAATAAAATAACGGATTGAGACAACACTTCTTTATATGCTCTTGTTTGGTATGCGTTTACTTTAGCTGTGCATGTATGAGAACTCCCCTAATCCTGATGACTTTAGGACACTACCATTTAGGTGAAATGGTTCATGAAACAAGCCCTATATCACATAAGTCATGATTAGTAAAATACTCCAAGCTGATAAGTCCTACAGACAGTGGGAGTGTCAACCTGACTCCTTTAAGGCTTGCTTGTGGGATCACGCCCTTAAGAAGGACCACTTTGTTTCATGGAGGTGCAAAGTGTAAAGTTGATACGTGCGTGATACATGAGGGTGCTTACTTCCATAAGTAAGTTCAATGAGGTGCCCCGTGTGAGAAGATTCCTAAATGGGAAAGGAAGTTTCTATTTCAGAAAATGGAAACTTCCAGATTAGGAAATATCTCAAGAGTCATTGATGTGATTAATTGATCCTTAGACTTGAGGTTCCATGTCACTTTATGAGTTAACTCTGCAGTCTTAGGTATAAGCTTTAAAGGGTGTTGCCCTTAGCTTTAAGACCAGATTATTAGGGTTCTGATTATTCCCTTACCCTAGATCTTGGTTGAGAGATAGTAAGTAGGAGGATTGTATCTCACATGAATCAATGCCTTAAAGGTTCTGTCAAATCGAGACATTCCAATTTAGCTAGGGGTTAAACACCTGTTGCTAGACTATGGTCGTTTAATCTGTGGACTGATTAATTAATTAGTGAATTAATTAATTAGGGTCACTGCTAATTGAATTGAGAACCTAGAGGGTCACACACAACAACTTGGTTACATGAGTTAAGGCTTTAAAATGATTAAACGAGTTGATCATACCAAGAGGGTTCCACACGTGTGAAACACACGTGTGGTTCACGTGAGTGGTACGTGTCCTTAGGGACACGTGTGTCACACGTGTATATTATTTATGAATTAAATAATTAATGTTAATTATTTAATAGACTTTGGTTTAATTTTTGAATTAAAATGAAAGTCTTATTTTGGAGAAATTAATCTACTTAATTAATTATGAATTAATTAATTAGATAAATAAGTTATTTATTAATAAATAAATAAAGTATAATATTATCCAAAAGGGTTTTGGATATTTTAGCTCTCTTAAAAGTTGATTTGAATTAGAATTCAAAATCAAGGTTTGGAATTACTTGATGAGAGGGACCAAATCCTTAGTCCAAAAGGACTAGGTTCGGCCGCCCCTCTCAAGCTATATATAGGGGAGCTCAAGCTCCCCTTAGGGATTGATCGATTCTTCTTGGTTCATGTGTTGAACAACTTCCTTTCTCCAAGATCACATAAACCCTAGGTTAATCCTAAACACTAACTAGAGAACTAGCATCCTTACTAGTTAGATTGTAGTCAAGTTGGTGGACTATCTCTAGAGTTAGAAGTTTTTAAAGATTCGAGCTTTACCAAGGAGAGGGGATCAAGCCGCGAGAAGAGCGTTCTTGGGTGGCTTGAAACACTTCAAGAAAGATTATTGAAAAGTAAGTTTATTTACCTTACGAGTTTGGATTCATGATTGCGAGTTTCGATCCTTTTGTTGGAAAAATTTTTAAATTTTCGCTGCTTTCTAATTCCGTTTTTCCAACATATGCCGCTATGCCGAGGGAGTGCAGTGCGGAGTATTTCTTACCACATTTATGGACACAACACAAAAGTGGGCAAGTCAGCTTACCAATGGTTTGATTTACTCATTTGACCAGTTCGTATCATTATTTTTACATCAGTTTGCAAGTAGCAAGAGGCACCAGAAGACCACCCTAAGTTTGTTTATTGTAAATCACTAAGAAGCTACAACAACCATTTTATTGAGGCTGTTCTGGAAGTACCATCTGCTACACCAGAGGTATGCTCAATTGCCTTCGCCAAGGGCTGCAGATGGAAGAATTCTTCAAGTCATTGGTAATTGATCCTACAACCAGTTGGGACGGTCTTCTGCTAAGGGCCGATAAGTTTGAGGCAAAAACCGAAAGGTATGGAGATTAGAATGATAGGCAAAGAGACTGGAGAGAGGACGGACGACTCCCTACTCTAGCTAAAATGATCAGGTAACCAAAAATACATAATCATCCACTGGCTCTCAGTCCGTGGTATGATCATTACACGATCCTGCAAACTACTCCATCCCAAATCTTAATGTAAATTTAGGAAAAAGGGTTGCTCAACTGGCCCCGGAACTTGGATGAAGGACCACACAAACCACCTTCTAGGAAACTTCTAGTTCCACAACAAATACGACCATGATACCGACAAGTGTAGACACCTAAAGAATAAGATTGAAAGGCTGATACTGGAAGGGTACTTGTAGTAGTTAATTTGCCAAGATTACGTAGAAGCATGAGAGATATTCCTGAGGCAGAAGGCAGTAGACAGGAATATGCCAACAAGAGGCTAGTACTAGAGAGACCTTCCTATGAGAATAAAAGAGCTTATACACTAGTAGTTTCTGAAGGAGTAAAGTTGACCCGATCTTAGAACACACTAAGATTGAAAATGTTGTATGCCAAATAATTACATTCATATAAGTTGTTGAAAGCTACAAAGTACATTGCATGATTCGCATTTTTTTTTTGGATATGTGAGAATGAGAAAATATGCAGCACAATTGAATAAGTTGAGACCGAATGATATATGTGAACTATAAAAGCCTCTAAGACACTTTATCTTTGAATAGTGTGGAATGACGTCACGAAAATCACCCGGGTTGGTGGGACACATAAATAAGATCCCTTGGGAAGGCGATCCCGAAAAGAGGCCATAGGAAGGAGTTCGAATGAACACTTCTTGGAGCTCTGCTCCCACTGTCCCGCCAGGTGGGTTGGCTACCCGTCTGGTAGGGCAGTTAGCTGCAAGAGCAGGAGAGAATGCTCTTGGAATATAGAGTCCCGCTGCCTCTAACTTGAAGATGGGTAGACAGTTCAGGGAGCTGGAGAGAAAGCCCTTGAACCATTAGGTCTTACTGAACTTGACAGGCTGTAGGATCCCGATCCTAGCAGACGGATGTCCAGAAGGTCGACTTCCGGTTGAATTAGTTAACTAAGGCAGTTGTGATAATAGAAAATTGATTGAACTCAATGTCTTCCCCAAACACACATTCAAAGAAAGTATGCCAAACCAGACACGGATTGAGAAAATACTTTATGAAAATGCCCAAATGGTTAACTAGAGCTCGAAATGAAAGACAAAAACTACCATACTCGAAGGATGATGTCAAAACTTGATAAATGTATCAAAAGAAAAAAAATAGTTATAATGGTACTATCTCTATATTTTTATCATTTATTTTATAGATTTTTAGATTTGCCAATCAGGGCTAATAAGGAAGATGGAAGGAGGTAGAGTCATTGTACATGATAATCAACTCAAGTGAAGTATGGAAGAATGTGTAGCATAAAGAAAAGTAAAGATTTGAGAGAACATGAGAAAACTACCTGAGAAGCAGTTGGTTAAACAGGCAGCTCAAATACTTCTGACAACATACCTTCAAGAAAACTACTCTCACAACCCAATTACTTTTGGGCTCTGGGAGTGCGGGGGAGTGATGATGCTAGAGAAAATTTTTTATGTTAGGGCTCAATGGTATTATGTGTGTGTTAACTTGTTTGGGAAGCAGTTGGGCACAGGAGGTGGTTTGCGCCCAGTCAGTAGAAGGGATGACCAAAGGTTGCTAGGCCCATCAGGTGAACCCAGAAGGTTAAGTGTAGCCCTGACAACTCCCCCTGATTCTGGGGGATTATTCTAGTCAGTGGAAACGTGAGGAAGCTACTAGATAGACGTTAGAATCCACACAGTTCAGCCCTCTGTTAGACCTAAAAGGTTTAATGTTTTTAGCCTATATTTCATACGTTTTCTTGCCACTTTCGTGCTTAATTTTATCTAATTTGCTCCATTTCAGTTCATATTTCATTTGGGAGTCAAAAATAGAAGAACTGGTGAAAACAATGCATAAAACGAGTTTAGAAGACGAAACGAGCCAAAACAAGCGAAGGCAGTTTTTCCAGTAGCTCGTCACACACTTGACGAGACTGTGAAGGGACCTGTCACGCGCTTGGCGGCTGGTCAACTGAGGCAGAAAGTCAAATTCTTGTCACGGGCGTGATAGCATCACAGGGTGTGGGCGTGATGGAATTACGGGAGCTTTATTTCGGGCTTAAACTTGTTATTTCACCTTTTGACTCGTCCAAGCCCACTGGGGACTCGATTTTGGCAGAATAAAAGAGCTATTCAGAAGCCCTAAACCCTAGCTTTCGATCATCCTAACATAGAAAAGAGAAGGAGGAGAAACAACGTAGCTTTGGAGACGAACGGGTGATGTAGCCTAAAGGCTAGACTTCCATCTTCCATGAAGGAATCTCGCCTGCTTCCGGAGAAGACTTTAATAAGCCTTTTCTTTCCCTTTTATTTCAGTTTTAATTAGTGTTAAGTCGTAAACTAATGTCTCATGTTTTGGATGATTTTTAATGATCCTTTAAGCATGAATATTAGTAGTTTTATTGTTGTTTTTTTTCTTGTGTTTATGTTTCGTTAGTTTCATAGCCATGAGAATAATAATTATGTATATTAGGTGTTTGATGATATGCTTGAATAAATTCTTGTGATTATTATGTTAAGGAGTTATATTTTAATTGCATGTTAGAGAAGGTACACCTTTAGCATGAATTTAGAATTGGCTTTCTAATTGAAAGATTGTTGTTTAATTTGGATTAATTAATTTCTAACACTTGAGGTTAAAGTGATGAAGAAATTCGGTCTTTCTCTAAGCAATTTGTGGTTGAATAATGCATGACAAGCCGTTGTTATTTAATCACTCTAATCCTGTTCTAATGGTTTAATCTGTTTTTGTATATTTGACTACGAGAGGGGCTTACACAAACACTTAAGCACGTGTGCTTGACTTCGAGAGAAGCTACCATAAACTTTTGTGATTAGGATTGTGATAATCTAAGTATTTGTTTGACATTGATTCGACCACTTAGCTACTAGATTGTTATCTCCCTAGGCTATTTGTCGTCTTGTTTGTTGAGTCTTCAGTTGTTTTGTCTGTTTAGTTGTCGTAGTTGTTAGTTCATCCCTTTGTTTTGTATCTCGGTATATCGATTGAAGAATATACGAGGTGATTGTTTGTGGGTTCGACACCTTATGTACTACACCTGACAAGTGTATGCTTGCACGCATATGAGGATTGATCTATGCAGTACCAGAATACCGAGAAAAAGAAAAAAGAAAAAACAAACGATCAGAGCCGGAAAAAAAAAACTATACATTTTTCACTCGAAAATATTTTACCGATTGTGAGCTAATATGACTTACTATAACTTTCGTGAAAATTTAAAAAACAAATATACAAAATTGATCTTTTAAATTTTTTATTTTGGAAATTTAATTCTATCGAAATCTTATTTTACAAATTGTAATTAAATTTTATAAATTTTAAAAATGAGAAAATTATTATTTTCGTCTCATAATGTAATCTCCTATGATGCACGGACACTTCTAAAAATATCATTTTGCCGTGTCGTGTCATGCCGTGTCGTGTCATGCCGTTCAAGAAAAAATCTGTGTCGCCGTATCCGTGTCGTGTCGTGTCCATATCGCCGTGTCCGTGTCCGTGTCCGTGCATCATAGGTAATCTCATTTGGATTATGGTCCCAACAATTGTCGTATTCTCACATTGCGTCCCATAATGTCACATTTTTCTTAAATTTGATCCAATTGACTAATTTTCGTCCAAAATAAATGTTTGACAGTTAAATATTTTTTTTCTTTATCCCATTTTAATTATTTATATTTACAAATCTACCCCAAATTATTTAAATTTTATATTTTCACTCAAAATTATTTAAATTCTATATTTAATTAACACATATTCATTTTTTCTAACATATAAGTAAAATTTATTAATTCATAAAAATTACTAAAATACTCTAATTTCTATATATACATTTACATATATTCCAGAATATTTCACCCAAAAATATATAGATTCCAAAAATAAAATTAAAAAAAATAAAAAAATTCACCCCACCCAGAAAAAATAAGACAAAAATGTCATCTCCTCCTGCCTCATCGTTTTTGCAAATCTGCCGTAGCCCTATAAGTGTTTCCAGCGATAAATTAATTTTACAGATGAAAATCGGGTCGATATTACAGATTTTCTAAAATTATAAGATTTAATTAACGAAATCAGATTCCAATAAAATTTAATTGCCAACGTAAAAAATTTACGGGACCTCTTTTTCATTTTTGCCAATTTAAAATTCGAATCACAATTCACAATATGCATACAAGGAAAAAGTATTTTTCTGGGCCATTTAAGTTGAACAATTGAAATATATATATATGTGTGAAATCAAGAAATATATGAGCCTAAATTAATGCCAGCTCGTACGGATTTGAATATTAATTATCTTGAATATTGAAAACCCTTATGTGGGCTTGAAATTCGAGAAAGACCGACAATTATTATTGTGAAACTGAAAACTCTTTCGTGGGTGTCCACTAAATAAATATTTAAGTTTTCATTAAACACGACAATGTCGAAAGACCTATATTTTAAAAAAAGGGATAAATACAATCACCCTCCCCGCCCCCCCCCCCCCCCCCCCCCCCACACACACACACACACACACACACACTATGCTTCAAATTGGTGCACATTGCCCCCTCACCTTTTCGAAATGGAACACTTCACCCCTTTGAACAAATTTTAACAAAGCAAATCTGTAAAAATCTGATTTCAAATGAGTTGATATTATATATCAAACTGAAGCTCTTGACGAAAGGAACACAACAATGGTCTCGAAATCAAAATCCGACAACCGACGAAGCAAAAATCATCGGTTAAAGACGACGCATGATGAACGAAGCTTTTAGCGGCTAATAGAGTCGAGCGGGGTATGGGTTTTGTTCTCCTCTGAGAGACAAACACGATGGCGGTGGTCTTGAAGCTTGGGTCGACGTGACGAAAGAGAAATCGACGGTCAAAATGTGTTCAAAGGGGTGAAGTGTTCCATTTTGCAAAGGTGAGGGGGCAATGTGCACCGATTTGAAGCATAGGGGGGAAAGTGCACATGCCCCCAAAGGATGGGGGGTGACTGTATTTATCCCTTAAAAAAATAACTAAGCGATCGCCTATCGGTATAAGTATTCGAATTTGAATTATCACTTATTTTATCTTTTATTTTTCTCAATGAATTTTAGAAATATACATATTTTCGAAATAGCTGTAATGCTGCATAATTATCGCAACCTATTTCTTTATTTTTTTTCTTGAGCCAAAACAATGCATTAAATCAAATCATATGCTTAAAACTAAACCCTTTCAGTTCTATAAAAATAATTTATTTTAAGTTAGTCTTAGTCTTAATTTCTTAGTCTTAGTCTTAATTAGTGTAGACAAAATAATCAAACATATATGTGGAACTTTTTACGTAAATATAACGAAAATTTGGTCTATAAATATTTTACCGAGGGAAGCAAGTGTCAATTTTGATAATTGAAGAAGATAAATGAGATATGTATCGTGTATGGGTGGAAAGTGTATTTTTCCCTTTATTATATAGAATGTATATATTTCACGGGAAATTCCCGAAAAATCCCCAAATGAGGACTCAAATTTGCTTTAACTCCCCATTTTTAAAAAAGTTCCTCTTTGCTCCCTAGATGACAGGCCAAATTTGCTTTTAACTCCCCATAGTTGTATTAAAACTCAAGAATCTCGTACCCGAACCCCGGAATCACGTACTTAAATGCCCAAATGATGTATTTGCCCCCAAATACGAGATTTGGACATTTAAGTACGTGATTTCGGGGTTCGGGTACGAGATTCTTGAGTTTAATACAACCTTCAAAAAAAATGGGGAGTTAAAGCAAATTTGGCTTGTCATCTAGGGAGCAAAGAGGAATTTTTTTAAAAATGGGGAGTTAAAGCAAATTTTTTCAACTTTTAGGTACTTTTTAAAAAAGACCCCATTTCATCTTTTAAAGTTTATTAAATACACGTTGTCAAGTAACTTAATGTATATTTTATGTGTCTGACCTCATCTTCAACACCTTATCGAATGTCTATCACATTAGTTATAAAATTTTTAATATATATATATATATATTATATATATATATATATATATATATATATGAGCCAATAACCTCAAAAACCCTGTGTTAATCGAAATGATTACAAAAAAACCTGACAAAAAAAAAGTACTTCAAAAAACCCTGTGTTTTTTAAAATAAACTCACCGACCCCTCATCCCAAATGGTAAAAAAAAAAAAGTAAAATTCCTATTATACCCTTATTCATTGTTTCAAACATATAATATTATTAATTTTTTTTAATTCAGGATAAAAATTATATTAATAAATAAAATAAAAATTATAATATATTATTATATCTATTAAAAACTATTATAAATATAATGCATACATATATATATATATATATATATATATATATATATATTATAGCATAATATATATGTAAATTACAAATAAATAATACATATTAATAAATAACAAATTTATAGAAATATATTTCATATGTATATTATGTATATTAGTAATATAATATTATATATATATATATATATATATATATATATATATATATATATATACATATTATACACTAATTATAATAATTAATTTAATATATATTTATAATGAATTTATAAAAAAAAATTAATATATATATATATATAATTAATACATATTAATAAATAACAAATTTATAGAAATATATTTCATATGTATATTATGTATATTAGTAATGTATTAATAAAAGGTTAATCTTTCTTTGCACCCCAATCTTTGCGGTGCGTTGCACTTTGGTACCCAACCTTTTATTTTTGACAAATCAGTACCCAACCTTTGTATTTTGGTCAATTTCAGTACCTAAGTTAACATTCCGGCCAAAATCTCCTGCCAAGGCTTTGTGCGTGTATTACACGCGATTTTTTTAAGGGCAATTTAGTATTTTCATTTTTTTACTAATTAAGAAATTAAAAAACACACAAAAAAAAAAAAAAAGAAAAAGAAAATGGAAGAACTCAAATCTGCAAATTCCAATTTCAATGGAGATCAAAAGGGCACTCCCTCCACCGTGAGGGAGAATCCGTGAGGGAGATTCCAATCCAGACCTTCTGCAAATCCGTGGTGGAGAAGATGAAGATGGACCTTCTGCAAATCTGGAGAAGAATCACAGATTAATCCGTGAGGGGGATTCCAACCCAGACCTTCTGCAAATCTGGAGAAGAATAATAGCTTCAACCAACATTTCATCTCTCTCTCTCTATAAATATATATGTGTATGTATGTAAATATATATATGTGAATCACAGATGAGCCCTAGATCGTCAATTGGCTTCTGGATCTGGATCTACTTCGAATTAGGGCTTTTTTCTCCCGTAATTTTGGTCGTGATCGAATTCAACGATTCTCCGCTCCTCAATAGGGCCATTCTCCGCCACCCTCCGCCGCCCTCCGCCGCGGATCCTGAACAACAACACCACCTCCGGAACTCGATCTGTTTCCTTCCTCGAATCGTGCTTCGGAGAAACCTTTCTCTGTTGCCTCCGCCCATCCGCCGCCGCGTCGGAGAAATTTCCAAAATTCCTCCGGCGGTAAAACGGCGCCGGTCTGACGTGGAACCTCTCCCCCAACAGTTCCTGCGACCGCAAAACCTTGGTTGCCATTTTTCACCCGAAAAATCTCAAAGAAAAAGAGGGAACCCAACCCAGATCACAACACAATCCAAAAAAGCAAAACAAAATCAAGGTTTCTTGTTTCTTGAAGATTGAAAGAGGGATAGATATCATGCGAAGGCAAATACAAATTGAACTCTTTCTTGGTTTGAGAGCTCCTCTTCTTCTTCCTCTTGGGGGCGGAGGGTAGGGATGGCAATGAGCCGAGCCGGCTCGCGAACCTAGCGAGTCGGCTCGTACAAAGCTCGCGCTCGAGTTCAAGAGGGACGAGCCAAACCGAGCCAAGGCTCGGCTCATGACTGCTACGAACCAAGCCCGAACCCATTTCTCCCTGTTCGATGGCTCGCGAACCATAAGCTTTTTTTAAAAAATATATATATATATATATTTAATAATAATAATAATATATAGGAAAAAAGATTTTTTGTCATCCGAACTTTGCGCATTTTTGCAATTTACCATCCCAACAAACTTTTGTTGCAAACCGTCATCTAATCTTTGTATTTGTAACATACCGTCATCTAAACGTTTTTTTTAGTGGTTTTGACTATAAACCATGACACGTAGCATATTTATAAAACATACACGTAAGTTGTATTTTCACCAAAACCACCAAAAGAAAAGTTTAGATAACGGTATGTTACAAATGCAAAGATTGGATAGTGATTTGCAATGAAAGTCTGTCGGGATGATAAATTGCAAAAAGAGGCGAAGTTCAGATAACAAAAAAATCTTTTCCCCTAATATATATATTGTGTATTTGCTGGGAGAGTTTCAGAAATCCCCCATTTCCAGAAAACCCTACCCCTCACACTTCTCTGATCTCTCTCACGCGCAGCCACCCCTCCCAAATCCTTCCATCCCAAGTTCCCAACCCCACCTCCAAAAGCTGTCACCGCTGAACGCCACTGGCCGACCACACCTCCGCACGCCACCCTTAATTCAGGCAACCCGCCCTGCGTCCCATTCCTTCTCCGACCTCCAAACTCCTCCGCGGGCCACCACAACGCAGCGCCGCCATCTCCGGAAGCCACCTCCACGCGGCGCCACCATCTCCACTGGATTTTTCCAACTTTTTCTCGGATCTGAAATTTTTATTTCATTTTTTGAGATAATGAAATTTTATTATTTTATAAAAGTGTAACTTGTTCCCTTTTCTGAGTTTTGGAATTGAGTTTTAAATTGGGCTCCTAATAATTAAAAAACGATTAATTTTGAAAGTAAAATTTAGTAATTTTCGTGTTTTATGTGCTTTTGCTTGTTTGGTGATGATTAATACTAATTATGCCGATGGATTGCAAATTAATCCTGAACATAGTGCATGTATTTCAGATTCTCGTACTTCTGTCTAATCTCTTCTTTGTTTCTTATCTATTCCATCACGAATTAGTTCTATAAAAATTACACTGGAATGGGTCTGGAATGAGAAGGAATAGGTTTGAAGGTGTAGACACCTTGGTTCACGAGCCGAGCCCGAGCCAGAAAATTGTGGTTCGCTGGCTCGCGAACCAGGTTCGAAACAATATTTTTTAGCCCGAGTTCGAACCTTGAAAAAATGCCACGGCTCGGCTCGTTGCCATCCCTAGCGGAGGGAGTGCCATTTTGGTCTCCATTGAAATTGGAATTTGCAGATTTGAGTTCTTCCATTTTCTTTTTTTTTTTTTTTTTTTAATGTGTTTTTTAATTTCTTAATTAGTAAAAAAATGAAAAAATTAAATTGCCCTTAAAAAATCGCGTGTAACACACGCACGAAGCCTTGGTAGGAGATTTTGGTCGGAATATTCATTTAGGTACTGAAATTGATCAAAATACACAAAATACAAAGGTTGGGTATTGATTTGTCAAAAATGAAAGGTTGGGTACCAAAGTGCAATGCACCTCAAAGGTTAGGGTGCAAAGAAAGATTAACTCATTAATAAATAACAAATTTATAGAAATATATTTCATATGTATATTATGTATATTAGTAATTATATGTATATTAGTAATTATATATATATATAAAATTAATATAAATAATTATATATATATATATTATCATATTGACGGAAAATATGATATAAATATATGTAAAATCAATATATGTAGATATACGTCTTCTTCCTTAGGAGGAATTACCGTCGCCATTAACGCCGTTCACGCCTAGTAGTCGCCGCCGCCTCTCCACCTCCAGTCGCGCAACGCCGCCGCCGCTCTTCTTTCCTCCTCCACCGTCTCACACGGCCCCAGATCTCTGAGCCCATGACCCAACGCCGCCGCCGCTCTCTTCTCTCCTCCTCCCCCGCCTCACACAGCCCAGATCTCCGCCGAACATGGCCCAACGCCGCGGCCTCTCGATCTCCTTCGCTCAAAGCCGCCGCCGCCTCCTCCTCTCTTCTCTCCGTCGCTCAAAGTAGCGGCGCCTCTCTTCTCTTCGTCGCTCAAAGCCGCCGCCGCGGCTCTTCTCTCTTCCTCCACCGTCCGAGATTTTCGCTGAACGATCTCTGTATATATATATATATATATATATTTATTTATTTATTTATATATATATATATATATATATATATATATATATATAATTTAATAAATATAATACGGGAGTAAAATAGTCTTTTTGTATGGGAAAGTGAAGAAAAATTCAATTTTATTGACATTCAACGCGCGTGAGGTGCGTGGAGGTTTTCTATATATATTTCGTAAAACATAGGGTTTTTTAAAGTATTTTTTTTTTGTCGGAGTTTTTCTTGCTACTTTCGCGTTATACAGGGGAGCTAGACGAAAATTTCCCATCTATATATATACTAGCCACTCCGCACGCCGTCCCTGCGTGCAAAAGAAAAAAAATAGGAATTGATATTCAAAACATGAAAAACCATTGTTTTACAAAATAGGAAGTGATATTCAAAACATGAAAAACCATTGTTTTAACATGAATAATCATTGTTTTGCAGGAATACGAAACTATGATGAGTTATCTTTGAATAAAAACAAAAATGTATGGATATTTTTACATTTGATAATAAAGATTTTTCTGTTTTGAGCTTGTTTCCTCTGAATTTTCCTATGAAATAAAATAAATCAAGGAAATATAAGAATTGATATTTACAGGAGCAATTGGTGTCTGCTAAAAATTCGAAACTATGGTGACTTATCTTTGAATTTAAAAAACAAACAAACATATCAATATGGTGACTTATCTTTGAATAAAAAGAATAACATACCAATATTTTGACCTTTGATAATAAAAAGGATTTCTTTTGGCTCATTCCCAGTAAATATCCCTGCAAAATAAACAAATCAAGAAAGAAGTGATATGTACAACATGAGAAACTGGTGTTTTATAAATATTCAAAACTATGGTGACTTATCTTCGGATTTCAAAATTCCAACCCAAACTTATCTTTGTATTTCTTACCCTTTAAATTTCATGCCAAATAAAATAAATCATATGTTTCTAAACCTTACATGATGCATTGCAGTAACATAAAACAAAGAAATACTTACTTTGAATTTAGAGGCTTCCGAAAGCATTTCATAAAAGAATTTTGAGAATCGGGTCGCATTGCAGCAGTTTTGATTTGAATAGTTGCAGTAGTTCTGATTTGATTTAAAATATATGTAATAAAAGAAAAAGAAGAAGTTTGAGAGCAGTTCTGATTTGATTTAAAATATAAATATTAAAAGAAAAAGAAGTTTGAGATTGTGGGTTAATGAGAAAAGAATATCGGAACGGTTATGATTTGAGTTAAAATAAAAAATAATAAAAAACAAAAATCTCCGATCGTGAAATAATGAAAAAAGGTAGTTCCAGAGATCGTGGTAAACAAAATTGTAAAGATTTTAAATTCCAATTTAGTCCTTAATTATTGATAGTTTTAGGGGCATTATAGGAAGTATAGAAAAATTGGTGTCCATCCTTAATTAACCGTCATTTGTGAGACAAACTCCTTTTCATTTTTTATATAGTATAGATATAGATATATTTATATTATATCATGTTGAATTCATCGATTTTAACCCACGCGGGAAGATTGGTTGGACTTTCAAAATTCATCTTAACTGCCACATATTGTGGAAAATTGAAAACTCTTCAATATCATGCCATGCCAGCAATGGGTGGCTGAGTGTTTCTAAATCTGAAATATGATAAATTTATTGTAGATAGATAGAGGGAGAAAAGAGTCCTAACAACATCAATTAATCAACAAAACTATACTAAGTCTCATTGAGGTGGAATAGGTTTAAAGGTTTCATACTATGTTATTTTAATTAGAAATTTTGTGCAAGTTTAGGTATGCTATCTATGCTATGTTGTTTTAATAAGAAATTTTGCGTAAGTTTAGGTATGTTAATTAGCTATCATACATAAAAAGACATTTATACTTTAGTAATTCAATACGATTCGAACTCATAATCATTTTTTGTTCTATATTCTGTTACTTGAATTTAAATCGGACAAGTGTCTGATTTAAATCGATGCGACTCGAACTCGCAATCTTTTCTTTTTTTTTTTGACGACCGGCCAACTACGCTAAATCAAAACTAACGGCCTCCGAAACAAAAGGAGGAAAATCGGAAGAACCAATGCAGGCATAAGCCGCATTACGTGCAAGCTTGTGGGCTACAACATTAGCACCACGACGACAAAAAGAAAACCGGACTTCATCAAAACAGGCACAAGTCAGCTTGATGTCTTCGATGACATTCCCAACATAGGAGAGGTTCTTGCCATCATCCCGAAGGGCTGTAATCACATTCAAACAATCACCTTCCAACTCCACCTTCTTCCACCCAAAGTCGCGACCAAGACGGGCTAGCTGCCGCCAGAGCTGCTCTTACCTCAGCCACTAACGGATCATTCATGTTACGATGGCGGTCTGTTTCCCAGCCGATAACGTGACCATCCTTATCCCGAGCCACAACCACAACCCCAACTCCAATAGACGACGACTCTGCGAAGACAGCCCCATCAAAGTTAATCTTCACCCACTCCCCCAGCGGCTTCCTCCATCTACTGTCTGAAGTCACCGCATCATTACTCCCTCCTTCTTCATAGAAACGCGCAATCTTTTTTGGTTCTATATTCTGTTTAATTGAGTTCGAATCAGACAAGTAAAAGTGTAAGACTCTCTCAAATAATCTCTCTTTAACAAGTAGGTTTCGAATCCAACTTCTTAGATAATAAAATAAAAACGGTATCTTGTGATCTAATCAGTTACCATTAGACCAAGATTTCTTCACTTTTCCAACCCATAATGAAACATATATATATATAAAAAGAGAGAAAAATAGTATATATGTACACACTAAATTTATTGACACGCTATACATGTGAATTAGACTTTGTAATGATGCATACAAAAACAAAACCAACCTTAATTAGTTGTTTGAAAAATAATAACATTTGAATCCTCATTTGTCCTTAAGCGCTAAGATACATCAACTATGAGCCCTTATTCATTCATTATCTTATGGGAAACACACCCATATGTTTCTTCAATCTTTCCCACTTCGAAATCTCCCTCCCCTTCTCTCTCTCATCAATGGCTTCAGAATCAAAATCAGCATTATCCGATCTTCCACCAGACTCCTTCTGGGTCTCCAAAGACGACGAACAAGACTGGTACGATCGCAACGCCGTAATGCAGAGAAAAGCATCGTTAAAAATCGGTTACAACCGGAATTTCAACTCCTCCTTTTCTCATCCCTCTGAGAAGATCTCATCAAATGCGAAATCGGCACGAATATCGGTTTTCACGGTGCCAAAGGCTCGTAAAACTTCTGTGTTCGATGGAAGTCCGGCGGAGAAAAAGTCCGGCGGTCGGTTCTTGTTCAGAAGCCGGTCTGAACCGGGAGGGAAGCCCATTGTTCACGTTACTGAACCCGGTTCTCCACGGGTTTCTTGTACCGGACAGGTCAAGCTGAAGACTAGTGATGGTAAGAAAACCGGGTTTTCGAGGCTTTTTAGCTCTTTGTTTCGAGCCGGTTCTGGGAAGAGTGCATCGGGGAGGAGAGGGAATGGCGCTGTTAGTTGAGATCAAGAAAGAATCAAACCGGTTTTTGCGAACCGGATCGGTTTAAATCTGGTAAGAGGTCAAGCTGTGGGGCGGCCCCGCAATTATGTTGATCGGTGGTTTGTGTACAAATATACAAATTTAAATTCGGCCCCATTTTTTATATAAACATATTGAAAAATATATTTTTTTATTGTTTTTCCTTAATAAATCATAATCTTTTCCTTGTCTTTCTTTGTTTAATGCAATTTCGAATTCGTAAAAGGAGGCTACAGGGGTCATGTACTCATGTTCATGACGTTTTCGAACTTGAAATTGGATTTTTCTCTTCATGTTGTTTAATATGATTGTTGAAAATGGGTACTTTGTGTTGAAAATTATTATCATGACGAATTGAGTTTGATTGAGGTGGTTTGGTGTTAATAATATTAAATGGTGTGCTTCGAAAATAATTAAAATATTAGTTAGTTAGTGTGTCTAAATATGAAATTTCTTTCGGTAAAACTTCAAAAATATGTTTTTTTTGTCAGGCTAATGTGTATATATATATATATCAACAAGAGATGTAATCGATATGGAAATATTAGCGAGTCAGAAAAGTTAGCTAACCAAGATTATACTAATTTTGAACTCTAAATCAAGCTTGAGTCAAATGAGCCTAGTCCGAATCCTGTTTTCTTAGCTCATTAGGTAAAACTTCAAAAATATGTTTTTTTTTTGTCAGGCTAATGATATATATATATATCAACTAGAGATGTAATCGATATGAAAATATTTGCGAGTCAGAAAAGTTGAGCTAACCAAGATTATACTAATTTTGAACTCAAAATCAAGCTTGAGTCAGATGAGCCTAGTCCGAATCCTGTTTTCTTAGCTCATTAGGCTTTGACTCGATTCACATGATTCCAATTTGAGTACAAATATTTTTTTTAAAAAAATCAAAATTCGGGGTTTTTTTTTTTGGACACCAGGGGGGCCGCCTACGCAGGGGCACCAAGTAAACACCAAGGAAAAGGCACAACAGAGAGCAAACAAACTGCAAAGCTATAAAACCAAATCTGCTAAGATGAGACAGCAAGGAGTAGCAGGGGGATTATCAATCCCTTCAACAAAAGACTGAGCGTTGGGGCAAGCCAATGAGCAACCGAGTTACCAGTCCTACGAACGCACGACAGAGAGTAAGTAGGGATGTGCGACAAAACACTGCGCATATCCAAGACAATATTACCCGTCTCCGAACAATCTTCGGCTGGGTCTGCAATCTTGTTGATGAGATTTTGGCAGTCACCTTCCAAAATAACCGAGGTCCAACCGTGTTTTGAGGCCAAACAGACAGCCGCTCTAGCAGCCAGACCTTCCTCTACCTCAGCACCAAATCGACCTTGGAAACGATTAGAGAGCCAGCCAACACAAACACCCATGTAGTCCCGAGCCACCACTCCTATACCAACTTCCCCAGATTCAATTATTGTTTTTTAAACTTACAACCTCAATTATTGTTTTCTAATAAAGTGCAACCCGATCCCACTCATTTTATGATACGTACACGAAATTCATTCCACGTGTCATAAAATGAGTGAGATCAGGTAACATTTTGTTAAAAAGCAATATTTGAGATTGCCATCTGACATTTTTTAATTTAGGTTGAAAAAATTAAAAAAAATTAAATAGTTTAGGATGATAAAAATATTTATCTCTTTTTTTTTAATTATATAGCCTCGTCTTTCCTAAAATACAACTTTTTTTTTAAAAAGAAAAGTGTATTCCTTATCTCATGAATGCAGGAAATTTTAAACTCTACCTCTTCCAAGGTTTAAATTCACAAACTCACCCTATTTGTATCTCTTATATATTTCCATTTCTGAGGTGTTGAGTAATATAACAACATATTTTATGAATTTCAAATGTGGTCAGTTTTCAAAATATCAGGTCTTTTTATAATGGAAAGATTCTACTACGTCCGACTTCAGTTAAATACAATTAGAATACACGTATGTTCAGTGATCATTTTTCAATGTATGTCGAGGCTTTTCTTAATAAAAATTATTTATTACGTCTTAAACAACTAGAATAACATGCATAGTGTACCGTTAAACTCGTAACATGCACATCCACCTCGTCTGATGTCTGGGCGCCTCCGCAAGAGGTCAGTGGAGAATCTATTAGTTTCACTTAGCAAGAGAGGTTATTTCTATCTTGACTTCATGAAGCATGTTAATACTATTTTGGTCGAGTATAGTCCGAACTTGTGGTGGTGTGTTAGTAATTTTATCCACTTGAAATATTTAATTATGTATTTTCGTGGGCAGGGGCGACTCCAAGATCGTCAAATAGTAGGGTCAAAAAATATTAATTCCAAATAAACATATATATTATTTAAATGGTTAATTACATTTTTTCATCCAAAGTATCGTCTTTTTTGCACTTTGTTACTTTAATTTTTTAATGTTACTGATTGCCGCCTGAAGTATGGTTAGTATTGCAGTTTAGTATCTGAAGTCTTTTTCTAGCAATTTTAATGTTTTTTAAAGACAAAAAGGTAATCTAAAAACACTTTTTCACTCTTAAAAATAGATCTTTTAATCATAGGTGATGATGCCGGTAATTGGTTCGCCTGAATTTGATCGGAATCGTCTCCAAACTTCCAACAAATCAGCCCAAAAGTGGGTTCTTCGACCTGTTAAGATCAACAAAAACGTGAGGATACGAGGCGGGAGGTGTTTCCCGCGTAGGCACTCCGACGTTCAAGGCAGTGAGATTGCTTTAGGAAAGATGACCGGAAATTTGGGCTGAGGTTCGGTATGTAAAAGAGTGTGTCCCTCAGTTCTGAGAAGAAAGAGTATTTATACCTTATGTTTGAAATCAGAGTCGTGCCTGAGCGGGCTTAGTGGGTGCGAATGTCGCGGGATCATGCGTTGAACAATTGAGAGACGTGTGTACGTGGGTAACCACCGCATTCCAAATACTAAACACGCTTGAGCTCCACCTCGAGGGACCTCAAAGGTGGTACCTCGCTTAGGAGGTGACATCTCGCTTAGGAGGTGCTATCTCGAAGGTAGCATCTCGCTTAGGAGGTGGCATCTAACTTAGGAGGTGGTATCAAAGGTGGAGCGCTAAGGTTGAGCGCGTAGGTTGAGCGCGAAGGTTGGGCGTGAAGGTTGCGGACCTCGAAAGGGTGGAGCTCAACACTTAGAAACATTTTAGCACTATCATGAACTCGTATAAGAGGGAACACACTTTAGGAATGAGCGGGGAGTGCTTGAGCGCAAAACAGGGGAACGCGAGACTTCAGCTCCAAAAGGAGACACTATGCTTGAGCGCTAGAGGGGAGAGCATGAAAGGGGAGCGTAATGTTTGTGTGCCAAAGAGGGAACGGGTCCCTTAGCTTATTTTTTGGCACTATCATTTACCCCCCCACTCCCCGAGTATCGAACGATCGAGATGCTCGTGGAGTAATAGCGCGTTCCTGAGTTGGGATAGTCATTCGTTTGACAATATATATCTGTTCCCTTTATCCATTTTATAAGATGCTTCGATATCGATCTATATGCTTATATTCCTTTGTAGGATCCTTCTTGCTTCTTGTCATAATGAGCACATCGAGCGCCTCCAAGCTGAGAAGGAAGTCCTTCAGGGCGAGATTGACAAGGTTGTAGAGACTTGAGGAGAAGGGAAATATGCTTGAAGTGAGAGAGTAGGCTCGTGCTGAGTTGAGTGCAAAGCTCGAAGAGTCCAAACGTGGCGCACCGACCATGACTCTTGCTGAAGTGATCGCAGGGATTAAGCGTTTTATGAGGAGCCCGGTGTTCGAGGTCGTAAGCACCCTCAGCAGTTATACTCAGATACGGGAGGCATTTGAACGCGCTTATCACCAACTTGATCACATAAAGGTCATTCATGAGGATGCGAATGTTGATGATATTGGCCTCGACAAGGATAGTGAGATGAGGACTATTCTTGGTCAAGGGGGCACAACATGGCCCGGCACCGATGATCTTAGCAACCACGAGTTCGGGTTTACCTTGGACGAGCTCAACATCATACTTGTCGCCAAGGGAGCCGCTCACGTAGCGGGTGAGGGCGTTCAGCTGGAGAGAACGCTCAAGGGGAGCGTGATAGAGACTAGGAGGCTCACGGGGAGTGCGCCGTCAGTGATGAAGTCGTCGCTGATGCGGCAAGGGGTTACAGAGACGAGGAGGCTCGTGGGGAGCGCACCGTCCGTGATGGAGTCGTTGCTGATACGACTGGGGGTGATAGAGAAGACGAGGCTCGCGGGGAGCGCGGCGTCCATGATGGAGTCCTTGCTGATGCCACTGAGGGAGCGGGTGTTGTTCCAGGATGCTTCAAGGTGAATGATGATGACGCCCAATCTGTTGTCGGCGATGTTATGGATATCATTGATGTATCTTGAGACACTTATCATAACTAGTTCAACTTTTATTTTTGAGAAGGGAGCCACTTGAGTTTGCTGTGCAGAGGGCCCCTTGAACTTTGTAACGCCAACGCTTTGTAATGAAGAACATATATTTGACCAACATTTGTATGAATGAATGTATGTCTTGCTTATAGCATTTGTGGATGAGATTGTATGCGAGTTGTGTGCCAAATTTCTAAGTGTTGCGCTCGAATTTTGGCATGTAACTCACATGACTTATACTTGGTAATGGAAAATTAAACAAGTATCACGTTCAAATATCATGTTTCGCCCTTCGAATCATAGCATTGTTGAGTTTGTAAATTTCAATGAAAACTTTCTAAGTATAGGGCTTGATTTGGAGCGCTTGAGTTTTGAGTTGATAAAATTTTTATGCAGATTTGATATGTTCCGGGGGAAGGGGGGGGGGGGGGGGGTTCGGTTCCCCCCTCAAGTAGGCTTCTTGAGCCGACAAGTTAACATAAAATGTAACGCCCCGGTTTTTATTTATTAATATCTTATGTCTAAAATAATTTTATAAATTATATTTTATAATACTTTCATGAAATTTTATCAATTTATATCAAATTGAGAGTTCCTTTCACGACTCAAAAATATTCATTTCGTAAAATATTCACCGAGTATGATTTAATCACGAATTTGTCCCTACTTGATTTTCTTCCCAACCTTTACGGACTTAATTGCATGATCTTTTGAGGACCTAATTGATCAATTCCCAAAGCTTTTCATCCTTAGTTGCATGACTTAAATATTTGAGGGACTAAATTGCAAATTGATCATTTCATCAATTTCAAGGATGATGAATCATGGTATTAATCCATCTCCAAGCTTCCTTCTTCATTTGTATCCAAAATACATCGATCATTTGCTCCCTTATCTTACCGAACCAAAACCTCAAGCAAGGAAGAAGAGAATTAATCATTTCATCAAGATTTTCCCAAGAAATAATCCAAGTTTGGAGCTTGAGCATCATCTTCATCTTCTTTCTTCATTTCTTTAACGTCAAGGTTGGTTTTCCATGAATTGGTGATTCTTGAGCATGTATGAGATAGCTAGGGTTTGGGAATTAGGCGCTGAATGGATTAATTGTAGATGGAAGCATGATTAGGAGATCATTTCTTGAAAGATGGCATGATTTATTCATGGAATTCTTGAGAATTTGAGCTTGAATGATCAATATGAGCTTGAACTTGAAACCTTGGATTCTTGATGAAACTTCATGATTTGTGTGGTTAGATGATATATCATTGTCTTTTAAGGGTGTATGCATCATATTTCCAGAAAATCATGACTTGGTTGATTGAAAATGGAATTTTGGTTGCCTTGTTGATCATTCCCGTAGCCATGCTCTGTTTCCTCTGTTCTTCCAGTTTCAGAAACTGGGAACGACCGTTCCCAGCCTCAAGGCATTGTGGGAACGGGCGTTCCCACCTTTTCAAATGAATTAGGTGGCCGAGCATGGGAACGACCGTTCCCATTTTGGCCTTGTGCCGGAAGGGCCGTTCCCAGCTTCAGCGCATTTTTAAACTGGAAATCGTTGGCGCGCTTTTGGGGATTACGGGGAACGACCGTTCCCATTTTACAAAGGGGTCCGGAACGGCCATTCCCACCTGGAATGCAGAACAAAACATTCTGCATAAAATTATGTTTTTAGCCCCTCGATCCGACGACTTCTTTGACCCCGAATTGCTATTATATGATCCAATATGTGCTGAAACAAGATGTTATCATGCCACATTGCATTTTCCTCGTCATCTCGTTGCGTTTGCGCCGTTCGTCATATTTGGTCCATTTTAGAGTCAAGTCTCATGTGTACACGTCCATTTTGCACAGACCAGCTTCGTAGGGACGAGGAGCAAGCCCAGTAGACCATATCCTACTTGTCTTTTGTTGGTAAAGGTGAGGTTTAATTGTTAGTTATATAGAACCCGTATATCCCTTATGTGATATTTCGGCCAAAAAGGTATTTATATTCATAATCTCTATAAATCATTGATCATTTCAAGTCGTGTTCAAGCAAGCAAGCAAGCCATGTATTGTTTCGTGCATGTTTAGGCGAGTAGCATGACCGGTTATGTTTGGGCCCGAGGGTAGTGACCAGAGCCAACCGGGAAAGCAAGGGCTGACGGGTAACTCTGGCGCTATCCTCACCATGTTTGGGGTCACCCCTGAATCCGCTAGGAGGTTAGTGGAGGAAGGAGCTCCGGGCTTAGGGATTCATGTACCCTCTGCTCAATGAGATTGGATGTTGGGGTCTTGCAATCCCATCATCAAACCGGAGGAAGAAGGAGACTGGGGACTAGTCCGGCACCACGGATGCGCCTCGGGTTATTGCATGATTTCCATGCCATGAACGTGTTATATGATTACACTATTGCACGATTGCACGATAATGGAATTTCATGATCACCTAATTATTGATAACCAAGCAAGCATGTACATGTTCATTTGGAGTTCGGTTGGAGACCGCCCTCACTCGCCGGGGCCATGTATTGATTGATTGCATGAAATGAACCAGTAATTAATATTGACTGTTGTACTCTCGGGCGAAGAATACCTTAGTCTTGAAATCATATATTTACCTTTTATAAACCTTTACCCGAGAATATAACTTGCATGGTAACTGTGCTAATATATATGTATTGCCCCTCACTCAGTCTTCCATGGACTGACGCCCCACCTTTCAGGTTGTCGCGGTCGTGTGCTAGGCAGAAGTCGGAGTCATGTCTTGTCGTCCAGTTGAGTCTAGCACTTCCTGCACTTTCATGTTATTGTTAGTAGTATCTCAGAGTTAGTCTATTAATGTTATTGTTGTCATCTGGAGACTTTTATCTGTATAATGAATTGAAGATGTTCATGTATGGAAACATGCTGGTACCTATTAATATTTATACTTTTAATGTAATATGGTACCTATAAGTAATATTGATATTAATGCTTCCGCTTTTAACTTTTATGTCGTGGTTTTGTACTGCTTTGGGGTATAGTCCCGCCTAGCTCATCTTTTCTTTTATTTGTCACCCGTTCGCTATAGGTTAGTTCATGTACGGATTGTCCATTTCGTATGTGGATCGGCCTATAGTGCGGGGGTGTGGTATCTCTACGTATAGGGGTGCTACATAAAATCTTTGCAAAATTTTCAAACTGAAGGTGAAACGGAAAGACTTGAGAGATACTCGCGTTTCATTAATAAAATTGAACGGAACCTTTGTGCAATACAAATGTTTTTGTTTCCTAACACAAACTGAACAATAAGAACTGAACTGTTAAAGTGAGTTGAAAGCTAAGATGAACTGAATGCTAAATGAAATGAACGCCATACTTGGATAAAATGAGCCTTGCACGTAAAACTTTTTCAAGTTGTTCGCGTTCCATGGTTTAGGGAGCAACGTATTGTTGGCGTCCGCTAAGCGATAAGCATGACTTGTTGCTTCCCTTTGATTTGAGCACCAACCTTAGTTGTTTTCGAGCTATCACCAGGGATGAGCTCAGTCTCTGTAAAGTCTCCGGTTCGGTTGGCTTCAACCTTGTTTCTTTGTGCTCACTTTGTTTGGCTTCCAACTTGCGTTTTTGGGGATGAGTGATCCCTTCCGTATCAAGCATCTCGTCATCTTCCTTGTGAGCAGCTTCCAACGGCTTTGGGGTTTCTTGAATAAGCTTAGGCTTCGCGGTTGAGAGCATGTAGCACTCCCAAGCCTCTTTCAACTGACAATTTGCTTCTCCTACTCCGTTAGGAGTTGGGAACTTCATTTTGCGATGGAATGCTGAATGAATGGCTTTGAACTTTGCAAGAGTGGGTCTCCCAAGAATCACGTTGTATGGGAGGTTGACCTCGACCACCGTGTATATCGATGGGACCGTGGCTCTTTTCGGAGCGCAACCTAAGGAGCTCGCCAATTTTACTTGGCCAATTGCGTACAACTTGCCGCACAACTTCTTGAAGATGGAGAGTGGCAAGACATTTACTGAACTGCCGCTATCTACCAACACCCTTTTGACTTTGGTGTTGTAGATGTCAACATCGATTACCATGGGGCAATCCGGACACTCTCCATCCTTATCAATCACAACATTATCAAAATCACGCTCGATGAAACCTAAGACCTCGCCTTTCTGTATGTGGAAAATATGCTGAGCAAGCGTGTTGGGCTCCTGGCTAAACCATCGCCCTGCTTTCTTTTGTGAGGTCTTGGTATCGCCATTTGTTGCTCCTCCCGTGATCATGTTCACTACTCCTCGTGTGGGCATATTATCATCAGGTGCTTGCTTGGTGCCTTTACCTGCTCATCGATCGTGACGCGGGCTACACGAGCGGGGTCGGCGAGGGCTACGCGAGCGTGATCGGGCCCTGTCCCTCGTCTCTTGTGATTTCGATCCATTGACTTAACAAACTCTAAGAGTTTTCCCCCGGCTACTAAGTGCTGGATCTCCTTCTCCAAACTAACGCACTCGTCTGTATCATGCCCGTTCTGTTGATGGAACGCACAATACTTATCGGAGCAAGAGTTTTTCTCACTCAGAGCCATCGGACGCGGCATTTTGAACATCTTAGAACCGGCTATGTTCAGGATCTCGGAGTTACGTTTGGTGAGCTCGACTCGCGGTCCCCCAGGGAGAGGTCCCGCTCGCCGTTCTCTACGCTCCTCCCGATTTGAGCTTCTTGATAGTCTATCCTGGACAAGCGCTCGTTTCATTCGAGCCATATCTTCCTGCTCCATGTACTCACTTGCTATCCTCCGGAGATGAACCATATCCTCGGGTATTTGACGGGCAATAACATCTCCACACTCAGTAATGATCTTGGAGTCCTTCAGCCCTTCGTAAACCGTTTGCCTCAGAAAATCGCTAGATGGACTCTCAACCTTGGTTAGTTCAGCACCAAAACGAGCAAAGAATTCTCGTAAAGTTTCATTGGGACCTTGCTCAACATTCCAGAGGTATGTAGTGGACAACTTGGTTTCCTTCAAAGGGCTGAAATGGCTATCAAATTGTTCATACAAGTCATCAATGCTCCGAATCGAACCCGAGGGAAGCCGCTTGAACCAATCATAAGCGGTTCCCTAGAGTGAAGTAACGAACATTTTGCACCAGAAGTCCAATGAATGTTCGTACAAATGCATGAGGTGTTCGAAAGCTGTTAAGTGCTCCTCGGGATCATCCGTACCAACATAGAGAGGAACGTTGGTGGGGACCTTTGAATTTCCTGCTCGTGCCATCAGTATCTCTTCGCAAAGTGGTGAGGCTCGTTCAGCCCTCGATCTTCGAGGCCGTCTATTCCTCCGACGAGGGGAGAGTTCGATGGGCCTCTCCCGTTTGCCTCGAGCTGGACGACGCTGGGGCTTGTCAACCGGCTCCTCGTTCCGACATCGTGTAAGTCAGTGACAAACTTTATCATCCCGACGTCGTGCATCTCGGTGATGAACTTCGTCTTGGTCACCAACCTGAGACCCTTGCACGATCTTACTCAGGGCAGCACGCAAGTTCTGGTTCTCCTCTTCTAACTGAGTGAGGCGGTCATTCTCTTTCTCCCCTGCTCAATTTTTAGAATGTTGACCGGGATTGAGAGAATCCAGTTCCTCTTCATCTTCCACTACGGTCTGTTTCCCATCGCGCCGCACGAACGGGACTTGGTCATCGCCACCCGGAGGTGGGATAGGGTCTCGCACTTGGCTTGATCCCGCTACTGTTGGATTTGCCCCGGTACGAACGGGGTGGGGGATCCGTTCGAACGGGCAGTTCCTCTTGTAGCGGCCGGTTGGCCGTGCGTTCCGCTCCGCTCGTCTTGATGGTAGTGCGAGGTGGAGTAATAGTGGCCTGGACTCCTCCGATCTGGGCTTGCGTTCCTTCTTGGAGTCCCCAGAGTGGATTGAACAACAACGGGTTTAGTAGCAATGGGTTTAAACCTGCCAGAATGTTAAATGAATTTAGGCCTATTCCGGTACCAAGAGCTTGCATGGGTTGCACGGGCAGACTGAAACCCACCATGGCTCTGGTGCGGTTTTTCTTATACGGGAACGCGGCAGCAAGCGGCGCAACACATCGACGTTCGCTTGACTCACGTTGATGTTCGCTTGACTTACTTGGGTTGGGGATAGTCACGGTGGCAAGCTGGAGCTTCGCTCGCCATGGCTAATGTATTCAAATCCCGCTATTCTTTCACACAAAACACAAAAAGAAGCTTGAAGAAAGTTGGGAAAATGGTGGTTTTCCCACAGATGGCGCCAAACTGATGATGCCGGAAATTGGTTCGTTCTGAATTTGATCGGAATCGTCTCCAAACTTCCAATAAATCAGCCAAAAAGTGGGTTCTTCGACCTGTTAAGATCAACAAAAACGTAAGGATACCAGGCGGGAGGTGTTTCCCGCGTAGGCACTCCGACGTTCAAGGCAGTGAGATTGCTTTAGGAAAGATGATCGGAAATTTGGACAGAGGTTCGGTATGTAAAAGAGTGCGTCCCTCAGTTCTGAGAAGAAAGAGTATTTATACCTTAGGTTTGAAATCAGAGTCGTACCTGAGCGGGCTTAGTGGGTGCGAATATCGCGGGATCATGCGTTGAAAAATTGAGAGACGTGCGTACGTGGGTAACCACCGCATTCCAAGTACTAAACACGCTTGAGCTCCACCTCGGGGGACCTCGAAGGTGGTACCTCGCTTAGGAGGTGGCATCTCGCTTACGAGGTGCTATCTCGAAGGTGGCATCTCGCTTAGGAGGTGGTATCTCACTTAGGAGGTGGTATCAAAGGTGGAGCGCTAAGGTTGAGCGGTTAGGTTGAGCGCGTAGGTTGAGCGCGAAGGTGGAACGCGAAGGTTGGGGGCGAAGGTTGCCGACCTCGAAAGGGTGGAGCTCAACACTTAGAAACATTTTAGCACTATCATGAACTCGCATAAGAGGGAACGCGCTTTAGGAATGAGCGGGGAGTGCTTGAGCGCAAAACAGGGGAACGCGAGACTTGAGCTCCAAAAGGAGACGCTATGCTTGAGCGCTAGAGGGAAGCACATGAAAGGGGAGCGTAATGTTTGTGTGCCAAAGAGGGAACGAGTCCCTTAGCTTATTTTTTGGCACTATCATTAGGAATTGTTCTTAATTTGAATCAGTTTGGATTGTCCAAATGTTATTTCTATAAGACCTTTTTTTTTTTTTTTAATAAAATGTTGTTAAATTACCTCTCAAAAAAATGTTGTTAAATTACCTTTAGTTTTTAAGTAAACAATAAAATGGTCAAAATAAAATTCAGATACTAAACTGCAATACTTATTATAATTTAGGTGACAATAGGTATTACTAAAAAGTTGTGGTACGAAGTACAAAAAAGATGATACTTTGAATGGAAAAATATGATTAACTCTTGAAAAAATATAATTAACTCTTGAAAAAATAAAATACTTTATTTAAAATATTTTTTAGATTTGTCCTCTACGATTTTTCATAGTTTGAAACGGAACCATAATATTTTCATTACTAATTGTACTAAATAATTATTCTAAATATATGTAACTAATATTTAGACATCATTAAATAGGTTATTAATTTATTTTTTTGGCCATTGATTTTTTTTTTCTTTTGTGCACTATTTTAAAATTTAAAGAGACAATATAATTTTATTTATGTGGGGTCGAAAAATATGATCTTAAAATTATAAAATAAAATATACATAAAAGATATACATATATATAACTATTATTTTTTTAGTGGGGTCAAGTGACCCAACTCATCAAAGGGTGGAGTCGCCCTTGCGTAGAAGAACCAAACGCTGGCGCATAATGTGAGGAATAAAGAGAGGGAGAAAGGCATGAATTCCACACTCCTTGTCCTTATAACTTGCCTCTGCATGGATCATCAGTACAATTTAAGTTTTAAATCATTAATTACCAATAATACGTCACACGTACACGCATGTATATGATCAGGGTCGGAGTCAGAATTTTTTTTCTAGCCCGAAAATTATAAAACTTCAATATATATATATATGCCTGGATATCATAATTTCAAATTCTTGAATTACGAATAATATAAATGAGCACGCAGTTATGATCAGTGTTGGAGTCAGAATTTTTTTAGTCATTAAGCTAGCAAAGTTTAATTTATATATTCATTTTTAGGATGTATTCTATATATATAATCGGTGTATTCCTGACTCCATCTATGTATATATTATATAATATAGAATAAGAAAAAGAGAAGATTGATACCATGATGCTAAGAGGAGCTGCAAAAACGCTGAGAGAGAAAACAATACAAATCCAGCCAACGATATTCACTCGTTGGTGTCCTTGCGCCATAAAGTATGTGCCCGCAACAATAAATCCTAACGCAAATACATTAACGAGCAGCAGAAGCCACGTCGTGAAAACCTGCAAATTAAAATTAATTACAATAAATTAATTTCTCATGAGTCCAAAATAAAAGACATGCATATATATGTATGAAATGAATTGAATTGAATTTACCCTAGATTTTTTTGGTGGCGTAGATCATTTAGATGGCGAAGGTAAGTAACTTGGGTGACACGAAGCCAACAGAGTTGATGGTGATCAAGATGAGGGCATTGTCCTTGAGGAATACGTAGTATAGATACAAGATGGCGTTGAATAACGCCATCGAATATGGGATCGATTGGAACCCCTCCGTCGACTTCTTCTTGCATATTCTGTAAAACGTCGGCTTGAAATTTCATCAAACAAGAAATATAATCAAAATTACATGATATATACTTATATATATGTATGTAGGGGCGACTCCAAGATCGTCAAACAGTAGGGTCAAAAAACATTAATCCCAAATAAATATATATATTATTTAAATGGTTAATTACATTTTTTCATCCAAAGTATCGTCTTTTTTGCACTTTGTTACTTTAATTTTTTTAATGTTACTGGTTACCGCCTGAAGTATGGTAAATATCGCAGTTTAGTATCTGAAGTCTTTTTCTAGCAATTTTAATATTTTTTTAAAGACAAAAAGGTAATCTAAAAACACTTTTTCAGTCTTAAAAATAGATCTTTTAATCATAGGGATTGTTCTTAATTTGAACCAATTTGGATTGTCCAAATGTTATTTCTATAAGACCTTTTTTTTTTTTTTAAATAAAATGTTGTTAAATTACCTCTCAAAAAAATGTTGTTAAATTACCTTTAGTTTTTAAGTAAACAATAAAATGGTCAAAATAAAATTCAACTACTAAACTGAAATACTTATTATTATTTAGGTGGCAATAGGTATTAATAAAAAGTTGGGGTACGAAGTACAAAAAAGATGACACTTTGAATGGAAAAATATGATTAACTCTTGAAAAATTATAATTAACTCTTGAAAAAATAAAATACTTTATTTAAATTATTTTTTAAATTTGTCCTCTACGAATTTTCATATTTTGAAACGGGACCATAATGTTATCATTATTAATTGTACTAAATAATTATTCTAAATATATGTAACTAATATTTAGACATCATTAAATAGGTTATTATTTTATTTTTTGGCCATTGCTTTTTTTTTTTTCTTTTGCCCACTATTTTAAAATTTAAAGAGTCAATATAATTTTATTTATGTGGGGTCGAAAAATATAATCTTAAAATTAGAAAATAAAATATACATAAAAGATATACATATATATAACTATTAATTTTTTTAGTGGGGTTTAAGTGACCCGACTCATCAAAGGGTGGGGTCTCTTATTCGTGGGCATTCGAGTTCGAACAGTTTGCATGATTTTTGGATCATGAATCATTGTATCCCTGTTGGGTTTGGTTGTTTATATATGAGGTGGATTTCTCGATGAAATACTCCACGGAGTTCCTGCCGGTTTCCTTTAAAAAGAAAAACTTTATGAAGAAAAAAGGAAAAAATGAAAATTTGGTCTTGTAAGTTTGCAATTTAGTCCTATTCGTTTCGTAATTGCAATAATAAAGTCTTGTAAATTCTAAAATTTTATAATTTATGTCTGATTTTCGCAGGAAAAATTATTAGTTGTCGCAATTGGCCATGTAGCTCATTTCTTTATTGACTTAGTGGGGATGACATGACAAAAATATTTGCTTATATAAAAATTATTATACATGTGGCGTGTCTAATAAAAAAAATTTAATAAAAAAACATAATTATATTTGAACGGAATTGTTGTGTCGTCCAGCGTAGCCTAGTTATAAGAAGGTGATTCGCTTAAATAGTTTACTCATTTTCAATAGAAAAGAATAGTCAAACCAACCCAACTAGCTGCTCAATCTCAGATATCTTACCGGACAGCAAAAACGGAAACGGACGACCACGGTTCCACGAAGATCTCTACGTACTTGTTTCTGTCCAGGACAAGTGAGATCTTTCGATTTGTGTGCATGGGAGCAACTCAAACAACGAAGAGTCTGGCTCGGTCTGAATTCAGGCACTGTCTGCGCCTCCTGAATTCGGAGATAAATTGTAAAATTTTAGATCTTACAGGACTTAACTGCAAATTTCGAAACGAACAAGACTAAATTGCCAAAATTACAAACTTATAGGACTTAATTGTAAATTTTGAAATGATCAAAACTAAATTATCAAAATTGCAAACTTACAGGACCAAATTTACATTTTTGCGATATTTTTGTCGTATGAACTTTGCCTCTTTTGTAATTTACCGTTCCTATAAACTTTCATTGCAAACCGTCATCCAAAATTTCCATTTGTAACATACCACCATCTAAACCTTTTTTTTTGGTAGTTTTAGTGAAAATACAACTGACGTATTGTTGAGTATAGAATTCGCATTAATTTGAGCTTTATATTGAATAGATTTTGTACCGTTTTATGCCCTTATGTGTTTATTTTGCTCCATTTAGGTACTCGGTACGTTGGAGTTATGAAATAGAGTGAAAATGCTAATTCAGAGTCTAAGTGTTGAAAAAGGAAAACACGCCCATGTCCCCCTACAAGCATAACCTGAGACATGCCCGTGTCTCAGGTCAGGAGATGGCCCTTTTGGCAAAGCAAAGGAGACACCCCCCTGTCTCCATGCATGAAGACCCTAAGTCACGCCCGTGATTCAGTTCAGGCGTATTGGATTTCGAAGAAAAGAGGGAGATACGCCCATGTCTCTCCACAACAAGAATCTGAGACACCCCTTTGTCTCAGTACAGGCGGCTAAAGATTTGAAGAGGAAAGCGTGACTCCCACCAAGAGGGAAAGGTGACACGCCCGTGTCACCTTAAAAAGTCACACACACATTTTATGCATACATGGGGGTGAGTGGCGTTTATGAATAATGGAGACATCCCCGTGTCTCTATCGGCGAGAGGATTTCCAACAGAGCTATTTAAGGCGTGACAGTCATTATTTTTGGGGGTTCGTATTTTGAGACTTTTAACCTAGCATCTTGGGAGCGAAACCGAGCAACTTTAAGAGTTATTGGAGGATTTCGAGAAGACAAAAGGATTGAATTCTTCAAAAAAATTTCATTAATTTCAGTTTATTTTATGCTTTTAGTTTCAAACTAATTCCTCATAGTTTAAAATTTATTCGTTTTTGAATTCTTAATTGGTTTATTAGATATCATGAATGTTTAGGGTTTGGGTTTCGAACAATTGTTTGATTTCGTTGAACATGAGTTTAATGAATGCAATTCCTATTATTTTTATGAATTTCGAGCCAATTATGCATAGCTAAATTCCTAGGACTAGGGGAGTGATGGAACTTGCATGCTAAGTATTTGATATAATGCTTGAATGACTTGTGTTAATTCTTGGTTTTGAAAACTTGGTCTTATTTAATTGCAACGGATTGACCATCCTTATCATAACCTTGATTCTCCTAAATATCGAAAGATTAATAGTGATTAAGATGTTTTCTTAACCGGCGGATTTAGAACTTAAAGAGATTTATTTCTTTTTCCATACAACTTGTAATTTTTATTTCTTGCCAAGCCTCTAGAACTTGAATCACACTAGTTTTGTGTCGTTGGTTAACGTGGTTATTGAAGATTGTGAGAACAATTTTAACATTATGTTAATACTCATCTAGACCTTGAAAGAGGATAGAATGAATTTAAGTAACTAGGTTGTAGAATTGCACTTGTTAATCGAATATTATATTGGACTTATGAATGCATGTATCTTACTCCCTGGCCTTTTTCGTCTCTTGAGTTTAATCCGTGTGTTTGAGTTTATTATTCCTTGTTGCATTTAGTTAATTTTTAAATTCTTTATTAGTATATAGCTTACCTACTTGATTTGTGATCGGTCTTTAGATTAGAGATAGTTATAGAGTAGTAATTGATTTCCCTTCCTCGTGAGTACGCTCCTATTGTGCTATGCGTATATCTAAAGTGTACACTTGCACGATTGTTTTAATTTAAGCACAACAAGTTTTTGGCGCCGTTGCCGGGGAAGGCGTTTAAATCAATATTACTTTAATACCTAAATCTAGTGCTTGAGACCATTATTTTTGTTTTGCTTTTCTCCTCTTGCCACTTTTGAATTGGACTAATTCTTTATGTAGGTACACAGTGCATGCGACGATCCCAAGGCTTGGAATAAGTACCTTATGATCCGGAGATTGAGAAAACACTTTGGGCCATTAGAAAAGAACGCAAGCGAGAAAGGAAAAAAAGAGAAGACACTTTCCGTTACAATGGAAATGAGGGAGAAACCGATCCACCACCAGAACTGAGAGATTATATCATGCTCAGTATCAGTTTGATCCAAAATAATGTGGTTCGTCCTAATGTAGCGGCGAATAATTTTGAGATCAAAGCCTCCATAATCAATCTACTACAGCAAAACCAATTTGGAAGGCTAGCAACTGAGGATCCGACAACACATCTCTCATTCTTTCTTGAGGTGTGTTCTACTTTTAACATCCACAATGTCTCAGACAATGCCATTAGAGTCAGGCTATTCCCTTTTTCCTTAAGGGATAAAGCCCGCGCATGGATCAACACTCTACCTAATGAGACGCTTCAGACTTTTAAAGTTCTTTCTCAAGCATTCTCCTGGCTAAATATTTCCCACCAAGCAAGACTGCAAGGTATAGGAGACATCATAGCCTTCAGACAATTTGATGGAGAGTCTTTGTATGAAGTTTGGGATAAATACAAAGATCTGCAGAGGAAATGCCCACATCACGGCATTTCAAGTTAGCTTCTGGTGTAAACATTCTACAACGTGATGTCTCAAAATGTGAAGGTTGTGATTGATGCAGCAGCTGGCAGAGCATTTATGGCAAAATCTGAAGATGAGGCAATTGCACTTTTATATAAAATGGCAACCAACGATAGCTGGACACATGAGAGGAGCAATCCTCAACCAGTCAAAGTTATGGCTGGAGTCTTGGAGTTAGATGGATTAACTACTATCAATGCCAAATTCGAGACGCTGAATAAGAAATTAGATTAATTAACTGTGAATGCAGTTGTCACGACATCTACACCAGCACCTCCTGTGCAGGTAAGTTGTGAGATTTGTAGTGCGCATATCCATTTAACACGTGTCCTCTTACTAATGCAGCTGAACAAGTGGTTGTCGGATAAGAGTAGGTGAATTGCGTTAATAATTCAAAATCGGTAAACGATCCCTACTCGAACACTTACAACCCAGGATGGAAGAATTGTTGGGATTAGTGCCCTGAAAATTCAATTTGTTGAATTAATTAAACTGAATTTACAGCGAGTTATGAGTATCTCACATATTGATAATTAATGGCGTGTTTCATAGGAAAAGACTTTGAATACCGAAATCACGTGTCACTAAAGTTCTAGTTGGTAAGATAAGAATATGTTCTCATCAAGACTATAACGTGGTTATATAAGATGATTAGTCTGTCGTCATAGGGAATGGTGATTCCGGTTATAACACGTTGATGATTTTCAATAGGATTGGAAACATCGAACTGGACCACTGAGATTATTCATTTTATACTGCTATCTAAAATGAATAAAATCTTAGAAAGCATTGTACTCTTAATCCTAACAATATTTCGGCTTTAGGCATGTAGTGTTAGTCACTGTAATATACTCGAAGTGAAGTCTCGGTAACGAGTGACCAAAATACTTTGTACGTTCGAATTTATGACACTTGTTTGAATCATGAGATATAACGAGTGACCAAAATACTTTCGGAGCCCACACTCCGAGGGTTTCTCTAGGGTTATTGCAGGGAAGCTCTGCCGGTTTCACAAGGAGATCGGGTATCGGGTTCTCGGGAGGTGAATTCGGGAGCTGGAAAAATGCCGTTAGATAGCCATATTTGGAGTATGATATTATTTTACAGTTATATTATTTTAAGCATGATAAATTGTATGCTCCTAAGTGTTAATTGCATGTTAGGTATTTATCTACTTAAGTGATTTAAAATTTATTATCAATTGCATGTATATACTTGAGTAGATCCGGCTAGTCTTCCGCTATTGTATTAAAATATTTTAGAAATATTTTAATACTTGTATTATTAACAACCGCTACTGTTGTGGGCCCACCACCCAGCAAGAATCATCCCAAGTTCTCCTGGTCAAACAACTAAGGAGTTCCTCAACCTCAACCCAAACCACAATTCCAACCCAGACCACAATTCTAGCAGAGACCACAAGGCCAGTTTCAAGTGCCACAACCACACCCACCATTCCCTCATCAAAATCCACCTCAACCGAAATAAAAGCAAGGTTGGGAAGCGGCCCTTGAGAAATTCCTTGTTGTGTCTACGGATAAATATTAGAAATTGGAGACTCAAGCGGAACAGGTGGCAAATCAGAACAAGAATCTGGAAATCCAAATCGGTCAAATTGTAAATTCCCTAAACACGAGGGGTCAAGGAATGCTGCCGAGCAAAACTAGGATGTGCCACCCAAACAGTATGTGCCACCGGTACTTTTCCCACAGAAGCTGCAGAAACAGAAATTAGAGAAACAGTTTGAGAAATTCCTCAACATTTTCAAGGAGTTGCATATCAACAGTCCATTTGCAGAAGCACTGGCACAAATGCCCACATATGTCAAGTTTCTGAAAGAGATTCTCTGTAACAAAAGAAAATTAGAAGAATATACCACTATTGCACTTATCGAGGAGTGCAGTGTAATCATACAACATAAGCTTCCCCCGAAGTTTAAGGATCCAGGGAGTTTTTTCATCCCTTGTACCATTGGCAATTTAACTTTCAATAAAGCTTTATGTGATCTTGGTGCTAGTGTCAGTCTAATGACTTTATCTATTTGTAGAAAACTAGGCTTGAATGCTCTGAAACTAACTATAGTCTCCTTGCAGCTAGTTGACAGGTCTGTCAAATACCCTACTGGAGTTTTGGAAAACGCTCTAGTAAGGGTGGGGAAGTTCTGTCTTCCGATAGACTTTATTGTCCTCGACATGGAGGAAGATAAAGACATGCCACTAATCCTAGGAAGACCTTTCCTAGCCACAACTGGAGCATTGATTGATGTTAAGAATGGGTTGTTGACTCTCAGACTAGGAGAGAAACAAGTTGGGTATACTTATTACTGTTTTCTAGACGGGTATTCGGGTTATAATCAGATAGCTATAGCTCCAGAAGACTAGGAAAAATGCACCCATGTGCCTTTATGACACTTTTGTTGAGATTAGTGCCCTGAAAATCCAATTTCTTTGTAAATACTTCGTATTTTGTTGGATTAATAAAACTGAAATTATTGCAAGTTATGAGTATATTAACATAATTAATGACGTGTGATGATGTTCTTATATGAAATGTGTTTCATAGGAAAAGACTTTGAATACCGAAATCACGTGTTATTAATGTTCTAGTCGGTAAGATAAGAATAAGTTCTTATCGAGACTATAATGTGTTATATAAGATGATTAGTCTTTCGTCATAGGGAAATGGAGTTTCCAGTTATAACACATTGATGATTTTCAATAGATTTGGAAACATCGAACTGGACCACTAAGATAGTTCATTTTAAACTACTATCTAAAATGAACAAATCTTATGGAGCATTGGACTCTTAATCCTGGTAGTATTTCAACTTTAGGCATGTCATGTTAATCATTGTAATGTGCGCATAAGTGAGGTCTCGATATCGAATGACCGAAAACCTTTGTACGTTCAGTGATTACATGAAATGTGCTGAAGAGAAATACTGATCAAGGAATCTGTGGCTTTGCTGAAAAGTTAAAAGATATTCCTGAAATAGATGTGCAAAGTTTGAATTAAAACTTTGGCCAAAGTAGTTCATGTGATGTGTCACTGAAATTGTAGGTTGAATGTGTTTCACGTACAAGAGATTTCAGATTAAAAGTGAAAAATAGATGAGGTAGTATTAATTTATTTTTCGTGGATATCTACACGGATGAGTAAAATGTAAAATTATTCTAGATTGAGAAATTCGTGAATAATTTAATTAATTTTAGAGTGCAACAATATTTATTTAGTGTAATTAAATATTGTTAAACGACAATTAATTATTATCATGAGATGATAATGTATTAACCTGTTTGGAGCTAAAATTAATTAGTCCTATAGGTCCCCCTGCAAGCCCCAATCGAAAACCCGAAGATAAAACATTAAAAGGAAAGAGAGAAATAAATTTTCAAAGTGTTTGAAAATAGCCAAGGGATTTATTTTAAGAAAATAAATCAAGTTCCAAAGAGTTGGAGATGCCCAAAATTTCATTTGGAGAAAATGGAAATTTATCAATTTTTTTTATAAAAAAAAATAAAATTTGATGACGTGGCATGCTGACGTGGCAAGTGGCTGACGTGTCAGGTCACGTCAGTGCCAGTACAGCCGCCACGTATGCACAAAAGCCCTAGGTAGCACGTGTGTTACACACGCGCCACCTTCTGGCCACATGTGAGGGCGCGTGGAAGCTCCTATCGGCGAGCGGCCGGCGGCGTTGGACTCGTGTTCCGACATGGCATGCCCATATTGCATGAGTGAGAGTAAGGCAACTTACTTGAAGAATGGGAGAAAAGTAAGTTGGTTTGATTGTCACCGACGATTCTTGGATAAGAATCATCCTTATTGGCGGAATAAAATCAATTTTAAAAGGAATCGGAAACTGATCATCCTCCTTATAAGTGGAGTGGGCATGAATTGTGGGAGCAAGGGTGCAACTTTCCTAAAGTCACATAGAACCCTAATACTCTGACAATCCCCGGTGTTGGAGAGTGGCACAATTGGAAGAAGCGTAGTATCTTTTGGGATTTGTCGCATTGGAAGGATCTCCTATTGCACCATAACTTAGATGTAATGCATATTGAGAAGAATGTTTTTGATAATATCTTCAATACAGTTATGGACATGCCGGGTAAGACCAAGGACAATGCAAATGCACGAGAGGACCTAGCAGTGTTGTGTAATAGGCCGGAGTTACATTTGGTGACTACGGCAAATGGACGTGTGGGAAAACCGAAAGCTAAATATGCATTCACAATAGAACAAAAAAGAATGGATAAAAGAACTACGCATGCCAGATGATTATTCATCTAACTTGGGAAGATGTGTTGACCAGAGGCAAGCTAAGATACATGGAATAAAGAGCCATGATTGTCATATTTTCATGGAGCAGCTCTTGCCGATTGCATACAAAGAATTACCGGATGATGTTTGGAAACCACTAGGAGAATTGAGTAAGTTCTTCAAAGAGTTGTGTTCAAGTACTTTGAAACTTGAAGATCTTGATACAATGGAGAAAAACATTCCCATTATTCTTTGCAAACTTGAAAGAGTTTTCCCACCGGCATTTTTTGATGTGATGGAGCATTTGCCAATTTATTTGATCGAGGAAGCTCGTAATGAAGGTCCGGTTTATTTTAGATGGATGTATCCGTTTGAAAGGTATTTTTTTTTTAAACTTAAATAATATAAATATATGATAAACTAAAAAATAATATATTAATGATAAACTAATTATATATATACATATATATTTATGCAAATACACAGGTTTCTCGAAAAGATCAAGAGAACCGTGAAAAACAAATCACGAGTGGAAGGATCTATTTGTGAGGCATATTTGCGACGTGAAACATCGACTTTTTGCTCGTATTATTTTGAAGATCACGTTAGCTCCATAAGGAATAGAGTCGGTCGGAATGATGATGGTGGAGTTGATGAATCAATTACACCAACTCTTTCGATTTTCAACCAACCAGGACGTCCATCTGGGGCATGTAATTTTCGTTATATGAATGATAAAGAATATAATGCAGCCTCACTACATGTCCTATTGAACTGTGAAGAGGTCTCAATAATCGAAAGTACGTAAGCCTTTGTTATTTGATTAATTAAATAATCTTAATTATAAATAAATCTTTATTATTTGTTAACTAAATTTTAATTATTGTGACAACTGTAGCTATTTTGTTGCCCATGAAATCAAAGATGGTGAAGATAGAAGTGAGATGCTCATAAATAAATTTGCAAGATGGTTCAGAGAATACGTAAGTTTTGTATTTATAATTTACTTATCTACCATATGACTAATTATATTTATAATGAGTTTTAACGCCAAGTTTTTAACTGAATATAAGTTCAAAATAAAACTAATGGAATTTCTGATATATTTTTACATCAACTCTCTTGGGGGCTTGGTACAAATATTAGAACTTGGAAAAAATATTTTGTAAATGGTTTCAAATTTTACACCAGATCTTGGGGAGTTGAAAAGAAAACAATAAACAGTGGAGTGTTTGTCAAAGGAAATTTTGATGGAGAAAATGAGGATGCTGATTATTATGGTATGTTGGATGAAATCATCAAATTAGAATATGCTAGAGAACCCATAAAGAAGGTTGTTTTATTTAAGTGTGAGTGGTTTGATCCAACCCCTCGAGTGGGAAAGCGTATTGCCAATCCAGAATCCATGATTGTTGAGGTTAAGCGTAATGCAAAATACAGAGGCTATGATCCATTTATAGTTGCTCAACATCTTCATCGGGTGTATTATGTTCCATATCCAAGTCAAAAGGGGGGATAAAGCACAATGGCTGGCTGTAATAAAAACAAAACCAAAAAAATTAGTTGAAATTGAAGAGTCCCTAGAAGTGGCGTACCAAAATGAAGATGATGTTATTGTAAATGTAGTTTCTTGTGATGATGAAGTTGGAAATTTGACGGATAATGTCCGAATTATAGACGATGTTCTCGAGGGGGAATTTAACGCTCTTAATTCGTGTGTCAATCAATCGACATCAGAGGATGAAGAATCTGATGACGATGAATACTTATAATCTGATGATACTGACTATCAGGACTGGTTAGTTTATTTTGTGTGAATTTAATTCATAAGGTGTTTAATTTTTATTAATTTTTATTGAACGGTGTTATTGTTTGTATATAATATAATTATTGATTTGTTATTTTATTTAATGCAGATGGACAATCGGCAGCCCAAGGGACCATATGGTGGATTAAGAGGCGGTGGGAGTGTTGGTAAGAAGAAACGTGTTGTATATGCTCCAAATACAACGATGAGATCCACAACTCGTCCTTCTCACACGCCCACATTATCCACTACCACCACTGCATCACCTAACAGTAACCCAACATCCTCACCTGTTGATGATCATCTGACTCTATCTCCTGATCTTATCCGGAATAGCAATCCAAGGGAGGAAGAAGTAGTAGAGGAAGAGGAGGAGGAGGAGGAGGAGGAGGAGGAGGGGCGTCCAATTGGACCTACTAGGATAAGTAATACATATAATCGTCCGTATTTGGCACCTTCTACAAAATACTTCTTAGAACCTAAAGGGAGATTCAAGTGAGTTTATATTTGTTTTAAATTTTGAATAACATTTTTAATTAATATTTTGCTAAAACTGAAAATTGTTCAATTTTCTTGATTTAGCTATGTTCACAGCAAAGAAGGGACGAGTGCATTAGTTAGTGTATTGAAATGCCGACTAACTCGAGCCTACGCCAAAGCCACTGATTTGCTTGAACCAGAATGGTTGAGTTGGTTTGAAGGCTGGAAGGTAATTACCTTAATTAGCTTAATCAAATGAGAAAGTGGTCGTGCTTAGGGCTAATTGATTATAATGACGTAATTTAAAAAGAAAAACATGTAAAGAATAAATAAAAAAGAAAAACATGTAAACAAGACTTAACGCCCATTTCGTGTACCACAATTGAATATATTAAAGAATCTTCACAAGATTGATTCTCTTTTCATGAATGTGTCCAATTAAAGAAGATACATTTGTGTTCAAATCTCTATCTTTAATTCTCTATCTCGTTTGACCCTACCCGTTTCTCCTAATCTGACCCGTTTCAGCCCTAAAAAGGGCCAACTCTTTTCCCTCCTCCCTCATTTCATGTACAAGCAAGGAAGAAGAGAGAAGAGAAGGATTTTTCCCCCTTTTGGCCATGAACCCTTGAGCTCGGGTTTTCGAGATCCAACCGTCCGATCAAAGACCTAAGGTAACCATTGTATTCCTCTCGTTACGTGCTTCAATTCTACGTATATCTTGTGACTTGAATCCTTGCCTAGTTACCTTTATGGGGAAGATAATGAATAGTGTCGAGTTCGGGATTTATGTGTTTAAACTCGTTTCGTGTGTTCTAATATACAAATACATGATCTACACATTATATATGTCTTGTGGCTTAATTATTGTGTGATTTTGGGTGGTGGTGTGGTGCTTGTGTGTGTTTGGGTGTGTTTTCTGCCATTGAAGGCGGAACTTGGAGTTGCAGTTCGTGAGGGAGTAACGCCCGTTACCCCTTTTGTGCTTAAAATTGTTAACCCCCGTTACCTTGTCTCTTGAATCGCCTGCCTCCGTTAACCCCCCGTTACCCATTTTTTCCTTGGAAGTGTTAACCCCCGTTACCACCCCTTTAGACTGGCCTACCATTTTGTCCTTTTATTCTTTTTCATTTCGGTTTTGCTCTCCGTTACCTATCCAAATGAGCTTTGATTGACCTGAATTTATAACCACTTAAACTCTTGAAGTCTAGAACATCCTACAATTGGAATCACCTCAATATATTTTCTAGTTTGTGAGATATAATCAATTCTTTTTGGTCTCGCCACTTCGCCGGGAATCTGCATTCATCCAACTTCGGGCTACGCCATTTTCACCTCCCTTTGAACCACGATTTGAGCCACATAAAATTTTAAAGGTATACTTGTCTAGTTTCTTATCCAACAAAAAAAACCCAATTCCAACTTCTCGAACTCTAGATATTCCCGTTTTTCTACAGCACGCGCAATTCCAAAAACTGTCAGCTTTTCCTAAACTTTGCCAAAATCTTTCTTCTTGCTTTCCTTCCACTCCCTTAGCTCCTGTATGTGATTTATATGAATTTTATGCTTGATTACTTGATAATTACGTTATTATTTGACTCTCCTTAGTCCTTACTTACTTATACGTGATTGTTTGAACTCGTGCTTTATATATGAATTGAATTCGTTTGAGTAATTGAGCATATGAACACGATCACACCATTTCATGAAATATTTATGATTAATTGCATATTGAATCATACCATGACACGTTCACCACTTCATGAGCATTTGCCGTGCGTTCTAATTGGTTCATTTGAGTCTTGTCTCACGAGTATATTGTCATTGCCCTTCTTGCACAGTGATCTCCTCTACAAAAAAACAACCGATTTCCGACGAAAATTTCAGACGAAATTTTGGAAGTTTTCGTCTGAAATCGATGGTTTCCGACGAACTTCAGACGAACCTCCGACGAACTTCAGACGAACCTCCGACGAACTAAAGTTCGTCTGAAAAACCATCGTCGCAGATAATTTCAGACGAAATTTCCGAGGAAAATTCCGACGAACTCATTTTCCGACGAAATTCAGACGAAATTCAAACGAAAAATTATCTCGTCCGAAACCAAGAAATTTCAGACGAACTCATTTTCCGACGAAATTGCGACGAAAATTCGGACGATAAAATATGGAACGAATTTTCATCGTTTAATTTTCAGACGAAATTACCGACGAAAAGATATTGACCAAATTATCCTTTTCCGACGATTTTGCGACCAAAAAAATGTCGTCTGAATTCCGAGGAAATTTCAGACCAAATTTTCGACGAAAAAATAAATGTTTTATGGATTTATATAACATTTCAGACGAAATTGCGACCCAAAAAGTCGTCTGAATTCTTTTCCGAGGAAATTTCAGACCAAATTTCCGACCAAAAAAAATATTTTATTGATTTATATTACATTTCAGATGAAATTTCAAACGACTTTTAGACGGTGCAATATATTTCAGACGAACTTCAGACCATTTTCAGAGGAAATTTCCGACGAAAAATGTATTATTTCAGACGAAATTTTAGACGAACTTTAATATATTTCAGACGATATTCAAACAATTTTCAGACCAATATTCACAAATTTGCCAAAAATTCTAAAAAATTTTCAGACGAATTTCTTCACAAATTTCGTCGCACATTTTATATTATCATTTATTTTTTAATTTTTATTTTTTCGAAATTTCAACCTGTTTTTTCGGCAATTATATATCCCAAAACAAAATAATAAAAAGCTTGAAATTTTACAATAATGTGTAATAAGCCAACAATAAATTAAAAATTCAACCATGTCCATAAATCCAACAATATTGTAAAAACAAATCCAACTGCATAAAATTCGGTATAATCTGTCGAATTACAACATCTTCGAGTACTATTACATAGATCCATATGTTGCAAACCCTACGTAAAATACGCCAACATTAGATATAAAGCGAAAATTTCTCTCCACCATATGAAATTTACCTAGTGTTGCTACATTGCCACTTAAGCCATTTGAGGTGCCCGATCTGTAAAAAAAAAACATTAAACCTACATCACATTTCTTGAAGACACGTAAATGTATGAATATATAAGATTCACCATTTCTTGAATAAACATCACATTTCTTGAAATCCATCACAAATGTTTTTCTGCCCTTCTCATCACAGAACAGCCACTTCTTGGTAATGTCTGTCCATCAATCCAAAATTAATAAAATATTTAAAATAAAATCTTTTTGGTTGACCAATTAATTAGTGAATTCATGTATCATTATCCTCTAACCACATGGAATATTTACTTGATAACTGAATAAGAATCAACTAACAGAAATTAAATACTTACTTTGATTGTCAATAAAGAGAGAGTTTCCCCTTCTTTTCAGCTACAAATGATCCAAACAAAAATACCAAAGAGGCTCGAAGGGCAACATGCCTAAAAGCATAAACCAAAAAAACTCAAACTAATAAAGCCTCCTCAAACTGATCACAACCTTAATAAGGCAAGATATGATCATGACACCAAATATGGCAAGCATCAATCCTTAATATGACATTTTTGACAAGATAACTCCTGGCAAATAACTTAAGGTATCTCAAATGGCATCTCTAATCATGGTAAATAAAAAGGCGAATCTTCCATAATATTGTCTATCTACATCCACCCCCAACTATATCTAAACAAGCATCATGAAACAGGTAATTTAGAATAAATCACCTCTATTCAGACTTAACAATTGAAATGTACATGACATAAGCCACAAAGTCCAAATTCATTTCCCAATCAACTAGTTTCTCTTACTCAGAAACCAAATCATTTCACACCCTAGGCCTATATTAAGTCTGTTAAACATGAAGCTCAATCACTAGGCACCATATACTCACAAAACACTGAACATAACACTATCAGCAAACTATATCGAAGCAAATGCATAGGTTTGAGTCTTACAGATCTGATGAATGGAGCCGCAGGAATCAGAAGGTTCCAAGACTTCTGATATTTCCGAATCTCACGTAAAGCCACACCAACACATTAACAAACTTACGAATTTGGAACTCATACAACACTTGCAAAGAACACTATCAATTAATCATAGTGACAAATGTATTATATGATATGCTATTTTTTAAAATTTTCAACAATCACACAACAAGTGTTTAATACTCGTCTCCTCGTAGAAGAAGAAAATGACTACTTTTAGTCACCTCGTATTCACACAAACATATTTATGAAACTCTATACATGCACACATTGTAGAAATTTCAACATAACTTATTGCTCGGAATGTATTTTAAACTAGTAGAAACTTCGACATAACATATATATCAAAAATTTTAAACATACATAATCTGCAATTCGGATAATCCGCTGATGTCCGATGACAGGTGGTCGCTTAGATTATGATTTTAATCGTAGGTATTTCACGGTTATTAGCTAGGTCTTGATAGCAACTATAAGCTAATTAAGAATTACAATAAATAAAGGTACTAATCTTATGGGAGATAACGCAAAAAAATTTAAGTGAAACTGTCCAAAGTAATGAATATATGATTAACTTTATATACTTTGTATGCCTACATCAACCAATGGTTAAGTAATTTGAAATTTGACAAAAGTAAAATCATAAATAAGTATGAATAAATAAGTCAAGCTCCCTATGAATTCCACAGAAGTAAGGTAACACCATTTTTTGTCTTGGCATCTCCAAAATGTATGCAGAAGAACAATGCCTTTTAGAATAAAAGTGGATAAACGAATATAACAATCTGCTTATTTGGTAAACTAGTAGGTTGATTATCCTTTATAACTGAAAAACAAAATAAATATATTCCGCTTGTAAACATAGCAAATGTGAACCCGTTGATTCATTTTAAGTTTAAAATCTCAAAGACATCAAGGAAATTAAGAAACGTCAAAAAATCTGTAAACAAATTAATTCCTACTATGGACATCAGATGCAATTGAGAAAGAGATTAGTTAGAAATTAGATACCAGAAAAGCTTAGAAGGACTATCAACACTCTTGGATTCCACAATTGTTCGTGCTTTTTTTGGAAGTGGAGCAAAGCCACCAAAGAAACCCCAAAATTCTCCAGTATCAGCATCAACCATTAATTTTCCATCTTCTGCATTCAAAAGAAAAGAGCAGCTATGATCCAACAGTTTCAATAAACGAGTTTGGGTAAGTCCTATTATACACAGATAAACCTTAGTATGTTAGGTAGATGCCACTGAAACAGTTTCAAGAAAAGAGCTTGTATTAGTTCGGAATTTACATTTGAAGCCACTGCATACAAGCTGTCAAAATTCCAACAGATAACAAAGTTCAATACAACATTAAGATTGGAAATTAGATCCTGCAAAATAGTAGAAGAAATTATAACTAATCAACTAAATTATTTTCATTTTCTGGTACACCATATTCTTTATACCTACTGTAAATTGAAGAAAAATTTGATGGTACAAGATTCCAATTCAAACTCAAGCAATTTGATGTTATGAGATCCAGTTAAACTCTTACCGGAGCAGGAAGGCGAGGATGACAAGCAAGATTAACTATAGGTTTCTTCAGGTCGGTCTTAGTTTTTGTTGGTGCTTTTCAACCCTACCCTGTCCCAACAACTGAAAAAGGCAATAATATAAATTCAGAAGAAGGTAACCAGAACAACTTGGAAAGAGCTCACAGAAGTAATTGTGACAAAAATAAATGCAAGACTGGCGTACTATATATATATCTATATTGTCGGAGAAGATAGGCAGCCAAAAAACCAGAGGTAACAGAGAAAAGGAGACACAGAGAACTGCTGGTAGAGAAAATAAAACTATCAACCTCAAAATCACACCTAGCAGTAAGGCTCTATATCTTCACATGCTAATCTGGCAAAACAAATTAGCTTGAGAATGAGAAGTGAATGTGGCGTGCTCACACCCGTTTACATCAATGATCACAAGATGTTTATCATTGTAAAAACAAAAGAAATACTACATAAATAACTTCTTTATCGTCTTGTTACCAATTAAAATAAGAAATCTTTAGGCACATCATGCAACATGATGCAGCAAGCCTAAACTCTATGCTACTTTAGCATATCCCTATTGCAAATTTTATTTTTAAGAAAAAGACAACCGGCTTCTCCAAACTTTATCCCACGTTTCCACACAGGAACTAAAGACCCAAGTTGGTAATTGGAAAAACAATGTCACATGAAACAATCCAAGCAAGTTTGAATTGAACACAACTTCCATTGCTTTTAAATCCATCAAGAAACACAAGACCCAAGATTCTTCTGAAGCATATATATATATAAAAAACCTGTAACTTACGACATTCAAACACAGAAGCTAAAATCAAGAAACAACAAAAAGATCAAAAGATTTCTAAACACAGAAAATCATTTGTGAGTTTTTCCAGCTTCAGTACATTCATGAACTTCAGCACTTTGATTAACTTTTAACTAATTAAGAACGCTTTACAGAGTCAGCTAATTTTCTTTTTGATAGATCACAAACATTGCCTTCTTGATAGATACGGAAAAAAGCACAAACAAAGATAACCCAAGACTAGGACTACAAAATTAGAAGCAAACATTACAGATTGCAATCATTCTATAGGTTTGTTGCAAGATGGGTCTACTATGACTGAATTTCATTCTTACCTAGAACCCAAAGTGGGAAAGTGATTGGGTAATCATAATCAAACTTCATCAAATATCTTTATTGAGTGAGTTACCACACTTGAAAACCCCTACATATATTCTTAGATTCTCAAATAAAGATTTGATTTTTTACCATTTTTTCAAGAAATTAAAGAGATTGATCAAATGTAATTAATTCGATCACATTTTATTTTCTACCACCAAACATTCTTCAAGTTGTTGTCTTTCTTCAAGAAAGTGTGTTCCTTTTGCCATAGACATTGCTATTTCATTTCCGCATTGATCTGGATGCAAATTGTGGAATGATACTAAACCTATTTCATCCCATAGCAGAGTTCCTAGCTCAAATAATTTCAGAAGTACAAGGGAGCAACATGCGAAAATAACAAAATCACTACGCACAAATCAGAAAATATTACCACTTGTGGGTTTACACAGCTCCTTAGCTTAGTGCAGAGACCTCAGCTTGCCGCTTCGGTGACTTTTTGTTATCGTGAGTGGAGGCGCCGAAGCAGCGACGGAGGCTTCGGCGTGGCAGAAAGCGAGCGCGAGGATTGATTTTCGAGAAAAAAGTGTTTTGGGTGAGGAGCAGCGGCTCTGATGTTGAAGATGGAACAAAATTTCAGCGAGGGAAATTGTGAGAGGTGGGATTGAAACCCAGGAGAGAAACTATGGCATCAAATTTGCGGCGGGATGGAGAAATTTAGGGATTTCTAGAGGCGGGCTTTGGACGCTTCTTTTTTGGAGGGAGTCTAAAATTGATGAAATTTTGTTTATGGGTTGCTAAAATATTTGTATGATTTCAGACGAACTTTTTTCGTCTGAGTTTCGCCGTAATTTTAAAATAATTTCAGACTAATTTTTTTTGGTCGGTGTTTCGTCTGAAATCTCAGACGAATTTCAGACCACTTTCGTCTGAGTAATAACTTACAAAATTAATTAAAATTTTCAGACGAAATTTTGTCGTAAAAGTTCGTCTGAATTATAAAATATAATTATATTTTTAATTAAAATTTTATTTGGACGGAAATTCGTCGAAATTTCGCCGGAAATTTTACAACATATGACAAAAGTAAAATTTACTTAGTTTGGTCGGAATTTAGTCGGACTTTCGTCAGAAATTTTCAGACGAAAATTTTTCGTTTGAAAAGTTCGTCAGAAAATGGCTGTTTTTTTGTAGTGATCGGTGGAGACTTTCCAGTTTCGTGGTTCATCTCTTGGTCCTTCTTCCACTTGGAGGTGAGGGTTTTCTTTTATAAACGTCCTATAACCTTGCATGACTTAAATTAGGCCAAATGGTTTCTATATAAAACTAGTCGTATCTTTTATACCTGCTATGTACCGGGAATGCTTTATAGACTATGTAAGTGTTAACCCTGAGCCTGTTTTGCGAGATACTGATTGCCCTCAGCTCTCCTAGAGTTGGGCTAGATGCTTTATAGACTATGTAAGTGTTAACCGTGAGCCTGTTTTGCGAGACACTGATTGCCCTCAGCTCTCCTAGCGTTGGGCTAGCCGGTGTGGACTATTGTTACCGATCGTGGGCCCTGGGGCTTGTATATTGAGCGAACCGGGAAGGCATCGGGCCGACGGTGACCTCTTGCATAAGTCCCACAGTGTTGGACCAACCCGGACATCTGCCAGGAGGTTTGGTAGAAGATGGGATTCCAGTCTGGGGAGTCATGAACCCAGTCTTGATGCAGCAACTGGAGTTCGTAGAGGGTTAAGGTAAAACGGGCATCAACAGAGGGCGTACGGATATCGACACACGCATTGTATATCCTGATTACCTGACTGCATGACTTGACGTAATTCCACCCGTACGTGTTAATTGAATCATGTTTCTTGTTCCCTGTTTTATTAGCGAATCACGTATAGTGGAATTACGCCTGTCTGTTTATATATATAAGCGTGTGTTAACCTCTTCACTCAGTTAGTTGGCTGACCCCTCATCTCGTTGTTTTTAGTGTCTATCTTACAGGTTTTGTGGTCGTTAGGCGGGAGTCTTTTGAAGTCTTTACTCGAGTGTTGGTCCTGCTTGCACTGCATCATACCTTACCTTCATTTCCTGCATTGAACTGGGCCTTGTAGGCCACATTGTATCTTTATTGTTTTACTGAATTTGGGATAGGCTTCTAGGACACTAGTTGAACCCGTTTGTATGTACTTGGATTAGATTGGATTCGGGACAGGTTAGGACAGGTGCTTCTGCTCTAGTTGAACCCGTATTTATATTTCTATTGTTATATTGAATATGTTTGAATGATTACATTGCTTCTGCATTCTTTGTTGAATTGATTGGTACAGGGTCTAGTCCCGCCTAACAGGTTGGTTTTATTTCTGTCTCCGTTCGCCGTGAGTTTGGTTCATGTATGGATTGTCCATTTCATGAGTGGATCGGGCTCACGGTGCGGGGGATGTGGTACCCTCCGCTTAGGGGTGTCACAGAAGATGAGGAAGAAAGTGATGATAGCGAGTGAGGCATATGAGATATGTTGGTATGTTGATGAAGTACAATATTTTAACTGTAGTATTATATATAGATGTTAGTAGTTATAGCTATTTTGTTGTTGGTGACATTAGTAGTAGTTGTTTATCATGATGTTATTATTGTTGATAATACCTTTTGAATCGGAAGATTATATTTTGGATGAATTTGGTATTATTGAATTGATAGATATTGGTTGAATTTGTTGGCATTGACTGGCTAGATAATTTTGTCATTTTGAACAGGGAGAAATAACAAAATAACAAAAAAAAAAAAATTAAAAATATTTTCCTACGGACTTCCGACGGAAATCCGTCGGAAAATGTTTACTGTATTTTCGCCTATTTTTCCTTTTCCGACGGATTACCGACGGAATTAAATTGTGTGATTTTTTATTTAAAACTTTCCGACGGATTACCGACGGCACCTCCGTCGGAATTTTGATTATGTTATTTTATTTAAAACTTTCCGACGGATTACCGACAAAATATTCGTCGGAAAATTTATTATCTTATTTTTAATTTAAAATTTTCCGACGGATTACCGACAAAACTTCTGTCGGAAAAATTATTATCTTATTTTTAATTTAAAATTTTTCGACGGATTACAAAAACTCCGTCGGAATATTTATTAACTTATTTTTTTGACTAAACTTTCCGACGGAATTTGCGTCGGAAGATATAAGTTTCCGACGGAGTTCTCATCGGTATTTTAGTTTTTTTGACTTGGTCATTTCCGTCGAAAAAGGTTTCCGATGAGGCCTTATCTGACTACTATGTTTCATCGGAAGTCCGTCGAAAATCCGTCGGAATACTGTGTTTCCGACGGATTTCCGACGGTTGCTGTCGTCGGAATCTAACAGTTTTCTTATAGTGAGATTAGCTCTTGAATGTCTTTGACGGGCAAGTGGGAGACTGTTAGGAATAGTGCCCTTAAAGTCGATTGTATATCCGCTTTAGTACTTTCCTTTTGTAAATCACAGACAATCTTTGAATAATAAACGAACTTTGGCAACACTTCTTTATATGCTCTTGTTTGATTGAATGATTACTTTAACTGCGCATGTATAAGAACTCCCCTAGTCAATATGACTTATAGGACTCCACCATTTAGGTGAAATGATTCATGGAACAAGCCCTATATCATATAAGTCATGATTAGAAATCACTCCAAGCCGATGAGTCCTAAAGACAGTGGTAGTGTCGACTTGACTCGTTTGAGGCTTGCTCGTGTGAATACGTCCTTAAAAAGGATCATCTTGTTTCACAAGGTGCAAAGTGTATTGCTGATACGTGCGTGGTACATGGGGGTGGTTACTTATTCTAAGTAAGTACACTGAGGTGTCCCCGGTGAGAAGATTCCTAAAAGGGAAAGGATGTTTCTATTTCTGGAAATAGAAACTTCCAGATTAGGAAATATCTCATGAGTCATTGATGTGATTAATTGATCTTTAGAGTTGAGGTTCCATTGATACTTTATGAGCTAACTCTGTAGCCTTAGGTATAAGCTTCGTGTCGCCTTAGACAACTGATTCAAAGCTTATGTTGGGACTGCACAAGTGGCACGTGAAAGGATATGAGAATCAATAACGGACCTACACTTGCATTAGCAAGTTGATCTCTTATTGTGTAAGTCATTCATATGCCATAATGGAGTCCTTGGCCAAGGCAGTGGATCGAGATCAAGAAATGGGTTTCTTGGATCGAGATCAAATGGATATGAAATGCACTTAACTTTAAGATCCAGATTATTAGGGTTCTAATTATTCCCTTGCCCTAGATCTTGATTGAGAGATGGGACGTAGGAGGATTGTATCTCACATAAATCAATGACTTAAAGGTTCTTTCGAACTGAGACATTCTTATTCAGCTAGGGGTTATACATCTGTTGCTAGACTATGGTCGTATGATCTGTAGACTGATTAATTAATTGGGAATTAATTAATTAGGGTCACTGCTAATTGAATTAAGAACCTAGAGGGTCACACATAACAACTCGGTCACGTGGGTTAAGGCTTGAAATCGATTAAATGAGTTGATCGGGCCAATAGGAGATTGGTGGGGTCCACACGTATGTGTATGTGATTAAATGATTAATCTTGATTAATTATTTAATGGACTTTAAATTAATTATGAATTAATATTAAAGTTCTAATTTGGAGAAATATAGTCTAATAAATAATTAATTGAGAATTAATTAATTATTCGTCTTCAAGTTATTTATTATTAAATAAATATAGTAAAATAAAATATCTAAGAGAGTTAGATATTATTCTTGCTTGACAAGTTGGTCAAAAGGAGACTTTTAGTCAAAGTAAGAGTCTTTCTCTCCAAGCAAGCAATCAAACAGCAAAAGGGATAAGAATCCTATTCCATTAAGGATTAGGGGTTCGAACCCTTTAGTTATATATACAAGGGGTTCGAACCCCTTGACGAGTGATAGCGAAAATTCTCCTTCTCCAAATATTATACACTAAACCCTAGAGCCTAAACACCGAATATAGAACTAGCATCCTCCCTATTCGGATCGTGGTCGAGGTTGGTGGACTAATTCTCTAGAGGGATACTATCATAAAGTTTTGAAAGATTCGAAGGAGCTTTTGGGGACAAGCCGCGTGAAGAGCGTTCTTGGGCATCTAGAACATATCAAGAAAGCTACTTCCTAAGTGAGTTTCTTGATCTCTACGAATTTGGGAATAGGAATTGCGAGATTTGATTCTATCTTATTGGGAAAAAGTTTAAATTTTCGCTGCGTTTCTGTTTCATTTTCCCAACAATTTCATGGCAAAAGAGGGGATTGTTCTTGGTCACAGGATATCAGAAAAGAGGATCAGTGTCGACAAGGCCAAAATTAAAGTAATTGCCAAAATGTCACCGCCAACAAACATCAAGAGAATTAGGAAATTCCTTGGTCACCGCCAACAAGATGCTGAATTTATTTTCGACAAGGATTGTTTGCTTGCTTTTTACAGGTTAAAGAAGGAGCTTACCTCAGCAGCAATCATGGTGGCACCGGATCGGAACCTACCGTTTGAGCTAATGTACGATGCGAGTGACTTGGACTTGTGCTCGATCAAAGAAGGGATAAGGGTTTACATGTTATCGCATAATTGAATTATGCCACCATTAAAAAAGAATGGTTAGCAATTGTTCATGCATTTGATGAATTTCGATCTTATTTGATAGGTTCAAAGACGGTGGTATACATAGATTACGCAGCCATCAAATACTTGTTGTCAAAGAAGACTCCAAACCATGTCTGATTAGATGGATACTATTGCTTTAAAAGTTCGATTTAGAGATTTGAGATAAAAAGGGGACAGAGAATATGGTAGCAGACCACTTTTCTCGATTGGATTTCGAGGATAAGGCTGAGGATCGAGAGGAATTCATTATTGAGAAATTCCCTGATGAGCAACTATTTGTGGTAGAAACAGCAGTGCCTTAGTTTGCTGACTTTGTAAACTACTTGGTCAGTGGAGTCCTACCACCAGAATTAAGCTTTCACCAGAAAAGGAAGTTCTTTGCAGATGTGAAACATTATTTCTGGAAGGAACAGTTGCTGTTTAAACACTGTTCGGATGGTTTGGTAAGGAAATGTGTCCCTCAAGATGAGTTTGACGAGATTCTGGAATGGTGTCGTTCTAGCCCGTATGGAGGTCACGCTAGTGCTAGTAAGACTACTGCAAAGGTATTAAAGCCTGGATTTAGGTGGCCATCGCTGTTCAAGAATGCGCATGAGTTCGTAGCAAAGTGTGATCGATGCCAGAGAACGGGAACTATAGGGAAGAAGGATGAGATTCCCTTGAGATATATATTGGAAATTGAGATTTTCGATGTATGGGGTATTGACTTCATGGGACCATTCCTATTGTCCTATGGAAATCAGTACATCTTAGTGGGTGTTGATTATGTTCCGAAGTGGGTGGAAGCCATGGCAAGTCCTATTAATGACTCTAAGGTTGTGATGAAGTTTCTGAAGAAGAATATCTTCAGTAGATTTGGTGTTCCACGGGCACTCATTAGTGATAGGGACTCGTATTTCTACAACAGGCCCCTTGAAGCGCTTTTGAAGAAGTATGGAGTTCATAATTGGGTGAAAACTCTGTACTACCCCCAATCGAGTGGACAAGTAGAGATTTCCAATAGGGAAATCAAACAGATCTTGGAAAAAAACAGTGAATTGCTTGAGGAAGGATTGGGCAACTAAGTTAGATGATGCGCTTTGGGTGTACAGAATGACTTTCAAGACACCTATCGGGATGTCTCCTTATAGGTTGGTTCATGGTAAGGCATGCTATCTCCCGATTGAGCTCGAACACAAGGCTTATTAGGCCATCAAGGCCATAAATTTTGATCCCAAGAAAGCCGGTGAGAAGAGGATCTTGCAGTTACATGAGTTAGAAGAATTCCGATTGAATTCATATGAGAATGCTAAGTTGTACAAGGAGAGAATGAAGAAATGACATGATAAACATATCCGGGTAAAGAAATTCGAAGTGGGACAATTAATGTTATTGTTCAATTCTAGACTAAAGTTGTTCCATGGGAAATCAAAGTCCCGTTGGTCTGGCCCGTTCCGAGTGGTTAAGGTGATGCCAAGTGGGGCTGTTGAAGTGAGAAATGAGACCACAGGCACATTTGTGGTCAATAGCCAGAGATTGAAGCCGTATCTTGTAGGCAAGCCCATAGAAAAACACACCTCATATGTGTTATCGAATCCAACCAACTAATCCGGGTTCAAAGTCAAGCTAAAGACTTTAAATTAGAACTACTTCTCTCTCTCTCTTTTCCCTCTTTCTCTTGTTGTTTTCTTTTCTTTTATTCTCGTTTTCGTTAGTGATCTCGCTTTCTCTCTCGTTGTGCAAGTTAGTTGATGCTTTTGTTGGAGTTTGGATGAAGATAATACAAGCACCTTGATTTGAGCTACAATGCCGTCTACGAGGTCTATTTATTGTGTTCATGAATGCATGTGTGCATGTGGCTTGTGACATTCTTGTTTGAGTGAATTGATGTGTTGAATTAACAAATGTGGATATTTGATGTGAATGTGTGTTATGTTTGATTGGTGCGCTATGGTTATGTTGCAAATTCTAAGTTAATCATGGATTTATTAATGAGTTAAGCACAATGAATTTTGGGGGGAATGCGTGCAGAGTCGTACTTTGGACTTTTTCAAACAGAGGCAGACATGGGCGTGAGTAACTCTAAGGCAAAATTGAGATACCCCCGTGCCTCAAGTCAGGAGTCTCTGAATAAAGGGGAGACACAGACGTGTCTTTTTCACAAGAGTAATTGAGAAACCCCCATCTCTTGGGTCAGACGCTCCAGGGTAGGGGAGACACGGGCTTATCTCCCGGTACGACAATTTCGAGTCACCCCGTCACTCGTTAAAAACACGAATGCATTTTCACATTTTCTGACGCGTTTTTAGTGAAATCCTTTTCCCTTTTTCTTACAAAACCGATATACCCGCAGCCCTATTCCCACTTTCACACTCTCCAAACTGTGTCTCACATCTCAACCTCTCCTCAAAGGAACCACCCTCCATAAGTTCCGGTGGCGCACCACTCTTTTCGACAGGTAACTCCGGATCACGAACTCCACGCACACACCTTCCCTTTCTCTTGCAAGTGGTAAGTCCCCCTCTCAAGTTCTTCCTTCTCCAAGAGTAATTTTGGTCTAAATTCTTTATAAATCTAAAACTTAAACCCTAGGATTAATGTGTTGAATTTTTGGGTGATTTTTTGGTAAAACTTTGGAGTTTTTAAGTTAAACATGTTAGGGTTAGGGTGTTACCTTGAAATTAGTCTTAGCTTGAATTTAGTGGAATTTTGAGAACCTAACCACCCCTAGTTTCCCCTATGCATGTTGTTGTCGAATTTGGTGTTGAATTTAGGATGTCTTGTGCTTATTCTAGAGAATATGAGAGTTTTACCTTGTGTTGGGTAGATAGAAGTAAAATTTTAGAAAAATTCCTAAACCCTAAAGTCACGCCCACCAAGTGTTCGATGAAATGTTTGCTCGAGTTTTGCTTGATATGTGCTTGCTTGCTTGTTCATATTTACCTTGTAGATTTGATGGGGAAAACTAAGCGCGCACGAGCCGATGGGGCCCCGACTTCAACTGCTCCCGCAGCCCGTCAACGAAGAGATTCTGTGAACGTAACTATGGAAGGTTTGGCAACCCGTATGATAGGAGTCTCTCTCAAAACATCATGCGTACAAAGTTCTTTAAGCAAGATGTGTTGGAAGAGTTGGGCGTTTAAGAGGAAATCCAGGGATTGTTTAACAATATTGGTTGGATGGAGTTCTTGACTAAGACGGTAAACACTTATCCGGAATTGACTATGGCATTCTTCACAACCATGAATTGGGATAGCATATCCAGAAAACTAACCTTTTCTATTGATGGAACGAAGGACCAAACGCTGAGTAGGGGTGCGATAAGGGAAGTATTCGGGTTTTCCGTAAGAGCCAACACATCCTTTCCTAAGTGGGATTCTGCAAAAAGGGAAGCATCTTGGAGATCCTTTCCTCTAAAGGTGGGTGCCTCGAATTACTCAGTAAGAACACCAAGGCCACTTACTTGAACACATTGACTTGGAGGATAGTGCATCGAATCCTGGCTGTTGGTTTTTCTGCCCGACATGAGAGTGATGGCCACATTAACACCGTGGAATTAGCCATTATGTGGATGATAAAGGAAGTTGTGAATAGAACTAAGGGAACCATAGGCCACAGGGCTTATGCTACTTTGCTTGCTAGAAGAGTTGGGTGGAGAGCCAGGAAGTTCGAGCCATTGACCTACTATTCTTACATTGATGAACAGACTTTCTTGAACATGCATATCATTGCCAAATGGGAAGATGGTCCGCTTGCCGGTAGACTGTTGCCATGGTGGCTGATGAAGGATAGGGACAAGTTGGCTTAGAAATATAGTTGGGGTATTACAAGGCATGAGGAACTTACGATGCAATAATGGGTTGCTCTAGAGAAAATACCCGACGTGCCTGACAACGAGCAGGATGCACCCCGATTTGTGCCCCAAGAGGATGATGATGATGAGCTGCAGTATGTGCATACCCTGAACATCGGGTTGCAAGAGTTGACGGTCAACTTGGCTACCTCGAATGCGCGACTTGAGAGGATTGAAGCTGGTATGGTTGATTGGCAGAAAAATATGGTTGATTTGAGGGCTCATGTGGATTCGCAGTTTGAGAGCCTCAACAATAAACTGGATTCGAATTTCTGAGGCCCTCAAGACCCTCATGAGGAGTGATTTGTGCTTTCATGCTTCCTTGTTTTCATTTGTTTTTATGTTGGTCTATAATAACTATGACTACTTGGATTGCTTACTGCTTGTTCTTTTGACTTTGTCCGTAGGAACTCCTGATGACCTACTTTGCTTAATTTAACGGTTTCTTTGACTGAAATTTGTGATTTGTGTCTGTGCTTGAGTATGCATGTCGATTGTCATTTGCTATAATTGCACTTGATCCGTGTTTTTCTAGTCACTTGTTTCAGGTTTTGGAAGCTTTGCTTAGTGCGTTGCCGGGTCTACTTTTGATTGAGGGAGTTTTCTTATGCTTTCGCTCTTTGTGTTTTTGCATGTGGACATTGCATTGGATAAGTGTTTTGGGGGGGAGAGAGGGGTGAATGTGTGATGAAACAATGTTGAGTTGAATGAGATATTTTGCATAGATAGATGCTTGTGATGCTTGCGGGTGCATAAATTAGACTTGTGATCTTGTTTAGGAATTGAGAAGTGTTGAGAATTGTAAGAACTTGCCTCCATTTTGAACTTTTTTCTTTAAGGTTTGATCGTTGAGCTCTTGTTAGAATGAGTTAGACTATTTAAATTTATGAAAATATTGGATGATTTAGTGTGTTAATGTGCCCTTACACTTATTGTACATTTGAACGAAGTGATGTACGTTGCCTAGAAAGAAAAGTTGATGTTTTTCAAATGAGTCTGAAAGTTGATTAGGGTGCATTTTAGTTCTATCGAGGTAAAATTTTTTGAGTTGATGATAGATTAGGGAAGTGAAGTAGGCATTCGTTGTCGGAGGATAAGCCTTTCTTTAAGCCTTTATCACTAAATAACATTGTCTAATTGGTCCCTCTGAGCCTAATTGTTTTTTGCAAAATTTTTGTAGCCACATTACAAGACAAATGTACAACAAAGTATAACCCACCTTTACCATTTTTCACACTAGGCTTGCTCGTTTGATCACATATTGTGTATCTTTTGACCCCTTTTGATTATTCTTGTTGGAAATTGAGAAAATATGAAAAGAAAGAAAGAATGAGAAAAATTTGTGAACAAAAAAAGAAGAAAAAGAAAAAAAATAGAAAAAGAGCAAAGAAAAGAAAAGAAAAAAATATATACTCAAAGTGTGGAATAAAAGAGTGGTTGTATGCAAATATCTAAGTGTGAGGGAATCTTTAGTGGGCAAACGAAAGTTCCGTGTTTTGTAATGGTTGAACGACGTAAGTTTGGTGTAGTAGTCACTATATCAAAATTTCCATAACCTTACCCAAGCCTATATTACAAGCTCGAAAGACCTACCGATCCTGAGTCTTGAGTTAACTCCATTAGTGGAGATAGGTGCGAAGAGTGTATCCCGAGATTAATATTTGGTACTTTTGGCGAAAATCATAAGCTGCTCATTTTAGTCTTTATACATTGTTTCATTCGAAATCACACACTACACAAGGGTATACTCTTCATCCTATTTTTGATGATTTTGTGCGTATGAGTAATTGATTTGATAAGCTAGACTTGTTTGGGCGAGGGTTCGGTGATTGCTTTCAAGATTAGGTTTGATGGGGACGTGTTTTCTGCGATTTTTATATTTCTCGAGGATGACCAATAAGCAAGTGTGGGGGAGTTTGTTGAGTATAGAATTCGCATTAATTTGAGCTTTATATTGAATAGATTTTGTACCGTTTTATGCCCTTATGTGTTTATTTTGCTCCATTGAGGTACTTGGTATGATAGAGTTAAGAAATGGAGTGAAAATGCAATTCGGAGTCTAAGTGTTGAAAAAGGAAGACACCCCTGTGTCCCCCTACAAGCATAACCTGAGACATGCCCGTGTCTCAGGTCAGGAGATGACCCTTTTGGCGAAGCTGAGGAGACACCCCCGTGTCTCCATGCATGAAGACCTGAGTCACGCCCGTGACTCAGGTCAAGCGTATTGGATTTCGAGGAAAATAGGGAGACACAGGCCACAAGAAGAATTTGAGACACCTTCGTGTCTTAGTACAAGAGGCTAAAGATTTGAAGAGGAAAGGGAGTCTCCCACCAAGAGGGAAAGGGGTGTTACCTTAAAAACTCATACACACGTTTGATGTATAAACGGGGGTAAGTGGAGTTTATTAAGCATGGAGACACCCCCGTGTCTCTATCGGCGAGAGGATTTCCAGCGGAGCTATTTAAGGCGCGAGAGTCATTATTTTTAGGGGTTTGCATTTTGAGACTTTTAACCTAGCATCTTGGGAGCGAAACGGAGCAACGTGAAGAGTTATTGGAGGATTTTGAGAAGACGCAACAATTGAATTCTTCAAAATAATTTCATTCATTTCGGTTTATTTTATGCTTTTAGTTTCAAACTAATTCCTCATAGTTTAAAATTTATTCGTTTTGAATTCTTAATTGGGTTTATTGAATTTCATGAATATTTAGGGTTTGGGTTTTGAACAATTGTTTGATTTCGTTGTGTTGGAAAACAAACAGAGTTGCGCAGCGGAAGTTTAAATTTTTTCCAAAGTAGATCTAAAAGACATGCAATGTTCGTATCGTATCGTAGGGTGTTTCAAGAAACTTACGTAGGTTGAAGCTTTCTTGTGATGTTGATACTGCCTATCAAACACGCTTCAAGCGGAATGTCCCTCGAACGTCCTTTGATTAGATCCCAAAGTAGGCAATCCTCCAAAGTGTATCCACACCAGTCCTAGAACACGATCAAGCTAGTGAGAATGCTAGTTCTATGGCTTGTGTTTGGCTAGGATATTTTTACTTTGAAACCTTTTCTTTTATTTTCTCAAAAACAATTAACACTTCTTGAGTGTTGGTCTACAGAATAAGAGAAGCACCACCCCTAGTATATATACTAGGTGGTTCGAACCCCTAGGGTTTTCAAGAACCAATGGGCTTTGTTTTCTTGCTCACTAATTAACTAATTTAATTATTATTTTAATTAGAAAATAAGTTCTTAACTTATTATCCAAGTCTAGTAAGAGATCCTCCTCTCTCCTACAATATGAAATTTGATTTTTCAATCTTTACTTATTAAAGTCAAAAGTCAATTAAATAAACAACTTAATTCATAATTAATTATTTATTGGGTTAATTATTTTGAGAATAGTCTTAACAATTAATTCATAATTAGTTAAAAGACCAAAATTAATTAATTATAATTTAATTAATTAATTCTAGAAAATAATTCACGTTACGAAATAAATCACACGATCGGAGCCACGTAATCGACAAGCGTGGCCCTCTTCGATCAACCATTTGATCGTTCGCTAATCATATTAAAATTGTACCATAACCCTCATATTCTGGCATTTGTGTGTGACCTTTTAGGTTCATTATTCGATTAGCAGTGACAGTAATTAATTAACTACCATAATAATTAATCACTTCACAGATCACACTACAGTAATCTAGCAATGGGTGTGTGACCCCTAGCCCAATAACGAAATGAATCGAAGAACCTTTCAGTCAATGACAATCAGTTAAATACGATCCTCCTACAACTCCATCTCTCAATCAAGAACTAAGGCATGGGAATATTCTCAGAGTCTTGTTATTCTTGATCTTTAAAGTTAAGTTCGTTTCATATCCATTTAGATCTCAATCCAAGAAAACCCCATTTTCTTGATGTCTTGATCTTTTATCTACCTTGGCCAAAGGTTTAATATTTAATGGACTACGAACAACTCAATCAGTTAGAGATCATTCTTTTTCTTAACAAGTGTAGGTCCTTTATTGATTCTACTAATTCTACATATGCTACTTGTGTAATCCCAACATAGGCCGTGGTTGTAACGCCCCACGTTTTCGTACGTACAGGTATGACGTCACAGGGTTCAATGCTTGTGCTTTTCATTATTTAATTATGCCTTTATATGTTAATTTTAATGTTTGTATGCTAATAGAATTTAGAGACAATGATTTTTACCCATCCGAACTATAGGCCATTTTGCAATTCACCCTCCAAACTATTTCGACCCCAATACCACCATCTAAACTATTAATTCGTGACAAACCACTATCCCAAAGCGATTTTGACTATTTTTTAGCTGTTTTGACTAAAAAATACCACACATATGATATGGTGTGAGAACACCAAGGGTAAATCTATGGAAAAATAACAAAGAGAGACAGATTTACATGTGTTAAAACATTTAAAACCGTTGAAAAAACAGTCAAAATCGCTGAAAAATAGTCAAAACCGTTTTTGGATGGTGGTTTGTCACGAATTAATAGTTTAGATGGTGGTATTAGGGTCGAAATAGTTTGGAGGGTGAATTGCAAAATGGCCTATAGTTCGGATGGGCAAAAATCATTATCTCTAGAATTTATATGAATTAATTATTGAGTTATGAATATGAAACTTGAACGTTTATGCTTATATGATTTGGAACTTGACCCATATGCATCCGAATTCAATTCCGATTTTTGTGATAATTTGGTATGCATGACCTATGTGAGTTATAATCATGTTTGTGTGCTCGTTGCATGATTTTGATCTCGGTTGTTTGAGTTTTTGGTTCGTTTGTGTGATCGGAACCAAAAAGGGGTTAAAGAGCATTTAGCGCACTTTGGGTTCCGAGCGGCGTAACTTGAGCTCGCGAACTCGGATTCGAGTTCTGCCACCTCCATTGGACTCGTATCGACGATTTGGATTAGATGGAACAAACCTCATATTTTTCTAAGGTCATTTGAACCTTCGGAATCCAACCGAAACGAGCTCCTCATATCTAAAATGACATTTCTTTGACTATTCTTGAGTTGTGGGCCCAACCTACCACCCTATGGCCTCAACCCTTGACTTATACAACCTAGATACATCTCTAACTCTCTCCCAACCTCAGAATTTCGTTCCCCAACCCTCAAAAGAGAAGAAAAAGTGCAGCGAAGAAAGAAAGGAAGAGAAAGAAGGAGACACTATTCACCTTGTGAGATTTGAGCTCATCTCACCTTCAATCCTTCTCAAACTTGAAAGGTAAGTCCATAATTGTTATCTATATCTCCTTGTCATCATTTTAAGTTAGGATATGCATGATTTCACTGAGATTTAAGTGTGAGATGATGTATTGAATGAATAGTTAGGTTAAGAGCTAGATCTTGAATTCATTGTGCAAGCATGAGTAATATGAACTCTTGATGTTCCAAGTGGTTTCTCTTGCCTTTAAGTTTACTTTATGATATGAATTAATGAATATATGATATGTTATGATATGCTCATGAATGTTATGGCTTGAGATATGATTTGTAAATGTGACTTTTATGCATGAATGTTTAAGTGCTACAATGTGACCTTGTTTGCTATTATAGCATTCTTTATGTGTTTAATGAATTTGTTTCACTTCTAATTGATTCATATGCATTGTTAACATGTATTACAATGTCTTATGAATTGATATTGAATAAACGAATGACCACATGAATGAATGAAATTGATTGTTGTAATCCCAAGTGTTGTTTTCTTTGTTTTTACCCACTTGGGAAATGTTTCAAAACCTCGTACGGGATTATGACTTGCATGTGAGGGTGTTTAATTCTATACTATTTATGTATTAAGCCCCTGTTTTATACCCACCAATCTCTTAAAGACTGAACCCGGCTTTGTTTCAGCTTTCTCTTGCAGGTGTCAGAGAGCTAGGCGGGATTTCAAGTCTATCGAGTCTTATGGTTAAGTCTGAGTCACTTCACATGCATTGTAAATTGAATAAGTTATACAAGGATGTATGAATAGTTATGTTTATATTATTATGAATTCGGGACAGACTTCTAGGGATAGAATGAACCCGTAAATTGTGATTTATGATTTATGTTTGAAATTTCGGGACTAGGATATCTATGCTAGTTGAACCCGTCACTTACTGCTTATACTGTGATTGTCCTTATGTTCAGCTTCTGCATGTGCATTGATTTTGGTGGATTTGCCTATTTGGTTTCGAAGTTTAGGTCCCGTCTAGCATAGCGAGTGAGTTGTGTCCCCGTTCACTCTAATTCGGCTCGTGTATGGATTACCAATTTCATATGCGGGGTCGGGTCTAAGTGCGGGGGATGTGGCGTCACACGTTTGGGCGCTACAGTGGTTCAGGTGTCCATATGGCGACACCCTTTTAAGCCTATATCAAAGATTACAAACCGATGGAATTCCGACGGTAATCCCGTCGGAAGTATTTAATTTCTATTTTTTTTTATATTTTAAACAATCCGACGAAATTTCCCTCGGTAAGCCGTCGGAACTATTTTTAAATGTTATATTTTACAAAAACCGACGGGATTCCGAGGGGAATACCGTCGGGATTATTTATTTTATTTTTTTTAAATCGTAACCCGTCGGAATTCCCTCGGATTTCCGAGGGCATTCTGATGGAAGATTTCCCTCGAAATTTTCTGTCGGAAAACGTAGCATTTCTTGTAGTGAGAGTTAGCTCATATGAGATATTACAGAATCTCAAGTCAAAGGATTATTAATCACGTCATTGACCTGTGAGATATTTCCTAATCTGGAAGTTTCTAGGAGACTTCCTTTCCCATTTAGGAATGTTCTCACGCGGGACATCTCAGTGATGAAGTTCTTATAACAATCACCCTTATGTATTATGAACGCATCAACATATGCACTTATCACTCCATGAAACTGAGTGACGCTTCAAAAGGACACAATCACATAAGCAAGTCTCAGCAGAGTCAAGGTCGACACTCCCACTGTTTGTCGGACTCATCGACTTGGAGAAATTTCTAATCCTCACCTATGGAGTTAAGAACTTGTTTCACGTGCCCTTCCCATAAGGGCAAAGTTCTTAATGGCCTTATCGGATTAGGGGAGTTCAAAACACAGTCAAACCCAAACAGACATAAATAAGCACATAAAGAAGTGATTGCCTATGAACAAAATCATCTTGTTTATTATTCAAGGACTGTTTGTGATTTTACAAGGAAATAGTAAAGCGCAAATGCTGCTTTAAGGGCACTATCCCTAACAATCTCTCACTTGTCCGTAAAAGCCATTCAGGTGCTAATCTAAGTCCTATCTTCTGAAGATGTCCTTCGAAAGCCTGTTGACTAAAAGCTTTTGTAAGTGGATCTGCCATGTTCTCTGTCGATGTGACCCTTTTAATTTGCACATCTCCTCTCTTGATTATATCACGAATTAGGTGATATTTCCTCAAAATGTGTTTGGTCCTTTGGTGAGATCTTGGTTCTCTTGCTTGAGCAACTGCACCTATGTTATCACAAAACACTGTAATGGGGTCTTTTATGCTAGGAACTACACCTAGCTCGTGGATGAAGTTTCTTACCCAAACACCTTCCTTAGCAGCATCGATTGCAGCTAAGTATTCGGCCTCAGTGGTCGCTTGCTTGGAACTTTTCCAACTCACTGCTCCGCCATTCAGGCAGAATATGTATCCTGACATAGATTTAAAGACGTCCATATCTGATGCAAAGCTTGCATCATAGTATCCTCTAATAACAAGATCTTGCTGGCCTCCGTAAACCAAGAACAAATCCTTAGTTCTTCTTAAGTACTTAAGGATGTTCTTTACAGCAGTCCAGTGACCTTCACCAGGGTCAGATTGGAATAAGCTAGTCACGTTGAGTGCATAAGCCACATCCGGTCGAGTACATAACATTGCATACATTATGCTTCCTATTGCTGATGCATAAGGAATTTTGGACATCCTGGACTTTTCAAGTTCAGTCTTGGGACACAGCTTCTTCGAAAGAACTGTTCCTGGGCATATTGGAAGTTTCCCACATTTATAATCTTCCATACTAAACCTCTTTAGTATTTTATCTATGTAAACTGACTGTGATAATCCTAACAATCTCCTAGATCTATCCCGATAGATCTTTATACCGAGGATGTAGGATGCATCACCAAGATCCTTTATCTTAAATTGGTTCGATAACCAGGACTTTGTTACTTTCATGTCGTCCTTCGCTTTCCCAATGAGGAGGATGTTATCTACATAAAGTATCAGAAATTGAACTGAGATTTCCAATTCTTTCTTGTGCACGCAGGACTCATTCGGATTTTGAATAAAACCAAACGATTTGACCGCTTCATCAAACCGAATATTCCAATTCCTAGAGGCTTGTTTCAATCCATAGATTGAACGTTAGAGCATACAAACCTTTTGTTCGCACCCACTGAATGTGAAACCCATGGGTTGCTCCATGTAAATGTCTTTGTCAATGTCTCCATTGAGAAAGACAGTTTTCACATCCATTTGCCATATCTCATAATCATAATATGTAGCAAAGGCAAGCAAGATCAGAATAGATTTTTGCATTGCAACCGATAAGAAGGCTCCATCAAAGTCTACACCTGGTCTTTAAGTAAAACCCTTGGCAACTAATCTTGATTTAAAGGCTTCCATCTACTCTAAGCTTGCACTTATATATCCATTTGCACTCTATGGGCCTGATCCCATCAGGTGGATCAACCAAGGTCCAAACTTGATTAGAGTACATGGAATCCATTTCGGACTTCATTGCTTCTTTCCACTGTCCAAAGTTCGAATCTAGCAGTGCCTCCTCAAAAGTTAATAGATCATTATCCATTTGAGATGTTTGGTGGAGAAAACCATACCATCTCTCTGGTTATCTAGGAATGCGTTCAGAACGTCTTACTTGAGGAGGATTTTCATGTGTATCACTCTCTGGGATTGGCTGAGGGACATTAGTCTCCGAACTAGGCGTGGGAACTTGGTCTCGTACCTCTTCGAGTTCTGCGATCCTGCCTTTCTTTTCTTTAAGGAACGAGTTCTCAAGAAAGGTAACGTTTCTTGACACAATGACCTTTTATTCAAGAGGATCGTAGAAATAATATCCTATCGATTCTTTAGGATATCCTACGAAGTTGCATAAGCTTGATCTACCTTCAAGCTTATCTCCCACTGTCCTCTTCACGTAAGCAGGACAACCCCAAATTCTTAAATAAGAATAATTAGGGATTTTGCCAAACCACATTTCGAATGGGGTTTTGGGTACAGATTTGGAGGGAACAAGATTTAGAATCTTAATTGCTGATTCTAAGGCATAACCCCAGAATTAAGGTGGCAATTCAGTGAAGCTCATCATGGAACGAACCATATCAAGTAGGGTTCTATTCCTTCTCTCCGAAACTCCATTTAATTAAGGAGTTCTCGGAGGTGTCCATTGAGAGATAATTCCATTATCTCTGAGATGACTAAGGAATTTGTCACTTAGATACTCGCCACCTCGATCAGATCTAAGTGTCTTTATCTTGTGATTGGTTTGGTTCTCAACCTCCTTTGGAAATTCCAAGAATTTCTCAAAGGCTTCAGATTTATACTTCATTAAGTACACATAACCAAAACGACCAAAGACGTCTATGAACGTTATGAAATACTGATGATTGTTTCCCGTACTTACACTAAGTGGTCCACAAACATCAGTATAGATTAAATCCAATAATTTAGTGGCACATTCCATTTTACCACTAAAGGGAGTTTTGGGCATCTTTCCTTTAAGACATGATTCACAATGAGTTAACTCCTTAAGTTCATTATCATAGAATGATCCTAAATTAGTTAACTTAGCAATCCTATCTTTAGAAATATGCCCTAAATGTGCGTGCCATAAAGAAGCCGAGATCTTGTCATCTCTTTTGCGTTTGTTTATTTGTTGTATATTCAAAATATTAGTGTCTTTAGTTGTGTAAAGTCCATTAGATAATGTACCAAGCAAAACGAAAGTTTTATTCTTCTTAAGATAAAAGTTTCAATTTCTAGAGAAAGTCTCAAATCCTTCACAATCAAGTATTGGAATGGAAATAATATTATGAATAATAGAAGGTACATAAAGGACTTTGTTCAAAACTAAAGTAAAGACACCTAAATCTAATCTACACGTCCCGATGGCTTGAGCTTAAACACTTGATCCATTCCTAACCTTCAAGACGCATTCTCCTTCTTCAAGCTGCCGAACCTCATTTGGCACCTGTACATCATTACAGATATGAGCTCCACAGTCGGTATCAAGTACCCAAGAATTAGAATCAATAGATAGATTTACTTCAACAATAAACGCACCTTTCTTTAGAGTATCCTTGTACTCTTGCCAGTTCCTCTTCCAATGCCCTTTCTTGCCACAATGGTGGCAAACGTCCTCTCTCTGATCTTGTCTCTTCTTAGCCCTTCTCTTTTTAACCCCTCCATCGGGTTTAAGAGATCCTTTCTTCTTGGGAACTTTCTTCCCTTTGCCTTTAGAAGGCCTAGAAGAGGAAGTGACCATCATTACTTTGTTATCTTTCTTGATCGTGTGTTCAGCAGTCACAAGTTGACTAATCAGCTCAGCGACAGTAGCATGAGCATGATTCATGTTGAAGTTCAGCACGAAAGGACTGAATGATGGTGGAAGCGATACGAGCAATAAGTCCACAGCGAGTTCTTCACTCAGTGGCATTTCCATGGAAGTCAGTTTCTCGTTCAAAGCAAGAAACTTGAGACCGTGTTCATGGACACTTGTACCTTCTTTCATTCTGAGATGAAAGAGCTCCTTAGAGGTGTTGTACCTTAAAACACGCTCATTGGGGCGGTACAATTGCTTGAGGTGGTCATAAATCTCCCAAGCGGTTTTCATTGGCTCGTGTTGTCTTAGCATGTCCGAAGACATGTTGGCCAACATGAGGCAATGGGCTTGAAGATTATCTTATTCCACTTTGCAATCGCATTTCTTTCGACCCGAGGTGGAGCTTCGCCTTCAGCGATGGGCTCTCCCTCGAAGAGAACATATCTTCTCTTTTCAGAATCTAAAACTATTTTTAGTTCCAAAGCCAATCAGAGTAATTGGGCCCCATCAACTTGTTTGATTCGAGGATGGATACTAGAGGGTTTTTAGTTATCATTTCAATTGTAGAGAATCACAAAATTACAACCTAAATGAAAAAACAGAGAAATCATGAGCATGCTGAATAATAACGATTATACATATTATCAAGGTCTTTAGAAATATGTTCCCCCCACTGTTTTTAGAAGGTCTATATATCTCTAACGACCTTAGAAGAAACTTATTTTCTCAATGGGCACTAGGATCCCAAGTATTCTTAGTTTTGGACCCACGACTCGTGAGATATCTAAAGGTCTAAGAATCTGTAGGTAGGTACGAATTGCCGATTCCATCCCCATGGAATTCCCAGTAATATTTTTGCATCACTGATCTTTCAATCATGGACCCACGACTCGTGAGACATCCATATCTACTTCAGTGTTGAGCAGAACCCATCAATCATAAGATCTCAACTAAACTTAGTTCGGAACAACCCACGACTCGTGAGACATCGTCCATTCTAAAATGGTCAAGAAATATTAATTACTTTAAAGTGATTAATCAGGAAACTAAGAGTTAATAAGCTATACTAATTACCCCACGACTCGTGAGACAGTAATTAGCTTCACTTATTAAGTCCTAAATCCTATTGATGGAATGCTAGGAATTTTATTACCGTGATAAAATACCTATTTATTCGAAATTGCTCAATATTTTAAATGGGATTTTCGAATTTTCGGAGAGTTGTCCGGAATGACCTCACCAACATATAATGTTATCCAATTTCAATTGTTTTGATTAATGCAGTTTCACATAAAATGCATCACAAAAGCAATTAGCAGATAACATGTCCTAGCATGATACTAATTATGAGATGATCATGGGTATCCTATCTTATATGTGATTATGGGAGCCACTCCATAATCACTAGTTCAAACATTCATACCACATAAGACTATTCATATCACATAGGGGTATAGAATTTAATGGAAAACCCTATCTATTACGTTGATAGAAACCCTCCTAAACATTTTGAGGGGTCTTCACTTATGGCCACCGTTCTTCAAGTGTTCTTTGTGGATCCTTCTTGCTCCTTGGGTGCTTGTCTCCAAAAATGAAAAGAAAAATCCTCACTTCCTAAGTTCTACTCTTTTAACATAAAGTAATATGACTCAATCTTCATATTGGTCATAGACAAATACGCGGGGCATACCCCGGCCCAAAAACAATAATGAGGAAAGCCACATAATAAACACATAACAGTACACACATAAGTAGGGCTCCAACCCCAATTGAAATAATGCAACTATGGGGCTCCGACCCCAATTGAAATCATCCATGTGCAGAATTTAAAACATACATAAGACTAACTCATGATCACCTAAACTAGCATGCTTCCGCTTGAATTTAAATTTACCAATTAAATTTAAAATTCCCTTGACTTCAAGTTACCAATAACATACGTAATTTGAATATTAGTTCATTATTCAAGAATCTATTCAAAATCGAACCCGGATCAATGACAAAACTCAATTAATTCAAAATTAAATTTTTGTCAAAAATATCATTCAAAGTGATATTTATTAATTTTTCTCGAAAAATAAGAACTTGACTTTAATTCAAAAACTCCTAAATTTTATAATTATTTCAAAATAAATAATCTTAAAATTAAAATCACATTTTAAAATAAAATAAGATTTTACAACGCGGGGATTTTTGAAACCGAAACACGAAACGAAATTAGGGTTCTGGATTGCCTAGGCGGGGCGCGCGGCTGCCGCCCGCAAGCACGCGCACAAGGCGCGCTCGAGCAGGCAGCACTACGTACACGGCCCACAAAGGCTTCTCGAAATAGCCTAGCAATCCCGCAAGCGCGCATCGCGCAACAGAGCTACGCAAGTGCGCGCGCCTCAAGCAGGCGGATGCGGGTTGGGGCGGAACTGGCGGCGGCCATGCTAGGCCCGCCTAGGGACCGCGGCCCTAGCGTGCCTGGCCGATATGCCCGAGCAGATTGCAGATATGGTGGGGAGACGAGAATCGCGCTAGGCCCCGCGCAAACACGCGCGGCTATGCAATCCGGATCAATGACAAAACTCAATTAATTCAAAATTAAATTTTTGTCAAAAATATCATTCAAAGTGATATTTATTAATTTTTCTCGAAAAATAAGAACTTGACTTTAATTCAAAAACTCCTAAATTTTATAATTATTTCAAAATAAATAATCTTAAAATTAAAATCACATTTTAAAATAAAATAAGATTTTACAACGCGGGGATTTTTGAAACCGAAACATGAAACGAAATTAGGGTTCTGGATTGCCTAGGCGGGGCGCGCGGCTGCCGCCCGCAAGCACACGCACAAGGCGCGCTCGAGCAGGCAGCACTACGTACACGGCCCACAAAGGCTTCTCGAAACAGCCTAGCAATCCCGCAAGCGCGCATCGCGCAACAGAGCTACGCAAGTGCGCACGCCTCACTGGTAGGCCCGCACGCCGCGAGCAGGCGGATGCGGGTTGGGGCGGAACTGGCGGCGGCCATGCTAGGCCCGCCTAGGGACCACGGCCCTAGCGTGCCTGGCCGATATGCCCGAGCAGATTGCAGATATGGTGGGGCGACGAAAATCGCGCTAGGCCCCGCGCAAACACGCGCGGCTATGCAATCCGTTCTTGATTTTCGTATCGTAATTTTCCCAAAATTCAACAATTCAGGTTCGAATTAAAACAGTTCTCAACAAATCAGATTCAAACAGTTTAAAACCATATTTAGGACGAAAATAGTTTTTCAAGATTTTCAAGAAACAGTTTTGATCCTACATATTCGTTTTCAAACAAAAACCAATAATACATAACCAATAATCCAAATTCAAGAATTTTCAGTCAAAATTCAAAAGCAGTAAAGATACAATACGAAAGTTGCAAGGTGGCTCTGATACCACTTGTTGGAAAACAAATAGAGTTGTGTAGGAGAAGTTTAAAATTTTTCCAAAAGTAGATCTAAAAGACTTGCAATGTTCGTATCGTATCGTAGGGTATTTCAAGGAACTTAAGTAGGTTGAAGCTTTCTTGTGATGTTGATATCGCCTATCAAACACTTTTCAAGTGGAATGTCCCTTGAACGTCCTTCGATTAGATCCCAAAGTAGGCAATCCTCCAATGCGTATCCACACCAGTCCTAGAACACGATCAAGCTAGTGAGAATGCTAGTTCTATGGCTTGTGTTTGGCTAGGATATTTTTACTTTGAAACCTTTTCTTTTATTTTCTCAAAAACAATTAACACTTCTTGAGTGTTGGTCTAAAGAATAAGAGAAGCACCACCCCTGGTATATACTAGGTGGTTCGAACCCCTAGGGTTTCCAAGAACCAATGGGCTTTGTTTTCTTGCTCACTAATTAACTAATTTAATTATTATTTTAATTTGAAAATAAGTTCCTAACTTATTCTCCAAGTCTACCAAGAGATCCTTCTCTCTCCTACAATAGGAAGTTTGACTTTTCAACCTTTACTTATTAAAGTCAAAAGTCAATTCAATAAACAACTTAATTCATAATTAATTATTTATTGGGTTAATTATTTTGAGAATAGTCTTAACAATTAATTCATAATTAATTAAAAGACCAAAATTAATTAATTATAATTTAATTAATTAATTCTAGAAAAGAATTCACGTTACGAAATAAATCGCACGTTCGGAGCCACGTCACCAACACGCGTGCGTGGCACGTGTCGACCACGTGTGCGTAACACGTGGCGGGGCCGACGTTCTCATGGCCCTCTTCGATCAACCATTTGATCCTTCGTTAATCATATTAAAATCCTTCCATAACCCTCGTATTCTGGCATTTGTTTGTGACCCTTTAGGTTCATTATTCGATTAGCAGTGATAATAATTAATTAATTACCATAATTAATTAATCACTTCACAGATCACACTACCGTAATCTTGCAATAGGTGTGTGACCCCTAGTCGATTAACGAAATGAATCGAAGAACCTTTCAGTCAATGACAATCAGTGAAATACGATCCTCCTACAACTCAATCTCTCAATCAAAAAATAAGGCATGGGAATATTCTCAGAGCCTTGTTATTCTTGATCTTTAAAGTTAAGTTCGTTTCATATCCGTTTAGATCTCATTCCAAAAGAACCCCAATTTCTTGATGTCTTGATCTTTTATCCACCTTGGCCAAGGGTTTAATATTTGATGGACTACGAACAACTCAATCAGTAAGAGATCATTCTTGTTCTTAACAAGTATAGGTTCTTTATTGATTCTATTAATTCTACATATGCCACTTGTGTAATCCCAACATAGGTCGTGGTTCAGGTGTCTATATGGCGACACCCTTTTGAGCCTATATCAAAGATTACTGAGTTAGCTCATATGAGATATTACAGAATCTCAAGTCAAAGGATTATTAATCACGTCATTGACCTGTGAGATATTTCCTAATTTGGAAGTTTCTAGGAGACTTCCTTTCCCATTTAGGAATGTTCTCATGCGGGACATTTCATAGTTCTTGTAACAATTACCCTTATGTATTATGAACGCATCAACATATGCACTTATCACTCCATGAAACTGAGTGACCCTTCAAAAGGACATAATCACATAAGCAAGTCTCAGCAGAGTCAAGGTCGACACTCTCACTGTCTGTCGGACTCATCGACTTGGAGAAATTTCTAATCCTCGCCTATGGAGTTAAGAACTTGTTTCATGTGTCGTTCCCATAAAGACAAAGTTCTTAACGGCCTCATCGGATTTGGGGAGTTCAAAACATGCAAAATACAGTCAAACCCAAACATACATAAATAAGCGCATAAAGAAGTGATTGCCTATGAACAAAATCATCTCGTTTATTATTCAAAGACTGTTTGTGATTTTACAAGGAAATAGTAAAGCGCAAATGCTGCTTTAAGGGCACTATTCCTAACACGGTGAACATGAGTTTAATGAATGAAATTCCTATTATTTTTATGAATTTCGAGTCAATTATGCGTAGCTAAATTCCTAGGACTAGGGGAGTGATGGAACTTGCGTGCTAAGTGTTTGATATAATGCTTGAATGACTTGTATTAATTCTTGGTTTTGAAAACTTGGTCTTATTTAATTGCAACGGATTGGCCATCCTTAGCATAACCTGGATTCGCCTAAATATCGAAAGATTAGTGGTGATTAAGATGTTTTCTTAACCGGTGGATTTAGAACTTAAAGAGATTTATTTCTTTTCCCATACAACTTGTAATTTTTATTCCATGCCAAGCCGCTAGAACTTGAATTACACTAGTTTTGTGCCATTGGTTAACGTGGTTATTGAAGATTGTGAGAACAACTTTAACATTATGTTAATACTCATCTAGACCTTGAAAGAGGATAGAATGAATTTAAGTAACTAGGTTGTAGAATTGCACTTGTCAATCGAGTATTATATTGAACTTATGAATACATGTTTATTACTCCCTGGCCTTGTTCGTCTCTTGAGTTTAATCCGTGTGTTTGAGTTTATTATTCCTTGTTGCATTTAGTTAATTGTTAAATTCTTTGGTAGTAGTATAGCTTACCTACTTGATTTGTGATTGGTGTTTAGATTAGAGATAATGGTAGAGTAGTGATTGATTTTCCTTCCTCGTAGGTACGATCCTATTGTGCTTCGCGTATATCTAAAGTTTACACTTGCACGATTGGTTTAATTTAAACACAACACGTATATGTTTTATAAACATGTCACGTCTCATATTTTTTTAGCCAAAACCACAAAAAACAAATTTAGAAGCTGGTTTATTACAAATATAGACTTTGGAAAACGGTTTGCAACGAAAATTTATTGGAATGGTAATTGCAAAAAGGCACAAAGTTCGAATGGAAAAAAAATCTTTTTCCCAAAAAATAATGTAAAAGAACTTGCAAATTTTTTTGGGGCAATTAGTTTTAAATAACCCCTAGCATAGAGAATTTTAGTTTGCACCACAAAATAGTTTGTCTTCGTACTAACTCCCCAAATACTAAATTAACTATAATGCCCTTCATTTATTTTTTCGCAGTTTCTGTTTCTTCTTTCTTATTTAACTTCTCTGTAAATTAATACGTCATTATAAAATGATAAAAAAACATTTTTGTGATTTTTCACCATATAACTCAACAAATAATAGGTGATTCACCTTCTTTCATAATATCTTATTTTGGAACTTCTTTCAGAATACTAATTTGTTATACTAGTACCTTATATTCTTAATTCAATACCTTATTTTGAAAACTGAATGCGTTCATATACGTTATACCCAATATCTTATGTTTTCAATTCAATACCTTATTTTAAATCATATAATACCTTTCAACACCAATTGAATACCTTACTTTGAACCATTCAATACTTTATTTTGAAAACTGAGTACCTTATTTTGAACCAATCAATACTTTATTTTGAAAACTGGGTACCTTAATATTCATATATTAATATTCTTATATGAATATCTCTTTTCCCATCTGTGTCGTTACTTCTCTTTATCTTTTTCGTCTCTCCACTAAATCTTCTCCATTTTCTTCATCTCTCCACTAAATCTTATCTTCTCCGTCTTTACTCTCTTTGTCTCTCCACTAAATATTTTTCGTCTCTTCACTAAATCTTCATCTTCTCCATCTTTACTCTCTTTCTCTCTTTATCGTCTCTCTCTTCCAGAAAGTTTTTTGTTGCAAAAATTCTCATTCTTTGTGTTGGAAGTGAAACCGTGAGTGACGTGGGTCTTTATAATTCTCTCTTATGGATAATAGAGTAATTTTATTTAAAATAGGTATTGAATAAAAATTTAGTTTTTCAAACGTGTAGTTAGTACTAAAAGATTTTTGATAGTGAAGGTAACTAAAATTAGGTGTAGATAAGGGGTAGTTATCAATAATTATCTCAGTGGCTTGAATTCACTTAAGCAAAGTCTCGGGTTCAAACCTTGTGGACATAAAAAACTACGTTGGGAGAGGTCCCCGCAATAAGCGCCTTCAGCTACCTCGGGAGATTAGTCCTTCACTCAATTGGGTGGGGGGAAACTCTGAGAGATAAAAAAAAAAAACAATTATCTCAATTTTATTTTTTTTTATATCATAAGTGCTTGTGAAATTTTATGAGAACAATACAAAAAACCTTGTGTTAATCAAAAGTATCAAAAAAATCTCTGTCATATAAAAATTGATCTAAAAATTCTTATGTAATTTTTTTTATCACACTGCCCCGTCATCCAATTTGGTCAACATTTAATTATAATAACCCTAAAATGTCCATGCTTTATATGCTAATGTTAAAAATTTATATTATACATATTAAAAATATTATAATTATATTATTTTTAAAATATAAAGAAAAAGAAAAGAAAAAAGAGCATTGTTCATAAAAGTTAAAGTACTTACGTTTTAAATTAGATTATTATTCATTAGAGTCAAAGTACCTAAATTTATAATTGAAGTATTGTTCATAAACATTAAAGTATTCAGATTTAAAAATAAAATTATTCGTAAAAGTTAAAGTACTCAGCTTTAAAATTGAAGTATGAAAAAAAAAGATATTACAGTCAATTTAGATAAGTGGGGAGTAAAATCAAATTATAAATTTAAATTAATGAGTTAGTATAAATTTTTATTATATGATAGAATAAACTAAATTATTTCCAACTTGGGAGGGAGTTATTAATTATGACCTTCTTTTAACCCTGAGAATGTTTACTTCGGCTTTTAGCCATCTAATGACGTTAGAAAATGAATAGTAATTTCTTTTATTATTTAACCCAAAACTAGTGTTTACCTCTTTAGTTTGCATATTTATTATATTTATTAAATAACCTACTTATGTCCAAAAAAAAAAAAAAAACCTACTTTTTGTTTATTTTATAACTCATCCTTCTAATTGCAAAATTCTTAAAAAGACCCTTATAATCCAATTTTTGGTAATTTAAAAGGACAAATATGGGGAGAAAATTGTTATTTTTCAACTTATCCAAGATGTGGGTTATACGGGCTTTTTTCAAAACTAATATTTAAATTTTTGGTTTTTCATAAAGTAATATCAGTTTATAAATTCTTTATTTTCTACTATAAGTTGCCATAGAGATTGGCGTTTATGAATAGTAGTATAGGTAACTTTTTGTTTCATTATCCTACACTTTCTATTATTTATAAATTGAACCCCAGAACTTCTAAAAAACTTTTAAAAGGTATATGGGTGAAAATTTTAATTTTATGAAGGCTTAATTATGCTGAAGAAATTATATATATTTCTCTTATTTTATTTTTATATCATTCTATTGTCTCATTATTCTCCTCTAATATACGTTTATCCATTATATTATAACGAGGTATATTTTGCATTGACCATATTATTTCTTTATTTTGTCTTTTAATAAAATTAATACCATCTTCTATTCGTAGCAAAGTATTTTTAGAATTTATTATATCTTTCATAAGGTATTGTTGTTTTTCTTTTAAGTCTTTTAATATATATTCATGCCTATTTTTCTGAGATTGATCATCTGTATTTTTTATTTTTTCTTTATTATATTTTAGTGCCTTTCCAACCTTTATTCTTTGTTGTCTATTCATTTGTTTTTCATATAAATCCATTTTTAACCATTTATTTCTCTTTGATGTATTTTTTCTACCAACCTTTTGTTTATTGTTTTAATTTGTTTATATTCTTCTTTTGCATCTTCTGATAAACGATTATCTTTTTCCAGTGTCCTAAAAATTTTCATCATAAAATTAAAATTTTTAAATCTTGCTGTAAAATATCTTAGTTTTAATCCTAACCATTTTATATCTGCTTTTATTTTTCTGGAAATCATTTTTTATGAATCTGATGAACCTTCTTGTTCATAAACTTGTTCTATAGCAATTGTAACTTTATTTATAAAATTCAACTTTTTATTTGTTTTTCTGCATTCTTCATCACAATCTATTTCTTTTGATTTATGTTTATCAGCATGTTCATTTACCAATCTTCTCATTCTATCATTTAGGAATTTCTTTACAAAATACCTAAAATGTCTATTAGATGTATCTTTATCAAAACATTTACAAAAATTGCATGCGTAAAGTAGTTCCCTACTATAATCATCATTATCATCCATGGTTTTATATATGTTTTATGAGTATGCTCCGAGAATTATATTTAAAATAATCAATTTTAATAGCAAAATTCATCAAATATTGATTTTAACAAAAGTACTCTAAAATCCATTCTAGAATCATATAACACAGAATATTTTGAGTAAAGTTTATTACCTCTCTTTATCTCCTTCGTCTTCAATAAAGATCTATCGGATTCTTCTAAGACTCGTCTTCTTCTTCCTCGATCAGCTTAACATTCCTAAAGTCCTGACGGCCTCCTGCCTATATGGACATCCACGGAAAACAAACTTCGATCTCAAACGGAAAAATCACTACGACTTATAGAATGATAATCTATTTTTGAAGGATAAGGGAGTAAAGAAATTTAATAAGCTCAAAACAAAATAAGACTTGTGATTTATGAAAGAAAGGATTTTATTTCCCCTTTATGGGTTTATTTTTTCATACTCAGTGCAAAAGAAACACTCATATTACAACTCTTTCAGACACTCTTGACTATTGATTTTTCGATGATCTTCTATATTACAGACCACCTCTATTTATACAACTCAAAACGCGTAAAGAGATAAGATTCCTTCAGATAAGGAAATCTTGACTTGTATTTGTAGCCACTCGATCTATCTTTTTCTTCAACGGCTGAGATCTTGCCGACAGTTTTATAGTGGTTGCAGACGTCATTGCTTACGTCTCTTTATTGGACTTTTCTTTATGCAGTCACATTCTGATTTCTGTATGGCACCCAATAAATTTGCACGCCTCTTGTCTTGTAGCGGTGGAGCAAATAGTTTTATGGGTAACAAGACACCTATAGTATTCCTATAGTAATCCAGATTTTGGATCATTTGGAGAGCCTTTAGTAACTAGTAACCAGTTAAGGCTGTAAATGGATATTCGAAAATCCGATATCCGTCCGCATCCGAATTCGTTTACAGAGGATATTATCCGAATCCGTCTCAAGAGGATATTATCCGTATTCGATTATAGACATCTGAATTATAAACGGATAAGGATATGGTAATAAGGCATCCGATCCGTTTAACATCCGATCCGTTTCATTATCCGTTAGATATATCCGTTATCCGATTTATCCATAATCCGTATCCGATAAATAATGTCTTATATTAAAATATATACACAAAACTGTGTATGTATGATAGATTATTAGTACTAAGTAAATTTTTTAGCGCATTTATTAAAGAAAAACCTTAGGTTTTATTAGTAACTATATGTTCACATCAATATTCATATAGAGATAATATAATTAACATTTATTATGTTATTAATAAAAGTATTATATTTCAAATTAATTATATGATAAAATTTATAATTTCACCACATTTATACATTCGCTAAAACATAAAAATGATCTATATAGATATACTTATTATTTCTCTATTCGTCTAAAATATATATATATATATTCAAAGTTATATAATTATTAAATAATTTATCTATAAATGAATAGTTGATAATCTGATTAAAAGTTCGAAGTTATATAAATAAATAATTTATGTCAAATTTTGAATAGTTGAAAATCCGATTAAAATCCGAATCCGTCCGAATCCGCCTTGTATCCGTATAAAAAGGATATTATCCGAATTCGATTTAAAAGGATATTATCCATATCCGTCCGAATCATAAACGGATAAGGATATGGTAATCATACATCCGATCCGTTTATTATCCGTTTACACCCCTATAACCAGTTACCAGCAGCAAAGATGGTTTGGAAACCTTTATTTAGAAGATTTTCTGAGATACTCTGTATGGCTTTTATCCCAAGTGCTCTTCTTGTAACAACCCATTCCGGGGAGTATATGGAAGCCTTGAAGCTTTTCCTTCCAACTTCTAAGCTGATGTTGCTGTATAATGGATTTATTGAGACAATATGAAGTGACTCATACCATCTGTTTCCATCCAATTCTGGAGATATGGTGTAGAATTTCAAGACGCATTGTCTTCCTTTAGCAAATTGGGAAACCTTGGACTTGAATGTACCCTCAAATCCACTTATTTCTTTTTGATCTTTGCTAAGGTATATCAAATCGAGAAAACCAAATTCTGCAAGTTTTAGAACTTGGTTTGGATCAGCCCCATCGATTGCAGTTAACCTTGGGTATATTGTGTTTCCACTTGAGTAAAAGATTTCTTCACAATCTGGATAGTTATATGACAGATCAAACATTCTTTTGTATTCCTTGTCATAAGTGTGTTTTGGTATGTATTCACCTTTTATTTGCACGGTTTTGAAAGAACCAGATTTTTGAAGTGGTTCTATTTTTATTTTTCTTGTAGAGGATGTCTTTTTCTCTTCCTCGACTTTTATCTCTTGTTTTTTATTTTCTTCTTCTATTTTTACAGGCATTTCTGGCTTTTTACTGCCTGAACACTCTGCCTTTTCTTTATCATTTTCTAATTTTTCAATTCTTTTATATAAATTATCCATTCTTTTTGCATTTTCTATGACAAGATCGGATAAAACTCTGAGACTATCTTGTATGGAGTCTTCAAAGATGTTTAGTGCTTCATTTATATCAAGAGAGATTACTCTTAATGTATCAACCTCTGTCTTTATTTCGGATAGTTCCTGTATGTCCTTCATCCTGCAAAATGAAGATAAATTAAAACTTTATTAGCTTTGAAGTGATTTTTGGGAAATCACCACCCATTAACGGATTTGCTATTGTCTTTACCATCTACCGTTTGAGATGGACTAGGTATATGTATACGCATATACTCGTCTCAATATGATTTTTGGGAAATCATCACCTATTAACGGATTTGATAATGTCTTTACCATCTACCGTTTGAGATGGACTAGGTATATGTAGACGCATATACTCGCCTTTAATCAAGACCATATTCAACATTTCGAGAAAGGAAATCTGTTAAGAAATTATCCATTCCTCTAATATGTTTTACCTTAAAATTATAGTGTGACAAGAAAACTTGTCAACGATGCAGTCTCCTATATTGAGGTTTATTTGGAAGTTTATTTTGTATTAAACTCTGAATTTGAGTATTATCTGTATGAACTTCAAAAGGTTTTTGTAAAAGAAAAAGTGAAAACTTTTCTATTCCTCTTATTATACCAAGTAGTTCTTTCTCATGTGTTGTGTAGTTTACTTCCGCTTGACTGAAAGTTCCACTGGTATATCTACAGATTTCATTTAGATCTGTTTTCAATATTGCAGACCAATATAGGTCTGAAGCATCAGTTTGGACAATAAGATTGTCTTTATCTTCTGGTAATCTTAATTCTGGTAATGTTTTGCATTCCTCCTTAAGACTAACCACTATATCTGTATGTTTAGCATTCCATCCTTTTGTATTATTTTTCCTAAGCAATTTTTGTATTTCGTGCTTTTTCTTTGCTAATTCTGGAATAAATCCTTCAGCATAGTTTAAGCATCCAAGAAATCTTTCTATTTGATTTCTATTATCTAGTTTATCTGGAAACTCTAAAATTTTTCTAGAAATATGAGGTTGCAATTTTATTCCTGCAGCACTCAATTTTAACCCTAAAAATTCTATTTCTTTTTTCTCTATTATGGCTTTTCTCTCAGAAAGTGCAATTCCATTTTCTCTACAAATTTGAGCAAATAATAAAAGATGTTTTCTATGATCTTCTTCTGTATCTGAAGAAATCAAGATATCATCAATATATACTATCATAAACTTATGATATTTCGAAAAGATATTATCCATTTTTCTTTGGTATATTGATGGTGCATTTTTTAGCCCGAAAGGCATTACAAGCCATTCGTAATGTCCTTGAGGAGCACTGAATGCAGTGTATTGAATACTGTCTTCTTCCATTTTTATTTGCCAAAAACCTGATGTGCAATCAAATTTAGAATAGAAAGACTTGTTTTTGACTAGATTTATGATAACTTCTTTATTTGGTAAAGGATAACTATCTGTTTTAGTAAAATAATTTAACCTTTTAAAATTTATTACCATTCTAGCTTTATTCCTCTTCTTTTCTGCTTCATTCATAACCATAAAAGCAGGACTAGAGAAAGGGCTGAAGCTTTTTCGAATGAGTTTTTTATTCATTAATTCTTCTATTTGTTTTTTAAATTCTTGTCTTTCTTCAATAGTATATAGCATAGGTTTCTCTTTTATAATTACATTTTCAGTTAATTTTATTTTAGCTTTAGGATGACTTTCTTTCCAAAAAGCTAATGGGTTATCATTGTAGTTTTCTTCTATTTTTCTTTTTATAGAATCTAAGTTTATTCTTTTTATAGAAATGGTATTTATTTGTATAGGAATTTTCTCAACCACGCTCAGCTGGCTGAACTCTGAATGGTTTATTGACTCTTGGTATTTTAAGAAGATGTCCACAAGATGTTTTTAATGTTACCATATATACGTTTTGTGTATAAAATTGAAATTGTTCAAGGAAATCATTTCCTAATAATATATCTGCTTCTAGAGAATTGTATTCATATACTTGTTTAATAAGAATTATCTTACTACCAAGTATTATTTCTACATCTTTAGCCACTTTATTAATAGCTTGAGATTGTCCAGTTATTCCTCTAATTCTTATATTGCTATCTATTTTCCATTCTTTAATTAAGAAGGTTTTAAATATTGTTATTTCTGATCCCGTATCTATCAAAGCACAAGTTGTTATATTTCCTTTTAAAAGTGTTAATTGTATAAAAACACTTAAAGAAAAATTAATTCCTTTCATATTTAGGACAAAATATTTCATTTTCTTGTATTTGGAGTGTAACTCCATTTTTTTCTATTTTGTAATATTCACAATTATTGAGAAATTCATTTCCTAAAATTATATCAAAGAATTCTCCATTCAGGTATGTATCTATACAACATTTAACTTTCAATTTTATTCCTTGTAGAGTAATCGGGACATATAACTCTTGATTACACGTTGCCTTAAATCCATCAAAGGTCGTATATTGGATTGGTAGGCTAGTAATCATTCCTACTAGTCCTTTATTTTTTACTTGAGCAAAGCGATTAACACTAGCTCCTGTGTCTATCAAAATTTTAGGTCCAAATATTCTATCAGTTCCATTAAAATATTCTCCTTCTATAATCATTGAATTTATATATCTTAGAGATTTATTAATAGTTAACTTTCTTTCTATTTTTATTCCAGAACTTTCTCCAGTAAGAGAATATTTAGAACTTCCTCCTAATAACCTGTTTCCTTGGAAACTCAGTTTAGAGGGTAATAATCTCTTTTCCATTTCTGGTTTATTATTAATTTCTATTTGATATGGTTCTATTTCTTGTATTTCTTCCAAAAGCGGCAGTTTTGCTGTGGCTATATCTTTACATTCTTCATCTATTTTTAAGTATGGTTCATCTTGATAAGTTTTACCATAATTGCTATTGCTTAACACATAAAGTGCTCTATAGTATATAGTGAAAGCCTTGCTGCCATCCTTTAAACCTATATCTTTTAGAAATTTATAGTGTAAGTTTAAAACTTCATCTATATTTTCATCTTGCAAATTGATACTATATTTTGGAAAAACATAAAAAAGAATTTGTTTATTAAACATATTTCCTTCTATAGTTCCTAAGTGACTAGTTTTAGCATCCCTAAAACGTTGATCATGTAAAGATAGCACTAATGGACTATCGATACATTCTCTAAATAGAGATTTAACTAGAATTGTACTCTTCCCAAATATATATACTGTATCTTTGGTTTAAGAGATTTTTTCACTTTATTTATAGCATTATTAGCTATTCCTCTTGTTATAAGACTTATCTTGACATTTCCAGAGGTATTTTCTATACTTATAGCCTTTTCTACCTCATGATAGTCATCGATATTTATCTTATTTCTCTTTACTAGATTTGCTAATCCAGAGAATATATTATTTGTTGGATTTGCTGCAATTAACTTTAAGTTTTTTATTTTGTCAAGGGTTTCTTGACTAAATGTTATTCGTTTAGCATATCCTGCTGTACTCTCTTCTTCTATTATTTCATCTTCCTTATAATTCTGTATTTCAGAATCCATTTAATCAGATTCAGATTCAAATTCAGAATTTTCTGAAGAACTTATTTCAACATATATTTCATTTCCTATATAATTTTCTATATCAGAAACTTCTTCTAGTTCTTCTTTAATTTCTATAAATTCAGCTTCTATCGTTCTTACCTTTTTAGGTTTAGGACATTCTGGTGATTTATGATCTTCTTCGCCACAATTCCAGCATCTGCATTTAGTAGGTTTTTTATTAATTTTTTCCTTTCTTTTGAAAAACCGTCTTTTTGGTTTTATATGTTTTTTATTAAATTTATTATACTTTTTGTATCTGTTTCTTTTGAATTTTCTCTTTTAATAAGATCTATTTCTATTATTATCTTTACAACCCCATTGGGTAGGCATTTCTAATTTTGAACAATGAAGTCCAGAAATTTTTCTAGATTTCTTGTATAAATTTTGTTCATAACATAGCCTTTTTAATTCATCTATTAAAACTCTTATTCTTCCACCTAGATTATTACTTACATTTTCTTTTTCCTTTTCCCAAACTTTATTTATATGTGTATTCCATGGATTTGGGAGTTTCGAATAAAACATCTTAAGATATATATCTTGTGACTCTCCACTCTAATATTGTCTATAAAAATAGTCACAAAATTCTTCTATATAATTTCTAAGGAATTTCATAGAGCATATTGAAAGATTTATAAGATCATTTCTAGCTTCTTCTTTTTCTTTTAAATATTCTTTTTCAGCATTATTTATCCAAGGTTCTCCTAAAAATTCATCAGCTATATAGTATGCCATTCGCTCTACTCCAGTTCTAATATCTTTATCGAAACCAGTTTTAGTTTCAGTTCTCATTATTCCTTGTACGTCAGAAGAAATTCCTTTCCGCCAACTGTTTATAATTCCATCAAATGTAGATATTATATATTCTGTTCTTCTAGTTGTTGTAGCGTATATCTCATCTTGATTTAGGAAATATGCAATCATATCATTTATTCATTTGGCTAGGGCTTTTCTTTTATCTCTTTTATTATTCAAATTTAATTTGCTTCCATTTACATTTATAGGTTCGGAATATTCATCATTAAGTTGATATTTAACATTGTAACCTTTAGTTCTTTTATCCTGGTGTTTATTTTTCTTTGTATTAAAATAAGTTGGATAACTTTTTGGTTCGTTGGATCCCATAGATTCATCTGGATCTTCTATTGTTGATCCATCTTCTCTTTTAGTTCCCGAAGAACCGGCGTTATCCATTCTTACTTCATATTCTACTATATCATCTAAGTTTATTTTTTCAAAATCTTCGATTAAATCATTTATTTCATTCATATTTTTATTTGATTTTGATTTTCTTCTTGTTTATTTTCATTCTCTGTATTAGTTCCTTTAGCTTTTAGCCTTTCAAGAGCTCCTTTAGAACTCTCTTCTTGTTCTTTTAGCATTCTTGGAATTATGGTATTTAACATATAATCATCAAAAGAGCCTTTTTCATATGGTTTGGCCTTTTCTAAATTTATTATTTTAAAAGGAGTTTTTATTTCCTTTTCTATATCTTTTAATTTTTCAACTTTAGATCTTTTTTCTCTCTCTTTAATAGTTATTTCTAACTGCTTTATGCTAACTCTATTTAGTTGAACTTCATTCTTTAGTTCTCTTATAGAATCTTGAAGATTTAACATTTCTTCTTTAATTCTATTAACATATTCTATTATAGATTGAAGGTTTATGTCTATCGTTTCCATATTTTTCCAGCTTTTATCTTATTTAATAAAGCCTTATTCTTTTCCTTTTTTAGTAAATTTTTTAGCTTCTTTATATCATTTTTATTTTTATTACAAAGTTCTTTATTCACTGAAGTTTTTATTTCATCTCTTAATTTATCTATTTTAGTATCCAATTCCAATATTTTATTTATATTGTTAATCCAATCTTTCCAATAACGATTCATATAGAAAGGAGGTTTGAATAATAATTGCTTTTTATTCTAAACTTCCTTATCTTCTTTTTATAATAATTGGAAGGATTTAATTTATTCATTTTTAGAAAATATTTTAGCATATCTTCATAAAAATTATATAAATTAGCTAACTCTTGTTTATTTAAAATTCTCATATTAAGGAGAAGGATATTGCCAATCTGTATCATCATAGGATATATCTGTATAATATCCATCGATATCTAGATAATTTAATTGTTCTTCTATATCATTTAATCTTTTATCTTCATCTAAAATTTGAAACCATATCATGATTCCAATTTCAAATAATTTATACATTGTATCTATAATTATTTTTATCAACATTTTATATTTTTTATCCCAAAAGACATCGTCTTCTAGGCTCTGATACCATCTAGACGGGGGGTATGTTGACGTTTTGTCCATTACAATTTATTTTAAATATATTTTGTTTATTGCCAAAATTTAGGGGTCTATTGGATATGTTTAGAAAATATATAGATCTTTTTATAAAAAGGTTTTGGGTTAAAAATATAATTTCAAGAAATTATTGTATCAACTGTTGTAATTTATCAATCTAGAAAAACTCACAGTTAGGGCTGTAAATGGATATCCGAAAATCCGATATCCGTTCGCATCCGAATTCGTTTAAAGAGGATATTATCCGTATCCGTTCAAAGAGGATATTATCCGTATCCGATTATAGACACCGAATTATAAACGGATAAGGATATGGTAATGACACATCCGATCCGTTTAACATCCGATCCGTTTATACATCCGTTAGATATATCCGTTATCCGTAATTCGTCTCCGATAACATATATATCTATATATTTTTTATACCTTGATGAAATATATATTAATTTATACATTATATAATTATTTGAGAATTATTAAAAAAAAATAACAATAAACATATATCATATTATTTGTAATAATAAACTCCATTAATAACATGTAAACATATATTATAAATTGTATATTATACTTATGAGTTAATGTGTATAGATTTAGTAGATTTATAGTTAGTTATATTAATATTTAATTGTGTTATGAAATTTCAATCTATTATTTTTATTAAAAAAAATATGTAAAACAGATAAACGGATTCGAATTCGGATATCGGATAACTCACTAATCGGATATCCTTACGGATACGGATAATCCGATATTCGGATAATATCCGTCGAATTCGGATACGGATAGCATTTTCATTATCCGTCGGATAACGGATACGGATTCGGATAGCGAAAATGCTAAACGGATTCGGATTCGGATACTGTACATCCACTCCGTTTATTATCCGTTTACACCCCTACTCACAGTCTATCAATTTTGGAAAGTCACCATAGGGAATGACATTTTTACTAT